>CM043703.1:74758226-75958226 GCA_023935145.1 Bretschneidera sinensis | reverse complement strand
TGAACAAGTAGAAAAGAGGTTGGTAGAATGTCATAAGATTAAGTACAAAGAAGTTTTCGACTAGAATAGGAAGTATTTGAAGTTCAAAGGTGACCTTGTTTGGATCAACATGAGAAAATAAAGGTTTCCTTAAGGCAAGATTGGAAAGTTGTAAAATCGCGCTGATGGTCCTTTTCGATTGTTAAAGCATGACAATCATGGAGATGATGAAGGTAATGCAGGCTCAAAGATAAGTCTTTTTCAACCTAAGGAATCTGATGTAGGGACATCTGTAAGTGATAACTACGATAGAGGTTTTACTACCTTAAGGTATGATGAATATCGCGATACCAATGTTGATGTGAATCCCAACGAGTTTCATGGAAAAATTTGAGGAGAAGATGAGATTAGAAGGTCAAATAGAACCAAAGTCAAACCAACATATCTTAATGATTTTCTCAATTAATTACTTCACTAATTGATTGTAATTAGAATGATTACCTACCTTGATTTAAGCTAATTATTCTTATAATTTAGTTTTCTTCTTTATCTTCTAGTCTGCTATATAAAAGGGTGCAGTGGGGCATGGGAGAAAGACATCTTGTTATGATTATTAATGAATAAAACCTTTTTAGGTGGCTTTCCAGCACTCTGTTTATCTTTCTTCCTTCTATTCTTGTTTTATTTACCAATTGAAGCAGAGTTAAGTGGTAGTCCGCTTGCCCTTAATCTTTTTTTCTTCTACTTTTTGTGAAATGCCAACATGGTTCTATCTACCCCATATTAGTTGGTGTCAAAGCTAGCTTTTCAGGTTGTTATCTTTTCATTCCATCAAATGTTTGTGAGAAGTCATAGCAAAAAAATAGGCATGGCAGAGGTAGTGTTTGGATGGAAGCTCCTAAACCCAATAACCAACCCAATGAAGTTGAAGAACTAAGGATACAAGTCCAAAACTTTCATATCATCTTCCAAGATTCGAAGCTCATGGTCACGAAGGTGAGAATCAAGATCTTGAGATTGTATTTAGCCATTTCCATTTTCGTGCTCCACTTGTAGAGCCATGTGAAGGGGATTATCCTTTTCATTCAAAATGGAACAACTATCCCATAATGAAGGTCTGGAGGATGAAGTGTCAGAGTTCAAATGAAAGATTCAACCAGATTAGTTTATTGATTACTTAATTCAATTGAATGTATTTTTTTATTACTGAGATGTTCCATATGAGAACTACAACCATGGTGACCATTGCCATTGCGACTATAGTCATAGCGATGATGCTGAAAAGTTAAAGTTTTACTTAGGAAAAAGTTCTAAATCAAAGGCTAGTGGGATGATTAAGTGCTTTAAATGCTTAGATATTAGCCATATAGCTTCTGATTACCCGAACTGAAGGTACGTCAACTTAGCCAAATAATTTTACTGCAGTACATGAACAACCTATGTATGATGAATATGATGATGATAATGAGGGAGATCAGATTACTTGGAGTGATCATGGAGATTCCCTAATAGTATGACTTATCATGAAAGCAACAAAGCCTGAGTATGAAACTAAATTGCTAAGGCACAACATTTGTACCTCAAATGCGAAAACTTGTAATGCTATTATAGACATCTAAAGTTGTAAGAACATATGTCTAAAGAGATGGTTGACAAGTTGAGCTTCAAGACCTAGAAGAAGGTCAAACTTTATAAGCTTGAATAATTCAAGAAAGAACCTATGGACACTGGTCACTTGTTAGGTAAGCCATGGCAATTTGATAGAATGGCAGTGCGTAATGGATTTAAAAATACTTATACTCTTTGGATAAAAGGTAAAAAGATAATTTTTGGGCCATTAAAATTGGAGAAAATTCTTAAACCTTCAAAAATAAGGGGAAATAATTTTTTATCTATGGTGGGATGAACATAACAAATTAGTTCGATGTCTTACTACATTTAGAGTATGCATATAATCAGTCTAGGTTTCATTCTATTAGAATGAGACCTTTTGAAGCTATCTACAGTCACAACCTAACAGTCCACTGGACTTGATCCCTCTACTTATTTGTAATTGCTTTAGTGAGAATGTTGTTAATCGATATGTCAAAACACATTAAGAAGTTGCATGAACAGGTAAGAAAAAGAAGACAGAAAGTAAAAAGAAGTTTTAGACAAGAATAGGAAGCATGTGAAGTTCAAAGGTGACCTCATTTGGATCAATATGAGAAAAAAGTGGTTTTCTCAAAGCAAGCATGGTAAGTTGCAAGACTACGTTGATGATCCTTTTCGAGTATTGAACCGTGCCTATGATGGAGAGGATGAAGGTGATACAGACTCTAAGACGAGTCTTTTTTAGCTTGGGCAGTCTGATGTAGGGACATTTGTGAGCGATCACTATGGTAGATGTTCTACTGCTTTAGGGTATGATGAATACAGTGGTAGCAATGTTGATGAGAATCTTAATGAGATTTATGGAACAATTTTAGGTGGAGATGAGATTAGAGGGTCAAACAGAACCTAAGTCAAACCAATGTATCTCATAGATTTTCTCTATTAATTTCCTATTAATAATTGTAATTAGGATGATTGCCTACCTTGGTTTAGGGTAATTATTCTTATGATTTTTATTCTTTATTTATCTTCTAGACTACTATATAAATGGTGTAAAAGGGCAACGATATCTTGTTATGATTATTTATTAATAAAACCTTTTTCAATGGCTTTCCAACACTCTGTTTATCTCTCTTCATCTTGCTCTCAGGTTGTTTACCAATCGAAGCGGAGTGGAGTGGTAATTGTTTGACCTTAATCATTATTTCTTCCATCTTTTGTGAAACACCGGTGTTGACTGGTATTTGATTTTAATAATGAAAAAAACAACTTAAATTGCACTAAAAAGTTTATCTAAGTATTTAATAGGTAAAATAATTTAGTTCAGAAATAAGATGCAAGAACCCAACACGTTCAGATACCAAAAGAAGACAGAAGATCCAGAATAGGCACCAAGGTAATTGAATCAGTCTGTAAATCTCTATATTCAATTATTTAGCTTGATCTATGGATCAATTTACAAAAGACTTTGCCAAAACTAAAATATAAAAAGTTTCTAAGTCAAAAAACTATTTTGAAACATGAAAACTGTGTTAAAGGACAACCTAGTCAACCGGGTTTGCATACTAGTCGACTAGGATATAGGACAGTAAGTTTCCAGTCAACTGGTACTAAGGACCCAGTTGACTGGTCCTATGACCCAATCGACTGGTACTCTCCCTAAGCCTAAAAGTTAAGATTTTTCACTTGACTTAATCGACTAGTACAAGTACCCAATCGATTGGTAATTTAAAAATATGACCATTTGAGATGTGGGACTTGAACATTTAATGCCCTAAACCTACCAAGTCAGTGTCAAATGGCCATATTGATTCAAGGCTATATAAACCCACTTCATTGAGCATTTAAAAAAGGAAGATAGCATATTCAATTCATCATATAGCTCATTAATTCTCAAAAGCTTTGAAAAATTCATTGTGAACCATTCTTCAAGTTTGTTCTTGAAAAAGAGATATTATTCAGTTTTAAAAAGCATTCATTGCTATCTCTCTACCATTTACTTTACAGTTAATACACTTTATTATAAAGGGAAAGAGTTGGTGTAACTCTTAGAGTGTTTAGGATTAAACACTTTGGTTGTAACTTCCGTGAGGAAGAGATTATTGTAAGGTTTGTGCAACACCAATTAAGTTGCTCGACTAACTATTAGTGGATTACTTCAAGGAGGTTCCTTGAAGAGAGTGGACGTAGGGTTGGAGAGATTCCGATATTGTCGAACCACTATAAACGGAGTTTGCATTTTGTCTTCCTTAACTCTTTTACTTACAAGTGTATTATTTGATTGTGTGAATTACTTATCAAACTATTTTAAAAACTTGCAAGTTAGTTACTAAAAAGTTTTCAAAACCAAATTCACCCTCCTCTTGGGTTTGAACCTCGATTTATAATTGGTATCAGAGCTTCGTACTCAATTTCAGGCTTAAAATCCTTGAGTTGATCCGATGGCGTCTAATAGCTATATTGAAGGTCATTCTTATACTATACCTCCTTTGTTCAATGGCTTAAACTATAACTACTAGAAAAATAGAATGAAAATCTTTGTTGAATGACAAGATTATAATTTAAGGAGAGTCGTTGCGGAAGGACCTAGAATTCCTATAAAGGAAATAACTATTGGAGAAATCAGTCATACAATGTCTAAACTCAAAACTGAGTTCAATGAAGAGGAATGTAGAATGATGTCTCTAAATAGTAGAGCCACTAGTATGTTGTATTGTGCTTTAAACATTTCTAAGTATAATAAAGTTTCTGTATATGTTTCGGCTAATGAGATTTTGGACAAACTACAAGTTACATATGAGAGCACTAGCAAAGTTAAAAAATCAAAAATCTATATGCTAGTGTCCGAGTATGAATCCTCCAAAATGTCTCCTAACGAAACTATTTCTCAGATGCACTCATGTTTCACCACTATTGTTAACAGTTTAAAGCTTCTTGGTAGGAACATTGAGAAGTTTGAACTAACAAGGAAGATCTTAAGATCTTTGCTATCCACTTGGAAAACAAAGAAGACAGTCATAACAGAGGCCAAAGATCTCGACAAACTTGATGTCAAAACACTCCTTGGATCACTATTCACATACAAGATGGAGGAAATGAATCCCATTGTCAATGATGATGAGAAGTAGAAAAATGTGATTACTCTAAAAGCCTCTACTAACAACAAAGAGGAAGAGAAGGAAGAAGAGGATGAGAGCAGTAAAGAAGATGGTGAGATGACTTTAATCACCAAAGGTTTAACAAGTTCTTAGAAAAGAGTAAGAAACCTTACACAAGGGAATCCACTCCAAAAAGAGAACATCTTGTGTGTTTCGGTTGTAAGAAGCTCGGTCACATCAAGGTCAATTGTCCAACAATGAGCAAACCATATAAGAGCTTCAAAAATAAAGCCATGATTGCAACCATATGGAGTGATGACGAAAAAGAAGAAACTTCGGACAATGAAGTTGGATGCGAGGAGATTGCCAACCTATACTTGATGGCAATCGACAATGAGAATGAGGTATCAATTTCTTTTCTTTCTAATAATAATAACATTGTTAGTAGTAGTGAAGAATTAATTGAGGTTATAAATGAAATGCATGAAGAATTGAAGAAATTCGATTCTAGGAATATGACCCTAAAAAAGGAACTCTTATCTTTTTCTAAAGAGATGGAAGGCTTAGAGGAAGAAAAAGAAAAACTGTCTTCTATGCTTTACGATTCTTCACAAGATTTTCTAAAAAATGAAAATGAAATTTTAAAGAAGAAAATAATAGAATTGAATAACACAATAACTAGACTTATTCTTGCAAAAGAAAAGCTAGATGAAGTGCTATCTAGCCAAAGGTTAAATGGAGGAAAATCTGGCTTAGGTTATTCTCCATTAGGAAAGCAAAAGTCAAAGAGACTTTGTTCATGAAAACAACATATGTGAATGAAGCCTCCACTTCCAAGGCCACTAGTAAGACAAAAAGCACTCCCTCAATATATGCTAGTAGGTCTAAGAATACAAATTTAAATCCTAATGCATATACTAGAGATAAGCATCCTATAAATACTCATTCATATATGTATGCTAACTCAAGAAATGATAATGCTAGGAATAATCACTCAAGGAATGCACATCCTAGGAACTATCATCATGTATATCCTAGAGATAATGTGTATGCTCATAACTTGTATGGTAAAAGTGCACATCCTAGAAATTACCATCATAGATTTCTTAGAGATAACATGCGTGTTCATAATTTTCATAATAGAAACATGTATTCTAGGAATGCTTATCCAAGGAACTATAAACATGCATATTTAATAAATCCTAGAAACTTCAATAACTATTATCCTAAGATCATGCATCATCAAAATGTCTACAATTATAAAGCACCTTAAAATATTAAGAAAGTATGGGTCCCTAAAGGAACCAAATTTTCTAGGACTAACCCCAAATGACCCAAGAAATTTTGGGTACCTAAAAGTGTAATTGTATATCCATTGATCATCAGGCGGACATGTCACCATTGGAGATAACACAAAGATAAAGATCACCGGGCATGGAAAAGTTGGTAATGATTTCTCAACCATTGATCATGTGTTATATGTGCAAGGCCTTAAACCAAACTTACTTAGTATTAGTCAATTATATGACAAAGGCAACAAAGTCATATTTGAAACCTCTCATTGTCTAGCTAAAAACATCAAAAGCAACAAGATCAAGTTTGTTGGCCATAGACACAAAAATTTCTATATAGTTGATTTAATCTTTGCATTCGGAAAATGAAAAATGTTTTCCCGCTTTTAGTGAAAACCCATGGCTATGGCATAAAAGACTTGGCCATGTGAACATTGGACTTCCAAAAATCAAATTTGAAAAAGACATGGTGTGTGATGCTTTTCAAATGGGAAAGCAAACAAGATTTTCCTTTAAATCAAAAAAATATAATCTCAACTTCTAAACCATTGGAACTTTTGCATATGGACTTGTTTGGCCCAATAAGTGCCATTAGTCTAGATGGCCATCAATATGCTTTTGTTATTATTGATGATTATTCAAGATATACCTTTGTTATTTTTATTGCTTACAAGGATGAAGCATACAAAAGATTTGTGAACTTTTGTAAAAAGGTTCAAAATGAAAATGGTATTTCTATTTCAAGTATTAGAAGTGATCATTGAAAAGAATTTGAAAACCAAAACTTTTCAAAATTTTGTGATGAAAATGGAATTGATCATAATTTTTCAGCACCTAGAACTCCTTAGCAAAATGGTGTTATTGAGAGGGAAAATAGAGTTCTAGAAGAATTTTCTAGAACAATGCTTTGTGAAAATAGCTTGCCAAAATATTTTTGGACAGAAGCTATAAACACTTCTTGCTATGTTTTAAATAGATTTTTAATAGGCCTATGCTTAACAAAACCCTATATGAACTATGGAAAGGTAGAAAGCCTAATATATCTTATTTCATGCTTTTAGTTGCAAATGCTTCATCCTAAATAACAATAAAACTAATTTAGGTAAATTTGACTCCAATATCAATGAAGGGATATTCTTAGGATATTCAACCTCTAGTAAAGCTTATAGAGTCTTTAACAAAAGAACTCTAGTAGTTGAGGAATACATACATGTTGCCTTTGATGAGTCTAACCTAATTAGTAGTAGAGTAGTTTCTTTTAATGATGATGTATATTTTATTCTAAGAGTGGAAACATCTACTCCCAATGTTGACCTGAAGGAAAGTCAACCTCAAACAAGACAAGAGGTAGATGCTTTCAATCTTGATCAACTATTTACAAGTCAATAAGAGGATAGTTTTCCCAAAGATTGGAGGTATGTGAATTATCATCTAATCGATCAAGTGATTGGTGATCCTTCACAAGGGGTAAGAACTCGTTCCTATATAAGAAATATTTGTAATTGTGTAGCCTATTTATCTCAAGTAGAACCTAAGACTTTTGTAGAAGCCAAAAAATATGTTGATTGGATAAATGCTATGCAAAAAGAATTAAATCAATTTGAAAGAAATAAAGTATGGAATCTAGTTCCTAGACCAAAGAATCACAATATAATAGGAGCTAAATGGGTATATAGAAATAAAATGGATGAAAATGGCATAGTAACTAGGAACAAGGCTAGGTTAGTTGCTAAGGGATATAATTAAGAAGAAGGAATAGACTTTGATGAGACCTATGCTCCCGTAGTTAGATTAGAAGCCATTCATATGTTATTGGCCTCTGTATGCTTTAATAAATTTAAGTTATTTCAAATGGATGTAAAAAGTGTCTTTTTAAATGGTTTTATAGAAGAAGAGGTGTATTTTGAGCAACCTCTTGGATTTGAATGTCCTAGTCTTCCAAACAATGTCTATAAGCTTTCTAAAGTTCTCTATGGGTTGAAGCAAGCTCCAAGAGGATGATATGAAAGACTAAGTAAGTTTTTGCTTGAAAACGGTTTTACAAGAGGAAAAATAGACACAACTCTCTTCACAAAAACTTACAAAAATGACACACTACTAGTCCAAATATATGTTGATGATATTATATTTGGTGCTACTAATGAATCTATGTGTCAAGAGTTTACTAAGTGCATGCAAGGTGAATTTGAAATGAGCATGATAGAAGCTTTACTTTATCTAACTACAAGTAGACCTAATATAATGTTCAGTGTATGCATGTAAGCTAAATTTCAAGCTAATCCTAAGGAATCATTGTAATTTCTGTAAAAAGAATACTAAGATATCTGCAAGGCACATAAGCACTAGTGAAACATGCCAATTTTTAGGTGCAATGTTAACCTATTGATTTTCAAAGAAACAAAATTCAGTTGTGCTATAAACCACCGAAGTGGAATATGAAGCAGCTGGAAGTTGTTGTGCACAAGTGTTGTGTATGAAACAATAATTAGAAGACTATGGCAAGAACTTTAAAAACATACCAATTCATTGTGATAACACTAGCACTATCAACTTGACCGAAAACCCTATTCAGCATTCTAGAGCCAAACACATAGAAATAAGGCATCACTTCATAAGAGACCATGCTTAAAAGAGTGATATTAGATTAGAATTCATACCTTCAGATGACCAAATAGCTGACTGTTGGAAAATCACCTTTGCAATAATCCCAGGTTGTGATCTTTCCAAACCCCCAAATCCATAATGATTTGTACTAGAACAAGAACCAAATCATAAAAGAGAAAACACAAGCAAGTGTTATCGAGGCTCAGCAATTTGCCTACGTCCTCGTGAGCTCTTCCAAGCTCTCTGCACTAAATCAATGGAGTTCTTACAATTACAGCAACACCTCCTCAAGAACTCTTGTTCTTGATGAATGAAAGATGAGAAAAGAAAGAGATAAGAACTAAGTGTTTCCTTGGAATTTTCCCCAAGAAAAATCCAATTACAAAGCCCTTGAACCCCTTTGAATACTCTCTCTCACTAAAAACACCTCTGAAGATTTGAGAGCCTATCTCTCTCAACACTAGCCACTCTTGGAATGAGACCCCTTCTTGTGTTTCTTCTCTCTTGACACTTGTGTCTTTGCACTCTTGTGTCTCTCTTGTTTTGTGTGTTGTTATTGCTCCTAGATGACCCTTTATATAGAGCAACAACTTCTTTAACCAATCTTGAAGCCAATCTCAATCTTTAGATCTCAACTCATGGCTCTCTAAGAGTCTAAGTGAACCTGTGCATTTTAATCAAGACTCACACACCAGCTGAAGAGTGCTGAAATAGGTGTATTAGGTGTGCCTTGCACCGCGGCTCAGAACAAGGCAGGCCGCAGGGCACAACAGGGGAGAACTCCACCTGTTGGAGGCCGTGGCTCCCAAGGGCTGGGCCGCGATGCACACCTGGGGGTTGCTCTCCTAGCTGCTGGTGCTCGTAGTGCACACCATCTGTGCCACGGTGCCAGGCTACATCTGATACTGTTGAAGCTTCATTCTTTCAACCGTTTAATTCTTAGACAAATCCCAACAATCTCTACCTTTGTCTAAGCAACTAAACTCGAACCCATTGTGCAAAGAACTTAGTATCCAAACTTAATATGAGTCACCAATTCATCCGACTCCAATCCTAAGAAGTCCAAAGTAATGATTGAACTTGCTTAGAGGCAGAACTTTGGTGCCTAAATCTGCAGGATTTTCTTCCGTGGCTACCTTGTCCATATGAATGCATCATTCCGTAACATTTTCCTGAATGAAATGATACCGAATATCCATATGTTTTATCCTCTCATGGAACACTGGATTCTTACACAAATGCGATGCACTTTGGCTATCCGAATACACCACCACCTGCTCTTTTAGGACCTTCAACTCTTCCAACAACCCTTTGCACCACGTAGCCTCTTTAATGGCTTCCATTGCTGCTATGTACTCTGCCTCGGTTGTTGAGAGTGCTACCACCGGCTACAACTGAGCCTCCCAACTTATACAACATCCATTTAAGTTGAAGAAGTATGAGGTAATCAATCTTTTGTTGTCCCGATCTGCTCTATAGTCCGAATCAGCATAACCTTCTAAATAGATGGACTTACCCCTCTTCTCGTAAACAAGCCCCACATCTGAGCTTCCCTTCAAATACCTCAGCAACCACTTCATTCCAAGCCAATGCTCATTTCCAGGATTACTCATAAACTTGTTGAGAACACTCATGGCATGAGAAATGTAGGGTCTAGTGCTTACCATCATGAATATGACTGATCTAACCACACTTAAGTAAGGAACCTTTTCCATTTCCTTCTTCTCCATATTCGATCTCGGACATTGATCATTGGAGAACTTGAAATGACCAGCAAGGGAAATCTTTACTGGTTTACTATCTTCCATAGAAAACTTAGATATCATCTTTTATATATAAGAAGACTGAGAAACCTTCAACCTGTTTATCTCCCTTTCCCGAATTATTCTCATTCCAAGGATCTTTTGGGCATGACCAAGATCCTTCATCTCAAACTCTGAACTAAGTTGAGACTTCAACATTTTTATCCTCTCCCTACTGTTACCAACCAACAGCATATCATCAACATAGATGAGGATAATCACCATTTCTTCCACCTTGTGACCTTTATAGTACAAGCACGAATCATAGTAGCTCCTCATGAAACCCAAGCTAGTTACAAAGGAATCAAACCTCTTATTCCATTGCCGAGGTGATTGCTTCAGGCCATATAAAGATTTCTTCAATTGACACACCAAATCTCCCTGCTTTTTTTCCTCATAGCCTTCGGGTTACCTCATGTAGATGGTCTCATCAAGCTCTCCATGTAAGAATGCTGTCTTCACATCTATTTGCTCGATCTCTCAATTAAATTGGACCACCATAGCTAACACTATCCTTATTGTCTTGTATTTCACAACCTGTGAGAAAATTTCTGTGAAATCTATGCCTTCTTTTTGTGTGAACCTTTTCGCCACCAGCCTAACCTTATACCGGACTTTATCCCCTGGAGTGTTCCCTGTTTTGATCTTGTAATTCCACTTACAATCCATAACTCTATGTTTTTCTAGTTTGGGCACCAATTCCCAAGAGTTGTTCTTCCTCAAAGAATCAATTTCCTCCTCCACAGCTAGCTTCCATCTTGATAAATCCTTACATCCTATGGCATCAATGTAAGTTTCTGGTTCACTCCCTCCTTCTAAATAAGGAGCTGCTACATTAGCATCCGCAAAACTATATCTCAAAGGTGGTCTGATCAGCCTTCTTTCTCGGTCCCTTGTGAGCTGATAATCATTCTGATTTGATGCATCATCCTCTTCTAGTTCAGCCTCCTCTTGAGTGTCTTGAGCTTGGCCTTCATCAATGGGCTATACCTGGTCCGAACCCTCTTGCCTTTCTTGCTTTACCTGAACTGAATTTTCTTTTATGCTATGCTCCACATATACCGGGTTGGTTTGCCCACTATCCCCTGAAGGGTTAGTTTTCTCCAAATAGGGAAATAAATGCTCATTAAAAATGACATCCCTACTTATTATAAGTTTAGTTCTTTTTTTCTCTAAGGACCACAACCTATACCCCTTAACCTCTTCACCATATCCTAGAAACACACATTTTCTAGACCCTGGGCTAAGTTTATCATCCTTTTGATGTGCAAACGCAGCACATCCAAAAGTTCTAAGGTTGTTCAACTTAGGGGGTTTACCACTCCATATCTCCTCGGGAGTCTTGAGATCCAAAGCTCTAGAGAGTAATCTATTAACCAAATACGCAACAGTAGACATAGCTTCCCCCAAAAAACATTTGTGTAATCCGGAACCAATTAACATGAACCTAACCTTTTCCATAAGGGTCCTATTCATCCTCTCAGCAACTCCATTTTGCTGAGGGGTTTTCACGACCGTTCTATGTCTTAGAATCCTATTAAGCTCACAAAATTTGTCAAAATCCTGATTGCAAAATTCTAAGCCATTATCGGTTCTTAAAACCTTAACTACCTTACCCGTTTGAGTTTTTAGCAACTTTTTCCACACCATAAACTTATTCAAAGCATCTGATTTATTTTTAAACAAATAAATCCAAACCTTTCTAGAATAATCATCAATTAAAGAAAGAAAGTAAAAATTATCTCCTTGTGTTAGTGTTCTTGCTGGTCCCCAAAGATCCGCATGAATGTAGTCAAGAATACCCTTTGATTTGTGCACTCCGGTGTTGAAGCTGACTCGATGTTGCTTCCCCAGAATGCAACTTTCGTAGAAATCAAGTTTCTCTACCTTGTCACCATCAAGCAAACTGTCTTTGTAGAGAACTTGTAGTCCCTTTTCACTCATATGTCCCAAGTAATTATGCCAAAGAACCGCCTTATCCATCTCAGCCATCAAGCTTGCTGCTTAATCCTTGATGTCCATCTCTCTAATTATCTCATAAAGACCGTCTTTTATTGCTGCTTTGATCATTACCAAGATCCCTTGGTTACCTTGATCTTTCCTCCCTTTGCTTTGTATTTGTACCCCATGGAATGTAGCTGCCCCAATGAGATCAAATTTCTTCTCAATTCTAGAAGATATCTCACATTCCGCAGCAGCCTTGTAATTCCATCAAACATCCTCAATTGGATGTCTCTTATCCGTCTCACTTGGCAAGAAGTATCGTTCCCTAAGAAAACCTTTCCATCATTTGTTTCCTTAAAATTCTTGAACCAATTTCGATGAGGACACATGTGATAAGTGCACCTGAAATCCAAGATCCATTTCTTGCTGCCTTGCCTCCTGCTCACATTTGAGCACACAACAAGAACATCATCATCTTGCTATTCTCCCTTGGCAATCGAAGCCTCTCCATTATTGGTATGGCTTCTTCCTTTCTCATCCTTCATCATCTTCCTGCAATCTTGCTTGAAATGACCCTCCTTATTGCAGTAATAGCATCACTTTCCTCCAAACTTCAGTTTGGAATGCGATCTTCCATGGCCTTGACCTCTACCCTTTGATTTGTCCCGGTAGTTGCCATGGATGTTACTGCCATTCCTAGTTGCTGGCCTTCCTCTAACGAACAGCACTTCTCCACTTGATCCTTCACTCATCTTTGTTGTGCGTTTATTTACCTAAATTAATAAGCAAATAACTGAACTTGTTTTACGTGCAAGTGCACAAGGTCAACAGTAGCATAGCGTGCGAATGCAAGATCATCTCCACAGGGATTGGTAAATTTCACTTTAGAATTAGTTTTGCAATATTAAAATACAAACAATAGAAATAAATATTGAGTTTGAAATAATAAAGATAAAGGCGTAGAGACTTGATATCCACCACCAATTATGCTACCACAACAAAACAATATGCCAATGCTTTACTCATGCTATGATTACCTACTGTTGTCAACCTAAGGGCATGGTATCTACTCCTTAAGCTATTGATTTCCCTAAGCAACGAGTTAGGCATGGTATCTACTCTAACTCTTTTCTTTCTTAAGGGATTCAGCATGGTGTATACTGAGTTATTCCTTAAAAGAGCATAGGATCTGTGGAAATCGACAACCACACGAGACCTAGGGCATGGTATCTACTCCCGGTTTCCCATGTTGATTAACCCAAGAATCCGGTGTGGATTTCTTTTGTTACTATTGTTGAACCCAGAACTCGGTCATCCAAATTGATTCAATTAACTAATCCATACCACATGCATACGTTGATCAGACACACACATATGAGGAATTTAAATAAACACAGGCATTAATCAAGTCAAGCAACACAACATGAATATCGTAAAGGCGTCAATATTGAATTATTGAATAAACATAATTAGTGCTTCAACCAAGCCCTTACTAAAAGGTTAGTTACACATAATAAAATAAAAGAAAGAAGAAACCCGGGGGAAAAGTCGTCAATTCTCCTCCATAGTTTCCTTCTCCGATCTCCCCGAACAAAAACTGAACTAAAAGGAAGATATGCTCTTCAAAAAGGAGATGCTGTTTTTGTGTTTTAAAAGTCTATTTATAGGGTTCTAAGGACACTTGGAAACCCTAATTTCCAAAACAAGTCTCTAACCCTACTTTCCAAAATAGGAACTATTGTTTTTACTGTTCACTGTCGTACGTGTGCGCTCGATCGCAGTCTCTTGCGCTTTAGTGCAACCTTCTTCTTATGTGCAAGCGTAGATTGCGCTTGATCCTGGCTTTTGCGCTGGTGCGCTCGATCGCAGCTCCTCTGCGCTCGATCGCACTAAGCAACTGACAAATTTTCCAGATTTTCTCTTTAAGCTCCAAAATGCTTCATTTTCTCCAAGAACCTATAAAAACCTATAAAACACAGAAAGGAAGTAAAATAGCAAAAAATACACACACTAAGGGCTTAACAAATGTAAATTAAAGGGCTTAAATATGAATATTTAAGCACTTATCACACCTCCAAACTTACATATTGCTAATCCCTTAGCAATACGAACCTAAAAACTAAAATAAAGACACATAGATAAATCCAATATTCATGGTGTCCACAAAAGTTTAGGTATCACACAAAACCATGATGTGCATTCATGAGCAAGCTTAACAA
Organism: Bretschneidera sinensis; assembly: GCA_023935145.1. NCBI lineage: Eukaryota > Viridiplantae > Streptophyta > Magnoliopsida > Brassicales > Akaniaceae > Bretschneidera > Bretschneidera sinensis. The sequence goes on along the minus strand of CM043703.1, from coordinate 75,943,695 downwards.
GTACAAACATATCTTTGCAATGAATAAGAGTTTTGAACGCAAATCACTTTCATGAGGCAGGTTAAGACATCACAAGTTTGACTTTAGTGTGTGGTGAACTAGCACATAAAAGATTAGGTTTCCAAATAATTGTAATGTGTAGTGTTTCGATGTCTCAAGATTCACCAAATTTCCTATTAGAACCAACAAAAATGGCATAGTTTTTCTTCTTTTTCTTTTATTGTGAGATTTTTGCCAAGTTTAGTTCCCTTAAGCTTTCTATTTGGCTCATGTAGCGAGTGTTTAGCCAATGACTCCCAAACCAGATGGTTTTAGGGCATTAGGTGTAAAGACGCCCCTAAGGACTTACTAACTCGAGTCAAAAGGCTACGAAACTAACTGGTCTTAATGCTACCAAATCAGAATTCCCACCTTTTGACGTGACACTCACTGCTTACTGAGGCAAGAGGGCCAATTACTCGGTGGAAAGTTCTTTTTAATGATCATTGTGAGCAAAATTCTCACATTTTGACGTGACACTCACTGCTTACTAAGGCAAGAGGGCCAATTACTCAGTGAAAAATTTGTTTGCTGATCATTAGGAGCACTTTTATTTTTGTGCAATAACAATTTTTCTTTTCCTATGCCAAACTGTGAATCTAACAAGTCATCCAGTTCATAGTCAAGCCGAAGAAACATACATATTAAAATTACATGTCATACCCCACACAATTATGTGCTAATGTGCTCGTGTTAGTATAGGTCAAACTTGTGAATCCTTAAATGCCTAAAAGTAAGTGATTAAGGTTTAAAACTTAATTATTAGCCCATGTGTTCAAGGTTTTAAGCTCACTTATAAAGTCAAATCATATTATTTGTTTAAATCACCCAAAATTTTCAGAACAGTATGAACATGCATTTATCTATAAAAACAAAAAACTGGGATGAAGTGTGTGAATGTGTCTCCCATACCCCCAAACTTAAATTACACATTGTCCCCAATGTGTGAATAATATGGAAAGATCTAACCTGGGAGATGGAGAATTGACTGGGTCGGCATAGTTCATAACATACCCTCAAACTTGAACGGATGCACACATTGTCCCTAAAAAAGAAAAACTAACGTAATATGGGAAAACAAGAAGTACTAAAAATAAATAAATAACAATAAATACGTAAAACAATAAAAATAAAAGGATAAGCTGTGGGGTGCCTCCCATGAGCGCTAAGTTTAACGTCTTCAGTAGGACCAAGCTTTATTTTTCCCTAAAACTAAGATTGGCAGTAACTAGCACAGGTAGTGCTTTATTCTCGCCCATATAAGCATAAGTCAAATGCTTCGGCAATTGCTTCAACTCCAAATTTGGTGCGTGGACAATAGAAGGAAAAAAAATAATATTAGTAGGCACATGAGGTTCAAATGGATTGGTGTACTTACTTGGATGCTTTGGAGAAGCCTCTAGAAGGTGCACAGTTTCAATGATGTCATCACTAACATCCTCAGATTTTGACTCAACATCTGATCCTTTGAAACAATGGGTGAGGGTGGTCTCCAATGGATCAATGTGATGGACATGAAAAACTTGCTCAACAACACCTTGCTGTCGTTCACTCAGCTCCCTAGCCAATTGCCCCACTTGTTCTTTCAATCTTTGAATGGCTTGTTCATGCCTTGTAGTGGTTTGTCTTATCTCAGTCCAAAATTGCCTTTCCTCTACCATAAACTGATCTTGTAAGGTCATCAATTGTTGTTGCTGAGTTGCCAACTGCATCACAAGACTCTCTAGGTCGCTTTTCTTTGATTCGGGAACTGAGTGGGCTACATGTTGGGAGTTCCTTTGTTGCCCTTGAAAGTTCAAAGCATTTTGATCGTTGCTCCATGAGAAGTTGGGGTGAGTCTGCCATCCAGGATTACAGGTATTTGCATATGCATTGTTTGATCCCACATAGTTTGCTTGCTCGGGATCTGTAGATGAATACAAATGGCAAGTCTCAGTAGTGTGATCAAATTGAGAACATAAAGCACATACCTGCCGTTGTGTAGCTTGTGGTCGAGGTGAGATATTCTGAGTAGACATGGCTTTTATAAGCATATCTAGCTTCCTCTCCATAGCAGCTAGATAAACATAACTAGTTTCTGCCATTGGTGTTTCTCTTTCCAATGAATTAGTTGAAAAGCTTCAGTGTAGCAGTTTTAGTACTGCTTCTCGGGTACTCTCTAGAGCTTTTGCGCTCTAGCGCACCAAGAACGGTGCTCGATCGCACTGGGATTGCGCTCGATCGCACCAAGGAGTGTGCTCGATCGCAATGAGGACAGAAACTCCTCCTTTGCGCACCTGAACAAAAACAAAAAACGAAAAGAAGGAATAAATCTGATTTTTAATAAAAATAAAACGGAACAGAATAAAATAAAATAGAATAAAAAAAACCAACGAAAATAATTCCAAAAAGAAATTTAGCACAATCCCCGGCAATAGCGCCAAAAACTTGTTGTGCATTTATTTACCTAAATTAATAAGCAAATAACCGAACTTGTTTTACTTGCAAGTGCACAAGGTCAACAGTAGCATAGTGTGCGAATGCAAGATCATCTCCACAAGGATTGGTAAATTTCACTTTAGAATTAGTTTCACAATAATAAAATAAAAACAAGAGAAATAAATATTGAGTTTGAAATAATAAAGATAAAGGTGTAGGGACTTGATATCCACCACCAATTATGCTACCACAACAAAACAATATGCCAATGCTTTACTCATGCTATGATTACCTACTGTTTGTCAACCTAAGGGCATGGTATCTACTCCTTAAGCTATTGATTTCCCTAAGCAAGGAGTTAGGTATGGTATCTACTCTAACTCTCTTCTTTCTTAAGGGATTCAACATGGTGTATACTGAGTTGTTCCTTAAGAGAGCATAGGATCTGTGGAAATCGACAACCACACGAGACCTAGGGCATGGTATCTACTCCAGGTTTCCCATGTTGATTAACCCAAGAATCTGGTGTGGATTTCTTTTGTTACTATTGTTGAACCTAGGACTCGGTCATCCAAATTGATTCAACTAACTAATCCATACCACATGCATACGTTGATCAGACACACACATATGAGGAATTCAAATAAACACAGGCATTAATCAAGTCAAGCAACACAACATGAATATCGTAAAGGCACCAATATTGAATTATTGAATAAACATAATTAGTACTAAAACCAAGCCCTTACTAAAAGGTTAGTTACACATAATAAAATAAAGGAAAGAAGAAACCTAGGGAAGAGTCGTCAATTCTCCTCCACAGTTTCCTTCCCCGATCAACTCGAACAAAAACTGAACTAAAAGGAAGCTATGCTCTTCAAAAAGGAGATACTGTTTCTGTGTTTTACAAGTCTATTTATAGGGTTCGAGCATAGATTGCGCTTGATCCTGGCTTGGGCACTGGACCCTGGTGCACTCGATCGCAGCTCTTCTGCACTCGATCGCACTAAACAACTAACAGATTTTCCATATTTGCTCTTTGAGCTCCAAAATGCTTCTTTTTCTCCAAGAACCTATAAAAACCTATAAAACACATAAAGGAAGTAAAATAGTATAAAATACGCACACTAAAGGCTTAACAAATATAAATTAAAGGGCTTAAATATGAATATTTAAGAACTTATCAATCTTGGCTTTGAAATCATGAGCCCTTATAGCATTGATTACAATTTCTTTGGTTAGTGTATCTCTTCCATATTCAATAGCATTAATCAAGCTTTCAAAACAATCAGGAAGAGAATTCAACAATATAACAGCCAATTGTTCATCCGGGAATGTTATACTACAACTAGTCAAATCTTGAACTAGTTTATTAAACACATCAAGATTATCTTGCAACTCTTTTTTAGGATCCATTTTCAAAGCAAAGATTCATTTCAGAAGATAAATTTTATTAAGGAGAGTCTTTCTAAGAAATAACTCATCTAGTTTCTTCCAAATGACAGCTGGATCTTTCGAGTTTCCATACTCTCTTGTCACACTATCCGACATGTGTAGAAAGATTATGCTATACGCCATCTTCTTCATCTCATTTCAATGGAGCTCCGTGATACTTGCTGGAAAATCATCATCTTCTCTAATAGCCAAGTCCACATTTTGTTGCCGAAGAACCGCCTTGATTTTTTGCTTCCAAAGGGCAAGTCTCCCTTTCCATCAAACTTCTCAACAATGAAGTTTAAACCCATCTTGCGAAAAAAAATCCTAAGATTTATGCAGCACCCATAATTGCTTTCCAACCGTCTTCTCTCTAACTTCTAAACCTCAAGAATCCGTTCAAATCTTGATCCCAACACCGTTCTTGAATCCCTCAAGAACCAGATCAAATCTTGATCCCAACACCATTCTTGAATCACCCAAGAAGTTTCCTTTGATTCCTGGAGCCTTGCTCTGACACCACTGTTCCAACTCTGATACCCGCTGTTCTAGCTCTGATACCACTGTTAGAAAATCACCTTTGCAATAATCCCAGGTTGTGATCTTTCTAAACCCCCAAATCCATAATGATTTGTACTAGAACAAGAATCAAACCATAAAAGAGAAAACACAAACAATTGTTATCGAGGTTCAACAATTTGCCTACGTCCCCGTGAGCTCTTCCAAGCTCTCTGCACTAAATCAACGGAGTTCTTACAATTACAGCAACACCTCCTCAAGAACCCTCTTGTTCTTGATGAATGAAAGATGAGAAAAGAAAGAGATAAGAACTAAGTGTTTCTCTGGAATTAAAAGCCCTTGAACCCCTAATCTTGAATACTCTCTCTCACTAGAAACACCTCTGAAGATTTGAGATCATATCTCTCTCAACACCAGCCACTCTTGGAATGAGACCCCTTCTTGTGTTTTTTTATCTCTTGACACTTGTGTCTTTACACTCTTGTGTCTCTCTTATTGTGTGTGTTGTTATTGCTCATAGATGACCCTTTATATAGAGCAATAACTTCTTTAACCAATCTTGAAGCCAATCTCAACCCTTAGATCTCAATAACCAAAGACTCATGGCTCTCTAAGAGTCTAAGTGAACCTGTGCATTTTAATCAAGACCCACGCACTAGTTGAAGAGTGTTGAAATAGGTGTATCAGGTGTGTCTTGTGCCATGGCTCAGAACAGGGCAGGTTGCAGCGCACAACAGGGGAGAACTCCTCCATCTGCTGGAGGCCGCGGCGCCCAAGGGCTGGGCTGCGACGCACATCTGGGGGTTGCTCTCCTAGCTACTGGTGGCCGTAGTGCACACCACCTGTGCCATGACGCCAGGCTGTATCTGATGCTGATGAAACTTCATTCTTTCAACCATTTAATTCTTAGACAAATCCCAACACTGACATTCTTACTAAGTTGTTGAACGAAGACAACTTTAGCAAGACTCGACTATTAATGGGATTAACAAATTATGAAAATATATATGTTTGATTGTATCCACATTTCATCATATGCATATTTGACATCTAGTGAATGAGTATTTACTCCTATTAATATATCTCTCACTCAAGATGCCATAGATAAATCATTTCTTGCTGAAATTCCAAGTTGGAGCTCAAAATTTTATGCTTTGTGAAAGACCCAATCGACAAGTATATTGATCCAGTCAACTAGTATCTCTCTGCCCAGTTACTCAATTGACTAGTTAAGTCAAACCAGTCGACTGACAACTCATTGCCTATTTCACCAGTCGACTAGTACATGGACCCAGTCGACTGGTATTACACGAGAATATTTGGAGCCAAAAATTTGAATTTCTCCTAGACATCCCAGTCGATTAGTATCTTACTGTCAGATTACCCAGTCGATTGGTATCCTGACCCAGTTGGCTGGTATATCGAAATGTCCCCAAAATATGAAGGACCTACTCTACTGGTACCCTAACCTAGTCGACTGGTATCACAATTCTATAAATAGTCACTTCAATTTTTTTTCTTTAGTTTTTACGCCATTTTTGCAAACCCTAAGCTTTCTCTCTTTAGAAAATCTTTGATTTCATACCATAATCTCTCAAAATAACTCCATAGAACCCTTAACAATCCCGCAAATCACATCTATTTCAACATTTCACGTTAAATCTTCATTATTTTTCAAAAATCTCTCACCCACCTAAATTCCTAAAACGTTTGAAAGAATGCGTGTTAAGACCATGGTTGCTGGACCTCACATGCCCACAAGACCTCATTTCAAAAAGTCCATGGCACCAGACATAAAAGGGAAAGGTGTAGTTGGCTCTTCAAACAAGCAAGCGAGGATCGAGCTCGATAAGTCCCTCTTCTGTAACCCCGCCGTCAATAGAATGTATACCTCTGTCATCCGCCAAAAGAAAATCATGACGGGTATATTCGTTTATTTTGATTCTATCTATCATGCAAATTTTGACATTTTACCAGCTTTTGAGGCTATACATTTAACCTCCCATTGTAAACATCCACCAAAAATACTACCCATGCCTCATCCACCAGTCCTATGCCAACCTGGTCAAACCGAGTCCACTAGCTCTTCGATTTAAGACCAGGGTCATGGGCATAGAATTTGAAGTCAATACCTACCTTTTGGTCAATCTACTGAAAATCCCCATGGAAGGGGTCCAGTGGAGTCTGGATGGATGGCTAGATAATTTTGACTACAATGAGGTATGTCAGATTGTTAGGGGAGACCCTAACTATGTCTTTTGACCCACTATATTTCACCAATTTAGTGACATGTCCCTTTATCCAAAACTGTTCAACCTCATGGTGAGTTGGACCATCCATCCGAGACTCATGAGTCGGGGTTATATGTCCAAAATTAACATAGTATTGATTTGGTGTCTCAAAACTAGACACCACTTCTATATTTACCCCTTCTTGCTAGCCAACATGATAAATGGCAAAGCAAGTGACTCCGGGTGCATTCCATATGGGATGCCCATAACCCTGATCCTCTAGCACTTCCATGTCCCCCAGCCTACCTCAGAAGCCCATGATATTGACCCCAAGGACATTATTAATGTCTCTTCACCGAAGAAGATGGGGTGCTCAATCCGGGATGACATGATCTACTCCAAAGCTAGGAAAAACATAAGGATCGATGACGACGACAATAGCGAGGAAGACGACGAGATGCCTAATGATGTAGCTCCTCCCTCTGCCATCCACACTTTAAGTGGTGTGGATGGTAAAGAAAGAAAGAAAAGAGGGACGAAGACTTCCTCTAAGTGGCTAAAAATTAGAATAAGAGAAAGGGTGGCTTTTGAGGTGATGATGTGGAAATTTAAAATAGAGAATGTGGTTAATAGAAGAAAAAGAAGGAAAACAAATTTGAAGTGGACATGTAAACTTTAAAGATAGTAAATTTTTGGGTAAAAAGTAAAATAGATGAGAGGAATAAATCTCTCCTAGTACAGCTAGCCATAACAAGAAATGAGAAGGGAATTTTGAGGTGGACGAGTGGAAAGCTAGCAATGGAATGATGGTTTTAACAAGGTAAATAGAAGAAAGGAAGAATTAATCTTTTGGTGATCACATGCAAGAGATATGGAACAATATTTAAGGTAGACAAGTGGAGGCTAGAAATAGAATGGTGGGTTTAACAAAGTAAAAGAAGAAAAAGAATACTTCCTCATTTGGAGATCACACGTGAGAGATATGGAACAAACTTTGAGGTCAACAAGTAAGAGGTGTTTTGGCATAAAACGAAAAAGAAAATCAGAAGGAATTCATCCAAATATGGCTGGACATCACAAGGGTGAGAGGTTCCGATTTTTGTGTCTTAATATGTGACTTTGATGTACAGAAAGGCGTAAGAGCTAAAACAGTAAGTGTGTAATAATCAAAGCAAAAGAAAGAAATACTGCTTTTTCCTTTTTACATCACATGATCAGATATGTAGAGGGGGGAAATGTGCAGATTTTTTAGGTGGAAATGAGGGATTTAATACATGCAATAGTGTGGAAGCTAAAAAGGGAATGTGTAAGTGTCAAAGCAAAAAGAGAAGAAAAATATTTCTTCATTTTGGCACTCAATGGCCGACCAACATAAGAGGAAAATAGTGCAGATTTTTCTAATCAAAACATGTGACTTGGTGCATGGGAAAAGGTGGAAACCAAAAGGCGAAATGGAGAAATAACAATGCAAAAAAAGAGAAAAAAAATTTTCTCTTTTCCTTAATCAAATGGGTGGTCACAAGGGAGAAATTAAGTGCAGATTTTTAAGTTGAACATGTGATTTTGTTGCATGAAAGATTGTGGAAACTAAAAGAGAAAATGGGGAATTAACTAGGCAAAAAAGAGGAAAATAATTCCTCTTTTATTCTTCAAAATGGCTGGTCACAAACAATAGAAGAAGTGCATATTTCTTATGTTAATCATGTGATTTTGGCACTTGAAAAAGTGTGGAAACTAAAAGAAGAAATGGGGAATTAACTAGGCAAAAGAGAAGGAAAATATTTCTTTAAAATGGAACATAATGACCAGCCACATGAGGGGGAAAGCAAGAAACAACTTTTTTTTTTAGTTCAAGAGAGAGAGCTTGCTTTGAAAATTGGAAAATTAGAATATGCCAAGTTGAGGGTGAAATTATAAATTCACCACAAAAATTAGAAGTCTTATTGGGCTTGAAATTTTGGCCAAAAGTGTTTGGGCTTAGTAAGAATCAATGGATTTTAGTGGGTTTAGGATTGGGCCAATATTTAATTGAAGATTTTTGGTTAGAAATTGATGGAATCAAATAAGGCCCAATTAATTTAAGCTTAAGGTGGATTTAATGGGTTGAGAAAAAATGGTTTGCAGTTGACCCCAATCAAAAATCAAATTTAAAACTCATAAATTATCAAGTTTGAGCACATATTAGGATCAAAGGTTCGTTAATAGAACCTACATTTGGCCAGTTCAAAATTTTAGAATGAAATTGGGTGTCTATAGTTTGCCTCTCTTTTGATTGGCACTCCTTTGAGTGTTTTAATCAAAGGTTATGAGGGGTCACTGTTTCCTTTCAAAATTTTAGAACAAAAACTATGAGTTGCACGCATAAAAGTAAATATGTTGTTAACCAAAGTTGATGTCATGGGATCACCCATGAGAATGGAACTTACATGAAGTTATGGAGTTGGCATCCATTCACTTGTGCGATACTTCTAGATTGACTGATGCTTGCTTCGAGGACTTGGGTTGCTTGTTGTGAAGACTTTGATTTGTGATTGGTCTGTTGATGAAGACTTTGGTTTTTCCCACTAATGAGGACTTTTTGGTGATTTTTCCTGCTAATGAGGACTTTGGTTTCCTTGTTGGGAGGACTTTTGATTTCCCTGCTATAATAACTTTGGTTTGCCTATGAACAAGAACTTTTTAGTAATTCTTTTTGCTAATACGGACTTTGGTTTGCGTACTAGGAGGACTTTTGGTTTGCCTGCTATGAGGACTTGGGTTTACCTGCTGATGAGGACATTTTTGTATTTTGAATGCTGAGAGGACTTTTGGTTTATAATTTTTCCTGCTTGGAGAACTTTTGGGTTTGCTTGCTAACAATGGCTTTTTGATGATTTTGCCTGCTAAGAGGACTTTATTGTACTTGTTGATTCTGCAAAGTTTTCTTGAATCGAATGCATTATGGGCATATTACTTGTAGTATGCTCTATAAGTCAATAGAATTTGATGTTATGGGTATGTTACTTGTAAATTAATTTTATTCATTTATTGATAATAAATAATTATTAATGGCAATCATCTTATTTATCATGTTCATTACATGATAAAGCTCCTAAAATAAAAGCAATGAAAATAAGCACCATGATGAGATCATGCCAGTGAGATGTGTTTCCTTAAGCTTTATTATTAAATGTTCAAAATCATAGGATCATTGAGAAGGGCATTAGTGAATCCTAATAGATAAGAACATACTATGTTTCCTCGAGGAGTTTAAAGTGATTGATCTCATGGTTATAGTGTAGGAGACACTAAAACAAGTTATGCAGGTGCTTGTTAGATAATAGGTACACCGAAGTGACTCGACTAAAAAATTCCTAATGGACATTTTATTGGGTGTCAATAGGAATTCTTACGCTATAGTTGTACAAGTGATCCTTCGACTTGAGGCACCATAGATATCTTGTGTATGGGTCATCATGCTTTGATGCTAATTAAATATGATTCTAATCATGGGTCACAAAAATGTAGTAATTGGGTATGACCACTTTGTATGTGAGTATACAATAGAGGATCCATCACTCTCGGTAAAAAAAAGAGAATGCTCTATGTGATATGATTAAGTCATAACTTGAAAATTCCTTGGCCAATGTGGAGTGAGAATTAGAAAGAAGTTTTTAATTTCACCATTTAAGTTATGGACTTGAGATCTAGATACATGTGATTAAATAATTAAGGCTTAACAGTAAATCAATGCCTTAGGTTTAATCAGGGACATTGTATGATGGAATGATTGAATTGTACGATAACTGTCAACAAAAAAGTTTACATTAATTCATATTTTCTGGGTAGTCATGACATACTACTAAGTGTCAATCATGACTTATAGAAAGCCCTTAAGAATTAATTATAATTAATTCTTAATTAAAGGGAGAATTAAAAAGAGTTTTAATTTGAATCAAAATTTAAAGGAGTTTTAATTAATTGAATGAGATCCAATTGTTACGGAATTGTTATGACCTATTGCCAGCACAATATTGAACCTAAAGGCTCACACAAAATTGGGTAATTGTAAGAATAAGAGAAACTAATAGGCCAATAGAGAGAATTATAGGAATTAATTAAACCAGAGATTTAATTGAAATTCTAGAAATTTTAGAGTTTTTAGAAGTAAGAGCTCCATATAAAGCTATTTGATAGAAACCCTAAGAACAATATTATTATTGCTGAAATTAGTTTTAAACAATTTCTCTCTCTAGAAGGGTCGAATTTTCAGAGCTAGCACTCAAGGAATTTTCAGCTAGTCTCAGTGTTCTTCATCATGTGGTGTTCGACATCCAGGAGAAAAAGATCCATGTTCTTGGTTTCTCATGTGGATACGCTTAGAGGCCGGATACTTGAACGGTTGGTGAATCCATTTCAAAGATCAATAAGAATCTCCATCAAAGGTAAAAAAAATCTCTAACCTTGTATGAAAATATTATTTGGATAATCATTCTAATAGGTTCATAGAGATTTATCTTGGGATTTAAGTCTATGGGCATAAATTTTTAATTTTTCGCTGTGTATTTTATGCCTGTAGACTTAAAGTGGTACTAGAGCCAACTCTATGGATTGTTAGAATGAGTTTAATTCTATTGTCTCTGCTTAATAGATTTGATATTTGAATTCTTATGATTGCAAATTGAAGAATCTAGAAAGTCAAATTAGGGTTTATGAAATCTTATGTTAAGAAAATTTGAGAAAGAATTCTTGAATTGATTATTGTCATATGATGATGATTTGTTGTAGATTAATTTCTCAAACATGTTAAATCAACAGAGATTGATTAGATTCAATTTGAATGGTTAAAATTTGATTTTAAATTGAATTGAATCGAATCAAGTTTGGGGAAGAAGAAACACATAAAACTTGTGAAAATCTATAGAGTATGCTTTGGGAGTCGACTCTCGGGTTGAGAGAGTCGACTCAATGGGTCAGAAAATCATAAAAAAATCAGATGACCCTGAGCATCGACTCCCAAAGCTAGAGAGTTGACTTTGACATACACATATTCTGGTCGAACTTCAAACGGACATTATTCACTTGTTTTAAATCGGATTTCAACGTTTTTGGAAATATATGGAAGTCTAGTTTCATATTCTACTAACCGTGCTTAAAAATTCCTAGTATTTTTTAGAATGTTATTAAAAATCCAGATAGTGTTCTAATCAACAAAAATTGTTTTTTCTGAAATTCATTCTTTTCACATGTTTTTTAGAATCCAAATTTGTTTTCACTTGGAATTCGAAATCAAACTTTTTTTTAAATGAAATAAATGATTTTTGGTTGATAAAAAAATATATTTTTGTTAATAATTTTTTTTCTTAATTTTGGAATAATGTTTAAGAAATTGGAGTGTGATTGGGAATCAAAGCTGCAAAATCATTATCACATTTAGATTGAGAATTCTAATGAATAAGGAATCTTAGTATTATTTGGAATAGGATTAAGAAAATTTTTGGGAAACTTAATGAGATTAGGATTGCAATCTAAGAAGAAATAGTTATAATTATAATAAAATCGTTATTATTTATTTATGCAATTTTAACTATTGGACCTAGATCATAGAAATTTGGTTAAATTCATGGTACTATTTTTAGTTATTCAATTTTAAATGAGGTCTACATACCTCGCTTTCTCTTATTTCTCTCAATATAAATTTCTATCTTACTCCAATGTAATTTCCCTTGACTTCTGGTCAAGGTTTCTTATGTATATTTGATTATGTAAAGTTATTAGAGTTAGATAAGATTTTATTGAGTCGAATCAAGGAGTGTGCAAGGAAGCATGGTGAACCGTTTGAAGATTGAAGACCCATGAATGTATGAGATATATTCATGTAATAATTACCTAGAGTTTGACTAAAAGATTTACTTTATTGCCTCAAGTAAATCACGCTTAGAAAGTCCATAGTCATCCACTTTGGTTAAAATATATTTATGTATGTGATGTATGTATGTTATGTATGTAATTAGATTATGTGCTTGTTGTATGTATTTGATGCATGCTTAAATGATGAGATCTGAACATAAAGGCCTAAATCCCTCACGCCTAAATATTTTAATATTAAGTTGTAAACAAAAATCATTAGCAATGATTGTTCATAGCCTTCCACCATTATAATAGACAATATGCAAAATTTCTTATGTTTATAAATTTATTGTGTCACCACAAGGCACTACAACAAAACAGGTAATTAGTGACAAATTTCTTAGTGACACGTGGAGTTTCGTCACTGAAATTGCATCTACAGTGACGAAATTTAGATTTCGGCACGGATGTTGAGGAATATTAATGTTAGGTGACGCAATATACCAACGTCACAAAATGTGTGGCGCCAAAATTTACTGCCAAACAATATGGAGGGAAATTGTTTTTGTGACAGTTTATGTATAATGGTGACCATTTGTTCTTGTCACAAATGATTTTAAATTTTGCGATACAGAATCTAGCATCGACAATAGCTAAAATATTTTATGACGTATAATTGTCATCATCAATAATCAAAGTAAAAAACATCTTCTTCCTTGGTACATTATTAATAACGAACCCAAGTCGTCACGAATAAATTTTATATTTAGTGAAACGTTTGTGGCGTCAGGTATAATGAAAAACAATGAGTGATACTTTATTTTCATCACTAATAAAATGAGAAAGTTTTTATTATTTCTTATGAATATTTGTGAAGCAAAACAACGTGTCACTAATAAAATACTATATGTTGTGACATAAATATTTTGCGCCACAAATTATTTAAAATTTTAGTAACGTTTAATTTTCATAAATAATAAACATAATTAAAAGAGTGTGCCTACAGAGAAACTATTAGTGATGAAATTATGTGACACTAAACAATTTTAGAATTTATGACGGAAATGCTAGCGAGGATAATTAAATTTTTTATGACTTATAATTATCAGCACCAATAATCAAAGTAAAATGTGTCTATTTATTTGGTATGACTACCTCAAGTTGCTACCAATAAATTTTATATTTAGTGACAAACCTTTTTTGCATCATGTATAATAAAAAATAATGAGTGACAATTTGATTTCATCACTAATGAAGCAAGAAAGTTTTTATTATATAAGGTGAATTTTTGTGGCAAAAACGATGTCTTATTAATAAATATTATATTTCATGACAAAATATTTAGCATCACTAATAACTAAAATATACAGGGACTCGTACTTTTTGTCAACAGTAATAAGCCGGTTTAAGCTGAAGCCCCTAGTCAATTTTATTTGTAGAAAAAACAATTAAGATATTTAGTCCTACCCAAACTAAAATAATATTGGCTCAAGCTCAATAGTTCTGGCCCAACCTCAAAATATATTGCCCAACCTCAATAGCCCTGGCCCAACCTCGAGTCCCAATCTGATGAAATAAAGAAACCCTTTCTTCTTCTTCTTCCTCAAGGGCATTTCTTCTCTATTTTCTTTGTCACCAAAATTACAGCATCAACGGACGATGGCAGAAGCTGACCAACGCCGTTACACCAGCCACTTTAAATATTCTCTATTCTCTCTTCCTTTCTCGGTTTCTCTCGCTCCTGGTTCTAGTTTTCTCCGTAATCTGAGAGGTATGGTATCAAAATTTATTCTTTCTTGTTATCTCTCTCTCAAATTTCTTCCGACCGTCTCGTTTCTTCTTATGTGTCCAGAGGACCCTCTCTGGCCTGGCTTAGGCAGTATTATGTGTTTCTGATTTTTTGAATACTATTTACTTTCCTGCGAGTTTCTGTTTCCGGCTTTTGCTTTTGGATTTATTCTAGGGTTATTGTTGGAGATTTTCAAGTTTGTACTTTGATGGGGTCTTAGGCGAGAATCGGAATTGGGTTGTGTTCATGGGCAAAGCTTCTATGTAGTTTCTAGGCCAGGGCCCAGGCTCAATTTTTGAAAAAAAAAGGTCCAATTACATTGCTTTATGTCCTAGGGCTCAGGCTCGTCTTTTTGTCTTTCACAACCCAGTCCAATTTAGATTTTAGAGAGAACCTGATAACTGGTACCTCAAATCGTGGAGACTAGAGAAAGAAAGAGCTGTGAATCTAAAGAACTAAGAAGTGAGAAGTTCCAAATTCTTCTCAATCTGCTCAAGAACAAGTCATTGATACTGTAATTTTAATATCCTCTCTTTCTCTCTTTAGATTTATTGTTTATTTTTTCTTCTTCTCATTTTTGTTCTCTCCCAAAAATGTTTTAGATTACAGAAGCCCATATTGCTTAGCATTCAAGAGAACATGGCTTTTGTTCTTGTATGTCTTTCCCTTACTCCTATATAAGTTGTTGACTTATTGTGGTTTAAATTTGTCTTCTTTATTTTTTTCAATCGAAAATTACCCTTGTTATCTTTCTCCTATATCTGTTAGTTTTTGGTTAAATTAATTAATATTTAGTTGATGCGCTTATGGATTTTGGTTAATTGTTGATGCAAACATTGATGGTTTGGGTCTGTTAGCCTTTAGATTCTGGTTCATTGATTATGACTTTGCTTACTCTTGCTTCAATATGAACTTGAAGATTTTAGATTGAATTTCTGTGTTTGTTGTTTGTTTTTATTGAATTTCGGTGTTTGTTTGTTTTTCTCTGCATTAAGTGATCATGCTTGCTAGAAACATGGCTAGAGTCATGATTCAAGTTAAATAAATAACTTGTTGGATTTGTGCCTATCGGATGTATATATAAATTAATATTATTTGGTAAATATTTATGTGTTTTGTGGATTTATAGTAAAATTGATGAGTATTTGAGAATTTTTTTTACCAAGTAATCATAGGATCAGTCATATATTTCGACCCTATCTAAAGAAAAATCCTAACTTCGCCCTTGGTTGTGTTTTCAATTTTAAATTGTAGGTTTGGTTCAACATTTTTTTCTTGGAATTGTGGACCCTTTAAGGAGTTCTATTATCCTAGTGTTCAATGTTGGTGCTAAGGGAGGCTTTGGTTTAGGATGGGTAGTCTATATTTGGGACTTAGGATTTTGAAAAGGAAGAAAGAAGGGAGAGGAGAGGGTTGTTTTTTTTTAAGAAGATAGCTACTCGCTGTTACGATGTTTCTAAGCTTCGGTTTTTTCCTTGTAGGACTGTTGAGATAACTTTTTTTCTTCTGTATTTTCTAAGCTAGGGAAGGTGATATTTCGAGAGTGCATATCTGATGCCTATAGGCTAATCAGGTTTTTATTGCTTGCAGTGGTTATCTTTGTGGTTTAGTTAATAGTTTCTCATGCTATTATGTTGAGGATTGTAGTTATGTTTGACTGCTTTTCTGCATTATTGATAAAATTTCCTGTGTTAACTGTTAAAAAGAAGTAAAAAATTAGCTATGTCGCTGGGTACGCTGGGTTCAGCTTATTACTGGTCAGTGGATTTTATTCAATCTTTTATTTGCACTTACATTGGCTCGGGCTTTTGTTTTTAGAAGAGTTTGTGCTATTATCTTCGGGTTGTGTTCTGTGCAATGCTTCAGATGAATTCAGAAACCATTTTTTTGTCCATTTTCTGATTTCATCTGGAACCAGATTTTGCTAGAGGCAAAATACTAATAGAGTCAACTCTGGTATATGGCAAACTGAGCTTCTTTGGTTAATTCAAAACTTAAAAGGGAAGAGCTTATCAGTCCTTGTACTTAAGCTAGCTTGGCAAACAGCTATATATCATATCTGGAGGATGAGAAATGGAAAACTTCACCAACAAAATTTCCACAATGCAGGCTTTGTTTTAGATCAGATAATCGTAGACGTTCGTGATAGGATTCTTGTGATAACTGATTTGTATAGTAACTCCCTTGATATTTTAATAAAATAATATATTTAAAATAAAAAAGAGCAGTAAATTAAAGAAAAGGATATCTTCACGAAGGATGATAATTTGACATAAGTAGTTTTAATAAAGTAATATTGTAATAACATATTTACAAAAAAAATGATGAAAGCGGTGTAAAGTAATATTGTATTAACATATTTACAAAAAAAATGATGAAAGCGGTGAAAGAATTTGGTTTGTTCATGTCTTTATGTGAAGACCATGTGGGTTTACATTAATTAATAATAAATATTATTAAAATATATATTTAGAAAAAAAAGTGGACAAAGCTTTAAACCATCAAAGAATTTATTTTCACGCCAAAACAATATCTTCGTTTAATTTCTTTTCCTTTCTCCAACTCTATTTCTTTTAGCAAAATTTGGATAGAAGTTCTCTAAAAGTTTTAGATAATTATAGTCATCCAATTTTAATACAAAGATTTCATTACGTTTGAGGAAGGTTTCAATAAGACTCATATTTCAATTTTATGTTACAGAGAAACATTTAACAAAGGAATTGTATGTTTCATATATTAAGATTACAAAAAATTATTGGAATTGTAAAACTAAAAACAAAACAAAATAATTATATTATTTAAATTAAGCTATGAAATAGTAAGATTGATGAAAATTTATGGTTAGTTGTTGGTGATTAGCAATCTCAAAAAATTGCTTAAAGGAGCAAGAAATGCTAGGAGGTGATTCACAAGTAGTTTTAAGTGCTACGTGGTGAGTTAAATTTACTTTTAGTAAATGAGATCAACATGAAATATGAATTGATAATAAGTTGAAATAATTATTGAACTATATTATTGATGTGTTGATTTGATGATGTATGTACGATATATGATAACTGGTTGATTAAGTAAGAAAGATGAATGAATATATTTTGGAAATTAAATACACGAAGAAATTAATGCGGTTATATTTTTTAATTGATAGACTGATAAAACAAAATGATGAAATATATATGAGAAATGCATTTCTTGAAGACGTGAAAAAATAAGCTAATATGTTATATGAAGCGATCATTTGATATGTATATGATAAAATAATGATTTTAAGAAATAGATAGTGGAATTGTATGATTTGATGATATGCTTACTTGCATGTTATTGTTCATATGCATAGAGGGAATGCCAGAATCCATAGCTGGTCTAAATGAAGCATGTCAACATATGGGAAAACGTTCCCATATACTAGAGATTGGTTATTTCCAATACGTTGATAGTATGGAGTAATTCCCATACATTGATTGTATGGAGTGATAATGATATGATGATGATGATGATATATTGAGAAAGAAATAAAGAAAGAAAGAAAGAAAGAAAGATATGATGATGATAATGCATTATTATTGAAAGTATTTTATTATTGATGTTTGAGATGCTAAAGCATAAGAATGATGATAGATAGATGAGTCTCATAACGATACAAATATGATGAAAGAATGATTAGAAAGAGATAAATTATTGATTGATATAAATAATTGTTCTTATGATGTGAACCTCAAGATGAGGTAATTGTGATGAGAGGAATATTTGATTATTGATTTGTATTATGAATATATGAAAGCTATTATTATGATTAAATAATGAAATATTTTAGACCGTGGGCATGGCTGGTAGATAGTTATGCTGATATTCAGAGTAATTATTATAAGTCCTGTGGTCGGCATCCTTAGAATTATGAAAGAAAGAGAGAATTTTTTTGAAAATCTTTAAATATTTATGCATTTTATTATCTTTGTACATATTGTTTCTGATAGGAGAAAGATGATGTATCTCTTCTCAAAAGAGTTACGGATGTGATGTATTTTTTTTTTTCAGTTGATGTTTATATTGTTGAATATGTGTTGTGCTTGGATTTCAAAGAGTGACGACATCTTCTTGGACAGGCCCGCTCGGGATGAGTCGTTACAATTTTGGTATCAGAGCATTAGGTTTTATGATTCTGTAGACTGCATAAAACTTAATGAAGTGGAAGATTAAAATAAATTATATTTTGATGCAAAATCTGAGGATGCCACGTGGACATACCAAACCTAGAGGTAGAATAATGAACTAGAGAGGGCGTGGTAAGCCCTTAGTATTTAGAAGAGCAGAGGCTGAGATGGAGGTTGAGTTTATAGTTCCTCGAAGGGAACGTGTTGATAGTACAATTAGCACTAGTAAGGGTGTGAGAGAGTTCGGTGTTAGGAGAGATAAGTTGAGAGTCTTTTAATCATGCTTTAGAGAGAATGAATGCAGTTGAGGATACAGCTGATAGTTTACAGAGGAGATTGGAGGAGAGAGCTAGAGCAAAACTTGATGTGGTGAAACGTGATGTTCAGGAGGGAGAGGATGAGTTTGTACATGAGATGCGAAGAGATTGCTTTGTTAGGTTCATTAAATTGAAACCTCAGTTGTTTAAGGGATCTGTTAATCCTTCTGAGGCTGAGTTGTGAGTGAAACATGTTGAGCGTTTGTTTGGTGTTTTACCAATGATTGATAAGCAGAGGGTTGTTTTTGCTTCGTTTAAGTTAGAGGGTGAGGCTTTTCAATGGTGAGAAGATATTCTTCTTAGATTGAGTACTGATGTAGATCAACCTTTAACCTAGATGAGGTTTAAAGAGGTATTCTTTGCGAAGTATTTTTCAGATACTTTTAGATCCCAGTAGGAGAGGGATTTCATCTATTTGAGACAGAAAATATTGATTGTGGCTGAGTATGATAGCAGATTTGTGGCTTTATCGAGATTTGTACCTAAGTTAGTGAATACAGAGGAAAGGAAATGTAAGAGATTTCCTTTCTTATATAAGGCATGTGAATTATGTTGTATTGGTGGATAAAACATACAGATTGAGAAAGATGTGGTGGAGTCCAAAGGTAGAAGAGAGTGTTTGAATAGGTCTTAACTTGAGAGATCTAGAGGTGGTGGTAGTATGAGTATGTAGGGTGGGAAACCACCTCCAGAGGGGGTGTTCTTTGTCATAGGGACTTATGATGCAGAATCAGAGGCAAGCCAGATTTGTAACTTCTGATGTTTAGAGTTCTGTTGGTGGGACCTTAGATTTGGGAGACAACCTATGGGAGTTGGAGGTTATGGTAGAGGTGGGAGTGTGCCACCCAGGGGAGGTGGTAGTTTTATGTGTTTTGTATGTGGGGAGAGTTGGCATATTAGTGTAGATTGTCCATTAGGGAGATTTCTTAAGGTGAGTGTTGGAGGTGTTGGGAAGAGACATGTAGAGAGATGTGGTGGATCAAGGGGTATATGGGGTAGAGGCAGATGACCAGTTGCTGAGAGGGGATGAGGTAGTTAGTCACAGCCTAAAGATAGCGAGCTTATACTTTGACCCAACAGGATGCACAAGCTACTCCTGTTATTGTTATGGGTATGGTATCTATTCTTGATATACCTGCTAGATTACTGATTAATTCTGGTGCAACCCATTCTTTTGCATTTAGTGTGTTTATGAAGCTTATTGATGCATAGTGTTATTATTGAGGTTCCTACTTATAGAGCCCGATACCTTGCTTGGAATTTTTTTTTTTAAATCACAAAGTTTTAGTTTGATGCCTTTTCGCTTGATTGTTCAGTTTTAAGTTAGAATTTAATTCGTATTCGGACTTGTGGAACTTGGGATCAAGCAAACAAAATAAGAATCAAGTAGTAAAGACATTTATCATTTGAGAATTTTAATTTTTTTGAAGGAAAGTAAGAAGAACCAAATGAAAATGGGACTTTTAAAGAGTTGTGTGGTGGAATTAGGAAGAGAAACAAAGTAAAAGGGTAATAGTGAAATTAGTGGATAGTTGGACTATAAATAGGATGAGAGTGGAGTGAAATATCAACATATGCTGGAACTTTCTAGAAAAGCCAGGAGAGAGGAGAGAAAAAGAGAGAAAAAGGGAGAAAAGAGAAAAAGGAAAGGAAGAGAAGAAGAAAAAGAGAAAGGTTGGGCATTTTCACACAAAACTCAAGGTAAAAGTTTGTTTTCCTTCTCTTTAATTATCAAGTACGTTTATTACTCTAAGTACTTGAGTTGTAAATTTGAAGATTTGCTTAAAGAAGTTTGAGAAAATGTTTTGTTTATAAGAAAAATGGGGTTTTTTGCAAAGTTGGTTGAATTGAGAGTGTTTGTGTTCAATTATTCTCTTGGGTAGTATGAAGTTTTTGAGTTTAAACCCTTAAGAACTTGTATCTTCAAAGATTTGAAAAGAACTTTTGAAAGCAAGAAGAAATTTGGGGGAAAAGATGAATTTTCGGAAAGATCTATGTCTAGTCGACTGGATCAACTGGCGGAATCTTCTTGACCTTTTCCCAGTCGACTGGATCAAGTACCCACTCGACAGAATTAAGCAGATTTCTCAAAAATTGACTTTTGTCTTTAGTTTTTGAATGTGAAACCTTTTCAAAGTAATTTTAATGGTTATATACATTTGAAGTATGATTAAAACATTTTTAAAAGTGTTAGTATTCATGAAAATTAAAGTGTTTTTAAGATTCAAAGTAGATGATTTGAAAAAGGGCTTAACACCTCAATTTCTTTGATTTTTGGTTTCATGCGAAGTGCACTCTTAATATTTAAAGTGTGAAAATACCTTAGGGTTTGTTAGTATTCAATAATAATTGATGATGATGGGTTAGATATTTTTTTCACTCCTAGGTACAAGTGGTGGATACCGTTAAAGAACAAAAGGGAGTAGCTTGAGAATAGTTGTGGAGTACGTACGAGATGAGTTTCACCTTACTTTTAGTAAGCGTAAAAACTCGTATAAGGGATAACCAAATATGAAATTATGATTGATTGTAAAATTATAAATAGTGGTGTTATATGAGTAATATATACATATAATTAGAAATGTGAACATATAAGATTTCAGATGGAAACGATAAAGAGTAACTTTATGAGAATTGTGTCTCTGTGTGTGTGTGTGTGTGGAGATATGAGTTTATAAATTATTTGATGTGGTTGTGTTTGAGAAATTGGGATGTATCTAATTGTTTGGGCTGTAGTTAGAAATGTGATTGGTTGATGGATATTTACTTTAGAAGTTGTTGGATTATGATTTGCATTTCGTATTGCATAAACAATTTCATGATACGTCTAATGAGGGGGAGTGTTGTGTAAGGTCGAAAACATCCGACTAACGAGGGGGATTGTTGGATGAGGCCGGAAATAGAGTTGAAATTAATATTGTAATGATGTTGTTGAGAACGTACCGGTACATGGGGAGACATTCTCGTTATTATATGATTTGCCCAATGAGGGGTGTTTTAATGAAACTAGCCCAATGAGGGGCAATGAGATAAAATGATTAAAGAAATAAGAAAATTTGAAAACATAATTGTTCATTGCATTGCATTTCATTGACGCATTATGGTGATTGGCCCATGACAGACACCTGTTATATTTGGCCTATGAAGGGCATGAGATGCGATTGGCCCAATGAGTGGCATGAAATGTTAATTGTTATGGTATGAATAGTGTTGAGGTGAATGTTTACTTAATGATTGATTAAATAGTATGTTGAAAAATATTAAGGATTAAATAAAATATAGTAAAGTAAGGATGTTAACATTTCTTTGTGATAAATAAATGAGGAGTAATAAAAGCATACATAAAGGACTTATTAATTATGCCTATAAAGAAATAAATTATATGTAATATGTTTACGGCATCCTCATCGGAGTTCTTGTCCATGACATCCTCATCTCTTCGATATTTTGGGAGTCTAAACTTTTGTTATGGTCTAGTATTTGTAAAACTGTTCAAATTAGATATAATTGAAGAAATTTTCTTTTTTACTAATGTCTTTTGCAAAACCTTAAGAATTGGTTTGTTTTATTGAAAGGGTTTTATGTATGTAAAGATATGTGTTTGTATAGATATTTAATGATTGGAAATGAATGTTTGATTTGTAAATCTTTGTATGGTTACATCTCGAGTCAAAGTGCTCAGTGCTGAAAATTAATGGAGCCATTTCGAGCAGGGCTCACTCGGGAAAGGTTGTTACATTTTTTGTATCAGAGCTTTAGGTTTAAGGCTCTGTAGACTTTAGTTGCATGAGACATGGTGCATAAAGTAGTTGTAGAAAGTCGATTATGTAGAATTAGAGAGGATGTCGTTTAGGAGTTGTAACCAGTAGTGATTTAGGTGAGGGTAAGACGTCCTGAGACTAAAGTCGAGTCGAATTGTGTTTGGATGTTGTGTGTATTTGGTGTTGTTTGGAATAACTTTGTTGCGTTTGTGAATGGATATGGTAATGCTTTTAATGAGAATATTTTATATAAATGCCTTGATGTGATGAAGTTTTTTGTTTGATATATTATCCACGTGTTTGTGGAAATGAATGAAAAGTTTCCCTTTAAGTGAGACAAATTGCTCGAAATTTTATTTTATTGATTTTTATAAACATTGTTAAATTATTATTGAGCTACTAGTTAAAGAACTTGATATTATTGCTAAGAATGTTTACTTAATGACACGAACTGAAACAAGTGGTACTAAATTAATGAGCTATATTGAGTTATGTATGAACATTTCATATAATAATCTATTTTCTTGCTATTTATGCTAAAGTGTTTGTGATTAATGATTGTATGAATGTTATGTGATTTAAGAAATAGTTATTGTAGAGATTGTGAAATTGAAAATAGAGAAAATCTTAAGTAGTGAGTACGAGTGTGTATGCTTGGGTGGTGAGTATGGAAGAAAGGTAGTTGATTGGATATCGGACTTGGGGTATTCTAAAATTTTGGGTGGTGATTATGTATTAGAAAGTGTGGGGGAGGTTCATGAGTTGGGAGTTTTATTGATTCATAGAAATTGTAAGTGTTGATGAGAGTCATAAAATGTATCTCAACAGTGATTAATTATTGGCATTTTAGGACTGATCTCGGTCTTTATTGTGCTTTTATGTGTTTATAACTCTAAAGTGATATTATTGGACCACTGACTTATTTCAGTGCATTTTCAAGCACTTTGAGTTTAAAAGAGGAAAAGAAGCGATCGTTGCTTAAAACGCCAAAATCCCATGCTTCTGGAAGGACAAGAGGGGTTGCTGCCTGTATTGCGATCGAGCGCACATCCCACATCGACCAAAGTATTCTGCAGCACACGCAGTGCGATCGAGCGCATGTGCGATCGATCGCACTCGGATAGTTTCCCACATCGGTTAGATAACACATAGCATTCCGAGAGTTTGCTTCCCACTCCGCTCAGCTGAAATCAATCAATCGGGGATGAATCCAGAGGGCTTTTAGGAGGAACTCGAAGTATAAATTTGGAGGGCAAGTTAAGGATGATCATTGAGAGGCCGGAGGCAACTCAAGGAAGTATGAGCCTCATGGCTGGCTAGTCTCCAAGCAAGGCGAAGAGATGAATCCCTAGGTGTAGTTCTTCTTATTTTTCTTTATTTGATTCGGTTGTAGTTGGATATTATTTTCGTTAAACATTGTTATGTTTTATTCTTAATTTAATTAGTAGATTTATTATTACTCCGGTGATTGCATGCTTCTTTTCTATATAAGTTAAGTCATGCTTTTCTTATGTGTACCTGTTTGGGTGTGATTGAGTCCGGTAGATCTCTTTTATAGATTTGTCCATTGCTGCGGTATTGTCATTTAGATATATCGTCGTCTCTTGATAATTTATAAGTTAGGTCATGTGTGCTTGAAAGTAAAGAAGATTTCATAATAATTACATTAGGATTTATAAATGCGTTTTAATTGAATATATGTCGATTGCCTGTTTGGGATGTGAAACTAGCAATCGAGATAAAAACAATTGAATCAAGTTAGGATTAGAGCAATGAACCTAGGAAGGATTTCCAGAACCTTGTTATTTCTTATTAAATCTATTTACACAATTTTCTTCACACTATTTTCACATTATTCAAATTCTTTCAATCAATCTTTTATCGTTCGTTTAATGTTCACACACCTTCCTTTGTAATTAAGTTGTTTCCCTGTGGAATCGACACCCCAAAGCTGTACTACAATAACCGTGTTATACTTTGGGTGTAATCAACTTTTGGCACCGTTGCCGGGGAAACACGCTAAAGTACAAGGAAGCTTGTCAACTTTGAGTGTGACGGTAAAAAAAAAAAAAGAAAAAAAAGAAGAGAAATTTCTTGTTTTATTTATTTCCTTTCTGATTCATTTGGTGCATGCTTAGACAAGAGATCTGCGAGGTAGATTCATTAGAGGACCTGAGCTAGATTTACTCTCTCCTTCCGAATCTGATAGTGAAATCTCGCCTAGATCAACCCATAGAGAAAACCCAAGTGAGAATTTAGAGAATTTTGTTAACATGGCCGATAACAATAATGAGAATGTTACTAGGACACTTCAGGAGTACCTCCACCCTACACGCACAGCCATACCATCATGCATCATGTTTCCAGCCAATACTTGCCAATTAGATCTTAAACCAGGGATGATTCAATTACTCCTTATATTTCATGGCTTGGATAATGAAAACTCATATGTGCACATTAGAGAGTTTGAGGAAGTAGTTACGACTTTTCATAGTCAAAATGAAACTCATGACATTATGAAACTTAAGCTCTTTCCTTTCGCTTTGAAGGAAAGAGCCAAGAGTTGGCTAAACTCACTTAGACCACGATCTATTGGGTCGTGGATTGAGATGACTCGGGCTTTCTTTAACAAATACTTTCCCCAACATAAGACCAATACTTTGAAAAGGCAAATCTCCACCTTTGCACAAAAGGATAGTGAGACTTTATATCAGTCTTGGGAGAGATTTAAGGAGTTATTGAGTATGTGCCCTCACCATGGGTATGAGAGTTGGCGCTTAGTGAGCTATTTCTATGAGAGACTTACCTATAGAGAGCGCCAATTCATAGAGATGATGTGTAATGGTGGGTTTTTAGAGAAAAAACCTGATGAGGCCATAGAGTACCTCAATGAGCTTGCTGAAAAAGCTCACACTTGGACTGGACCTAGTGCTACTGAAAGCACAAATAGGTCACGACCTATAGAGCACCCAAATGGTGGTGGAATTTACCATCTTAGGGAAGAGGATAACCTTAGAGCCAAGGTCGAGATGCTCACTAGGGAGATAAACGAGTTAAAGACTAAGAGCTTAAAGCCAACACACGTGGTTAATTATGCAAAATCTTTTGAACCATGTTTTGTGTGTGGCGAGGTAGATCATCTGCTTCAAGAATGCCCCACATTTGTTGATATGAGAGGGTTGCATGAGGAACAATGTAATGCGCCTTACGCATGTATAAGAAGTCTCTTGCACCTTTCTCTAACACTTATAACCTGAGGTGGTGAAATCACCCCAACTTCAGCTGGAAATCTGAAAACCAGCATGCACAGCCCCCTAGATCATCCCCTACACCTTATCATGCACCCTCATCCTTTAGGAACTTGCTAGAAGACACCTTACAGGCCTTTTTAGAGGCACAAGATAAGACAAACCAAAGGTTTGAGGCATTATTTACCCAGGTGATGGAAGAGCATAAAGAAATTAAGAGCCAAGTGTCTAAATTAATGAGCTACTTGAGTGTGATTGAGCAAGGTAAGTTCCCTGTTCAAGCTCAGTCCACATCTCATGGTCAGCACCTGGCGCAACAGAATTTGAAGGTGGTGAATGCCATTAAGACAGTAAGTGGTAAGTCCTTACACATCCCAACAACGAAGAAATCAGAGGATGTGGACGAAAGCTACCACGCATACATGATGGATTCATTCATGAAAAAGGTCCAGCACCTCAATCCATTGGAGTCCACCCTCACTCATGGCTTCACCAGAGCACATATCGAGCCAAAATTTGCGGATGTTACTGATGACATCCTTGAGGCCCCTCCTAAGCATAGAAGCACCAAATTTGGCAATGAAGCAGTGACGGGTGCATTCAACCTATGTCTTTTTAGGAGGAAATAAGAGTGTCTGGCTGAAGACGTAAAACTTAGTGCTCATGGGAGGCAACCCACAACGTATCCTTTTATTTTTATTGTTTTCCATATTTCTTTTTTCTTGTTTATTATTATTATTTTGCTGTTTTCCAGTTTTACTTTAGTATTTATTTTTCAGGGATAAATAAACGAAGCAGTTCAAATGATCGTGCACAACTTTCAACTCCACGCACCGTTGGTTAAAAAGGGAGTTTCCTTAACTTTTGTTTTTTCATTGAGGACAATGCTTATCTTAAGTTGGGGGTGGAAGATATACATTTCTTATTGCATATCATTGAATTGCTTGGTGCCATCTTTGTTTTTGTTTAGCATGCTGTGTGTTAGCCTTAGAGTCAATTTATATGTCAATGATATGAGCATAATTGAGATAGCAGATAGCATGTAGAAGAAGTTAAATCTTGCTTCAGTTTGAAATTAATTTAAGCATCAATCTTCATTTGGTTAGAGACTCTAGTTTGTGGTAAGATTGTATGATTAGACTATAACATCTATAAAAGTTTTATGTGTGATTATTTTGTGAATATTTTTGCGGTCTCGACAAGCTCTAGAACTTACCTGATAACCACTTGAGGCGAATTCCTAGAATGCACACTACTTGGGATATGATATAGGCCATTTTTGAACCGTTTGAGCCTTTCAAACCTACCATTGCTATATTTATCACTAGTCACCTATTTGAGCCTTTTTCTTTAAAAGAAAAATTGAGCTTTGTTTCTTTGGATAAACCATTTACTTATCTTTATGAGCCAAAAATTTTTTTATCCTTACCTTTCTTTTAAAAGAACTTAGTTATACACATGTTGTGAGAAACACTTAAAAGGAGTAAGGGTGGAAATATGAAAAAAATATCACTATCACAACCCAAGTACATTAAAGGAGATAAGTTGGGGGTTGTAGAAAAGATAAGAAAAAAAAATGACGAAAAAGAAGGTGAATGGTTATGTGCCAAAATAATTAAAAAAAATGAATTATGGCAATAAAAGAAGAAAGAAAGAAAAAGAAAAGAAAAAATGGTGATTTGTTGAAAGAAATGATCGAAAAATGGTTGAAAGAGTTGGGTGTGGAAGTAAAGGTTATCAAGTGCTTAAAGTGATTGTGTTTAAAGCTAAGAGATTGAGTTCTTTTACTTGTGAATCTTTCCCATTCTTCTTTAGTCTTTACCTTAGCTTAACGTTACAAGCTTATTAAAGACCTTTTGATCCAATGTAGTGTGATTTTTCTACAATAGTGAGAGTGGTTTGAAATGTAAGCATATGGAGCTGGTTTTTTTGATTGACGCCATTCTATTTATTATGTTTTTAGAGACCAAGATTTGTATTCATGAGTGTTATGCATAAAATCATCCGGATGTTTGGATTAATAGTTTGTGGTAAGGTGGATGTTAACAGTCAATAACAATTTTAAGATTGATGTTTGGGTTACTTTTGGATTTAGGTGAAATTTAATGATTCTTAGTGCCGTTTGTTATGTGCAATTTTTGAGAAAAAATGTGAATTACTCTTGGTTAACACTAATATTGCTTTTCATTTACTTTGATTCCCACCATAGAATTCATCTCTTAGTTTCGCTTGAATCGCTAGGGACTAGCAATAAGCTAGTTAGGGGTTGTGATGAGAATCATAAAATGCATCTCAACAGTAATTAATTATTGGCATTTTAGGACTGACCTCGGTCTTTATTGTGCTTTTATGTGTTTATAACTCTAAAGTGATATTATTGGACCACTGACTTATTTCAGTGCATTTTCAGGCACTTTGAGTCTAAAAGAGGAAAAGAAGCGATCGTTGCTTAAAACGCCAAAATCCCATGCTTCTGGAAGGACAAGAGGGATTGCTGCCTATATTGCGATCGAGCGCACAAGCAGTGCGATCACCCAGATCGACCAAGGTACTCTGCAGTACACGCAGTACGATCGAGCGCATGTGCGATCGATCACACTCGGGCTGCGATCGAGCGCACCCGGATAGTTTTCCACATCGGTTAGATAACACATAGCATTCCGGGAGTTTGCCTATAAAAAGACCCACTCCGCTCAGCTGAAATCAATCAATCGGGGATGAATCCAGATGGCCTTTAGGAGCAATCCAGAGGGCCTTTAGGAGGAACCCGAAGTATAAATTTGGAGGGCAAGCTGAGGATGATCATTGAGAGGCCGGAGGCAACTCAATGAAGCATGAGCTCCATGGCTGGCTAGTCTCCAAGCAAGGCGAAGGGATGAATCCCTAGGTGTAGTTCTTATTTTTCTTTATTTGATTTGGTTGTAGTTGGATATTATTTTCGTTAAACATTGTTATGTTTTATTCTTAATTTAATTAGTAGATTTATTATTACTCCGGTGATTGCATGCTTCTTTTCCATATAAGTTCAGTCATGCTTTTCTTATGTGTACCTGTTTGGGTGTGATTGAGTCCGGTAGATCTCTTTTATAGATTTGTCCATTGCTGCGGTATTGTCGTTTAGATATATCGTCGTTTCTTGATAATTTATAAGTTATGTCATGTGTGCTTGAAAGTAAAAAAGATTTCATAATAATTACATTAGGATTTATAAATGCGCTTTAATTTATATATGCCGATTGCTTGTTTAGGATGTGAAACTAGCAATCGAGATAAAAACAACTGAATCAAGTTAGGATTAGGTCAACGAACCTAGGGAGGATTTCCAGAACCTTTTTATTTCTTATTAAATCTATTTACACAATTTCCTTCACACTATTTTCACATTATTCAAATTCTTTCAATCAATCTTTTATCATTCGTTTAAGGTTCACACACCTTCCTAATTAAGTTGTTTCCATGTGGAATCGACACCCCAAATCTGTATTACAATAACCGTGTTATACTTTGGGCGTAATCAAGATTCTTAATATGAAGTGGGAATTGTGAAGAAAAATTAATATTGATAAGTGTATAGATGTATTGACGAGTGTAACAAGAGGGTCAGAAGAAATTGTTAGATAAGGAGTGATTGTGATAAAATTTTAGAAACAAATGAAGTAGAGGAATTATGGTGTTAGATAAATCATAAGTGAAGTTTTGTGATAGTTTTGGGTTTTAAGAAAGTTAATAAAGGAGGCACTTTGGAAAGTAAAAATTCGTTATGTGGGAAATTGTGAAAGGGAAACGGTGTAGTAAATTTTGATTTGATCTTAATGTTAAGTGGAGTTTGATATGAAGAGACGATATATTTATTCAAAACATTGAAGGCCTTGAGTTTAGACTTGAGAAGGAGTAATTGTTTACTTGATACTAGTTGAGTGAACTTAAAAGTTTTGTTTTACTTGGAAACGTAAATTTGAGGAATGCTAAACTAGATTTAGTGAAAGATGTGTGATGATGAACTAAGGTATTTGAAATGTTTGAAAAGCTAAAGATTTGTAGATGACTTGTTTTAGAAGTGGTTGAGGAATAAAGACAAAGATATTAGATGTTGAAAATCACCTTGACAAGATGCCCAGGTGGTGGTGATCTTCTAAACACCAAGTCTATAATGACTTGTAAAGAAAAGAAATAGCACACGAAGCAAGAAAGAAAGATACAACAATTGTTATCGAGGTTCGGCAATGGTTCTTTAACAATCACAGCAACCCCTCTCCAATAAGTCTTCTTGAAGAAACAAAGAAGAGAACAAGAAAGTGAAAAAGGTTTTGAGGTACCCTGGAACTTTCCCCCTTGGAAATTCCAATTACAAGTCCCTTGAATCCCCTTTCTATACTAATCTCTCTCTTTACAACCAGCCTCTCTAATAAGTCCCTCTTGTATGGCTGTGCCTTTGCACTCTCACACAATTGTCTCAGTCACATGTTCTGTCACACACACACTCTTGTGTTTCTATCACATTTCATAATCTCATCTCACAATAAAGCTAATACTTCTTGTCCAATCTTGAGTGTCATTCTCCACTCTTAGATCTTGAGGACTAATCAACCTTAGCCTTTGATCAAGTCTAAGTGATCCTGCGTGTTTTGATCTTGCATCCATGCACCTAACAAGAGGCTGAACAACCTTGCTTCAGTGTGCCTTCAGTGTGCCTAGCACCATGGCCTTGAACAGGGGGCGTCGCGGCCTAAGGCAGAGCACACCTTCATCCTTCTCTAGGCGCTGCGGCCTTGGCCTTCCACCAGCTTCCTCCTCTTCTGGGTGCCGTGGCCTAGACTAGGGAGGGTCGCGGCCTGACCTGGTGCGCACACTCATTTTGCTGGACCCTTTTTGATGCTTGTGTGTTGAGGCACACTCCTAGTGTGCTGAGGCTTGAAAGACTTGATGCTTAACCTTCTTCAAACCTCTCAACTATGTTTAAACCTTAACCATGTTTAAACCTTAACCATGTTTAAACCTTAGACAAATACAAACAATCTCTACCTTTGTCTAAGTGTTTAAACCAGAACCATTGTGCAGAGAACTTCAGGATCAAAACTTATCTTGAGTCATCAATCAACCGACTCCAATCCTAAGAAGTTCAAGGTAATGATTGAACCTTCTTATAGGTAGAACTTTGACACCTAAATCTGTAGGACTTTCTCCTGTGGCCTTCTTGTCAACATGAATGCATCATTTCGTACCATTTTTCGGAATGTAATGATACCAAACATCCATATGCTTTGTTCCTCTCATGGAACATCGAATTCCTCCACAAGTGCCATACACTTTGGATATTCGAAGACACCACCATCAACTCGTCGAACAACCTTTTGCACCACACAGCCTCCTTTATGGCTTCCGAAGCCACTATGTATTCTGCTTCCGTTGTTGAGAATGCTACCACCGGCTGCCACTGACCGAGCCTTCCAATACCTCAGCAACCACTTTATTCCAAGCCAAAGATCTTTTTCGGGATTACTCACTCATCTGCTGAGAACACCCATTGCCTGAGAAATGTAGGGTCTAGTACTTACCATCATGGACATGACTGGTCCAATCGAACTAGAGTAAGGGACCTTTACCATTTCCTTCTTCTCCTTATCCATTCCAGGACATTGTTCATTGGAGAACTTGAAATGACCAGCAAGGGAAACCTTCACTTGTTTACCATATTCCATAGAAGACCGAGAAACCTTCAACTTGTTTCTCTCATTTTCTCGAATTCTTCTCATACCAAGGATCTTTTGTGTAAGGCTGAGATCCTTCCTCTCGAACTCCTCACTGAGTTGAGATGTAAACCTTTTCATCCTCTCCCTACTGTTCCGAACCAACAACATATCATTGGCATAGATGAGGATAATCACCACTTCATCCACCTTATGTCCAGGTGAGAAGGTTTCTGTGAAATCCATGCCTTTCCTTTGCGTGAACCCCTTCGCCACCAACCTAGCCTTGTTCCGGACTTCATCTCCTGGAGAGTACCCTTCTTTGATCTTGTAAGTCCACTTACAATCCACAACTCTCTGTTTTCTCGGAATGTGCACTAATTCCCAGAAGTTGTTATTCCTCAAAGAATCCATTTCTTCCTCCATAGCTAGCTTCCATCTTAGCGAATCTTTACATCCTATGGCATCAATGTAAGTCTCTTGTTCACTCATCTCTCCTTCTGTCCAAGGAGCCGCTGCATCCACAGCATTCGCAAAACCATATCTTGAAGGTGGCCCGACCAGCCTTCTTTCTCGGTCTCTTGTGAGCTGATTGTCCTTCCGACTCCCTACATCATTCTCTTTTAGTTCAGCCTCCTCATGAGTGTCTTGAGCTTGGCATTCATCAATGGGCTCTACTTGGTGTTGCACGATTATCTACCTAAATAAATAAGCAAATAATCGTACTAGTTTTACTTGCAAGTGCACAAGGTCAACAGTGTAGTATAGTATGCGAAAGCAAGGTCATCTCCACAGGGATTGGTAAAGTTTGGTTTTTAGAATTAGTTTCTTTAAGTAAAAAGAAATAAAATAACTGTTGTGTGTGATTCGATAATAATAAAGACATAGGGCTTTGATATCCACCACTAGTCATACTTTCCCAATTGTGTAAGGTATCAGTGCACTAGCCTTATCATGTATACCTACTGGTTGCCAACTTATGGGCATGGTATCTACTACTTAAGCTATTGATTTCCCTAAGCAACGAGTTAGGTATGGTATCCACTCTAACTCTTTTCTTCCTTAAGGGATTCAGCATGTTATCTGCTTGAGTTGTTCCTTAAGAAAACATAAGTACTATGGAAATCGATAACCATATGAGACCTAGGGCATGGTATCTACTCCGGGTTTCCCATGTTGATTAACCCGGGTATCTGGATAAGATATCCCTTGTTACTAATGTTAGACCCAAGACTTGGTCATCCAAATTGATCTAACTAACAGGTCCATACCACATGCATACGCTGGCCATACACATACATATGAGGAACGTAAATAAGCACAGACATTAATCAAGTTAAGCAACATAATAAAGGCTATTGGCAAAGATTTATAAATGCATAAATAAATGAGAAAGCATAACTAGGGCTTCAATCGAGCCCTATAAGAAAGTTAGTTACACATGTTGTCTAAAAACATCATATATAAACTAAACATAAAGAGAAGAATAAACCTGAGAGAAGAGGCGTCAATTTTCTCCCAAGCTTACAACTCCAAGTAAAAGCTAAGAGAAGTGTTCTCTAAGTTGTGGTCTATGTTGTGTGTGCTTTACATGTGTATTTATAGGGTTTGAGAAGTCCTAAGAGGTGCAGGAAACCTTAAATTTCCTAAACTGATAAAAACTCTTTATTTCCAAAACAGGGTTCTACAGTTTACTGTTTACGCCCGTATATGTGCGCTCGATAGTAGTGCTGTGCTCGATCCCTCTTCTGTGCGCACGATCGCATTGCATGGTGCGATCGATCGCAGATTAACCAAAGACTGCTCCAGGATTTTCAGGCTTATTCCTTTAAGTGCCAAAACTGCTTCTTTTCTTCCAAAACCTATAAAACACATGTGAAATACACAAATGAAGTAAAACGAACTAAATTAACGTAACTAAGGACCTAATAAATGTAAATAAGGGGGCTTAAATATGAATATTTAAGCACCTATCACACCTCCAAACTTACATATTGCTAGTCCCTTAGCAATACAAAATTAAGAACTAAAACGAAAAAAAAAACAGATAAATCAAATGTTCATGGTGTCCAACAAAAGTTTAGATCTTACAATACTATGATGCGCATTCATGAGCAAGCTTAACAGATACAATCATTTTCTTGCAATGAATAAGAGCTTTGAACGCATATCACTTTCATAAGGCAATTTAAGACATCACAAGCTCGACTTTGGTGTGTGGTGAACTAGCACACAAAAGATTAGGTTTCCAAGAAATTCAAACGTGTAGTGTTTCGATGACTCAAGGTTCACCAAACTTCCTATTAGAGTAAACAAATATGGCATAGACTTTTATTTGTGAGATTTTTGCCAGGTTAGTTCCCTTAAGCTTTCTTGTTGACTCGTGTAACGAGCGTTTAGCCAATGACTCCCAAACCAGATGGTTTTAGGGAATTAGGTGTAAAGACACCCCTAAGGACTTACTAGCTCAAGTCAACAAGACTACGAAACTAACTGGTTTTAATGCTACCACTTAGAATTTTCCACCTTTTGACGTGACACTCAATGCTTACTGAGGCAAGAGGGCCAGTTACTCAGCGGAAAGTTCTTTTTAATGATCACTTAGAATTTTCCACCTTTTGACGTGACACTCAATGCTTACTGAGGCAAGAGGGTCAGTTACTCAGTGGAAGATTTGTTTTTATTGATCATTAGGAGCATTTTTTTTTATTTTTGGGCACTAATCAATCTTTTCTATTTTCATATGCCAACATGTAAATCTAATAGGTTATCTAGTTCACAGTCAAGCAAAAGAAACATACCAATCCAAATAACATGTCATACCCCACACAATTATGTGCTAATGTGCTCGTGATAGTTTAAGTTAAACTTGTGAATCTTTAAATGCCTAAAAGGCAGTGATCTAGGTTCAAAACTTGATTATTGGCCTATATGTTCAAAGTGTTAAACTCGCTGATGAAGTTGAATCATAAAGTTTTGTTTAGATCTCATAAAAAAAAAATTATTGGATAAAATGAACATGCATTTATATATGAAAATAGCAACAAAACAGAAAAATGTGGGACATAGTGAGTGTGTGAATGTTTCTCAATACCCCCAAACTTAAATTGAACATTGTCCCTAATGTGTGAATAGTATGGAAGGAGCTGACTTGGGAGATGGAGAACCGATGGCTGGCATGGCTCGTAGCACGCCCCCAAACTTCAACTGGATGCACTCACACTGTCCTTGAAAAAGAAAGAAAAACAAACATAAAATGGAAAACAAGTAAATAATAAAATGAAATAAACTAAGAAAAAAGGATATGCTTTGGGGTGCCTCCCATGAGCGCTAAGCTTAACGTTTTCAGCCAGACGTGGAATCCTCTCACTGCTGATGGTGCAGTCGAAGAGGTACCGGGTGTCGGAGGTAGGTGATCAAGAATGGCCTACAGCATAGCCTCCTGTCGTGCTAACCGTGCCTCCAAACTATCCATGCGCTAATGCACGAGTGTGGTAGCAGCAGAGACCTCACCTCGGAAGGAAGACAGCTCAGCTAGAAAGTGCTGGGACTCGGTGGGTCCCATGTCCGAATGGTCCTCCTCGTGTACTGGGCTAATGATCGGGGTCTCGATCTCCATGCGATCCTCCTCAACTCTCTCAACTGCTGGAGCGCTTGCCGGGAGTCCTCGTGGCATATGCAAGATGCTGTGGGTCCCCTTAATCCCCTTCTTCTTGAGGATGGAGGAAAGCAGGAACGGGAAAGAGAGGCCCTAAGCATTGGCCGTGGTGGTCTGATAGCCATGTACGTGATCCCAAAACTTGTGTAGCTGGCTCGAAATGATAGCCGGGATGGAGTACCAGTGGCCTCTATGGAAGGCATATAAGGACTGGAAAAACTGGTCTCGTCGCTGTGTCTTGTGCCCCAATGGATACACATTACGCTGCAGGATCGTGTCGACAAGCCACAATCGTGGAGGCAGTTTGGATCGACTGGCCGTATTGTTATGCCTGTCGGCATACTGGCCAATGCACATGTCTGTGATGATCTCAGCCAGGGCAAAGGACTCCGGCTGCTCCTTGATATTTGTGTCCTCATTAGGGGACTCGTCGGTGCAATGAAGAGCAGCGGCTATATCGGCACTCGTCACCTCGATGAGTGTGCCCCAGACTGAAGAGGTGAGGACTCTCGGTCTGCTACAGTCAAATGATAGGCTCGTGTAGAATTAGACTACGAGCTGAGAGTAAGCAGTGGAATAGACCGGCTTAAACAACCTCTTTAAACCTCGATGTCGGAATGATTGGATGGCCCATTGAGTGGCGTCTATGTGCTGGAATGTGTCATCGATGGTGAAGGTGGTCTCGAATAAAAGCTTTCTTTGCTCTATACTGGGCCGGGATGACGAGGCACGATTGCTGGATGCACCAGAAGTGGAAACAAATGGTCTAGACATGCTTTTCTGTAGTTTCTGCTTGATTTGCGATCGATCTTAAGGAGGTGCGCTCGATCGCACACTGGCTATGCGCTCGATCGTAAATGTCGTGCGCTCGATCGCATACGGTCAGGCTTTTCCTCGAACAGCTTGTGTGCACTAAAAGACCAAGCTATGGTCCTGAGGATTTGAATGTGATCCCAACCTCCTGCAAACAGACAAGTACTCAATCACTCACAAGAAAACATATATGTATAATGAATTTTATAAATAAAATATTAAAATTCGTGTGTGTGTGTGTGTAAAGAGTACCTTGTGGATGTATGTAATGGGGAAGGGAGTACGTGGTGGAGGCAGTGGTGATAATGGTGGTTAACGGTGATGGGTGTAATGGAGATGGTGGAAATGGAGTGTGACGGGGTGTAATAGAGTTGAGAGTGTAAGGGTGAGTGTGAGAGATGCTGGTAGACGGGAAGGTGCGAGTGAGAGAGAGTGTAGGGGTGCGAGTGAACAGTGAGGAAGTGTGGTGGGAGTGGATTTTTTTTAGACTTATAGCTAACTCACTGTTATGAGTGCGCTCGATCGCACACAGGGTGAGCTCGATTGTATTCGTGCGCTCGAGCATATTGACGAACACGCTCGATCGCATGCTTGCGCTCGATCGCACAGAATGGTGCGCTCGATCGCAAGCAGTGTGTATGTGCAAAAATGAAAACTTACCTCAGCTGTAAAAATGAGAAATGTGGAACAGTACAACCTTACCATGTGTTAGTGGCCTCAGTACCACTAACCTTAATAGAGGTGCTTGAGCTGTATGAATAATTGAAATGAACTCGCTCGAGAGTTGATGGTTGCTTCATCTCCCATTTTGATGCCTAGTCAATAAAGTAAGTAAAGGTAGTGTCAGTAAGTGCATGAGGTTCAAATTGAATACCATATTTACTGAAAGGCTTTGGTGTGTTCTTGAAAAGGTGCACAACTTTATTGACGTCTTTAATCACATTGTCCTCCTCCGGCCTAATGTCCACTCTTGCATCCCTATGTTTGGGGATAGTCTCCAATTGAACAGTGTGATGGACCTGAGAAACTTCCTCAACAATATCTTGCATGAGGCTCACATTAGAATATTCATTTTCCTCATTGATTGATTTTGATGTATTAAATATTTTAAATTCTATCTCCTCATTATTTACTTTCATAATGACTACTCCCCTTTTTACACTAATGTTAGTAAAGGGCCGTCCTAGGATAATGGGGAGACGTGATGGTAAAGTATATTCTTCTATATCTAATACTACAAAATCAGCAGGTATAATGAATTTACCTACTCTTACCAACATGTCCTTAAGGATACCTCTTAGTTGTTTGATGCTTCGGTCAGCTAATTGTAAAGTGACGGAGGTCGGTTGAAGCTTCCCAAAACCTAGTGTCTCATACACACTGTATGGCAGCAGATTGACGCTCGCTCCTGGATCCAATAGTGCATGCTCGAATAACTGGTCACCTAGCCTGCAAGGAATAGTAAAACTACCCGGATCCTTTAGTTTAGGTGGTAATTTTCTTAAAAGTACAGCACTTACCTCTTCAGTTAAGGCTACCGTCTCATGCTCTTCAAACTTTTTTTTGTTAGTGCAATAATCTTTTAAAAACTTAGCATATGCAGGTATTTGTTTGATTGCATCTAACAGAGGAATGTTAATTTCAACTTTCCGCAAGGTTTCAAAAATATCGATTAGTTTATTTTTTTTCTTTTGTTTTACTAACCTTTGCGGGAAGGGTGGTGCATTCCACTTCTCTACTTCACTTACCCTTGATGCTGATGGTGTCTCTTTGGATGCTGTTGCAGATTCATCGGACCCTATTACCTTGTCATTTCTCAGGGTTGTCACAGCGTTTAATTGTTGATATCCCCCCATGTTGGGTAGTGTTTGAGCTGGGAGCTCTCCTTGCTTTCTGTCACTGAGCTCCTTAGCTAGTTGTCCCATTTGTACCTCTAGTCTTTGAATTGCTTGCGCATGTGCTGCAGTGGTCTGTTTCTGCTGAGTTATGAATTGTTCTTGTGATGTCACTAGTTGTCTTACTAGACTTTCGAGGTCGTTCTTCTTTGGTTCGGGAGTAACATGAGTAGTGGGATGGGGGTTTCGTTGCTGTCCTTGATTGTTCTGGTTGTTACTCCATGAGAAATTTGGGTGGTTTCGCCATCCAGGGTTGTGTGTGTTGGAATATGGGTTGTTCTTCGGTGGATAGTTGTTAGGCCCTACGTAGTTGGCCTGTTCCGGATCTGCAGATGAGTAGAAAGGACATGTATCAGTATTATGGTCGTATTGAGAACAAATTGCACATACCTGGAGTGAGGTGGATGGTAGGTTGGATGAGGCATTTTGAGTAGTCATGGCTTTTACCAATAAATCTAGTTTCCTTTCCATTGCTGCCATTTGAGGAGAAGATCCTCCATTTATATTTACCTCATACATACCCTTACCCTTGGTCACATGTCTACCTCGAGAGGAGAATTGTTGGGTGTGCTCGCTGAGGGTTTCGAAGAGCTCCATTGCTTCTTCACTGCTTTTCTCCATCAGGACTCCTCCACAACCTGAATCAACAATACATTTGTTAGTGTCATTTAAACCTTCATAAAATGCTTGTACCAGTTCATCTTGAGGCAGGTTGTGGTGTGGGAATTTTAGTAGCAGCTCGTTGAAGTGTCCTCATGCTTCGAAGAAGAGGACCCCATCCTTTTGTTGGAAGGACTGGATCTCCTTCCTCATTTGTCTTTGTCTTTTGGGCTGGAAAGAACTTCTTCAGGAACTTGCTTGCCAACTCCTCCCAAGTGTGGATGGAAACTGCAGGCAAAGAATTATACCAAAGTTTAGCATTATCTTTCAAGGAAAAAGGGAACAAAATCAACCTTATTCCTTCTTGGTCTAGTCCTTGTATGTGCTGGAACTTGCAAAGCTCGAAAAATTCTCGGAGGTGCAAGTGTGGATCTTCGTTAGGAGTGCCTCTAAAATGAGTCAAAGCATTCAAGATTTGCGAAGATATGTAATAATTTCTCACTGCCTCAGGTTGATATGCAATGCATGATGGTTGATCAATGTTTCGAGGGATGAAGGAGTGCTTCATCGGTACTCGTGCAGGTGGTTGCTGGTTCTCGAGCTGTTCCGCCATTTGTGGTTCGTTCTCGACTTCTTCTTCATTCTCCTCGAAGTTGTTCCTTAGCTTTTGTCGGATAGTCTACTCAAGCTCGGGATCAAGGGGAAAGAATGTTGGATGTCGGGATCGTAGTCCGTGCATAAATAAGGAAAACTGGTTTCAGTGCAGCAGTGCAACTCTGCTGCTCGGGTAACTCTTTGCCCTAAATGCGCTCGATCGCACAGGAGGTTGCAATCGATCGCACGTACCACAAAAAGTGTGATTTAGGGTTTAATGTGCCTGAAACAGAAAACAATTTAATTAGGTTTGATGAAAAATAAAGATGGTAAACAAAAATAGTGTAATAATAATTAAACGAAAGTAATTCTAAAAAGAACTTTAGCGCATTCCCCGGCAACGGCGCCAAAAACTTGTTGCACGATTATCTACCTAAATAAATAAGCAAATAATTGTACTAGTTTTACTTGCAAGTGCACAAGGTCAACAGTGTAGTATAGTGTGCGAAAGCAAGGTCATCTCCACAGGGATTGGTAAAGTTTGGTTTTTAGAATTAGTTTCTTTAAGTAAAAAGAAATAAAATAACTGTTGTGTGTGATTTGATAATAATAAAGACATAGGGCTTTGATATTCACCACTAGTCATACTTTCCCAATTGTGTAAGGTATCAGTGCACTAGCCTTATTATGTATACCTACTGGTTGCCAACTTAAGGGCATGGTATCTACTACTTAAGCTATTGATAAGCAACGAGTTAGGCATGGTATCTACTCTAACTCTTTTCTTCCTTAAGGGATTCAACATGGTATCTGCTTGAGTTGTTCCTTAAGAAAACATAAGTACTATGAAAATCGACAACCACACGAGACCTAGGGCATGGTATCTACTCCTGGTTTTCCATGTTGATTAACCTGGGTATCCGGATAAGATATCCCTTGTTACTAATGTTAGACCCATGACTCGGTCATCCAAATTGATCTAACTAACAGGTCTATACCACATGCATACACTGGCCATACACATACATATGAGGAACGTAAATAAACACAGGCATTAATCAAGTTAAGCAACATAATAAAGGCTATTAGAAAAGATTTATAAATGCATAAATATATGAGAAAGCATAACTAGGGCTTCAATCGAGCCCTATAAGAAAGTTAGTTACACATGCTGTCTAAAAACATCATATATAAACTAAACATAAAGAGAAGAATAAACTCGAGAGAAGAGGCGTCAATTCTCTCCCAAGCTTACAACTCCAAGTAAAAGCTAAGAGAAGTGTTCTCTAAGTTGTGGTCTATGTTGTGTGTGCTTTACAGGTATATTTATAGGGTTTGAGAAGTCCTAAGAGGTGCAGGAAACCCTAAATTTCCTAAACTGATAAAAACTCTTTATTTCCAAAACAGGGTTCTACAGTTTACTGTTCACGCCCGTATATGTGCGCTCGATCGCACACGTCTTGCACTCGATCGTAGTGCTGCGCTCGATCCCTCTTCTGTGTGCACGATCGCAATGTGCGCTCGATCGCATTGCATGGTGCGATCGATCGCAGATTGACCAGAGACTGCTCCAGGATTTCCAAGCTTCTTCCTTTAAGTGCCAAAACTGCTTCTTTTCTTCCAAAACCTATAAAACACATGTGAAATACACAAATGAAGTAAAACTAACTAAATTAACGTAACTAAGGACCTAATAAATGTAAATAATGGGGCTTAAATATGAATATTTAAGCACCTATCACCTGGTCCGAACCCTCTTGCCTTTCTTGCTCTACCTGAACCGAATTCTCCTTGATGCTATGCTCCACAAATACCGAACTGGTTTGCTCACTAACCCCTACAGGGTTAGTTCTCTCTAAGTAGGGAAATAACAATTCATTAAAAATAACATCCCTACTTATTATGAGTCTCAATCCTTCTTGTTCTAAGGACCACAATCTATACCCCTTAGCCCTTTCCCCATATCCTAGAAACTCATATTTTCTAAATCCTGGGCTAAGTCTATCATCCTTTTGTTGTGCATATGCAGCACACCCAAAAGTCCTAAGGTTGTCCAACTCAAGGGGTTTTCCACTCCACATCTCCTCGGGAGTCTTATGGTACACAATCCTAGAGGGTGATCTATCAACCAAATATGCAACTGTAGACATCGCTTCCCCCCAAAAACATTTAGGTAATCCGGATCCATCTAACATGCACCTAACATTTTCCATAAAGGTCTTATTCATCCTCTCAGCAACTCCAATTTGCTGAGGGGTTTTCACAACCATTCTATGTCTTAGAATGTCATTTAACCTACAGAATTGATCAAGTTCTTGGTTAAAAATTTCTAAGCCATTATCGGTTTTTATCCCCTTAACTACCCTGCCCCTTTGAGTCTCTACCAGCTTTTTCCATACTATTAATTTATTCAAAGCATCTGATTTATTTTTGACCAAATAAACCCAAACCTTTTTTGAATAATCATCAATTAAAGACAGAAAGTAAAGGTTACCTCCTTGTGTTAGTGTTCTTGTTGGTCCCCAAAGATCCGCATGAATGTAGTCAAGAATGCCCTTAGACTTGTGCACTCCGGTGTTGAAGCTGACCCGATGTTGTTGCCCAAGAACACAACCCTTGCAGAAATCGAGTCTTTCTACCTTGTCACCATCAAGTAACCCATTCTTGTTGAGAACTTGCAGCCCTTCTTCGCTTATATATCCCAAGCGTTAATGCCAAAGAACTGCCTTATCCATCTCAGCCATCAAGCTTGCTGCTTGACCCTTGATGTCCGTGTCTCTGATCATCTCATAGAGACCATCCTTCATTACTGCTTTGATCACTACCAAAGATCCCTTGGTTACCTTGATCTTTCCTTCCTCTGCTTTGTATATGTACCCCATGGAATCCAACTGCCCCAATGAGATCAAATTCCTCTTCACATCCGGAAGATACCTCATATTCCTCAGCAGCCTTGTGACTCCATCAAACATCCTTAACTGGATGTCTCTTATTCCCCTCACTTAGCAAGAAATATCATTCCCCAAGAAAACCCTTTCATAATTGGTTTCTTTGAAATTCTTGAACCAATCCTGGTGAGGGCACATATGATGAGTGCACCCGGTATCCAAGATTCATTTCCCGCTGCCTTCTTGCCCCTTGCTCACATCAGAGCACACAACAAGAACATCAGCATCTTGCTGTTTTGTTTTAGCAACCGAAGCCTCTCCATTCTTGGTGTGGCAGTAGTAACAATTCTTCCCTCGAAATCTCAGTTTGGAATGCATTCTCCCATGGCTTTCTCCTCTACCTCTGTCCCAGTAGTAGCCATGTATATTGCTGTGCACTCTCCCATGGCTCTCTTCTCTACCTCTGTCCTAGTAGTAGCCATGTATGTTGCTGCTCTTCCATGGCTCTTTCCTCTACCTCTGTCTCGGTAGTAGCCATGGATGTTGCTGTGCACTCTCCCATGGCTCTCTCCTCTACCTTTGTCCCGGTAGTAGCCATGGATGTTGCTGTGCACTCTCCCATGGCTTTCTCCTCTACCTTTGTCCCAGTAGTAGCCATGGATGTTGCTGCCATTCCGAGTTGCTGGCCTTCTTCTAATGAACAACCCTTCTCCACTTGATGCACTCCTCATCTTGGCATCAAGATCATCTTGCAACTTTTTATTAGGATCAAATTTAAAAGCAAAGATTTGTTTACGAAGATACCTTTTATTAGGGAGAGTCTGATAAGAAACAACTCATCTAGTTTCTTCCATATGACAGCTGGATCTTTCGAGTCTCCGCACTCCCTTATGACATTATCCGACATGTGCAAGAAGATGGTGTTGTATGCCACCTTCTTCATCTCATTCCGCTGGTCCTCCGTGGTATTTACCGGAAAAGCATCATCTTCGCCAATTGCCAAGTCCACTTTCTGTTGCATAAGAATAACTTTGATCTTCCGCTTCCACAGGGAAAAATCTCCCTTTCCATCAAACTTCTTAACCATGAAGTTTGAAGCCATCTTGCGGAGATGATCTCAGATTTGTGCAGCACCCACAATTGCTCTCCAACTTCTTCTAAATCTCAAGAACACAGATCGAAGATTGATCTCAATACCGTTCTTGAATCAACCTCA
Source organism: Bretschneidera sinensis (assembly GCA_023935145.1). Taxonomy (NCBI): domain Eukaryota; kingdom Viridiplantae; phylum Streptophyta; class Magnoliopsida; order Brassicales; family Akaniaceae; genus Bretschneidera; species Bretschneidera sinensis. The sequence continues at coordinate 75,900,611 of CM043703.1, read as the reverse complement.
AGAACACAATCAGATCTTGATCTTTACTTCATTCTTGAATCACCCTCAAGAACACGATCATATATTAATCTTAACTCTGTCCTTGATTCACCTTAAGAACACGATTAGATATAGATCTTAACTCCATTATTGGAAATCACCTTGACAAGATGCCCATGTGGTGATCTTACAAACACCCAAGTCTAGAATGACTTGTAGAAAGAAATACAGCAATCGAAAGCAAGAAAGAAAAGAAGACAAGCGATTTGTTATCGAGGTTCAAAAATAGCCTATGTCCCCATAAGTTCCTCTGAACTCTCTGCACTAAATCAATGGTTCTTTACAATTACAGCAACCCTCTTCAAGAAACCTCAAGTTTTTGAAGAAACCAAGAAGAGAAGAAAGAAGATGATAAAAACTATTACAATGCTCTCTATCTATACTACTCTCTCTTCTTTACAACCAGCCTCTCTACAATGAGTCCCTCTTGTGTTTTGTGTCTTTACACTCTCACACAATTCTATCTTGTATTGTGTCTTGTCACTCTTTACAATTGATCTCAAAGAATGTCACAAACTTATTTTCTTGTTGATAATGAAGCTAGGTGACCCTTTATATAGTGCACAAAATTCTTGTCCAATCTTGAGAGTCAATCTCCACCTTCAGATCTTAATGACCACTTAACCATGGCCCTCCATCAATCCTAAGTGGTACTGTGCATTTTAACCTTGCATCCACGCACCTAAGAAGAGGCTTAAACAAGCTATCCATGTGTGCATCAGTGTGCCTAGTGTTGCGGCACTGAACAGGGCATGCTGTGGCGCTAGGCAAAACACCATTTTCACCACTTGCTGCATGCTGCGGCGCTGGTGAAGGAGTGGTACAGCGCTGCCCTTCATCAAACTACCTTCTTGCTGAGTGGTGCAACGCTGGTGAAGAAGTGGTGCAGCACACACTGATGCTATCCGTTTCACAGCTATGCGCACTCTTTTGCCTTGATGAATAGAGGTGTGCACACACGTGTGCACTCCTTTAACATGCTGAAATTTATTCTTCCAACCTTGGTTTAGACTTTAACCATCTTTGAACCATGTTTAAACCTTAGACAAATACCAACAATCTCTACCTTTGTCTAAGTGTTTAAACCCGAACCATTGTGCAGAGAACTTCAGGATCCAAACTCATCTTGAGTCATCAATTAACCGACTCCAATCCTAAGTAGTCCAAGGCAATGATTGAACTTACTTAGAGGTAGGACTTTAGTACCTAAATCCGCAAGATTTTTTTCCGTGGCTACCTTGTCCATATGGATGCATCATTTCATAACATTTTCCTAAATGAAATGATACCGAACATCCATGTGCTTTGTCCTCTCATGGAACACCGGATTCTTTCACAAGTGCAATGCACTTTGACTATCCGAAAACACCATAACCTGCTCCTCTAGTACCTTCAACTCTTCCAGCAACCCTTTGCACCACATAGCCTCCTTAATGGCCTCCGTAGCCGCTATGCACTCAATCTCGGTTATTGAGAGTGCTACCATTGGCTGCAACTGAGACTTCCAACTTACACAACATCCGTTTAAGTTGAAAAAGTAGGAGGTAATCGATCTCCTTTTATCCTGGTCTGCTCCATAGTCCGAATCCGCAAAACCTTCAAGGCAGATGGACTTACCCCCCTTCTCATAAACCAGCCCTACTTCTAGGCTTCCCTTCAAGTACCTCAGCAACCATTTCATCCCAAGCCAATGCTCCTTTCCGGGATTACTCATAAACTTGCTGAGAACACTTATTGCATGAGCAATATCAGGTCTAGTGCTTACCATAGTGAACATAACAGAACCAACAACACTAGAATAAGGGACTTTTTCCATTTCCTTCTTCTCCACCTCTGATCTCGGACATTGATCGCTGGAGAACTTGAGATGACCAGCAAGGGGAACCTTCACTGATTTGCTATCTTCCATAAAGAATTTAGATATCATCTTCTCTGTGTAAGAAGTTCGAGAGATCTTCAATCTGTTTCTCTCCCTTTCCTGGATGATACACATCCTAAGGATCTTCTGTACATGGCCAAGATCCTTTATCTCAAACTCCTCACTGAGTTGAGCCTTCAATTTCCTTATCTTCTCCATGCTGCTCCCAACCAGCAACATGTAATCAACATAGATGAGGATGATCACCACTTCCTCAACCTTCTGCCCCTTATAGTACAAGCACGAATCATAGTAGCTCCTCATGAAACCAAAGCTGATTACAAAGGAATCAAACCTCTTATTCCATTGTCGAGGTGATTGCTTCAGGCCATAGAGAGATTTCTTCAATTTGCACACCAACTCTCCCTGCCTTCATTCCTCATAGCCTTTGGGTTGCCTCATGAAAATGGTCTCATTGAGCTCTCCATGTAAGAACGTTTTTTTCAAATCCATTTGCTCGATTTCTCAATCAAATTAGACAACCAATGCTCACACTATCCATATTGTCTTGTACTTCACAACCAGCGAGAAGATTTCGGTGAAATATATGCCTTCTTTTTGTGTGAACCCCTTCGCCACCAGCCTAGCTTTATACCGGACTTCATCCCCGGGAGTATTCCCTTCTTTGATCTTGTAGATCCATCTACAATCCACAACTCTCTATTTTTCTGGTTTGAGCACCAACTCCCAAGAGTTGTTCTTTATCAAAGAATCCATTTCTTCCTCCATAGCCAGCTGCCACTTTGACAAATCCTTACATTCCATGGCTTCTATGTAAGTTTCTGGTTCAACCTCTCCTTCTGTCCAAGGAGCCGCTACATTAGCATCCGCAGACCCATATCTCAAAGGTGGTCTAACCACCCTTCTTCCCCGGTCCCTTGTGAGCTGGTAGTCATTTTGACTTGCTGCATCAACCTCTTCTTGTTTAGCCTCTTCTTGAGTTTCTTGAGCATGGCCTTCATTCAAGGGCTTTACCTGGTCTGAACCCTCTTGCCTTCCTTGCTCTACCTGAATCGAACTCTCCTTGATGCGATGCTCCACAACTTCCAGACTGGTTTGCTCACTAGCCCCTGCAGGGTTAGTTTTCTCCAAGTAGGGAAATAACAATTCATTAAAAATAACATCCCTACTTATAATGAGTTTCATGTCTTTCTTTTCTAAGGACCACAACTTATATCTCTTAACCCCATCACCATATCCTAGAAATACACATTTTCTAGATCTTAGGCTAAGTTTATCCTCCTTTTGATGTGCATATGTAGCACACCCAAAAGTCCTAAGGTTGCTTAATTCAGGGGGTTTCCCACTCCACATCTCCATGGGAGTCTTGAGCTCTAAAGCTCTAGAGGGTGATCTATTTACCAAGTATGCAACTGTAGCCACAGCTTCTCCCCAAAAATATTTTGGTAAACCGGATCTTATTAACATGCACTTAACCTTTTCCATAAGGGTTCTATTCATCCTCTCAGCAACTCCATTTTGCTAGGGTGTTTTTACAACCGTTTTATGTCTTAGAATGCCATTGAATTCATAGAATTTATCAAAATCCTTATTGCAAAATTCTAAGACATTATCGGTTCGTAAAGCCTTAACTACCCTACCCGTTTGAGTTTCCAACAACTTCTTCCACACAACAAATTTATCCAAGGCATCTGATTTATTTCTAAGTAAATAAACCCACACTCTTCTTGAATAATTATCAATTAAAGACAGAAAGTAAAAGTTACCTCCCTGTGTTGGTGTTCTTACTGGTCCCCAAAGGTCCGAATGAATGTAGTTAAGAATCCCCTTAGACTTGTGCACTCCGGTGTTGAAGCTGACCCGGAATTGCTTCCCAAGAATGCAACTCTCATAGAAATCCAGTTTTTCTACTTTTTCTCCTCCAAGTAGACCATCATTGCTAAGAACTTGCAGGCCCTTTTCGCTCATATGTCCCAAACGAGTCTGCCAAAGGGCTGCCTTATCCATTTCAGCCATCAAGCTTGCTGCTTGATCATTGATTTATGTCTCTCCAATCATTTCATAGAGTCTATCGTTTCTTGCTGCCTTGATCACTACCAAAGATCTCTTGGCCATCTTGATCTTTTCTCCCTTTACTTTGCATGTATACCCTATGGAATCCAGTTGCCCCAATGAGATCAAATTTCTCTTCAAATCTGGAAGATACCTCATATTTTGTAGCAGCCTTGTGACTCCATCAAACATCCTCAATTAGATGTCTCCAATCCCCCTCACTTGGCAAGAATTGTCATTCCCTAAGAAGACCCTTCCATCATTGATCTCCTTGAAATTCTTGAACCATTCCTTGTGAGGGCACATGTGATAAGTGCACATGGAATCCAGAATCCACTTTTCATTGCCTTGCCTCCTGCTCACATTTGAGCACACAACAAGCACATCATCTTGCTGTTCTCCCTTGGTAGCCGAAGCCTTTCCATTGTTGGTGTGGCTTCTTCTCTCATCCCACATCTTCTTCTTGCAATCTTTTCTGAAATGACCCTCCTTGTTGCAGTAGAAGCACCTCTTTCCAAATCTTGATTTGGAATGTGCTCTCCAGTGGCTTTGCTCTCTACCTCTTGATTTCTCCCGGTAGTTGCCATTGTTGCTACTACCATTCTGAGTTGCTGGCCTTCCTCTTATGAACAGCCCATCTCCGCTTGATGTCTCATTCATCTTGGTTTTGAAGTCATGTGCCCTTATGGCATTGATCACAATCCCTTTGGTTAAAGTATCCCTTCCATACTCAATAACATTAATCAAATTATCAAAGCAATTAGGAAGAGAATTTAACAAAATGACAGCCAATTGTTCATCTAGGAATTTAATACTACAACTAGCTAAATCTTGAACTAGTTTATTAAAGACATCAAGATTATCTTGCAACTCTTTACAAGGATCTATTTTAAAAGCAAAGATTCTTTTAAGAAGATAAATTTTGTTAAGGAGAGTTTTGGTAAGAAACAACTCATCTAGTTTCTTCCATATGACAGCCGGATCTTCCGAGTCTCCGCACTCCGTTGTGACACTATCCGACATGTGCAAGAAAATGGTGCTGTAAGCCATATTCTTCATCTCAATACGCTGGTCCTCTGTGACACTTGCTGGAAAAGTATCATCTTCTCCAATAGCTAAGTCCACTTTCTGTTGCATAAGAACCTTCTCGTTCTTGCTCCGATACCCAGCTATGCAAGCTTTGATACCACTATTGGAAATCATCTTGACAAGATGCCCAAGTGGTGATCTTCCAAATACCCAATTTTAGAATGACTTGTAGAAAGAAATATAGCAATCGAAAGCAAGAAAGAAAAAAAGACAAGCGATTTGTTATCGCGGTTTGGCAATAGTCTACGTCCCCATGAGTTCCTCTGAACTCTCTGCACTAAATCAATGGTTTTTTACAATTACAACAACCCTCTTCAAGAAACCTCAAGTTCTTGAAGATACCAAGAAGAGAAGAAAGAAGATGATAAGAACTATTACAATGCTCTCTATCTATACTACTCTCTCTTCTTTACAACCAGCCTCTCTACAATGAGTCCCTCTTATGTTTTGTGTCTTTTCACTCTCACACAATTCTCTCTTGTATTGTGCCTTGTCACTCTTTACAATTGATCTAAAAGAATGTCACAAACTTATTTTCTTGTTGATAATGAAGCTAGGTGACCCTTTATATAGTGCACCAACTTCTTGTCCAATCTTGAGAGTCAATCTCCACCCTTAGATCTTGATGACCACTTAACCATGGCCCTCCATCAATCCTAAGTGGTGCTGTGCATTTTAACCTTACATCCACGCACCTAAGAAGAGGCTTAAACAAGCTGTCTATGTGTGCATCAGTGTGCCTAGTGCTGCGGCACTGAATAGGGCACGTTGTGGCGCTAGGCAAAACACCATTTTCACCACTTGCTGCATGCTGCGGTGCTGGTGAAGGAGTGGTGCAGTGCTGCCCTTCATCAAACTACCTTCTTGCTGAGTGGTGCAGCGCTGGTGAAGAAGTGGTGCAGCACACACTGATGTTGTCCCTCTCACAGCTGTGCGCACTCTTTTGCCTTGATGAATAGGGGTGTGCACACACACCCAAAGTCATGCACACACATATGTGCACTCCTTTAACATGCTAAAATTTATTCTTCCAGCCTTGGTTTAGACTTTAACCATCTTTGAACCATGTTTAAACCTTAGACAAATACCAACATCCGTCCTTGATTCACCTTAAGAACACGATCAGATATAGATCTTAACTCCGTTCTTGAATCACCCAAGAAGTTGACGTCCGATTCTTGGAGTCTTGACTCTGTCACCTTTTGTTCTTGCTCCGATACCCGCCAATCTTGGCTCTAATCCCGCTGTCCAAAGCTCTGATACCACTGTTGGAAATCACCTTGACAAGATGCCAAGGTGGTGATCTTCCAAACACCCAAGTCTAGAATGACTTGTAAAGAAAAGAAACAGCACACGAAGTAAGAAAGAAAGACACAACAATTGTTATCGAGGTTTGGCAATAGCCTACGTCCCCATGAGTTCCTCCGAACTCTTTGCACTATCTTATCAATGGTTCTTTTACAATCACAGCAACCCCTCTCTAAGAAGCCTAAGTTCTTGAAGAAACAAAGAAGAGAACAAGAAAGTGATAAGGTCTTGAGGTACCCTGGAACTTTCCCCCTTGGAAAATCCATTTACAAGTCCCTTGAATCCCTTTTCTATACTAATCTCTCTCTTTACTACCAACCTTTCTAATGAGTCCCTCTTGTATGTATGTGTCTTTGCACTCTCACACAATTCTCTCATTCACATGTTCTGTCACACACACACACTTGTGTTTTTATCACATTACATTCATAATAATCTCATATCACAATGAAGCTAGGTGACCCTTTATATAGTGCACCAACTTCTTGTCCAATCTTGAGTGTCATTCTCCACCCTTAGATCTTGAGGACTAATCAACCTTAGCCTTTGATCAAGTCTAAGTGATCTTGTGCGTTTTGATCTTGCATCCACACACCTAACAAGAGGCTGAACAACCTTGCTTCAGTGTGCCTAGCGCCACGGCCTTGAACAGAGGGCATCGCGGCCTAAGGCATAACACACCTTGAAGTATTCTTCAGAGAGATGCACGATTTAAAGGTCGTACCAAGTTTAAAACCCTTGAAGTATTAAGTCGAGATAGAAATTTAAAGACTTAAAGAGGAGTATGATATAGTAAACTTTTTGTTTTTGAAATACAAGAGCAAAAAGAAGATATAAGAAGGGAATGGTTTTAAGTAATACTTTGGTTAGGACTATATAATTAGAAGGACTAGTTAGATGAATCGATTAACGGGAATTAATGATTTTGAGATCGAGGAATAATTAGAAACCGCTTAGCAAAGGAAAATAGTTTCTAGTAAGATTGGATGGAATTCATTAAAAATGATACACTAGATTATTCTAATGATTCTATAGCTGGTTGACAGTGTTATGGAGAAAGCTCAAGTTGATGGTAGAATAGAACTTAACCTTATAAGGACAAACTATGATGAAGGTTGAAGATTTGAGAAAGATATTCGAGAATGTGAAACAAACTTAGGAAAGTAGTATCCTTGTTATTTCGTGGACCCTGGTCAAGAAAATTTCAGTGATGAAATTTTATTAGTGGGGAAGTAATGTAGAGGCCAGTACTTTGCTTGGAATGTTTTTTTAAACCACGAAGTTTTAGTTTGACACATTTTCCTGTGATTGTTCAGTTTTTAGTTAAAATTTAATTCGTATTCGGACTTGTGGAACTTGGGATCAAGCAAACAAAATAAGAATCAGGTAGTAAAGAAATTTATCATTTGAGGATTTTAAAATTTTGGAATGTAATATCCCTGTTATTTTGTGGACCCTGATCAAAAAAATTTCGAGAACTAAATTTTATTAGTGGGAGAGAATTGTAGAGCCCAGTACCTTGCATGGAATGTTCTTTTTTAAACCATGAATTTTTAGTTCGACGCGTTTTCGCTTGATTGTTTAGTTTTAAGTTAGAATTTAATTCGTATTCGAGCCTATGGAACTTGGGGTCAATAAAAAAAAAAATCAGAATCAAGTAGTAAAGACATTTATCATTTGATGATTTTAAAATTTTTGAAGGAAAGTAAGAAGAACCAAGTGAAAATGGGACTTTTAAAGAGTTATGTGGTGGAATTAGGAAGAGGAACAAAGTAAAAGGGTAATAGTTCAGTTAGTGGAGAGTTAGACTATAAATAAGATGAGAGACCAACATATGCTGGAACTTTCTAGAGAAGCCAAGAGAGGAGAGAAAAAGAGATAAAAAGGGAGAGAAGAGAAAGAAGGAAAGGAGGGGAGGAAGAAAAAGAGAAAAGTTTCTTACAAAATTCAAAGAAAAATTTTGTTTTCTTTCTCTTTAATTATCAAGTATATTTATTACTCTAAGGATTTGAGATTTTGAGTTGTAAATTTGAAGATTTGCTTAAGGAAGTTTGAAAAAATGTTTTGTTTCTAAGAAAAATGGGTTTTGTGCAAAGTTTGTTGAATTGGGAGTTTTTGGATTCAATTATTCTCTTGGGAAGTGTGAAGTTTTTGACTTTAAACTTTTAATAACTTGTATCTTCAAAGATTTGAAAAGAACTTTTGAAATCAAGAAGAAATTAGGAGAGAAAGATGAATTTTTAGGAAGAAAAATTGTTGGAAACAGGGACCAGTCAATTGAGTCCAGCATCATGTTGATTGGAAGGGGTTTCTAGGCTGTTTTGGAAGGATCTAGTCGACTGAGTCATATGTTCAGTTGACTGGATCAACTGGTGGAAGTTTCTGGACCTTTTACCAATCGATTGGATCAAGTACCTAGTCGACTAGATTAAGTACCCAGTTGACTAGATCAAGTTGATTTTCCAAAAATTGACAAAACTCTTTAGTTTTTTGAATGTGAAACCTTTCCAAAGTAATTTTAATATTTATATACATTTGAAATATAATTAAAACACCTTTAAAAGTGTTGGTATTCATGAAAATTAAAGTGTTTTTGAGATTCAAAGTAAGTGATTTGAAAAAAGGCTTAATGTAACGACCCATCCCGGGTTGGCCACCTCCGAGACGGTGTCATCACATTTTGAAAATCTCAGCACGACACTTATATGCAACCATAAAAATAATACTAACAATTTTTTTTTACATCAATCCTCAATCCTCAACAGGGAAGATACATCAATCTGATATTAATTTAAACATAATATACAATGTAAAATACATGAATATTTACAAATAAATTTTTATTTTATTTTCTCACTCGTCTGAGGATGTTGACACATATGTGGTTTACAGATAATGATTTCATTTGAACCTCAACTCACCAAACTATTTGTTATACCTGCTACCTGAAATCATTGTACAATGAGGGATGAGCTTCACAAGCTCAGTGAATTAAATTTACTAGAAGTATTCAATTGTATAAAAGGTTTTTCAATATTAAATCAATTATATTTCATACAACTTGATACTAGCATTCCATTATTACTACTCATATCATAAGTCCTATTCTATATCAATCTCTTCTATTTATTGATTCACCTTAAGCATAGCAATTATCTCAAAATTTCCTCGTAACGAGGTTCACATCATAAAATCTACCATTTAGATGGTTCTTATCACCATAACTGTCTCTTTGTGAGACTCATCCATCTATAAATAAATTCACAATACCAACCCACACATCAGCATTTCAATAATGCAAGCAATAATTAAAACAAATGCAATACATGAATTATTATTATGGAAATGTCTTCCCACATGTCGACATGTATCTTAGACCGGTCCCCTCTCGATTTTTTTCTTTACAGCTTATCCCGGTTGTCACGGAATTTATTTCCAGCATATAACAGCTGTCACAGTTTTTCAATTAGACCGACTCCTTCCCGGTTCTTTCGGTTCTCTTATTTAATGCATATGCATATGAACAATGATATGAAATATGCATATAAACAGTAATATAAAAACCACATGAATTCAAAATAATAAAATTGGATATCCTGATTTTTTCTCAAATTATATAAAAAATTTCACTCAATTTCTCTTATCACAAATCACATCAAATCATCCATTAAAGCTTGTCAAGATCCACCAAATTTCATCCCAAATCACATCAAATCATCTATCATAGCTTGTCAAGATCCACTAAATTTCATTTCCTCATAATTCGTATCAAAACATCAACCATAACTCATCAAGAATTTTACTTATCGCTTTTATTATTAAATTAACTTATTATTTCAAAAATATTATTTCTTTCCTAATAATTTTCTACATGACCAAGATTCATATCATACATATCAATCAAATTTTTATCTACCATCCAAGTATACGCTAATAATTTATTTAATATTATCATTAAATAATTTCTTTTTTTATTTAGACTATTTAAAGTAAATCTAAAACACCATGTAGCTCTTAAAGATACCCGTGGATCACCTTTTTGCATTTCCTGTTCCTCTCAAAATTTCCCTCGGTTGTTGATCGTCAAAACCTGACATCATATTTATATTAAATTTCTAATTTATTCTTCAATTCGTTATAAACTACACCCTTTGAAAATTTCCGAACACTTTGACTTCCGAGAATTTTCATGAATGATAAAAATTCAAAAATAAACACTATGCTATTACCTTCTGTTTTTTTGATAGCTTCTTATGACTCTCTATCAAGTTTCATTATAAACTTCTTCAAAATTTTGCTCTTTCAACCTTTTTTTGGGTCCCCAAGCGTTTAAAGAAATATAATTATTTGTAGGAAACTAAACATAATTTGTAAGAAATAAAATAGACTATATATATATATATATATGCAAAAGCTGCATTTTTGGCAGCTTGCAAAAACTTTGGTGCATCAGCACCTTGCTGTGTCACATGCAGCAAGGGCTGCCTCTGCTGGTGACAGTTGGCGACACCTGTTCCCAAAAAAAAAATTTTTAGAAAGGAAAATATAATTTATACTTTTTTTCTCCTTTTGCTGGACTTTGACATGCAGTTTTTTTTTTCTTTTTCTTTGTAACTACATCCCACGCGTCCATTTTTTTTTCAAAAGAATGATTTTATTCAATACTAAATCCTTTGTGTAAATATATTATTTTAATTTCATGTCATATTTATTAATTTACTTCTTTACCTTTACTTTTCAAATATGGGTATTACAATTCTACCCACCTTACAAAAATTTCGTCCTCGAAATTTCCTTACTTTATTCCAGAAACAAATGTGAATAATATTTCTTCATGATTGTTTCACGTAATCTCTTTAACATCCGTATTTCGCCATAGATCTTAAACTAATAAAATTATTTTATTACACAAGACTTGTTCTTTTTGTCTAAAATCCTCACTAATACTTGTATAAAAGTCAAATCTTTCTGAATTTCTACAGCTTGGCTTGAAATATTATGAGATTTATCAAGTAAGCACTCTCGCCAAAATGAAACATGGAATATTTTATGTCACTGTTTCAACTCTGAAGGCAATTCCAAGCTATTCACAACTAGCCCAACTTTCTCAACAACCTCATTGGGTCCCACATACCTCAGACTCAACTTTTCTTTCTTTTTAAACCTCAACACACCTGTCCACGGAGATACCTTAAAAAATACCCAATCACCAACTTAGAACTCGAGAGGTCTTCTTTTATTATCAGCATAACTATTCGGTCTACTCTATGCTGCTTTACAGTTCTTTCTAACCAATTTGATCCTCTTAGTTGTTAACTTGATAATGGATGGACCAGATATATTTCTCTCTCCCATTTCTTCTCAATATATAAGAGTTATACTCCTCCTACTATACAATGTCTCAATCGATGCCATCCCAATACTAGTTTGATACTGATTATTATATGCAACTTCAATCGATGGCATGTAAGTATCCCAACTTACTAAGAAATCCATCACATTTGTCCTTAACATATCTTCTAGTACTCCAATAATCTTCTCTGTCTGAGCATGTAAAATTTATATTAAATTGCAACTGTGTACCCATGGCTTTTTGAAAGCCTATCCAAAACCAAGATGTAAATCTAACATTTCTATTTGACACTATGCTTAATGGTGCTCCATACAACCTCACAGTTTCAACTACATCCTTTTTTAATCTTGACCACCAGAAATTTTGTCTCAATCCTCTATACATCTTATTGTTACTTGGTTGCATCGAATCTACATCATCATGTACCTTTCTCATTATCTCCTTTCTCAACTCCGCATTATTGGGAATACAATTTCCAGGTTCCAATGCCATAATACCCTCGTTTCAAATTTTGAACTCGTATTGCTTTCTAGTAAGCATTCAATGCTTAATCTTTTCTATCTCTTCATTTCTATCTTGTATCTGTAAAGTATTTTACTATGGATGACTGTACAACCATATTCACTAACCATGATCCTCTATCACTGATATTCAACTTCATTCTTATCTCTTTTAAATCTATCATCAATTTCACATCAGAACCCCCATAGCAGTTAACCTTCTTATAGACTTTCTACTAAATGGATCAACTATCATCTTCGCATTTTCTAGATGATAGTGAATTGTATAATCATAGTTACTAATCAGCTCCATCTACCATCTTTGCCTCAATTTTAACTCTCTCTTGGCAATTAAGTATGTCAAACTTTTATAACCCATGAATATCTCATAAGTGGCTCCATACAGATGATGTCTCCAATCTTTAAAGTAAACACTATAGCAGCTAACTCTAAGTCATGAATATGGTAATTTCTATCATGAATCTTCAATTGCCTATAAGTATGGACCATAGCTTTTCTATGTTACAAATATCCCAATCATTGATGTGACGCATCCCTATATACCACAAATCCTTCATCACCATAAGGAAACACCAATACTGGAGCTCTAGTCAATTTCTCTTTTACTAATTGGAAAATTTTCTCACACTTCCCTTACCATACAAATCTCACTTCTTTCTTGGTCATTCTATTTAACAGTATTACAATAATAGAAAATTTCTGAAAGAATATTCTATAATAACCAACTAACCCCAAGAAGATTCTAATCTCAGTCACATTAGTTGGTCTCTCCCAACTTAACATTGCCTTTACCTTTTGTGAATCAACTGCTATGCTATTTCCCGATATTACCTGTTTTAAGAAAGTTATTTCATTCAGCCAACACTCACACTTAGAGAACTTTGCATATAATTTCTCTCTCCTCAGCTCCAACACACTGTCTAATGTTTCACATGTTGTTCCTCCCTCTTATAGATTATATCAGAAAGTCAAATACAATCATAAACTTGTTAAGATATAGTTTAAACACTCTATTTATCAAGTCCATGAATGTTTCTGAAACATTAGTTAATCCAAACGACATCACAAAAAGCTTATGACCATAACATGTCCTAAAAGCAGTCTTAGGCACGTCTCCCTTCTCTATCCTCAATTGGTGATAACATGATCTCAGATTTATCTTAGAAAACACTCACTCCTTGCAACTGCTCAAACAATCCATTTATCCTGGGTAAAAGATATTTGTTCTTATTCAACTATTTGTAGTCTATATACAATCTCATCGTTCCATCTTCCTCCTTTACGAACAATGCAGGGGCTCCCCAAATACATTAGGTCCAATAAATTGTTTATCTAAAAATTCTTGAACTTTCAATTCTCTTAACTCAATGGGTGCCACTCTGTAGGGTGCTAATAAATATGTGATGATCCTGGTATCACATCAATAGAGAATTCAATCTCCCTACTTGGAGGCAACCTAGACACTCATCAAGAATTACATTAGAATAATCTTTCACCACTACGATTTATATCTAACTTCCTATTTCCCTTTTTAGAATCCATTATGTATGCCAAATACTCCTCACAACCCTTTTTTAACCATCTCCTAGTGGTTAGAGCAAAATGAGATAGTTCGAGAGTATTTTATGTTCTCTCTGAAAGTTACACTCCTCATGTCCATATCTTGAACACTACCTTTTTTTCTGGAACAATCAACCCAAGTGTAATACGTCGACAACCAATTCATTCTCAAAATTATATTATATTCAAAGATAATAAATCAGCTTCAGATTCTCTATCACTGATACGAATCACACCACACTTGTAAACATTTATGATTATCACTCTATCTCTAGTGGGAACTTTCAACAAAAATATTTTGCATCAAAGAACTAATATATACTTCAATAGAATTTATATGAATATGGGATGCAAAAGAATATGTTGCACCAAGATCACCCAACATTGATATATCCACATTCTCCTCACATAAAGCCCTTCAAATTTTGACAATTCTAAGATAAATATCTTATATGAATTTATGTATAACAAACTTCTGTCTCTCAATCATACATCAGATTAACACTTCCCCTTGGTGGTATACTTACTTTCTTTGCCATGACTCCCAGTTCCCGTAACCCGTCTGCCAAATCTAAGGGTCCCACCGATAGTATTCTTAGCTACGGAAGTAACAAATCCTGCTTGCCTCTGACTCTTGTACTTCAGTTCTCTGTGACAAGGAACACCTCCTCTGGGTGGTTTCCCAGCCTGCACACTCATACTGGTACCACCTCTGCGTTTATCAAATCTAAACCTCTTCCGTCGATTCCTCATACCTCTAATTTCTATCACATTCTTCTCAATCTGAAGTGTTATATTTGCACACATAACATAATTCATATGCCTCATATAAGATAGTTTTGATAAAATCTTAAAACATAATTAATCTAAGAACCTCTTACACTTCTTATCCTCTAGATCTACCATTTCTGCTATAAACCTCAACAAAGCCACAAATCTCTTATCGTACTGAGTCATAGTCAATACGTTTACTCCAAATAAATAAAATCTCTATTTTGTTGGGCTCTAGAGGTCTAAGGAAAGTATTGATCAAGGAAGATCTCTTTAAGCCTATTCCAAGTTAAGGGTCTATCAACTTCTGTATTTACCCTGGGAAGAGTATCCTCTCATCATTCTAAAGCTTCTCTTTCTAACTCAAATGAAGCAAAGGCACCCATCGGCCTGTCAGTTTTTGGTTCAAATACCGAATAATCTCTCTACATGTTTCTCCCAAAACTCAGGCTTAAAAGGATTCGTAGATCCTTTAAACAACTAGGCATTTGACTTAACAATCTCTTTACATCTCCTGCATAAACTCACTTTTCCACTTTTGAACCTTTACCATTTCTGGATTTATAACGATCTCAGGCACTACTCTAGCCTGTTCATTAAGTCTTTGCTATAGGCTCCTAACTCTATCATCTGTTATATTCATTTTCTCAAGAGCATGTGTAAGAGTTTATCTTAGCTCATCTTTTTCAACTTCAAATTCTTTCACACCTTTACTAATATCAGTTATATTGTCAACACATTCCTTTCTAGGAACCACATATTCAGACTCAACCTCAACTTGTCAAATATATTGGAGGCTTACCACGCCATCTCAAATCAACAATTCTAACTCTAGCTCTAGCACGTCCACGTGTCATCCTCAGACTATTCACAAATATAATTTATTTTAATCTTCCACTTTTTTTAAGTTCTCATGCAGTCTACAAAATCATAAAACCTAATGCTCTGATACCAAAATTGTAACGACCCATCTCGAGTTAGCCACCCCCTAGACGGTGTCATCACATTTTGAAAATCCCAGCACACCACCTATATGCAACCATAAAAATAATACTAACAAATTTTTTTTACATCAATCCTCAACCCTCAACAAGGGAGATACATTAATATGATATTAATTGAAACATAATATACAATGTAAAATGCATGAATATTTACAAATAAATTTTTATTTTATTTTCTCACTAGTCTGAGGATGTTGACACGTACGTGGTTTACTGATAATGATTTCGTCTAAACCTCAACTCACTAAACTATTTGTCATGCCTGCTACCTGAAATCATTGTACAATGAGGGATGAGCTTCACAAGCTCAATGAATTAAATTTACTAGAAATATTCAATTGTATAAAAGGTCTTTCAATATTAAATCAATTATATTTCATACAACTTGATACTAGCATTCCACTATCACTACACATATCATAAGTCCCATTCTCTATCAATCTCTTCTATTTACTGGTTCACTTTAAGCCCATTAATTATCTCAAAATTTCCTCGTAATGAGGTTCACATCATAAAATCTACCATTTAGATGGTTCTTATCACCATAACTGTCTCTTTGTGAGACTCATCCATCTATAAATAAATTCACAATAACACACCACACATAAGCATTTCAATAATGCAAGCAATAATTAAAACAGATGCAATGCATGAATTATTATTATGGGAGCATCTTCCCAGATGTTGACATGTTGTTATTATCTTAGACCAGCCCCCTACTGGTTCTTTTCTTTACAACTTATCTCGGTTGTCACAGAATTTATTTCCAGCATATACCGGCTGTCACGGTTTTTCAATTAGACCGGGTCCTTCTCGGTTATTTCAGTTCTTTTATTTAATGCATATACATATGAACAATGATATGAAATATGCATATGAACAGTAATATAAAAACCATATGAATTCAAAATTATTAAATTGGCTATCCTGATTTTTCCTCAAATTACATAAAAAAAATTCCACTAAATTCCTCTCATCACAAATCACATCAAATCATCCATTAAAGCTTGTCAAGATCCACTAAATTTTATCCAAAATCACAAAAATCATCTATCAAAGCTTGTCAAGATCCACTAAATTTCATCTACTCATATTTCGTATCAAAACATCAACTATAGCTCATCAAGAATTTTACTTATTGCTTTTATTATTAAATCAACTTATTATTCCGGTTGTTATTATTTTAGACCGGCCCCCTCCTGGTTCTTTTCTTTATAGCTTATCCCGGTTGTCACAAAATTTATTTCCAGCATATACTGGTTGTCACGGTGTCCCTTTTATTTCCAGAATATACCGGCTGTCACGGTTTTTCAATTAGACCAGCCCCTTCCCGGTTCTTTCGGTTCTCGTATTTAATACATATGTATATGAACAATGATATGGAATATACATATGAACAGTAATATAAAAACCACATGAACTCAAAATAATTAAATTGGCTATCCTGATTTTTCCTCAAATTATATAAAAAATTCCACTAAATTTCTCTCATCACAAATCACATCAAATCATCCATTAAAGCTTGTCAAGATCCACTAAATTTCATCCCAAATCACATTAAATCATCTATTAAAGCTTCTCAAGATCCATTAAATTTCATCTCCTCATATTTCGTATCAAAACATCAACCATAGCTCATCAAGAATTTCACTTTTATTATTAAATCAACTTATTATTCCAAAAATATTATTTCTTCCCTAATAATTTTCTACATGACCAAGATTCATATCATACCTATCAATCAAATTTTTATCTACCACCCAAGCATACGCTAATAATTTATTTAATATTATCACTAGATAATTTCATTTTTTTTATTTGGATTACTTAAAGTAAATCTAACTCACCACGTAGCCCTGAAAGCTACCCGTTGATATCCTTCTTGCCTTTCCCGTTCTGCTCAGAAATTTCCCCTGGTTGTTGATCGTGAACACCTGACATCATATTTATATTAAATTTCTAATTTATTCTTCAATTCGTTATAAACCACACCCTTTGAAAATTCTCGGACACTTTGACTTCTGGGAATTTTCATGAATGCTAAAAATTCAAAAATAAACATTACGGTATTACCTTATGTTTTTATGATAGCTTCTCATGACTCTTTATCAAGTTCCATTGTAAACCTCTTCAAAATTTTGCTCTTTCAATATTTCTTTGGGTCCCCAAGTGTTTAAAGAAATATAGTGGTTTGTAGGAAACTAAATGTAATTTGTAAGAATATATGTATATATGCAAAAGCTGCATTTTCGGCAGCTTGCAAAAACTTTGGTGCATCAGCACCTTGCTCTCTCACATGCAGCAAGGGCTGCCTCTGCTGGTGACAGGTGGTGACACCTGTTGCCAGCAAATTTTTTTTTAGAAAGGAAAATATAGCATAATATATATATATATATATATATATATATATATATATATATATATATATTCACCTTTTGTTGGAACTGGACGTCTCACACATCCATTTTTTTTCAAAAGAATTATTTTATTCAATACTAAATCCTTCGCGTAAATATATTATTTTAATTTTATGTCCTATTTATTAATTTACTTCTTTACCCTTACTTTACAAATACGGGTATTACACTTAACTCCTCGATTTTTTTGATTTTTGGTTTCGTGCGAAACACACTCTTAATATTTTAAGGTGTGAAAATACCTTGGGGTTTCTTAGTATTCAATAATAATTAACAATGATAGGGTTAAATATTATTTCACTCCTAGGTATAAGTGGCAAATACTGTTAAAGAACAAAAGGGAGTAGCTTGAGAATAGTTGTGGAGTACGTACGAGGTGAATTTCACCTTACTTTTAGTAAGTGTAAAAACTTGTATAAGAGAAAACCAAATATGAAAATAAGATTTATTGTAAAATTATAATTAGTGGTATTATGATTAATATATACATATAATTAGAAATGTGAACATATTAGCTATTTAGTCTTTTGGATGAATGAATTCTAGTCTAATATCACCCTTTTGAGCATGGTCTCTTATGAAGTGATATCTAATTTCTATATGCTTGGTTCAAGAATGCTGAATAGGGTTTTTGGTCAAGTTGATAGCAGTAGTGTTATCACAATGAATTGGCATATCTTTAAAGTTTATGTCATAGTTTTCTAATAGTTGTTTCATCCACAACACTTGTGTACAACAACTTCTGGCTGCTACATATTCCACTTCGGCGGTTGATAGAGCAACCGAATTTTGTTTATTGAAAAACTAAGAGGTTAACATTGCACCTAAAAATTGGCATGTTCCAGTAGTGCTTTTCCTATCTAGCATACAACTCGCAAAGTCAGCATCCGAATATCCTACAAGCTCAAAAGTTGATTTTCTAGAATACCACAACCCTAGGTTCTGAGTACCTTGTAAATATCTTAGGATTCTTTTTACAAAAATTACATATGATTCCTTAGGATTAGCTTGAAATATAGCACACATCCATACACTGAACATTATATCAGGTCTACTTGCAGTTAGATAAAGTAAAGCTCTTATCATGCTTCTATAAGTTTTAGTGTCTACACACTTACCTTCCTCATTTAGGTCAAGTTTTGTAGAAGTGCTCATAGAAGTAGCAATTGACTTTGAGTTTTCCATCCCAAACCTCTTTAATAGGTCTTTGTTGTATTTTGATTGATTGATGAAGATGCCTTATTTCAATTGTTTGATTTGAAGTCCAAGAAAGTAGGTAAGCTCTCCCATCAGGTAAGCTCTCCCATCATACTCATTTCAAATTCTCCTTGCATACACTTAGTAAACTCTTGGCACATAGATTCATTAGTAGCACCAAATATAATATCATCAACATATATTTGGACTAGTAGTGTGTCATTTTTGTGAGTTTTTGTGAAGAGAGTCGTGTTTATTTTTCCTCTTGTAAAACCTTTTTCAAGCAAAAACTTACTTAGTCATTCATACCATGCTCTTGGAGCTTGCTTCAACCCATAGAGAGCTTTAGAAAACTTATAGACGACACTTTTTTACATTTATTTGAAATAGCTTAAATTTATTAAAGCATGCAAAGGCCAATAACATACGAATGGCTTCTAATCTAGCTACGGGAGCATAGGTCTCATCAAAATCTATTCCTTCTTCTTGATTATATCCCTTAGCAACTAGCCTAGCCTTGTTCCTAGTTACTATTCCATTTTCATCCATTTTATTTCTATATACCCTATTAGTTCCTATTACAGTGTGATTCTTTGGTTTAGGAACTAGATTCCATACTTCGTTTCTTACAGATTGATTTAATTCTTCTTGTATAACATTTATCCAATCAACATATTTTTCGGCTTCTATAAAAATCTTAGGTTCTATTTGAGATAAATAGGCTACATAATTGCAAATATTTCTTATAGAGGAACAAGCTCTTACCCTTTGTGAAGGATCACTAATCACTTGATCAATTGGATGATAATTTACGTACCTCCAATCTTGGGGAAGACCATCCTCTTGTTGACTTGTAGATGGTTGATCAAGATTGAGAGCATCTACCTCTTATCTTGTTTGAGGTTGACTCTCCTTCGGGTCAACAATAGGAGTAGGTGTTTCCATTCTCGGAATAAAGTCTGCATCATCATTAAAAGAAACTACTCTACTACTAATTGGGTTAGACTCATCAAAGGCAACATGCACAGATTTTTCAACCACTAGAGTTCTCTTATTAAAGACTCTATAAGCTTTACTAGAGATTGAATATCCTAAGAATATCCCTTCATCGGTCTTAGATTCAAATTTACCTAAATTAGTTTTATTGTTATTTAGGATGAAGCACTTGCAACTAAAAGCATGAAAATAAGAGATATTAGGCTTTCTACCTTTCCATAGTTTATATGGGGTTTTGTAAAATATAGGCCTAATTAAAAATCTATTTAAAACATATAAAGAAGTGTTTATAGCTTCCGCCCAAAAATATTTTGGCAAGCTATTTTCACAAAGTATTGTTCTAGTGAATTCTTCTAGAGCTCTATTTTTTCTCTCAACAATTCCATTTTGTTGAGGAGTTCTAGGTGCTGAAAAATTGTGATAAATTCCATTTTGATCACAAAATTTTGAAAAGCTTTGGTTTTAAATTATTTTCCATATCACTTCTAATGCTTGAAATAGAAATACCTTTTTCATTTTGAACATTTTTACAAAAGTTCACAAATCCTTTGCATGCTTCATCCTTGTAAGCAATAAAAATAACAAAGGTATATCTTGAATAATCATCAAAAATAACAAGAGAATATTGATAGCCACCTAGACTAATGGTACATATTGGACCAAACAAGTCCATATGCAAAAGTTCCAATGGTCTATAAGTTGAGATTATATTTTGATTTAAAAGAATTTCTTGTTCAGTTTCCCATTTGACAAGCATCACACACCCTGTCTTTTTCAAATTTTATTTTTGGAAGTCTAATGACTAAATATTTTCTTGAAATAATTTTAAGTAAATTTATGTTCACATGGCCAAGTCTTCTATGCCATAGCCATTTTCACTAAAAGTGGAAAAACATTTTTCATTTTTCGAATGCAAAGATTTTAAATCAAATATATAGATATTTTCGTGTCTATGGCCAACAAACTTGATCTTGTTACTTTTGATGTCTATAACTAGACAATGAGAGGTTTCAGATTTGACTTTGTTGCCTTTGTCACATAATTGACTAATATTAAGTAAGTTTGGCTTAAGGCATTGCACATATAACACATGACCAATGGTTGAAAAATCATTACCAACTTTACCATGCCCGATGATCTTTATTTTTGTGTTGTCTCCATTGGTGACATGTCCACCATCCCTTAGAGTTAGGTCTTTGAACATACTTTGATAACCGGTCATGTGCTTTGAGCATCCATTTTCAAGGTACCAATAGTTACCTTTTTCCTTGGTGTGGAGACATATCTACATTACACAAGGATATACAATTGCAGTTTTAGGTATCCAAAATTTTTTGGGTCATTTGTGGTTAGCCCTAGAAAATTTGGTTCCTTTAGGAACCCATACTTTCTTAATATTTTAAGGTGCTTTATAATTGTAGACATTTTGATGATGTATGATCTTAGGATAATAGTTATTGAAGTTTCTAGGATTTCTTAAATGTGCATGTCTATAGTTCGTTGGATAAGCATTCCTAGAATACATGAATCTATTTTGAAAATTATGAACATGCATGTTATCTCTAGGAAATGTATGATGGTAATTTCTAGGATATGCATTTGTAGCATTACGAATATACATACTATCTCTAGCACGCACATGATGGTAATTCCTAGGATGTGCATTTGTAGCATGCAAGTTATGAGCATACAAATTATCTCTAGGATATACATGATGATAGTTCCTAGGATGTGTATTTCTAGTATGTGCATTCATTAAATGATTATTCCTAGCATTTACATTTCTTGAGTGAGCATACATATATGCATAAGTATTTCTAGGATGCTTATCTTTAGTATATGCATTAGAATTTAAATTTTCATTCTTAAACCTACTCGAATATATTGAGGGAACGATTTTAGTCTTGTCAGTGACCTTAGAAGTGGAGGCTTCATTCATACATGTTGTTTTCATGAATAAAGTCTCTTTTGACATTTGTTTGCCTAATGGAGAATAACCCAAGCTGGATTTTCCTCCATTTAACCTTTGGCTAGATAGCACTTTATCTAGCTTTTCTTTTCTAAGCATAAGTCTAGATATGGTGCTATTCAATTCTATTATTTAAAATTTCATTTTCATTTTTTAGAAAATCTTGTGAAGAGTCATAAAGCATGGAAGATAGTTTTTCTTTTTCTTCCTTTAAGCCTTTCATCTCTTTAGAAAGATATGAGACTTCCTTTTTAGGGTCATGTTCTTAGAATCGAATTTCTTCAATTCTTCATGCATTTCATTTATAACCCCAATTAATTCTTCATTACTACTAACAATATTATTATTATTAGAAGGGGAAAAAATTGATACCTCGTTCTCATTGTCGTTGCCATCAAGCATAGGTTGGCAATCTCCTCATATCCAACTTCATTGTCCGAAGTTTCTTCCTCTTCGTCATCACTCCATGTGGTTACAATCATGGCTTTCTTTTTGAAGCTCTTATAAGGTTTGCTCGTTGTTAGACAAACAGTTTTGATGTGATCGGGCTTCTTGCAACTGAAACACACAAGAGGTTCCCTTTTTAGAGTGGATTCCCTTGTGTAAGTTTTCTTGTTCGTTTTCAAGAACTTATGATACATTTTGGTGATTAAAGCCATCTCACAATCTTCTTCGCTGCTCTCATCCTCTACTTCCTTCTCTTCCTCTTTGTTGCTTGTAGAGACCTTGTGAGCAATAAACTTTTTCTTCTTCTCATCATCATTGACAACGGGTTATTTCTTCCATTTCATATGTTAATAGTGATCCGAGGAGTGTTTCAACATCAAGTTTGTCGAGATCTTTGGCCTCCGTTATGGCCGTCTTCTTTGCTTTCCAAGTGGATGGCAAAGACCTTAAGATTTTTCTCATTAGTTCAAATTCCTCAATGTTCCTACCTAGAAGCTTTAAACTGTTAACAATAGTGGTGAAATGTGAGCCCATTTGAGAAATTGTTTCGTTATGAGACATTTTGAAAGATTCATACTCGGACACTAGCATATAGATTTTTTAACTTCGCTAGTGCCCTCATAAGTAAATTGTAGTTTGTCCCAAATCTTCTTAGCTGAAACACATGCAGAAACTTTATTATACTAAGAAATATCTAAAGCACAATGTAACATACTAGTGGCTTTACTATTTAGAGACATCATTCTATAATCCTCTTCATTGAACTTAGTTTTGAGTTGAGGAATTGTATGATTGATTTCTCCAATTGTTATTTCCTTTGTAAGAATTCTAGGTCTTTCCTAAATGACTCTCTATAGATTGTAATCTTGTAATTCGACAAAGCTTTTCATTCTATTTTTCTAATAATTATAGTTGGAGTCATTGAATAAATGAGGCCTAGTATAATAATGTCCTTCGGTATAGCTATTAGATGCCATCGGATCAACTCTAGGATTTTAAGCTTGAAATTGAGTACGAAGCTCTGATACCAATTATAAACCGAGGTTCAAACCCAAGATGGGGGGCGAATTAGTTTTAAAAAACTTTTGCTAATTCACTTACAGGTTTTTAAAACAGTTTAATACACAAAGCATGCAATCAAATAATATGCTTCAAAATAAAGCAGTTAAGGAAGACAAAATGAAAACTCTGTTTAGGGTGGTTCGGTAATATCTTAATCTCTCTGATCCTACGTTCACTCTCTTCAAGGAACCTCCTTGAATTAATCCACTAACGTTAGTCGAGCAAATTCATGGGTGTTGCACAAACCTTACAAACAAACTCTTCCTTAAAGAAGTTACAAACAAAGTGTTTAATCCTAAACACTCTAAGAGTTACATCAACTCTTTCCCTTTACAATAAATTGTATTAACTGTAAAGTAAATGGTAGAGAGATAGTAATGAATGCTTTTTACAACTGAATAATATCTCTCTTTCAAGAACAAGCTTGAAGAATGGCTCATAATGAATTTTTCAAAGCTTTTGAGAATTAATGAACTATATAATGAATTGAATATGCTATCTTCCTTATTTAAATGGTCATTGAAGTGGGTTTATATAGCCTTGAATCAATATGGCCGTTTGACATTGACTTGGTAGGTTTGGGGCATTAAATGCTCAAGTCCTGCGTCTCAAATGGTCATATTTTTGAATTACCAATTGACTTAGTCCTTGTACTAGTCGACTAGGTCAAGTGAAAAATCTTCACTTTTAGGCTTAGGGAGAGTACAAGTCGACTAGGTCATAGGACCAGTCGACTGGGTTCTTAGTACCAATTGATTGGGAACTTACTGTCCCATATCCCAATCGACTGGTATGTAGACCCAGTCGACTGGGTTGTCCTTCAACCCAGTTTTTGACTTAGAAACTTTTTGTATTATAGCTTTGTCAAAGTTTTTTGTAAATTGAGCCATAGATTAAGCTAATTAATTGAATTTAGATATTTACAAAGTGATTCAATTACCTTAATGCTTATTCTAGATCTTCTGTCCTCTTTTGGTGTCTGAACGTGTTGAGTTCTTGCATCTTGTTTCTGAACTGAGTGCTTTTACCTCTTAAATACTTAGATAAAACTAATAGTGCAATTAGAATGATGTTTTTTTCATTATTAAAATCAAATATGGGTCAGCAAAATCCTTTTCTTCAAACCAAAAATCCAACCTTTTCAAAATTTTCTTGAAATTAAAAACTTGTTCTTTATTGAAACTTCTTTAGAATCTTACTTCATAGAACTCAAATTTTTAATTAAATGGACATGCTTGCCAATTAAATTAAAGTAAAACAAGTAAAAAAAATCAAATGTCTTCAAGTGAGGTTTTCTACAACAAATAAATAAGTGATACCCATGCTTCGAGTTGTTTCATGCCATAAATAAACCCGAACGCTCAACAATTTATGGACTGGTTGTAGCATTAGCGCTTTTATTTGCGAATCCTTTTATTTAATCCTATCAATCTGAAAATTGCGTATTATTTTCTTATTTTATGGATTAAGACTTACTCCTTTCTTTTTGAATTATATCAAGATTTTTCTCCTACATTTACTTATTCGATGGGATAGTAATCCAAGGTAAGGACTAATTTGAGCATAAGGAATTAGCACACTAACTCGCTTTCTTCCTTCCCCTTCTTATTCTGGTTTTATGAAAAAAAGTAAAATCCACTTATCAGATTTGAACCAATGACTTACACCTACCCTATGAAGCTTAACTGTTCCCTGGGATTGGCTTTGGGCTTTTCCTGGGCAGCTTAGATGGAAGGCAAAGAAGGGGTTGTGAACTTCTTTTCCCGAAGAAGAAGCAATGACGGTATCCGGGGAATAAACATCGGCTAACTTTGTGCCAGTGGCCGCGTTAATACAAAAGATACAAGCATTATCAGGAATGATTGGACATAAAGCATATGTAGGTGGCCTTTTAAGTCCGCCATCAAATTCCAGGGCTCAACCCAATTTGGAACTTTGGTTCTTTCCAGAATTTGTCTTACTTTACAATGCATATAAGGTAAACCTTGGATCACACCAACCAAATCACTTATTTATTTTAAATTTTAATGAAAATGAAAACCTTAATAAAAACATCACTGAATACCACCAAGCCATTTTTTATTAACATAATGACACTAAGCCCTTATTGCAGCTTACATTACCGAATCAACTGCTTTATTTTTTGTCTCAACAATTAAGAATTGTTTTCCATTGCTTGTTGCATCAAACACTAAATTTTGATTCTATTAGTAATGAAGATTCAGAATATCACACATTGATTAATCAAAGTGAGATTCAATAAAAAGAAAGTTTTTATGTCATGTTGCCGAGGGCCTCATTTAAAAAAAATACGTCGTCTGGGGGCTTTACCAGGACTAACTAGTAAAACGCACAAGTTTGCAAAGAAATAGCCCACTTATTTCTCAAGAAGAGATGGGAAACATGCCTAATATCATTTGATTGAATAGTTGGCCCAGCTCCACTTTCAAAGAAAAGTTAGAAGAACGAAGGAATTACTCAATTTCCTTTCCTTGGATGACACAATATATTTTTCTGATCAGGCACTCGCCATCTATTTTCATTGTTCAACTCTTTGACAACACGAAAAAACCATTATTCAACTCTTTGACAGCATAAAAAATAAAAAAGCTCTACCTTTCCTCTTTATCTATCAAAGGGATGGAAGGGCAGAGGCCTTTGGTGTCCCCTCCAATCAAGAATTGGAGCCTCACAATAACTAGACTCTAAAAAAAACCTAACATATCCCCCAAGACATGTTATTTACTAAACCTTAATTTATTTACTTTCTTCCAAGTTTTACAAACTCCAAAATGAAATTAAATTAAGCACAAATATGATCAAGTACTCTAAAAATGCGTCAAGGTGAAATCCTGAGATTTAAAATATCAAAATTAAAATATTGGGCTCTACATATATGTTGAGGTATGAGTTTAGAAATGATTTGATGTGGTTGTCTTTGAAAAATTGTGATGTATATAATTGTAAAGAAAGTGATTATTTGGGTTGTTATTAATTAGTAATGTGATTGGTTTATGGATGTTTACTTTACAAGTTGTTAGATCATGATTTACATTTCATATTGCATAAACCATTTCATGATCCGTCTAACAAGGGGGAGCGTTCTTTAAGGCTAAAAACATCCGTCTAAAGAGGGGGAGTGTTGAGTAAGGCCGAAAATAAAGTTGAAATTAATATTGTGATGATGTTGTTTAGAGCATACCAGAAGACTTGTGGTCAAAGTTGAAAGGAGTTCTTGTCCACGACATCCTCATCTCTTTAATCTTTTGATAGTCTAAGGTTTTGTTATAATCTAGTATGTGTAAAAGTATTCAAGTTAGATGTAATTTAAGAAATTTTCCTTTTTATTAATGTTTTTTCCAAAACCTTAAGAATTGGTTTGTTGTATTGAAAGGGTTCTATGTATGTAAAAATATATGTTTGTATAGATATTTAATGATTGGAAATAAATGTTGTTTGATTTGTAAATCTTTTTATGGTTACATCTTTAGTCAAGGTGCTCAGGGATGAAAAGTAATGGAGTCGTTCTGAGTAGGGTCCCCTCAGGATGGGTCATTCCACTATCAGTGATAGAGTGATACTCAGAAATATTTATCGGGGTTGTGTGATTCGTATGATTGATAGAGAGTTTGAGGTTGATTTGTTACCTTTAGATATGACAGATTTTGGGGATGAATTGGTTGTTAGCATAGCATGCTCGAGCAGATTGTTTTAGGAAGAATGTAGTGTTCAGGATACATAGACTAGAGGAATTTAATTTTTAGGGAGAATGTAAGATACTTGCAAACTGTCTTATTTCTCCCCTGATTCAGGAAAGGTTGTGCGGGGTATTTGGCGTATGTGATGGGTTCTAGAAAGGAAGGTAGAAAGTTAAAAGAAATCTTAGTGGTGAAAGATTTTTTTGATATGTTTCCTAAGGAGTTGTTTGGATTACCTCCTAGTAGGGAGATTGAATTTTCTATTGATGTTATTTCAGATGTAGCTCATATATCTATAGCTCTTACAAGATGGCACCTATTGAATTAAGAGAGTTGAAAGTTTATCTTCAAGAGTTGTTAGATAAACAATTTATTCGAACGAGTGTGTCGCCTCGGGGAGCCTCTGTGTTGTTTGTGAAGAAGAAGGATGGGACAATGAGGTTGTGTATAGATAATAGACAGCTAAATAAAATCATTATTAAGAATGAATATCCTTTGCCCAGAATAAATGATTTATTTGAACAGTTGCAAGGAGCGAGGGTATTTTCTAAGATAGACATGAGGTTAGGTTATCATCAATTGAGGATAAATGAGGGGGACGTGCCTAAAACTGCTTTTAGGACACGTTATGGCTATCATGAGCTCCTTGTGATGCCATTTGGTTTTACCAATGTGCCAGAAACATTTATAGATCTGATGAATGGGTGTTTAAGCCATTCTTGGATAGATTTCTGGTTATGTTTATTGATGATATCCTGGTATATCCCAAGAATGAGGATGAACATGTAAAACATTTAGAGATAATGTTGAAAATTTTAAGGAGAGAGATTATATGTAAAATTCTCTAAATGTGAGTTTTGGCTGAATGAGGTATCTTTCTTGGGACATGTAGTATCTAGAGAGGGTATAGCAGTTGACACATAGTAAGTAGAGGCAGTATTAAGTTGGGAGAGACCAACTAGTGTGACTGAATGTAAAAACGTTTTGGGGTTAGTAAGTTATTACAGAAGATTCATTCAGAAATTTATTATTATTGTTGTACTATTGACGAGATTGACCAAGAAAGGGGTGAAGTTTGTGTGGTCAGAGGAGTGTGAGAAGAGTTTTTAGCCGTTGAAAGAGAAGTTCGCTATTGCTCTGGTATTAATGTATCTTTCTAGTGATGAAGGATTTTTGGTATATAGTGATGCGTCACATTAAGGGTTAGGATGTGTGTTGATGCAACATGGGAGGGTAGTAGCTTATGCTTCCAGAAAATTGAAAAACCATGAGAGAAATTACCCGACCTATGATTTGGAGTTGGCTGCCATAGTATTTGCCTTGAAGATATGGAGACACCATCTATATGGAGCCACTTGTGAGATTTATATAGATTATAAGAGTTTGATATACCTACCTACACATAAGGAGTTGAATTTGAGGCAAAGGAGATGGATGGAGTTGATTAGTGATTGTAATTGTACAATTCACTATCATCTGAGGAAGGCAAATGTAGTAGCTGGTGTGCTGAGTATGAAATCTACAAGAAGATTAGGTGCTATTAGGAGTCACAATATGAATCTTATGGTGGAGCTGAGAGAAATGAGAATGCAGTTGAGTGTGAATGATAGAAGAGTATTGATGGCAAATATGGTGATACAGTCTTCTATTGTTGAACACCTGTTAGAGATGCAGAGTAGAGATGAGGGGATAAAGAAGATTAGAAAAGAAGTATTGAGTGAGAAGCAGAATGAAATCAAAATAAAAAATGATGGTATGGTGATATTAGGGCATAGAATTTGTATTCCTAATGATGTTGAGATAAGGAGAGAGATATTGAGAGAGGCGCATGATTCAATGTATTCGATGCACCTAGGAAATAATAAGATGTATAGGGGACTGAGACATAATTTTTGGTGGTCAAGAATGAAGAAGGATGTATCTCAGTATATTTCTAGATGTTTGATTTGTCAGCAAGTGAAGACAAAGAATAGACATCTAGTATGTTTACTACAGCCTCTTCCAGTGCTTGAATGCCCATCGGAGAATGTCAGTATAGATTTTGTTTATGGGTTTTCTCGTACTCAAAGAGGTCATGATGTTGTATAGGTTATAATGGATAGATTTTCTAAGTCTTCACATTTTCTTCCTATTAAGGCTACCCGGAGTTCTAAAAAGTTAGTTGAACTGTATGTGGCACGGATTGTGAGATTGAATGGGGTATCTTTGAGAATAGTATAATATAGAGATTCTAGATTTACATCTAGATCCAGAGGTACACAATCCCAGTTTAGTATAACTTTTCATTCTCAAACTAATGGGCGGACATAGAGAATTATTCGAATACTAGAAGATATGTTGAGGGCGAGTGTGATGAGTTTCTTAATTAGTTGGGATGCTTATTTGTCTTTGATTGAATTTTCATATAATAATCAATATCAAGCTAGTATTAGGATGGTACCGTTTGAAGATTTATATGGTAGGAGGTGTAGAACTCTAGTATGCTGGGAAGAGGTTGGAGAGAGAAACATATTTGGTCCATAAATTATTGAGTTGACGACTGAAATGACCAAACTGATTGGAGAATATCTTAAAGCAGCATAGAGTAGGTAGAAAGCTATACTGATAATAGAAGAATACCTCTTGAGTTTCAGATAGGTGATTAGGTGTATTTGAAGATACCTCCATGGAAGGGTCTATTGAGGTTTAAAAGGAAAGGGAAGCTGAGTCCGAGGTTTGTGGGTCCTTAAGAAGTGATTGAGATTATTGGGCCAGTGGTGTATAGAGTGGATTTGCCTTCAGAGCAGAAGTAGTTGCATAATATTTTACATGTTTCACTTTTACGAAAGTGTTTCCATGATGAATCCCATAATAATCAAAGTCAAGCTGTAGAACTTCAGGAAGATTTGACATTTATGCAAGTACCAATCCGAATTATAGACAAAAAAGAACAAATCTTATGTAATAAATTAATTTCATTACTTCAAGTTTTATGGCGAAATAAAGACATTAAAGAAATCATGTGAGAACGAGAAGTGAGCATGAGGAAACAATATTCTCAACTTTTTCGTGATGTTGGTAAGGAAATTTCAAGCACAATATTTTTATATGGTGGGTAGAATTGTAAAGCCTTAAGGGTAATTTAGTAAATTAATAATTTTATAATTTAGTAATAAAAAAAGAAGAAGAAAGAAAGGAAATAGCGAAAGAAAGAAATGGAGCCTTAGGTTCTTGTGAACATAATAACGACAATTGATATTTTAATAAAATAATATATTTAAAATAAAAAAAAGCGGACAAAGCTTTAAAATGCTCTGAAACCATTAGAGAGTTCATTTTCACGCCAAAATAGTATATTCATTTAGTTTCTCTTCCTTTCTCTAACTCTATCTCTTTTAGAAAAATTTGGACAAAAATTCTCCAAAAGTTTTAGATAATTACAATCTTCCAACTTCAATACCAAGATTTTATCACGTTTAGATAAGTTTTCAGTAAGATTTATATTTCAATTTTATGTTACAGAGAAATATTTCTGTTTGTTTCATATATTAAGATTACAAAAAATTATTAGAATTGTAAAACTAAGCACATAACTAAGTAATTATATTATTTGAATTAAGCTATGAAATAGTAAGATTGATGAAAATTTATGTTTAGGTGTTGGTGATCAGTAATCTCAAGAAATTATTGAAAGGAGTAGGAAAGGTAAAGAGGTGATCCACGAGTAGCTTTAAGTGCAACGTGGTGAGTTAGATTTAATTTTAGGAAATGATACCAACATGAATTGTGAATTGATAATAAGTTGAATTAATTATTGAACTATATTATTGATATGCTAATTTGATGAAATGTGTACGATATATGATAACTGGTTGATTAAGTAAGAAAGATGAATGAATATATGTTGGAAATTAAATACATGAAGAAATTAATGAGGTTATATTTTTTAATTGATAGACTGATAAACCAAATTGATGAAATATATATGAGAAACAAATTTCTTGAAAGTCGTGAAAAATAAGTTGATTTGTTATATGAAGAGGCGATTTGATATGTATATAATAAAATAATGATTTTAAGAAAGAGATAGTCGAATTGTATGATTTTATGAATGAAATATGTTGGAAATTAAATACATGAAGAAATTAATGAGGTTATATTTTTGAATTGGTACGTTGATAAAACAAATTGATGAAATATATATGAGAAATAAATTACTTAAAAGTCGTGAAAAATAAGCTGATATGTCATATGAAGAGATGATTTGATATATATATATATGATAAAATAATGATTTTAAGAAAGATATAGTCGAATTGTATGATTTGATTATATGCTTACTTACATGTTATTGTTTATATGCATAGAGGGAAAGCCAAAATCCATGGCTGGTATGGATGAAGCATGTCGATATGTGGGAAGATATTCCCATATACCAGAGATTTAGTATTTCTCATTAGTTGATAGTATGAAGTGATTCTCATACGTAGATTTTATGGAGTGATAATGATATATTGAGTAAGTAAGAAAGAAAAATATGATGATAATCATTCATTATTATTTAAAGTATTTTATTATTGTTGTTTGAGATCCTAAAGCATCATAATGATGATAAAATGCTAATAGAAAGATGAGTCTCATAATGAGACAAATATGATGAAAGAATGATTGGAAAGAAATAGATTATTGATTGATATAAATAATTGTTCTTATGATGTGGACCTTAATATTAGGTAATTGTGATGATAGGAATATTTGATTATTGATTTGTATTATGAATATATGAAAGTTATTATTATGATTAAAGAATGAAATTTGGCTAAAAGTATACAAATCGAGTAGTTCTAGTGAATTTACTTCACTGAGCTTATGAAGCTCACTCCTCATTGTTGAAATAACCCCTTCACCAGCGCCACACTGCATAGAATGGAGACCCCCTGACCCACGCCAGCACCACACCACTCCCCACCAGCGTTGCACCGTCCAGAATGGGCTGCAAGTGTGCTCTGCTCAGCGCCACGTCGCCCCCTGTTGAGCGCCTAGGTGCTAGGCACACCAAAGCACACATGGACAACATGCTTTAACCTCCTCTTAGGTGTATAGGTGCAAGGTTAAAATGCACAGCACCACTTAGGATTGATGGAGGGCCATGGTTAAGTGGCAATTAAGATCTAAGGGTGGAGATTGACTCACAAGAATGGACACGAATTGGGTGCACTATGTAAGGGGTTACCTAGCTTCATTTTCCCTGTACAACAATATAGAACAACACAAGTTTGTGACATACTTTGAGATCAATTATAATACAAAAGAGAATTATGTCAGGGTGTAAAGATCAAACACAAGAGGGACTCATTATAGTGAGGCGGGTTGTAAAGAGAGAGAAGTCTAGATTAGATAGAGAGCATTGTTAGTTCTTATCTTCTTCTTTTCTTCTCTTCTTGGTTTCTTAAAGAACTTGAGCTTATTGAATAGGGTTGCTGTATTTGTAAAGAACCATTGATTTAGTGTAGAGAGTTCAGAGGAACTCACGGGCATGTAGGCACATTGCTGAACCTCGATAACAATTGCTTGTCTTCTTTCTTTCTTTGATTTTCTGTTCTTATCTTTGATTGCTGTATTTCTTTTTACAAATCATTCTAGACTTGGGTGTTTGGAAGATCACCACCTAGGCATCTTTTCAAGGTGATTTCCAACAGTGGTATCAGAGCAAGCACAGCTGGGTATCGGAGCAAGAACAAGAAGGTGACAGAGCCAAGACTCCAAGAATCAAAGATCAACTTCTTGGGTGATTCAAGAATGGTGTAAAGATCAAGATCTGATCGTGTTCTTGAGGTAGATTCAAGAACGGTGTTAAGATCCATCTTCGATCTGTGTTCTTGAGGTTGAGGAAAGCATTTGTGGGTATTGCATAAATCTGGGATCTTGTCCGCAAAGATGGCTTCAAATTTCTGTGTTGAGAAGTTTGATGGAAAAGGAGACTTTGCCCTTTGGAAGCGGAAGATCAAGGCGGTTCTAATGCAACAGAAAGTGGACTTGGCTATTGGAGAAGATGATGCTTTTCCAGCAAGTGTCACGGAGGACCAGCGAAATGAGATGAAGAAGATGGCTTACAGCACCATTTTCTTGCACATGTCGGATAGTGTCACAAGGGAGTGTGGAGACTCGGAAGATTCAACTGTCATATGGAAGAAACTAGATGAGTTGTTTCTTACCAAAACTCTCCTTACCAAGATTTATCTTCTTAAAAGAATCTTTGTTTTTAAAATGGACCCTAGTAAAGAGTTGCAAGATAATCTTGATGTCTTTAATAAGCTAGTCCAAGATTTGAATAGCTATAGCATTACATTTTCGGATGAACAATTAGCTGTTATCTTGTTAAATTCTTTTCCCGATTGCTTTGATAATTTGATTAATGCTATTTAGTATGGAAGGGACACTTTAACAAAGGAGACTATGATCAATGCAATAAGGGCACATGATTTCAAAGCCAAGATGGAGGAGACATCAAATGGAGATGGGCTTTTCGTAAAAGGAAGGCCAACAACTCGGAATGGCAGTAGCAACCATGGCAACTACCTGGAGAAATCAAGAGGTAGAGGGCAGAACCATGGGAGATCTCATTCCAAGACAAGACTTAGAGGAGGAAGGAGATGCTTCTACTGTAACAAGGAGGGCCATTTCAAGAAACATTGCAAGAAGAGGATGTGGGATGAGAGGAAAAGCCATACCAACAATGGAGAGGCTTCGGTCGCCAAAGGAGAACAACAAGATGATGTTCTTGTTGTGTGCTCAAATGTGAGTAGGAGGCAAGGTAGCAGAAAGTGGATTCGTGATTCCGAGTGCACTTATCACATGTGCCCTCACAAGGAATGGTTCAAGAATTTCAAGGAGATCAATGATGGAAGGGTCTTCTTGGGGAATGACAATTCTTGCTAAGTGAGAGGAATTGGAGACATTCAATTAAGGATGTTTGATGGAGTCACAAGGCTGCTGCGAAATGTGAGGTATCTTCCAGATTTGAAGAGAAATTTGATCTCATTGGGGTAGCTAGATTCCATGGGGTATACATGCAAAGTAGAGGGAGGAAAGATCAAGGTGGCCAAGGGATCTTTGGTAGTGATTAAGACAATAAGAAACGATGGACTCTATGAGATGATCGGAGAGATAGAAATCAATGATCAAGCAGCAAGCTTGATGGCTGAGATGGACAAGGCAGCTCTTTGGCACACTCGCTTAGGACACATGAGCGAAAAGGGCCTGCAAGTTCTTAGCAAAGATAGTCTACTTGGAGGAGACAAAGTAGAAAAACTGGATTTCTGTGAGAGTTGCATTCTTGGGAAGCAATGCCGGGTCAGCTTCAACACAGGAGTGCACAAGTCTAAGGGGATTCTTGACTA
Organism: Bretschneidera sinensis; assembly: GCA_023935145.1. Classification (NCBI taxonomy): domain Eukaryota; kingdom Viridiplantae; phylum Streptophyta; class Magnoliopsida; order Brassicales; family Akaniaceae; genus Bretschneidera; species Bretschneidera sinensis. Next base: position 75,865,870 of record CM043703.1, on the reverse strand, counting down.
TATTCATTCAGACCTTTGGGGACCAGCAAGAACACCAACACAAGGAGGTAACTTTTACTTTCTGTCTTTAATTGATGATTATTCAAGAAGAGTGTGGGTTTATTTGCTTGGAAACAAATCGGATGCCTTGAATAAATTTGTTGTATGGAAGAAGTTGCTGGAAACTCAAACAGGTAGGGTAGTTAAGGCTTTACGAACCGATAATGGCTTAGAATTTTGCAATAATGATTTTGATAAATTCTATGAATTAAATGGCATTCTAAGGCATAGAACGGTTGTAAAAACACCTCAGCAAAATTGAGTTGTTGAAAGGATGAATAGAACCCTTATGGAAAATGTTAGGTGCATGGTAATAGGATCCAGTTTACCAAAATATTTTTGGGGAGAAGCTGTGGTTACAACTGCATGCTTGGTAAATAGATCACCTTCTAGAGCTTTAGAGCTTAAGACTCCCTTGGAGATGTGGAGTGGAAAACCCCTTGAATTAAACAACCTTAGGACTTTTGGATGTGCTGCATATGCACATCAAAAGGAGGATAAACTTAGCCCTAGATCTAGAAAATGTGTATTTCTAGGATATGGTGATGGGGTTAAGGGATATAGGTTATGGTCCTTAGAAAAGAAGGGCATGAAACTGATTATAAGTAGGGATGTTATTTTTAATGAATTATTATTTCCCTACTTGGAGAAAACTAACCCTGTAGGGGCTAGTGAGCAAAGCAGTCCGGAAGTTGTGGAGCATCGCATCAAGGAGAACTTGGTTCAGGTAGAGCAAAGGAGGCAAGAGAGTTTGGACCAAGTAGAGCCCTTGGATGAAGGCCAAGCTCAAGAAACTCAAGAAGAGGCTGAACAAGAAGAGGCTGATATAGCAAGTCAGAATGACTACTAGCTCACAAGAGACCGGGGAAGGAGGGTGGTTAGACCACCTTTGAGATATGAGTTTATGGATGCTAATGTTGCAGCTCCTTGGATAGAAGGAGAGGTTGAACTAAAAACTTACACGGATGCCATGGAGTGTAAGAATTCGTTAAAGTGGCAGTTGGTTATGGAGGAAGAAATGGATTCTTTGATGAAGAACAACTCTTGGGAGTTGGTGCCCAAACTAGAAAAACAGAGAGTTGTGGATTGTAGATGGCTCTACAAGATCAAAGAAGGGAATACTCTAGGAGATAAAGTCGGGAACAAGGCTAGGATGGTGGCGAAGAGGTTCACGAGAAGAGAAGACATAGGCTTCACAGAAACTTTCTCACCTGGACACAAGGTGGAGAAGATGGTGAGTCCTCATCTATGTCTTTGATGTGCTGTTGGTTCGGAATAGCAGGAAGAGGATGGAAAGGTTTACATCTTAACTTAGTGAAGAGTTCGAGAGGAAGGATCTCAACCTTACACAAAAGATCCTTGGGATGTGTAGAATCCAAGAAAAGGAGAGAAACTGGTTAAGGGTTTCTTGGGCAATGGGTGTTCTCAGCAGATTTGTGAGTAATCCCGAAAAGAAGCATTGGCTTGGGATGAAGTGGTTGCTGAGGTATTTAAAGACTCAGTGGCAGCCGGTGGTAGCACTCATAATAACCAGGGCAGAATGCATAGCGGCTACGGAGGCCATTAAGGAAGCTCTGTGGTGCAAAGGGTTGCTGGAAGAGTTAAAGGTACTGGAGGAGCAGGTTGTGGTGTTTTCGGATAGTCAAAGTGCATTGCACTTGTGTAAGAATTCGGTGTTCCATGAGAGGACAAAGCACATGGTTGTTCGGTATCATTTCATTCAGGAAAATGTTACGAAAGGATGCATCCATGTGGACAAGGTAGCCACGTAAGAAAATCCTGTGGATTTGGGTACTAAAGTTCTACCTCTAAGTAAGTTCAATCATTTTCTTGGACTACTTAGGATTGGGGTTGGTTAATTGATGACTCAAGATGAGTTTGGATCCTGAAGCTCTCTGCAAAAAATGGTTCGGGTTTAAACACTTAGACAAAGGTAGAGATTGTTGGTATTTGTCTAAGGTTTAAAAAAGTCTAAACATGGTTCAAAGATGGTTAAAGTCTAAACCAAGGTTGGAGTATTAAAATATAGTAAGTTAAAAGATTGCACACATGTGTGTGCATCACTTTGGAGCAAGGTAAGGGTAGACGCACTAGTGTGCGCACTTCAGCACATAAGCAGGAAAATGTGTGCGCACTGCTATGTGAAGGGGCAGCATCAGTGTGCGCCATGCCGCCCCTTCACCAGCACCGCACTGCATAGAATGGAGACATCTTGACCTATGCCAGGGATATACTGCTCCCCACCAGTGTCGTGCCATCCAGAATGGGCTGCAAGTGTGCTCAGCCCAGTGTCACGCCGCCCCCTGTTGAGCGCCTAGGCGCTAGGCACACCAAAGCACACATGGACAGCATACTTTAACCTCCTCTTAGGTGCGTGGGTGCAAGGTTAACATGCACAGTACCACTTAGGATTGATGGAGGGTCATGGTTAAGTGGCAATCAAGATCTAAGGGTGGAGATTGACTCACAAGAATGGACAAGAAGTGGGTGCACTATATAAGGGGTTACCTAGCTTCATTTTCCATGGACAACAATATAGAACAACACAAGTTTGTGATATACTTTGAGATCAATTGAAGCACAAGAGAGAATTGTGTGAGGGTGTTGTTGTGAGTTTTAAATTACTCGTAAGCGCACGAGTCGTTTGCAATATAGTGTTGTGCAAGTGCGAGGTCGAATCCACAGGGAATTGCGTTATGAAAATGTAATTTTATCTAAACTAAACTTATCTTAACCTAGTTCCGAGTTTTGAATTATATGTTGCAAAACAAATAAAAACTAAACTAAATTGATTTGAAACTAATAATAAAAACACTAAGGTTTCTGAATCCACCCCACCAAAGTTGAGCATATATCTTCATGTTCTAAAAATAGCCTATCAAAACATTTCATGAATCCAACTTAAAACAAAAAACAACAAATATCCCAATTAAACCAAAAGCATCCAATGTATCCGCTTTTAACAAATCACAAAGGAAATCCAATTTAATGAAAAACAATTTGATGTATCCATTAGATGAAACACATAGAATATCCAACAGAACAATTTAAATGCAATCAATCATAAGATTTTACTCAAATAATTGACAGAACATTTATACTAAAAAAAATCAGAATTGTATAAACAAATCTGAAACTATTATGCCAAACAACGGTGAGGCTTCATCTTCAACCTTAGTTGAAGATTTTAGCCACTCATAATCATGAAACTAGAGTTCATAATAAAAGTATTAAACATTAAACTAAAAAAACAATAAATTAAAACTGACTATACATGGGAGAAATTCCACTCACTGTTGGGCGGCGCTTCCCCTCGTGGTAGCAAAGCCTCCGGAGATCCACCAAAATGCTACTAGAAGTCCTCCAAATTGCACCAAAATGGCACTTGGATTCGCACACTAAAGATGAAGTGAAGAGGGGCTTATATAGGGAAACATCACAAGTGCAATGTGTTTCCAATCCGATGTGGGATACTGCAGATTCCAGCTTTTGCTCTTTGACCTTTGTCTACTAAAACTGCCATAACTTTCTCTAGAAAAATCATTTTATTGATCCGTAAAATTCCCTAGAAAATAGACATCTGGATATTTCCAAGAATATATGGTTCATCTCCTGGTTCTTCCTGAATCAATACAGTTTAATCCTAAAAAATAGTTGATCTGTCACGCTGAAATCATGCACAGCCTGACCTTTGTCTACTAAAACTGCCATAACTTTCTCTAGCAAAATCATTTTATTGATCCATAAAATTCCACAGAAACTAGACATCTGGATCTTTCCAAGAATATATGGCTCATCTCTTGGTTCTTCCTGAATCAATACAGTTTAATCCTATAAAATGATTGATCTGTACGAGCAATTCTGGCAATTTAGTGAAACTCCTTTCCAAGCTTGTAAACCTGTAAAACAACGAAAAACAACTCAAAGTAACAAATTTCTAAGCTAACAAATGTAAATTAAGGGGCCAAAATATGAAATATTTAGCACTCATCGAATACCCCCAAACTTACATTTTGCTAGTCCCTTAGCAAAACAAAATAAAAAACTAAATGAAAAACAAAGAACGTCAAGATAAGTTCATCACTCATTGTATCCAAAAATTTAAGGAGCACTCAAAATCATGATATTCATTCATGAGCAATCTTAAAAAAATATAACTCATCTTTGCAATGAATAAGAATTTTAAAGCCTAATTACTTACAAGAGGCAAGCAAGACATCACAAGCTTGAATCAGTGTAAAGTGAATTAGCATATACAGATGAGGTTTCTAAATAACTTCAATGTACAATGTCTCTATGTCTTAAGATTCACAGGATTTCTCATTAGAATAAACAATGTATCCATGGTATAGTTTTATTTTACCCTTTTTTTTATATAAGGCTCTGCTATGATTAGTTCCCTTAAGCTTTCTAATTGACCCATGTAGCGAGTGTTGAGTTAATGACTCCCAAACCAAATGGTTTTAGGGCATTAGGTGTAAAGACACCCCTAAGGACTTACTAACCCGAGTCAAAAAAGGCTACAAAACTAAACTGGCCTTAATGCTACCAAGCAAAATTTTCACCTTTTGACGTGAACACTCACTGCTTACTAAGGCAAGAGGTCCAGTTACTCAGCGGAAAGTTTCGTAATGATCATTATGAATAAAATTCCCACCTTTTGACGTGAACACTCACTGCTTACTGAGGCAAGAGGTCTAATTACTCAGTGGAAAGTTTATTGATGATGATCATTATTTTTTTTTTCTATGCCCAAGTGTTAATCCCACAAGTCATCCAGTTTCAGTTAAGTCAAGGAAACATACACATTGAAATCGCATGTCATACCTCACACAAATATGTGCTAATGTGCTCGTGTTGGATTGGCTCAAACATGTGAATTATCAAATGCCCAAAGTAAGTAACAAAGTTTTAAAACTCTATCATCAAATCATGTGTTCAAAATTTTAAGCTCACCAATGAAATCACATCACAATATTTGTTTAGATCAACAAAAATTTCAAAATAACATGAGCATGCATTTACTTTCTTATTATTATTATTTTAAATGAAGAAAAACAACAACAAATTAGGACAAAGTGTGTGTAATGTGTCTTCCATACCCCCAAACTTAAATTACACATTGACCCCAATGTGTGAATAATATGGAAAGAGCTGACCTGGGATATGAAGAACTATCTAGACTTAGTATGGCTCATAGCATACCCCCAAACTTGAACTGAAGTATGCGTTGTCCCTGAAAAATAAAGACTGGAAAACAAAAATAATAGAAACAAACATTAATCATAAATATGTCAAATAATAAGTAAACAAAAAGGATAAGCTGTGGGGTGCCTCCTATGAGCACTAGGTTTAACTTCTTCAGCCATACCCAACATTAGTAATCGTGCCCAACTAAATGCTCCACCATCTGATCAATAAATGGGAGTGGAAAATGATCCTTCCTTGTGGTAGCATTCTACTTACGGTAGTCTAGACACACTCTCCATCCTGATTGCACACGAGTTGAAACCAACTCGTCGTCTTTATTTATCACTACCGTCAATTTAGCCTGCTTTGGCACGACATGAATCGGGCTCATCCACTCACTATCAAATATTGGATAAATGATCCCTACATCCAACACCTTTATCACTTCAATCCTCACAACCTCTTGTATAGCTGGGTTGAGCCTTCTTTGTGGCTCCCTCGATGGCTTGGCATTCTCCTCCAACTGTAACTTGAGCATCACTATCGAGGGGCTGATCCCCTTGATATCCTCAATAGTCCAGCCTATAGCTTCATTGTGCTCTCTTAAAACGTCCAATAATTTATCCACTTGAGCATCAACCAAATCTGAAGCTATAGTCAGAGGCAAAGAATCTGCTGGACCTAGGAACTTATACTTAAGAATGTCCGGTAAAGGCTTAAGTTCCTTCTTAAGGGGTTCAGGTGTTATGGTCTCCTCCGTCTCATTGCTCTTCTGATGAGAAGACTCCAAAGTAGCATTTGCTTACTCAAACAACTTATCCAAATCCATATCCTCTTCAAACTGAGCAAAGCATGCCTCCAGGGCATCCTCAATGCTTGATTCACCCACAGTCTCCTCCGTCTTACTACACTCCCGAGGAGCAGACTCCAAGATAGCATTTGCTTGCTCGAGTAGCTTATCCAAATCCAAATCCTCTCCAAACTGAGCAAAGCATACCTCCAGAATGTCCTCAGACTTCTCTTCTTTCTTGGGCGCTTGTAATCTCTCGGGGTAAGGCGCTTTAGGTACAAATGACCCAGGAAGATCCTTAATAGTAGGTGTGGCTGTAGATGGCTCAGCATCTGTTGAGCGAAAATATACCTAAATAAATAGGCAAATAATCGCACTCGTTTTACTTGCAAGTGCACAAGGTCAACAGTGTAGTATAGTGTGCGAAAGCAATATCATCTCCACAGGGATTGGTAAAGTTCGGTTTTAGAATTAGTTTCGAAAAGTAAAAAGAAATAAATAACTGTTGTATGTGTTTTGATAATAATAAAGACATAGGGCTTTGATATCCACTACTAGTCATACTTTCCCAATTGTATAATGTATCAGTGCACTAGCCTTATCATGTATACCTAATGGTCGCCAACCTAAGGGCATGGTATCTACACCTTAAGCTATTGATTTCCCTAAGCAACGAGTTAGGCATGGTATCTACTCTAACTTTTTTCTTCCTTAAGGGATTCAACATGGTATCTGCGTGAGTTGTTCCTTAAGAAAGCATAAGATTTATGGAAATCGACAACCACATGGGACCTAGGGTATGGTATCTACTCCCGGTTTCCCATGTTGATTAATCCAAGAATCCGGTGTGGATATCTTTTGTTACTAATGTTAGACCCATGACTCAGTCATCCAAATTGATCTAACTAGCCTATCCATACAACATGCATACGTTGGCCATACACATACATATGAGAAATTAAGCACAAGCATTAATCAAGTTAAGCAACATAATAAAGGCTATTGGCAATGATTTTATCAATGAATAAATATATGAGAAAGCATAACTAGGGCTTCAATCGAGCCCTATAAGAAAGTTAGTTACACATGCTGTCTAAGATAAATATCATATATAAACTAAACATAAAGAGAAGAATAAACCCGAGAAAAGAGGCGTCAATTCTCTCCCAAAGCTTACAACTCCAAGTAAAAGATAAAAGAAGTGTTCTCTCTAAGAAGTGATGATTTGTGTGTGCTTTACAGGTGTATTTATAGGGCTTGAGTAGTCCTAGAAGGCTCATGAGTTCCCAAACTTTCCTAAAACATAAAACTCCTTTATTTCCAAAATAAGGTTCTGCAGTTTACTGTTCACACCCGTACATGTGCGCTCGATCGAATGTGTCTTGCACTCGATCGCAATGCTGCGCTCGATCCTTCTTGTGTGCGAACGATCACATGTGCGCTCGATCGCATGCAGTAGTGCGATCGATCACAGTTTGACCAGAAGCTGCTCTAGGATTTCCAGACTTCTTCCCTTAAGTGCCAAAACTGCTTCTTTTTTCTCCAAGACCTATAAACACATGTGAAACACACAAATGAAGTAAAATGAACTAAATTAACATAACTAAGGACCTAACAAGTGTAAATAAGGGGGCTTAAATATGAATATTTAAGCACCTATCACGCCCCCAAACTTACATATTGCTAGTCCCTTAGCAATACAAAACTAAAAACTAAAATGAAAAAAAGTAAAGCCACATAGATAAAACCAATAATCATAATGTCCACAAAAATTTTAGGTTGTCACACAAAACAATGATGCGCATTCATAAGCAAGCTTAACACATATAAACATATCTTTGCAATGAATAAGATTTTTGAATGCAAATCACTTTCATGAGGCAGTTTAAGACATCACAAGTTCGATTTTGGTGTGTGGTGAACTAGCACATAAAAGATTAGGTTTCTAAATAATTCTAATACGTAGTGTTTCGATGACTCAAAATTAACCAAATTTCCTATTATAATCAACAAAGAGGGCATAAGTTTTCTTTTTTTTTTCTTTTATTTGTGAGATTTTTGCTAAGTTAGTTCCCTTAAGCTTTCTATTTGACTCATGTAACGAGTGTTTAGCCAATGACTCCCAAACCAGATGGTTTTAGGGCATTAGGTGTAAAGACACCCCTAAGGACTTACTAACTTGAGTCAAAAAGGCTACGAAACTAACTGGTCTCAATGCTACCAATCAGAATTTCCACATTTTGACGTGACACTCACTGCTTACTGAGGCAAGAGGGCCAGTTACTCAGTGGAAAGTTTTTTCTAATGATCTTTTGAGTTAACCACTCACTGCTTACTGAGGCAAGAGGGCCAGTTACTCAGCAGAAAGTTTGTTTTATTGATCATTAGGAGCATTTTTTTTTCTTTTTGAGTACTAACAATTTGTTTCTATCTTCTTATGCCAAGATGTTAGTCTAATAGACCATTTGGTTCACAGTTGAGCAAAAGAAACATACAAATCAAAATTACATGTCATACCCCACACAATTATGTGCTAATGTGCTTATGATCGTGTAGGTCAAACTTTTGAATCCTTAAATGCCTAAAAGGAGGTGATCTATGTTCAAAACTTAGTTATTGGCCTATATGTTCAAAGTTTTAAGCTCACTTGTGAAGTCGAATCATATTTTTTGTTTAGATCACCCAAAATTTTATTGGATAGAATGAACATGCATTTATCTATAAAAACACAAAACAAAAAATGGGACATAGTGAGTGTGTGAATGTCTCCCCATACCCCCAAACTTAAATTGTACATTGTCCCTAATGTGTGAATAGCATGGAAGGAGCTGACCTGGGAGATGGAGAACTGATGTTTGGCATGGCTCTTAGCACGCCCCCAAACTTCAACTGGATGCACTCACTCTGTCCTTGAAAAAGAAAGAAAAACAAACTTAAAATGGAAAACGAGTAATAATAAACAACTATAGGAAAATAACTAGGAAATACGAATAATAAAATAATAAAAGGATATGCTTTGGGGTGCCTCCCATGAGCGTTAAGTTTAACGTCTTCAGCCAGATGTGGTATCCTCTCACTGCTAATCATCAGGTGGTGCAGTCGAAGAGGTACCGGGTGCTGGAGGTAGGCGATCAAGAATAGCCTGCAGCATAGCCTCTTGTCGTGCTAACCGTGCCTCCAAACTATCCATGCGCTGATGCATGAGTGTGGTAGTGGCAGAGACCTCACCTCGAAAGGATGACAGCTCAGCTAGAAAGTGCTGGGACTCTGTGGGTCCCATGTCTATATGATCCTCCTCTCATACTGGGCTAACTATAGGGTTCTCAGTCTCCATACGATCCTCCTCAACTCTCTCAGCTGTTGGAGCAGGTGCTGAGAGTCCTCGAGGCATGTGCGAAAGGTTATGTGTCCACTGAGCCTTCCCGAAGATGGGATGCTCTCGCATTGGTTTGTCGCTGGTGGTCCCTTTAATACCTTTCTTCTTGAGTATATACGAGAGTAGGAACGGGAAAGGGAGACCCCATGCATTGGCCGTGATGGTTTGCCAGCCATGGATGTGATCCCAGAATTTGTGCAACTGGCTCTATATAACCGCCGGAATAGAGTACCAGTGACCTCTATGGAAAGCATATAGGGTCTGTAGAAACTGGTCTCTCCGCTATGTCTTGTGCCCCAATGGACACACATTACGCTGAAGGATAGTATCAACAAGCCAAAGTCGTGGAGGAAACTTTGATCGACTGGCTGCAATGTTGTGTTTGTCGGCGTACTGACTAGTGCACATATCCGTAATAATTTCAACCAGGGCAAAAGACTCTGGCTGTTCCTCAATATTGGTGTCCTCAAGAGGGGACTCATCAATGCAATGAAGAGCAGCAGCTATATCGGCACTAGTCACCTCTACGGGTGTGCCCTAGACTAAAGAAGTCAGTACTCTCGGTCTGCTGCAGTCAAAGGATAGGCTTGCATAGAACTGGACTACGAGCTGGGAGTAAGCAGTCAAGCAAACCGGCTTGAAAAGCCTCTTTAACCCTCGATGTCTAAATGCTGGGACGGCCCATTGAATGGTGTCCATATGCTTGAATACGTCATCGATGGTGAAGACGGTCTCAAATAAGAGCTATCGTTGCTCGATGCTGGGCCGGGATGACTTGGCACGGCTGCTGGATGCACCGGAGGTGGAAACAGATGGTTTGGACATACTGTTATTTGCTTCTACCTAATTTGTGATCGATCTCAAATAGGTGCGCTCGATCGCATACTGGACTATGCGCTTGATCGCAACAGCCGTGTGCTCGATTGCATACGGTCAAACGTTTCCTCGAACAAGTGGTGTGCATGAAAAAACCAAGCTTTGGTCTTAAGGATTTGAATTCGTTCCTAACCTCCTGCAAGCAAAACAAGCTCCAATCATGCACAGGATACATATATATAGAATGATTTTTGTAAATGAAACATTAAAATTCGTGTGTGTGTGGAAGGAGTACCTTGTGGATGGAGAGAATATGTAACGGGGACGAAAATGAGGTGGTGATGATGTGTGTTAGTGGTGATGGTTGTATGGTGGGGATGGTTGGTGATGATGATGCTGGGGTCGAGAATGTGGGAGTTAAGGAGGGAATGTAGGAGCGCTCATTTATAACCAGAGAGTGCGAGCGAGAGGGAGTGAATGAAATATGAAGAGACAGTGGGTGAGTGTGAGTGAAATTTTTTTTTTTAGACTTTATAAATAACCTTCTGCCACGAGTGCACTCGATCGCACACGGAGTGCGCTCGATCGCACTTATGTGCTCGAGCACATTGACTGGCGCTCTCGATCGTACACTTGCGCTCGATCGCATTGAATGGTGCGATCGATCGCAAGCAGTGTGCATGGGAAAAAATAAAAACTTACTTTAGCTGAAAGATGACAAATTTGGAACAATACAACCTTACCATGTGTTAGTGGCCTCAGTACCACTAACCTCAGTAGAGACGCATGAGCTACATGATTGGCAAATGTGAAATGTCTCAAGTGCTCTCTTGATATAGTGCTACTCCTGTTGAAGGAGGCACTTAGAGCCCACATTAGGTGGTTCAAGTGCCCTTGATAGTTGCTTCATAGCCACTTTTGATTCCTGGTCAATAAAGTAAGGAAAAGTAGTATTAGTATTTGCAGGAGGGTCAATTTGAAGAGCATACTTACTTGAAGGCTGTGGTGTATTTTTAAGGAGATGTGCAACTGTATTGATGTCTTTAATCACATTGCCCTCCTTGGGCCTAATCTCCACTCTTGTGTCCTCATGGTTGGGGATGGTCTCCAATGTAATGGTGTGATGGGCCTGAGAAGCTTTCTCAACAACACTTTGCATGAAGCTCACATTAGAATACTCATTATCATTATTGGTTGATTTTAATGTATTGAATATTTTAAATTCTATCTCCTCATCATTTACCCTCATTGTGACAATGCCCCTTTTTACACTAATATTAGTGTCAGCAGTTATCATAAAGGGGTATCCTAGGATGATGGGGAGCGGCAATGGCAGAGTACATTCTTCAATATCTAATACTATAAAATCAGCAGGTATAATGAATTTTCCTACTCTTACCAACACGTCCTCAAGGATACCTATCGGTCGTTTGATACTTTTGTCAGCTAATTGCAAAGTGACGGAGGTTGGTTGAAGCTCCCCCAAACCTAGTGTCTCGTATACACTGTATGGTAGCAGGTTGACACTCGGTCCTAGATCCAATAGTGCATGCTCGAACAACTGGTCACCTAGCCTGTAAGGAATAGTAAAACTACCTGGATCTTTCAGTTTAGGTGGTAATTTTCTTAAAAGCACAGCAATTACCTCTTCGGTTAAGGCAACCGTCTCATGTTCCTGAAACTTCCTTTTGTTAGTGCAGTAATCTTTCAGAAATTTAGCATATGCAGGAATTTGTTTGATGGCATCTAACAGAGGAATATTAATCTCTACCTTTTTTAAGGTTTCAAAAATGTCAATCAATTTGGTCTCTTTCTTAGGTTTCACCAACCTTTGAGGAAATGGTGGGGGTGTGTTTACCTTTTCCATCTCACTTACCTTAGAGGTGGATGCTTTGTCAGGTTCGTCGGATCCTACCACCTTGCCATTTCTCAAGGTTGTCACAGCATTTAGTTGTTGATGCCCCCCAGGGTTGGGTAGTGTTTGAGTTGGGAGCTCTTCTTGCTTTCTGCCACTGAGCTCTTTAGCCAGTTGTCCCATTTATACCTCTAGTCTTTGAATTGCTTGCTCATGTTTTACAGTGGTTTGTCTTTGCTGAGTCATGAACTGTTCTTGTGACGTCATCAATTGCTGTTGCTGAGTGGCTAGTTGTCTCACTAGAATTTCAAGGTCGTTCTTCTTTGGTTCGGAAACAGTTTGAGCTGCTGGTTAGAAGTTTTTGTGCTGCCCTTGACTGTTCTGATTGTTGCTCCACGAGAAATTTGGGTGGTTTCGCAATCTAAGGTTGTAAGTGTTGGTATATGGGTTGTTCTTCGACGGATAGTTATTAAAGCCCACATAATTCGCTTATTCTGTATCTGCAGGTGAATACAAAGGACAAGCATTAGTATTATGGTCATATTGGGAATATATGGCACTTACCTGGAGTAAGGTAGATGGTAGGCTGGATGAGGCATTTTGGGCAGCCATGGCTTTTACCAATAAGTCTATTTTTCTTTCCATAGCAACCATTTGAGGATAAGATCCTCCATTTACATTTACCTCATACATACCCTTACCCTTGGTCACATGTCTACCTCGAGAGGAGAACTGCTGAGTGTGTTCGCTGAGGGTTTCGAAGAGCTCCATCACTTCTTCGTTGCTTTTCTCCATCAACACTCCTCCACAACCTGAATCAACAATACTTTTGTTACTGTCATTCAAACCTTCATAAAATGCTTGTACCAGTTCATCTTGAGGCAGGTTGTGATGTGGGCATTTGAGTAGCAGCTCATTGAAGTGTCCTCATGCTTCGAAGAAGAGGTCCCCATCCTTTTGTTGGAAGGACTAGATTTCCTTCCTCATTTGCCTCGTCTTTTGGGCTGGGAAAAACTTCCGCAGGAACTTGCTTGCCAACTCCTCCCAAGTGTGGATGGAAACTGCAGGCAAAGAATTATACCATAGTTTAGCAGTATCTTTCAAGGAAAAAGGTAACAGAATTAACCTTATTCCTTCTTGGTCTAGGCCTTGTATGTGCTGGAATTTGAAAAGATAAAAAATTCTCGAAGGTGCAAGTGTGGATCTTCATTAGGAGTACCCCTAAAGTGAGTCAAAGCATTCAATATTTGCGGAGATATGTAATAGTTTCTTACCGCCTCAGGTTGATATGCAATGCAAGATGGTTGATCAATGTTCCGTGGGATGAAGGAGTGCTTCATCGGTACTCGTGTAAGTGGTTACTGGTTTTCGAGTTGTTCTGCCATTGGTGTTTTGTTCTCGACTTCTTCTTCGTTCTCCTCGAAGTTATCCCTAAGTCTTTGTCAGATGGTCTGCTCAAGTTCGGGATCGAGAGGAAAGACTATTGGATGTCGGGATCGTAGTCCGTGCATAAATCAGCAAAAATAGTTTCAGTGCAGCAACTTAACTCTGCTGCTCGGGTAACTCTCTGTCCTATTTATGCTCGATCGCACAGAAGGTTGCGATCGATCGGAAGTATCGTAGAAGGTGCGTTTAGGGTTTGATGTACCTGAAACCAAAAAAGAAATTGATTAGAGTTTGATGAAAAGTAAAAATAAAGATGGTAAACAAATAATAATAACAATGATTAAACTAAACGAAAGTAATCCTAAAACGAAATTTAGTGCAATCCCCGGCAACGGTGCCAAAAACTTGTTGAGCAAAAATATACCTAAATAAATAGGCAAATAATCACACTCGTTTTACTTGCAAGTGCACAAGGTTAACAGTTTAGTATAGTGTGCGAAAGCAACATCATCTCCACAGGGATTGGTAAAGTTCGGTTTTAGAATTAGTTTCGAAAAGTAAAAAGAAATAAATAACTGTTGTATGTGATTTGATAATAATAAAGACATAGGGTTTTGATATCCACCACTAGTCATACTTTCCCAATTGTATAATATATCAGTGCACTAGCCTTATCATGTATACCTAATGGTCGCCAACCTAAGGGCATGGTATCTACTCCTTAAGCTATTGATTTCCCTAAGCAACGAGTTAGGCATGGTATCTACTCTAACTCTTTTCTTCCTTAAGGGATTCAGCATGTTATCTGCGTGAGTTGTTCCTTAAGAAAGCATAAGATTTATGGAAATCGACAACCACATGAGACCTAGGGCATGGTATCTACTCCCGGTTTCCCATGTTAATTAACCCAAGAATCCGGTGTGGATATCTTTTGTTACTAATGTTAGACCTAAGACTCGGTCATCCAAATTGATCTAACTAACCTATCCATATCACATGCATACGTTGGCCATACACATACATATGAGGAATTTAAATAAGCACAGGTATTAATCAAGTTAAGCAACATAATAAAGGCTATTGGCAAAGATTTTATCAATAAATAAATATATGAGAAAGCATAACTAGGGCTTCAATCGAGTCCTATAAGAAAGTTAGTTACACATGTTGTCTAAGATAAACATCATATATAAACTAAACTTAAAGAGAAGAATAAACTCGAGAGAAGAGGCGTCAATTCTCTCCCAAAGCTTACAACTCCAAGTAAAAGATAAAAGAAGTGTTCTCTCTAAGAAGTGATGATTTGTGTGTGCTTTAAAAATATATTTATAGGGATTGAGTAGTCCTAGAAGGCTTATGAGTTCCCAAACTTTCCTAAAACACAAAACTCCTTTATTTCCAAAATAGGGTTCTACAGTTTACTGTTCACGCCCGTACATGTGCGCTCGATCGCATGTGTCTTGTGCTCGATCGTAGTGCTGCACTCGATCCTTCTTGTGTGCGAACGATTGCATGTGCGCTCGATCGCATGCAGTAGTGCGATCAATCGCAGTTTGACCAGAAGCTGCTCCAGGATTTCCAGGCTTCTTCCCTTAAGTGCCAAAACTGCTTCTTTTTTCTCCAAGACCTATAAACACATGTGAAACACACAATGAAGTAAAATGAACTAAATTAACATAACTAAGGACCTAACAAGTGTAAATAAAGGGGCTTAAATATGAATATTTAAGCACCTTTTAGCATCTCTCTTCTCCTTGCTGCCACTTTCTTGCCCTTGTTGCATAGTTGGGCTCTCTTCCATTTAATTTTCCACTTGTCTTCCAGACCTTAATGGGACAATCAATTGCACTTGTTCCTGCCCTGCATAGAAGTTGATGAATTTCCCACCGCAAACTATTCCTTCGGGTTAGGCTCGGGTTGACTGGGGAACCTTCCCTTCTCTCCTTCACCCAAATGACTTGCGATTTGATCCATTTGACTCTATATCTTAGCAATCACTTAGGTGTTTACTATTTGCGCACTCCTTACTTAGCTTATGGATTGGCCGATCATCTTCTTGAAATCATTGAGGGCGTCCTCCAATGACTGTGAAACCGACGCTAGCGCTTTAGTGGGAGCTTGGTAAGCGGGTGATTGTGCTGAATGGGCTGAGAAACCATAACTTGGAACTGGTGGTGGAAATCCGAGAGGGTATTGATTGTGAGCATGATGAGGGGCTCCTCCATGATTTATCAGTTGGTTCTGCTTCCATGAAAAATCAGGGTGGTTCCGCCACCCTGGATTGTACGTCTCAGAGTAAAATCCATTTGATTGCCACCAATAGTCATTGAAAGCGTTCATTTGTTCCATGGGATACTCGACAAAAGACGGCGTAAATGGACAATTTTGTGCTAAATGCATAGGACTAGCACAGATGGAACAACTATCAACATTGAATGTATTGGTTGTATTGATGGACTGGCCGGTCATCTTCATGAAATCCTTGAGGGTGTCCTCTAAAGACTGTGAAACCGGTGCTGGATTCATCCACATTTTTTTAATATTTTTTTTTATTTTATTTTTGGGCAAATGCAAATAAACTAAAATAAAATTAAAATTAAAATTGAAAATAAAATAAAAAATTAAAATAAAATTAAAATTAGATTTAAAACTAAAAGTAAAATTAAAATTAAAATTAAAAAAATAAAACAAAAATGCTAACTAAACTAGTAGAAAAATAAAATTAATTTAGACAAAAATTTCACAAACAAAACAATTCCCCGGCAACGTCGCAAAAAACTTGTTATGAGTTTTAAATTACTCGTAAGCGCATGAGTCGTTTACAATATAATGTTGTGCAAGTACGAGGTCAAATCCACAGGGAATTGCGTTGTGAAAATGTAATTTTATCTAAATTAAACTTATCTTAACCTAGTTCCGAGTTTTGAATTATATGTTGCAAAACAAACAAAAACTAAACTAAATTGATTTAAAACTAATAATAAAGACGCTAAGGTTTCTGAATCCACCCCACCAAAGTTAAGCATATATCTTCATGTTCTAAAAATAGGCTATCAAAACATTCTATGAATCCAACTTAAAACAAAAAACAACAAATATCCCAATTAAACCAAAAACATCCAATGTATCCGCTTTTAACAAATCACAAAGGAAATCCAATTTAATCAAAAACAATTCGATGTATCCATCAGATGAAACACACGAAATATCCAACAGAACAATTTAAACGCAATCAATCATAAGATTTTACTCAAATAATTGACAGAACATTTATACTAAAAACAAAAATCAGAATTGTATAAACAAATCTGAAACTATTATGTCAAACAACGGTGAGGCTTCATCTTCAACCTTAGTTGAAGATTTTAGCCACTCATAATCATGAAACTAGAGTTCATAATAAAAGTGCTAAACATTAAACTAAAAAAAACAGTAAATTAAAACTGACTATACATGAGAGAAATTTCACTTGCTGTTGGACGGCGCTTCCCCTTGTGGTAGCAAAGCCTTCGGAGATCCACCAGAATGCTAGTAGAAGTCCTCCAAATTGCACCAAAATGGCACTTGGATTCGCACACTAAAGATGAAGTGAAGAGGGTCTTATATAGGGAAACATCACAAGTGCAATGTGTTTCCAATCCGATGTGGGATACTGTAGATTCTAGCTTTTGCTCTTTAACCTTTGTCTACTAAAACTGCCATAACTTTCTCTAGAATAATCATTTTATTGATCCATAAAATTTCTCAAAAAATAGACATCCGGATCTTTCCAAGCATATGTGGTTTATCTCCTAGTTCTTCCCGAATCAATACAGTTTAATCCTCAAAAATGGCTGATCTGTCACGCTAAAATCATGCACAGCCTGACCTTTGTCTACTAAAACTGCCATAACTTTCTCTAGAAAAATCATTTTATTGATCCGTAAAATTCCCCAGAAACTAGACATCCGGATCTTTCCAAGAATATATGGCTCATATCCTGGTTCTTCCTGAATCAATATAGTTTAATCCTCAAAAATGGCTGATCTGTACAAGCAATTCTGGCAATTTAGTGAAACTCCTTTCCAAGCTTGTAAACCTGTAAAACAACGAAAAATAACTCAAAGTAACAAATTTCTAAGCTAAAAAATGTAAATTAAGGGGCCAAAATACGTAATATTTGGCACTCATCAGGTGTAAAGATCAAACACAAGAGGGACTCATTGTAGTGAGGCTGGTTGTAAAGAGAGAAAAGTCTAGATTAGATAGAGAGCATTCTTATCTTCTTATTTTCTTCTCTTCTTGGTTTCTTCAAGAACTTGAGCTTCTTGAAAATGATTGCTATATTTGTAAAGAACCATCGATTTAGTGCAGAGAGTTCGGAGGAAATCACGGAGACGCAGGCACATTGTCGAACCTCGATAACAATTGGTTGTCTTCTTTCTTTCTCTGATTTTCTGTTCTTGTCTTTGATTGTTGTATTTCTTTCTATAAGTCATTCTAGACTTGGGTGTTTGGAAGATCACCACCTGGGCATCTTGTCAAGGTGATTTCCAACAAAAGACTTGTTGTTATTGTGTCTGAATAGTTTGCTCTAGTAATGTCTTCAAAATCTTTTGATCTGTGTGGATAGAAAATTGAGATCCTATGAGGTATTTTCTCCAATGGCATACAGATGTGGTGATGGCTAATAATTCCTTGATGTAAGTTGAGTCCACTTATAATGAGTGAGACAACTTTTTGCTGCAAAAGGCAATTGGGTGTCCTTATTACATGAGTACTGCTCCAATACCATAGCTAGAAGCATAAGTTTTTAACACCAATGGTTAAGTGAAGTGAGGTAATGCCAACACTGGAATTGTTGTCATATCAGTCTCAATTTGTTCAATGCCTCAGCTGCACACTTCTTCCATTAGAAGCTATCCTCCTTTAGGAGGTCAGTTAGTAGGGTAGCAATTGAAGCATAGCCTTTGAAAAACTTCCTGTAGTATCCAATAAGGCATATGAAGCCTCCTAATTGTTTCACAGTTGTTGATGCAGGCTATTCCAACATTGCTTTTATCTTCTCTGGATCAGGTGCCACTCCTTCTATAAAAATGATGTGCCCCAGGTAATCAATTGAACTTGTTCCAAAACTACATTTTGACAGCTTAACAAATATGGATGCTTCTTATAAGCAAAGAAGCACAAGCTTTAAATGCTCTAGGTGAGCCTTCATAGACTTTTTGTACACCAATATGTCATCAAAGAAGACTATGACAAACTTTCTATAGTAGTCTTCAAAGATTTGGTTCATGGCAGCTTGAAAACTAGATGGTGCATTTGTTAGCCCAAATGGCATGATCAAGAGCTTATAGTGATCATGGTGTGCCTTGAATACAATTCTCTCAATGTCTTTTACGTGCATCATGATTTAATGATATCTAGCTCTCAAATCTAGCTTTGAAAAGATCTTTGCACCATGTAATTCATCAATAAACTCATACACAGTTAGTATTGGAAACTATCCTTGATTGTGACTGTATTTAGTCCTCTATAATCATCACAAAACCTCTAAGTTTCATCTTTCATTTTAACCAGCAAAACTGGAGAACTATATGGGCTTGTGCTATGTGGAATGAGTCCCACTTGTAACATATCTTTAACCAATCTTTCTATTTTTGTCTTCTCAAAATGGGGGTACATGTATGGTTTGATGTTGATTGGAGGGGAATTTGGTAACAATTGAATCTTATGATCCACTCTTCTTGTAGGAGGTAAGTCTTTAGGTTCATCAAAGACTACTTTGAATCCCTCTAACAAGCTCTAAATTTGGGGATCAATTGGATCTTTGAAACTCATAGATCCTTGTACTTACTGTTCAAGATCAATGATGGACATTAACATGAAACACGTGCATATAGAATTATTAAGAGTCATCTTTCTCAGTTTGCTATAGCCCACAATTTCATAATCTAGTCTTTGTTTTCCTTGTAACAAAACTGATTTGCCCTCCCATAAGAATTTCATTGTTAGAATCCTATAATCAGTGGTGATAGGACCTAGATTTTGTAACCATTGTACCCCTAACATAGCCTCAGTTCCTTGGACAAGAATGATAAAGAAGTTAATACTAAATTTGTGAACTTACAGTCAAATTTCTATAGCATGAAAAATCCCAATATAAGATAAGTATTCACCATTTCCTACATGTACTTTAAAGTGTTGTGATGGTATAATAGTTAATCCCAAGAAGTGTGCAATTCTTTCTTAGATGAAATTGTTACTACCCCTATTTATTAGGACTTGTATGGTGTAGCCACCAATCTGTCCTTCTAACCTTAAAGTTTGAGGAGATGCATGCCCCATCAAAGCATGAAAACTTATAGAAAGATTAGTATTAATACCAGGACAGTAGGGTTCTTGATTGGTGTAGTCGTTTAGAGTAGTGTCCTCTTCTGGTTCCATTCTTTCAAACTAAAAGAGTGTGCTTTTGTTCTTTCACTTATTTCCTAGACTAAACTTCTCATCACAGTTGAAATAAAGTCCTTTCTCCCTTCATAATTGTTGTTTTTGGGTGTGAGTCTCTTGATAGTTCTGCTTGGTGTTAGCTGTGTCGGCATAGCCTACAGTATCAGTTTAGGACCTAATGTAGATGAATATGTAGTTGGTTTAGGACCTCAACTTCTTATGGAAAAGTACCTCTCTATTACTTCTATTTCCACCATTCTTGCTATGCTAATGGACTCATGTAAACTAAGTGGTCTTGCAACAAGACTTCTCTCTTGATGGAAAGTTTGAGTCCTGAAATGAAGCATCTTTTCAAGAAATTTTCAGTGAGACCAAGGACCTTGCAAGATAATGCTTCAAAAATGTCTTGATAATCTTGTATAGATGTGTGCTGCATGAGTTTAATGAGATTGCAATGAGGATCATTAAAGAGAGAAGGGCAAAATATTTCTTGCAAAGAATAAAAAAACTCTTTCCATCCCTTAGGCTGATTGCTTTGCTATTTCCATTGATACCAATGTGATTTTGGACTCCCAATGGAATGAAACCATTGTAAGTTTATGAAATTCTAGGATTTGATAGTTCAAGAAGTATTGGTCTAACTTGAATAACTAATTAGAAGGATCACCATAACTGAATCTTGGAAAATCTAATTTGATTTGCTTAAAAGGTGTTGCATTATAGGCTGTGCAGAATGCTTCTTCCTGGTTGTCATGAGAGGAATATGCTAGAGATTTAGATTGAATATTGCTGAACTTTAACTCTTGGATGTCAGAGGTGAGTTTCTTGATATTTTGTTACATTGGTTGCATTATAGCTATGAATTCTTGTCTTGCTTTGGCCTAAAGTTGTAGAACTCTGTCCCATGTAACTTTTGATTCTTTGATCTTATTCCTTCTGCCATCATGAGTGCTTGGTTTGAAGATAAATGTGGGAGGTGAATGAGTCAATGAAAGCACCAATGATGCCTTCCTTAGCTCAAAAAATGACTTGATTCGAGTACAAGTCTAAACTCCAAAAAGTTGCTATAAGTTGTAACACGAAGAGAGAAAAGAGATTTAGGATTTTTGACATATTCTGTCTAAGTACATGCAGTGCAACCCTATTTGTAGGAGTTAGGACTGACTAAGGAGCTCAATTTTGGCTTATACAAGTTAGTTACAATTATGCTAGAGCTTGCAGCTCACACTAACTCTTATTGATTTTGACTTGCCTATTCAGCTTGAGCTATCCAAATGTAATTGGCTTCTTTCCTTGAATCTTAAATACCTTCTCAATGATAGGTGCTTAAATATTCATATTTAATCCCCTTAATTTAAATTTGTTAAGTTCTTAGTTTGTGTTATTTCATGCTATTTTATTTCCTTTCTGTGTTTTTCTGTGTTCTTTTAGGTTTTTGAAGAAAAGGAAGAATTATGTAAATATCAGGCTTAAAGTGCAGCTGCTGTCTATTAGTACGATCGAGCGCAACAGCACTTGAGCACCCAAGCCAAGGATCGAGCGCACCTGCGCTCGAGTGACCAAACCAGCGATCGAGCGCATGCACGCAGCAGTAAACAGTAAAACGATAGGGTTCTATTTTGGAAATAAGTTTAGGTTTTTTTTTACGAGTTTTAGGATTTCTATATATTTCTAAACCTTATAAATAGGCCTGTAAACACATAAATAAGGGAGGATCCCGGAGAAGAGATTTTGGAGAATTGACGACTCTTCAAGGAAGCTCTTTCGGGTTTATTCTTCCCTTTTATTTATTTTATGAAGATGTTTAACATCAAACTCATGTGTAACTAAATTCGTAGTAGGGCTTGATTGAAGCCCTGATTATGTTTACTCGATAATTCAGTATTGGCGCCTTTGCAATATTTATATTATGATACTTAACTTGATTAATGCCTGTTTTCTTGAATTTCTCATATGTGTTTACCTGGTCAACATATGAATGTGGCATGGACTAGTTAGTTAAATCAATTTGGATGACCAAGTCCTGGGTTTAACAATAGTAACAAAAGAAATCCACACCAGGTTCTTGGGTTAATCAACATGGGAAACCGGGAGTATACACCATGCCCTAGGTCTCGTGTGTTTGTCGATTTCCACAGATATTGGTAGTATAGTGGTGAGTATTCCTGCCTGTCACGCAGTTGACCCAGGTTCGATCCCCGACAATGGTGCCAAAAACTTGTCATGCAATTATCTACCTAAATTAATAAGCAAATAATTAAACCTGTTTTACTTGTAAGTGCACAAGGTCAACATAGTAGTATAGTGTGCAAATGCGAGATCATCTCCACAGGGATTGGTAAATTTGATTTAGAATTGGTTTCGCAAGATAAAACAATAGAATATTAATTGAGTTTGAATTGATAATGATAAAAGTGTAGGGACTTGATATCCACCACTAATCATGCTACCACAATAAAACAATATGCCAATGCTTTAATCACAATCTGAATACCTAATGTTTGTCAACCTAAGGGCATGGTGTATACTCCTTAAGCTATTGATTTCCCTAAGCAACGAGTTAGGCATGGTGTATATTCTAACTCTTTTCTATCTTAAGTTGGAACCTCAGTCTACAATTGGTATTAAAGCCTCGTTCTCAATTTCAGGCTTAAAATCCTTGAGTTGATCCGATAGCATCAAATAGCTATTCTGAGGGACATTCCTACACTAGGCCTCCCTTGTTCAATGGCTCCAACTACAATTATTGAAAAAACAGGATGAAAATCTTTATTGAATGACAAGATTATAATCTATGGAGAGTCATTGAGGAAGGACCTAGAATTCCTACAAAATAAATAACTATTGGAGAAATCAATTATATAAGACCTAAACTCAAAACTGAGTTCAGTGATGAGAATTGTAGAATGATGTCTCTAAATAGTAGAGCCACAAGCATTTTACATAGTGCTTTAGATATTTCTGAATATAATAAAATCTCTGCATGTGTTTTGACTAAGGAGATTTGGGATAAATTGCAAGTTACATATGAAGGAACTAGCGAAGTTAAAAAATCAAAAAGCTATATGCTAGTGTCCGAGTATGAATCTTTCAAAATGTCTCCTAACGAAAAAATTTCTCAAATGCACTCACATTTCATAACTATTGTTAATGGTATGAAGCTTCTTGGTAGGAACATTGAGGAGTTTGAACTAACAAGAAAAATAAGATCTTTGCCACCCACTTGGAAAGCAAAGAAGACGGGCATCACAGAGGCCAAAGATCTCGACAAACTTGATGTTGAAACACTTATCAGATCACTACTAACATACGAGATGGAAGAAATGAATCCCATTGTCAATGATGATGAGAAGAAGAAAAAGGTGATTTCTCTCAAAGCCTCTACGAGCAACAAAGAAGAAGAAATGGAAGAAGAGGTGGAGAGTAGCGAAGAAGATGGTGAGAGTTTAATCACGAAACAGTTTCACATATTCTTGAAGAAAAGAAAGAAACCATACACAACGGATCCCACTTTAAAAAGGGAACCACTTGTGTGTTATGGCTACAAAAAGTCCGGTCACATCAAGGCCGATTGTACAACAACAAGCAAACCATATATGAGCTTTAAAAAGAAAGCTATGATTATAACCACTTAGAGTGATGACGAAGAAGAAGACTCCTCGGATAAAGAGATCGGATACGAGGAGATTGCCAATCTATGTCTTATAGTAATTGACGATGAAAATGAGGTATCAAATTCTTCCCTTTATAAAAATAACTTTGTTAGTAGTAGTGAAGAATTAATAGAGGTAATAAATGAAATGCATGAAGAATTGAAGAAATTCGATTCTAGGAACAACATTCTCAAAAAGGAGGTGTCATCTCTTTCCAAAGAAATGGAAGGCTGAAAAGAAGAATAGGAAAAACTATCTTCCTTGCTTTATGATTCTTCCCAAGATTTTCTTAAAGATGAAAATGAAAACTTAAAGAAGAAGATAATAGAATTGAATGGCACTATATCTAAACTTATGCTTGGAAAAGAAAAGCTAGATGAAGTGCTATCTTGTCAAAGATTAAATGGAGGAAAATTCGGGTTAGGTTATTCTCCATTAGGCAAGCAAAAATCAAAAGAGAGCTTTTTCATGAAAGCATCATGTGTGAATGAAGCCTCTACTTCAAAGACCACTAGTAAGGTCAAAAGCATTCCCTCAATGAATGCTAGTAGGTCTAAAAATACCAATTCTAATGCATATACTAGAATGAAGCATCCTAGAAATACTCATGCTTATATGTATGCTCATTCAAGAAATGCTTATACACATCCTAGGAGTAACCGTCATGTGCATCCTAGAAACAATATGTATATTTAAAACTTGCACACTGCACATGCATATCCTAGGAATTACCATCATGGTTATCCTAGAAATAATATGCATTTTCATAATAATGCAAGCATGTATCCTAGAAATCATCATCATACATTTCCTAGAAATGACATGCATGTTCATAACCCTCACAATAAAAACATGTATCCTAGGAATTCTTATCCAAAGAATTATATACATACACAACTAAGAAATCCTAGAAGTTTCAATAACTATTATCCTAGGATTGTGCATCATCAACATGTCTATGAATATAGAACACCTTATGTTGTTAAGAAAGTATGGGTCCCTAAAGGAACCATATTTTCTAGGACTAACCCCAAAGGACCCAAGAAATTTTGGGTACCTAAAAGTGCAATTGTGTATCCTTGTGTGATGTAGATATGTCTCCACACCAAAGAAAAAGGTAACTGTTGGCACATTGATAGTGGATGCTCAAAGCACATGACTGGTGATAAAAGTGTATTCAAATAGTTAACTCTAAGAGATGGTGGACATGTCACCACTGGAGACAACACAAACATAAAGATCATCGGGCATGGAAAAGTTAGTAATAATTTCTCAATCATAGATAATGTATTATTAGTGCAAGGCCTTAAGCTAAATTTACTAAGTATTAGTCAACTATGTGACAAAGACAACAAAGTCGTATTTGAAACCTCTCATTGTCTAGTTATAAACATCAAGAGTAACAAGATCAAGTTTGTTGGCCAAAGACATGAAAATGTCTATATAGTTGATTTAAAATCCTTGCATTCAGAAAATGAAAAATGTTTTTCCCGCATTTAGTGAAAACCTATGGCTATGGCATAGAAGGCTTGATCATGTGAACATAGATTTACTTAAAATCATTTCAAGAAAAGATTTAGTCATTGAACTTCTGAAAATCAAATTTGAAAAAGATAAAGTGTGTGATGCTTATCAAATGGGAAAACAAACAAGAATTTCTTTTAAATCAAAAAAGGTAGTCTCAACTACTAGACCATTGGAACTTTTGCATATGGACTTATTTGGTCCAATAAGTACCATTAGTCTAGGTGGCCATCAATATGCTCTTGTTATTGTTGATGATTATTCAAGATATACCTTTGTTATCTTTATTGCTTACAAGGATGAAGCTTACAAAGGATTTGTAAACTTTTGCAAAAAGGTTCAAAATGAAAAAAGAATTTGTATCTCAAGCATTAGAAGTGATCATGGAAAAGAATTTGAAAACCAAAACTTTTCAAAATTTTGTGATGAAAATGGAATTGATCACAACTTTTCAGCTCTTAGAACTCCTCAACAAAATGGAGTTGTTGAAAGGAAAAATAGAGTTCTAGAAGAATTTACAAGAACAATGCTTTGTGAAAATAGCTTACCAAAATACTTTTGGGCGGAAGCGGTAAACACTTCTTGCTATATCTTGAATAGAATTTTAATTAGGCCTATGCTTAACAAAACTTCATATGAATTATGGAAAGGTAGAGAGTCTAATATCTCCTATTTTTGTACCTTTGGTTATAAATGCTCTATCCTAAATAACAGTAAAACTAACTTGGGTAAATTTGACTCAAAGACCGATGATGGGATATTCTTAGGATATTCAACCTCTAGTAAAGCTTATAGAGTCTTCAACAAAAGAACTCTAGTGGTAGAAGAATCCGTATATGTAGCCATTGATTAGTCTAACCCAATTAGTAGTAGAGAAGTTTCTTTCAATGAATATGCAGATTTCATTCCAAGAACGGAAACACCTACTCCCATTGTTAACCCAAATGAGAGCCCATCTCAAACAAATCAAGAGATAGAAGCTCTCAAATTGGACCAACCATCCACAAGTCAATAAGATGATGATCTTCCCAAAGATTGGAGGTATGTAAATCATCACCCAATAGATCAAGTGATTGGTGATCCTTCACAAGGGGTAAGAACTCGTTCCTCTGTTAGAAATATTTGCAATTATGTAGCTTATTTGTCTCAAATAGAAACTAAAACATTTGTAGAAGCCGAGAAGGATATTAATTGGATAAATGCCATACAAGAAGAAATAAATCAATTTGAAAGAAACAATTTATGGAATCTAGTTCCTAGACCAAAGAATCATACAATAATAAGAACTGAATGGGTATTTAGAAATAAGATGGATGAAAATAGTATAGTGACTAGAAACAAGGCTACACTAGTTGCTAAGGGATATAATCAAGAAGAAGGAATAGACTTTGATGAGACCTATGCTCATGTAGCAAGATTAGAAGCTATTTGAATGTTATTAGCCTTTGGATGCTTTAATAAGTTTAAATTATTTCAAATGGATGTAAAAAGTTCCTTTTTAAATGGCTTTATAGAAGAAGAGGTATATGTTGAGCA
The DNA here is from genome assembly GCA_023935145.1 of Bretschneidera sinensis. NCBI lineage: Eukaryota > Viridiplantae > Streptophyta > Magnoliopsida > Brassicales > Akaniaceae > Bretschneidera > Bretschneidera sinensis. The sequence goes on along the minus strand of CM043703.1, from coordinate 75,839,276 downwards.
CCCTCTTGGATTTGAGAATCCTAGTCTTCCAAATCATATCTACAAGCTTTCTAAAGCTCTATATGGGTTAAAGCAAGCTCGAAGAGCATGGTATGATAGACTAAGTAAATTTCTTATTGACAATAATTTTACAAGAGGAAAAATATCATAACCTTCTTCATAAAAACTCACAAAAATGACACTCTACTAGTACAAATATATGTTGATGATATCATATTTAGTGCTACTAATGAATCCATGTGTCAAGAGTTTGCCAAGTGCATGCAAGGTGAATTTGAAATGAGCATGATGAGAGAGCTCACCTACTTCCTTGGACTTCAAATCAAACAATTGAAATGAGGCATCTTCATCAATCAATAAAAATATACCAAGGACCTACTAAAAAGGTTCGAGATAGAAAGCTCAAAGTCACTTGGTACTCCTATGCACATATCTACAAAACTTGACCTTGATGAAGAAGGTAAGTGTGTAGACACTAAAACTTATAGAAGCATGATAGGAGCTTTACTTTATTTAACTGCAAGTAGACTTGATATAATGTTCAGTGTATGTATATGTGCTAGATTTCAAGCTAATCCTAAGGAATCACATGTAATTGCAGTAAAAAGAATCCTTAGATATCTACAAGGGACTCAAACCCTAGGATTATGGTACACTAGAGATTTATCTTTTAAGCTTGTAGGATATTCATATGCTGATTTTGCGGGGTGTAGGTTAGATAGAAAAAGCTCTAGTGGAACATACCAATTCTTAGGTGCAATGTTAACCTCTTGGGTTTTCAAGAAACAAAACTCGGTTGCACTATCAACCGTCAAAGCAGAATACGTAGCAACTGGAAGTTGTTAGGCCCAAGTGTTATGGATGAAACAACAACTAGAAGACTATGGCATGAACTTTAAAATTATCCCAAAACATTGCGATAATACTAGTGCTATCAACTTAACTAAAAACCCTATTTAGCACTCTAGAACCAAACACATAGAAATTAAACATCATTTCTTAAGAGACCATGCTAAAAAAGGTGATATAAGACTAGAATTCATTCCTTTAGAAGATCAAATAGCTTACATTCTTACAAAACCTTTAAGTGTAGCTAGTTTTTGTAAAATTAGACTGTTGATGGGATTATTAGACTATGATAAACTGTATGCTTGATTGCATCATCATTCATCATTTACATACTTGACATCTAGTGAATGAGTATTAAATCTTATTTAATATTTCTCTCACTCAAGATGGCATAGATAAACAAATTTCGTGCTAAGACTCTAAACTGGAAGTTTTTTTTAGGGTCCAGTCGACTGGTAAGTTTATCCCAGTCGACTGGTAACACACTGCCTATTTACCCAGTCGACTAGTCCAAATACCCAGCCGACTAGTAGAACAAGACTCAGTTTGGAGCCAATATTTTGAATTTGTAGTAACTACCCAGTCGACTAGTATATCTCTACCAGTTTACCCAATCGACTGGTGTCTCGACCCAGTCGACTGGTATGTTAAAATTTCCTAAATCTGTAAAGGATCCAGTCGACTGGTGCCCTAACCTAGTCAATTGGTATCGCGATTCTATAAATTGTCTCTTTAGATTTTCAGTTTTCACGTCATTTTTAAAAACCCTAAGCTTTCTCTCTCTAGAAAATCTTCTCTTTTGACCAAAATCTCCCAAAAACACTCCATAAAATCCTTGATCTCATCCCCTGTAACCTTTATTTCAACTTTCCACGGTTGAAATTTTTGTTTTTCCCCAAAATCTTTCATTCTCCCTAAAAACATCTTTTTCCAAAATATATGAGAGAATCAGAATCAAAACCACTGTTGGAGGACCTCACGCACCTAGTAGGCCATGGTCCAAGAAATTCATGGCACTGGACACCAAAGAGAAGGGATTGGCGGGCTTCTCTAGCAAAAAGGCAAGGACAAAGCTCGACGACTCCCTGTTTTGGAGTCCAGTCGTGAAAGATAGGTATAACTCTATCATTCATCATAAAAGGATAATAACGGGTATATTCGTTAACTTCGAATCTATTCATCATGCTAACTTTGACATACTACCTCCCTTTGAGGCTGTGCACTTGACCCCACTGGTCAAGATTCACCAAAAATACTACCCACGCCTGATTCACCAGTTCTACGCAAACTTGGTGAAACCTAGTCCACTGGCTCTTTGATTCAGAACCAGTGTGATGGGTGTGGAGTTTGAGGTCAACACTGACCTCCTGGTGAGCATAATGGGGATCCTTGTAGGAGAGATCCAATGGAGTCTGGACGGACAGCCGAACAACTTCGACTGCGAGGAGGCATGTTAGATCGTTAGAGGCGACCCTAACTATATCTTTCAACCCATTATATTTAACACATGTAGTGACATGCCTCTCGATTCAAAGTTGTTCAATCTCATTGTAAGCTGGACCATCCATCCACGACTTGGGAGTCAGGGCTATCTCTCGAAGATAGATGTAGTATTGATTTAGTGTCTTAAAACTAGACACCACTTCAATATCTACCCCCTACTGCTCGCTAACATGATAAACGACGAAGTTAGTGACTCCGAGTGCCTTCCCTATAGGATGCTCATCACCCTCATCCTACATCACTTTCGGGTTCCTTTTCCTGCATCTGAGGCTCAGGACATCAGCCCCAAGGATATCATCAATGTCTCGTCTCTAAAGAAAATGGGGTGCAAGGTTCGAGATGGAATGATCTACTCTAAGGCCGGGAAGAACATCAAAATTAGAGAGGATAACAACAGTGAGGAGGATGACGAGGGTCCAGGTGATGCAGCCCCTACCACTGCTATAGACACTAATGACTGAGCACCACCGCATGGTGGTTCTAGTAGTGGTCCACCTGGATACGATGATCTACTCCAGACCATATTGAGCCTCCAGCTACCCATGCAGTCTGGGTTCCAGAGCTTGAGCTCTTCTGTTGATGCTATGCATTATGACTTCCGCTCCCTTAGAGAAGAATTCGAGCTACACCGAGAGCACACAAAGGGCTCATCGGCTGAGCTTCGAGATCTTATACGAGATGGCTCTTATTCTCTCACTCGCTGAGTTGCCTGCTGTTATCTTTTCAGTTGTATATAGCTTTTAGTTGTTCTTGGCATGGACATTTATCACATTATCATACATTTCAGTTTTTATTTTTGGCTCCTAGAAGCCCGTGATGTAGGGATATATGGATTTATTTGACTATATTTCATAATTACCTTATGATTTATATACTTACTTTACTTTTACGCTATGTGATTACCTAGTATAAATCCTTCTTTACTCGAAAATATGCTTTAACTACTTATGCTAGTGTGGAAACTTTCGGTTCGTCCCGCGAAGTCTTCCCGGCTCTAAATCATGCATAGTTTTTGTATACAAGTTTGTTTATGAATAATCTTACTATCTATAGTACCTATTTTGCTTATTTTTATATTAACACCCCCTTTTCTGCTGTTGTCAAAACGGGAAAGAAAAATGAGAAACAGAGAAATATAATTGTAGACTTAAAATAGAGCATAGATTTAGGGGGAACATTGATCCAAAGAACTTATTGAATATAAGACAATGTTGAGTTGCTTGGTTGGGTTGATTATAAATTTCTTTGAACTGTTTTACATGTTGTTTTTAATTCAAAAAACAAAGGAAACTCTGCCCATTTTTTTCTAAAAAACCCAAGACTTTGTTTTTAAAACTTTTTTCTCTCATTAGTTTTGTAATCATCAAAAAGGGGGAGATTATTGACCCTTATCTAAATTTTAATAATGACAAAATACTACTCTAATTGTACTAATAGTTTTATCTAAGTGTTTAAACGATAAAAGCATTCAGCAAAGAATCAAGATGCAAGAACTCAACCCGTATCAGACACTAAGTCAAGACAGAAGATATAGTATAGGCAATAAGGTATTGAAACAAACTGTAAATCTCTTATGTTCAAGTAAGTAGCTTGTCTTATGGCTCTTTTTATAAAAGCAATTTGACAAAACTATTTATTCAAACTCTTCTAAGTCAAAAATATTTTTTAACATGAAAAACTGGGTTGAAGGGCAACCCAGTCGATTGGCTCCTTATACCAGTCGACTGGGATATGGGACAGAATATCCCCAGTTGATTGGGTGACTATACCAGTCGACTGAAAATTGGGATAGTGAGTACTCAGTCGACTGGTGCTTAGGAACCAGTCGACTGGTACTCTCCCACAACCTAAAAGTGAACTTTTTCACTTGACCCAATCGACTGGTACTAAGACCTAGTCAACTAGTAATTCAAAAAATATGACCGTTTGAGACGCCAGACTTGAGCATTCAATGCACCAAACCTACCAAGTCAGTGTCTAACGGCCATATTAATTCAAGGCTATATAAACCCACTTCAATAAGCATTTAAAAAATGATGAATAAACATTCAATCAATAGTTTGCTCATTAATGCTTAAAAGCTTTGAAAAATTTATTGTTGAGCCATTCTTCAAGCTTTTCTTTGAAAGAGAGATATTGCTCATTTTTAAAAGTATTCATTGCTATCTCTCTACCATTTAATTTACAGCAACTCATATTTATTGTAAAGGGAATAACTTCCGCCAGGAAGTGATTAGCTTATGAGAGAAAGGGTTTTTTTGTAAGGTTTGTACAACACTCGTGAAGTTGTATAACTAAAAGTTTTAGTGGATCACTTCAAGGAGGTTCCTTGAAGAGAGTGGATGTAGGGTCGGAATGAATCCAATATTGCCGAACCACTATAAACTGAGTTTGCATTTTCTCTTCCTTAAACTCTTTTACTTAAAGCACATTACTTGTTTATATGCTTGTGCACTTAATTGTTTTTATAAACTTGCAAGTAATTAGTGAAATTTTTTAAAAACCTATTTCACCCCCTCTTGGTTTGAAACCTCAGTCTACAACCATAATGCATCAATGAAATGTTATGCGATGCACACTCATTTCTTAGTTTAATTCGTTTCATATTATTGCCCCTCACTGGGCTAATCTCATTACAACGGGGACATCTCTCCACGTACCGGTACGTCAAACATCGCATTACATATCCATTCGGTTCCACCTCACTTTCCACTTCCCTTGGTTCCACCTCACTTTCTATTCCACTTGTTTCTACTGTACTTTCTATTCCACTCGTTTCCAAAAAATGATCAAGTAATTCATTTCACATGAAATGCATTCATAACACAACCATATCTCTATATATACATACAAATTTTCAAGCACAAACAATCGCACCCCCAATTCATAACAACCCACTGTATCTACAAAAGAATGCCTTAGTAAGGCAGTCAACAATTTCTCAAACATAAAATTTTATCAATCAATCATATTACTATATTACTTAGAAAAATTTATCATCAAGACATATCTACTTATTCTCATACATCCATATATATATATATATATATATATATATATATATATATATATATATATATATATATAAGACTTGTTCATCTTATTTTTCTTCCAATAATCATCCACACTTTATAGACTTTTAACCTTCAATTTTCGTTGTACAATTTACTATGTTTACTAAAAAGTAAGGTGAAACTCAACTTTGATGTACCAAAAGCTAATCTTAAGCTACTTCCTTGCCCTTAAAATGTTCTTCAACCATACCTAAGGATTATATGTCATGTGGTATACTAAATAAAATGCATGTTCATAAATCACATCCATCCATGCTATGTAACTTCATGAATTAAGTAAAACTATGAACTATTGCACAAGTTTTTCTCCTTTTTTGTTTTAAGTATCCTTATAGGTCTTCATTTACTTTCCTTGTTCTTTTTCCTTTTCTAACAAATTTAGGTCTATATCTCAAGACAATAATTTCAATTTACTAATGTATTTTCAAGGTTAATTTACAAGAAAACCTAGGATTATTAAGTTTCAAGATGAACTAAAATGGTTTGTTTCATTAACTTCTACTATTTCTTCTTTTCCAAATTTATCTTTAAAAGCTTCTACCAACTAGATTTACCCAAATATTCCTCTAACTCAAAGAATTCATTCAAATCCAACAAATCTTTATACTTCCATAAACCTAAACTTACATATTGAACATTTCCAAATTAAAATTTAAACTATTTCATTTTAAAACTTAAGATTTATTCAAATAAACTCCATAATACTCACCTAAGAGAATTCTTCCCAAAATTTTAGGTTTATCTCTAAGAATTCTTCTCACTCATGAAAATCCTTTAACTCCAACAAGTTTTATATTTCTAAAAACTTAATCTCACATATCTAATAACACCTACAATCACAAGCTTAAGTTATTTCATGCTATAATTCAAGGTTGATTCAAAATTCCATTACAATTCATATTCCAAATTCCTTAAATCCAAACTCCATCAAATAGATTCCAAATCAACTCAAATAAAGCAAAAGAATTAACTTTCGTAAGTATAATTTAACTTAAAATAGGTTATAAAAATATTATTCCTCAAATCCTTAGCAAAAATGGCTAAGAAAGATCAAAGGAGTAAAAACCCCTGTCATACGTGTGGGGTCCACACGTCATTGTGCGCCGCTCGTGGCATCTCATCTTCCAGCCCAAAATCTTCCGCTAGATGTCAGTAGCTTGTATATAAATTTTGAAGGCAAGTGGAGTGGTGTGGTGAGGGGTGAGCTAAAGAAGATCAGGAAAAAAAATGGGTTTTCTCAAAAATGAAAGACAAGCTTTCTGCCTTCTCTTACTCTTTGCTACCCGAGTCTTGTAGAGGAAGAAATGTGAGATTTTTTGCTGAATCTCTAAGTACTATCCTTTATATATTACCACTAAGTCAATTCTTTTATCCTTTTACCCCTTCATTTTCTTTTTTAATTAAATTGCATACCTTTCCTTGTTTTTCTTAGCTTTTTGTATTAAAACTCAAATGTTCCTACTAACAATTTCTTTATTAAAAAGTCTTTACTTAAGAACTTCTATTCTCTTTATGTTTAAACTACCCCTCAATCAATCAGTCATATGGTTCTTATAAGTCATTGTATTCTTTCTTTACGTTTTTTTTTCCCCTTTATAACCATTTTTGTTTGTTTTAATTTAGCTTCTTTTTAGTAACTTCCAAAGAATTATTTTTTTTAGTGTCATAAAATTACATAAGGTGAATTATATTCTTCTGAAGGTATATTTTCATTTCTTAGATTAATTGTTGTTTCATTTTTTATTTATCAATAAACATACAAATTACAATTTAAAATGTTCACTTTCATGATCAAAGTATAATTTATTAAAAACCAGACTCTACATTGATAAGAGCATTGACTTTGAAGTAAAAGACATCTAGTTATATTCACCAATCAAATCATTCATAATTTTTTTATTAATTAATACTATTTTATTCTGTTACAGAGACACATTGTTTTATAACTTTGTTATTTCTTCCTAAATAATTTTTTATTAAATAAAAATATGCATTAATTCTAAAAAAATTGTTTCTACATATTTTAAAAATCATAGATAGTATACTAAATAACATTGAAACTTTTTTTTTGACACAATATCTTAAAAATAAATTAGTTATATTAAACTTAATAATTGGTTTCATGTTATAAATTAAAATTATAATCATTGACAAAAAGGATAAAACCCACATTTTCATATATGAGCACTTTAGTCATTTCTCATGCGTTAGCATCATACATCTCATGCATACATTTTAATTTGTGTGATTTATGCTAAACTAATTTTAGTGGTGAGATTAAAGTATATTTCATTTGGAGTAGTTAGGCATTGTGTAAATAAATGAAATAAAAAAGGGAAAGAAAAGAGGAAAAAAGAAATGTAACTAATGGCATAAGGGAGAATGGAACAAAGGACTTAAAGGTTAAGCAGGTAGCTCAAACATTAATCGCACTCATTCAATTGACAACTAATTTCAGAATATATTACTTTTAAGTTACTAAACTGGAATTTTTTTAAAGAAATAACAAATAAATAAAAGAAGAAACCCACCTCTACACGAAATCTATTCTCTTGATTTCATCTGTAACAACCGCAAAGAAGGTGGAAACTTCATTTATCTCCTTATCTTCTCCTCTCTCTCCCTCTCGCATCAACACCCTAGCCCTCTCTCAAACCCAAATCAATTCTCTCTTTGCCTCTCTCACCTCGCCTTCTAAAATCAATCATCTCTCTCTAAGCCTAAATAATTTGTATCTCCATATTAAATCCGAACTCGAGGAACATGGTTCCAAAACAAAATTTGCGATTTGAGCTTTAGAAAACAAATTCTCTCTCTAGAGGAAAATTTTTCTACAATGTTCACTCATTTGATTTGCAAAGGTAAGCAAAGCATATATTTTCTAATTATCCTTGAATTTCGTTTCCTACAGTTAATGTGTGTATTTTGATGTATATGTGATTCTTCTTGAATTGTTGCTTGCGTTGCATTTGGTTATTAAATAATAGCTTTATGTTGTTACTGTTTCTGTGCTAATGTCAGTATGATGAATCTTTTCTTTTCTTTTTATTCATTTTGGGTTCATATCTTCTATTTCTTCTAACATGATGCAATAATTTTTTATTTTTCTGAAATGAAATTTTCCTTTTCTTCTCTAAGTTTGATAATGTGCTAACGTGATGATATCAGTTTCAATCATTCTGAAAACCATCCCTTTCGAACTGAGCGCAACACCCGTCTTCTAAATTAAAAGAAAAATGGGCTTGTTGGGAAGAAAGATGGAGTGCAGCTTGTAAAGCACATGTAACGCACAGTCGGGTTGCTCACGCAACGGATCTCTCTCTATCTATAGATAGAGAAAGAGAGGGAGATGTGAAAGTAATAAATAGCCTTATGTTATGGCCGCCCCGACTTACGGCCTTTACTCTACTACTAATGTGATGTGAGTGGTTCCTGCAATACTACCCGTCCAAATACCATGATTTGAGATGCCTTTGTTGTTCCCTTGGAGACACAGATACTATTGCTACCTCCGAGTACCTATTACTCCACTGTGGAATTACTTCTTTTGAGAATAATATAACTGATATAGCTAGGTCGTTAGTTACCTCATTCCTACCCTTGTCCCCCATACCTGTGTAACCCTTTCCGATCCGTAAGTTTGATTGGACATATCGGACATTTAGTAGAAAAAAAAGAAACTTCTTTGGCATTTTCCCCTTATGAGGGAGAAAAATCAGCTTCTTAGAATTCTTTGGTTATAGCAGAGTCACTTTGGGGTTGGGATATCATAAAATAAAGTAGAAACTCTACCTCGGTGGGAAGTATCGATCTTGGAGGGAGAAAGTTCTAAATGTGTGACAAATGGCATAGTATAGGTTTCAAAACCAATAGTGGAAGGGAATCCAAACTTCATGCATGTGGAAAGAAAGGACTCACTAAAGTCTAACTCTCCGATGGAGCTGTCAGAACTTTTTTTTTCACTCTTGCAATTTTTGGGGTCATTGAGGCGAGTTCTAGGTTGAGGAGAAAGGGCTGCTCACCTATCTCTTTTGAAGTGGGATTCTTGGACGCATCTTATTAGAATTATGTAAATAAGTTACAATTCAAGTCACTATGCCTTCTGCCTAAGAATCCGGTGGCTATTCCTTATTTCGGTTGTAAAGTGGAAGAAGCCCTTCTCCCTGCCCCACCAGCAACCCATATTTTCGACCTAAAAGGAATTGACAAGTTTGAAGTGGGTTGCAGAATGTGATTGGTGATAGATGGTGGTTATGAAATCAGTTCTGCACTAGATGATGGGCCCATGTGAAAACTTTTGATTTGATTGGCGCCCAGCTATTAAATTGAGTCGAAAGCCTACCAACGCATAAAGGTTCCGATTCAAGCGAAAGCCCACCAAACAGGGGAGGCAAGAACATCTTGATCGAAAGCTCCATTGTTCTGAATAGTGAGAAAGAGTTTTCAAAATTTGATCAAATCAATCAAGAATCTCATCATCTGTTAGGTGGGCCACCCCCACCTGAAGCACATCACTAAGGGTAGAGCCGTCATGTTTAACAATTTCTTTTGAGTTCTTTTTGGATCTTCTAGCTAAAGTGGAAAGATTAAAAAATCTGGTCTCTTTCTATCGCCCTCCTTTAGCCATTTGATACAGGATTTTTGTTTCCAGAGAATTTCTGAATGTCGTAGACCTGAAATGAAATTTCACTTCCGAGTCTAGGATATCGAAAATAACATCTAGAGAGAGTAGCTGGAACCGGTGCCACACCAAATTTTTCTTTCTCAATTGATTTTGAATTAAATGACTGGGAATATTCCATTCATTGGTGGCCAAAATCCCAAATATTCACTTACTACCTAATTCTGAGTTTCAACTGAACTGTTGGCACCCGTTTTCCAAGCTCTTGTTTTTAGGGTAGATAGATGGTCATCTTAGCTATCTGGCTTAGCAGCGTCAGGCCTATCTTTCTAAGACTTAGACGAGCCCCAAGATGGATGCCTTTTATTACCTTAAGTTCGAACTTTTGAAATCTGAACCTTCTTCCACCTTACTTACCTCTTAATCTGTAAAAAAAAAAAAACCATGTGTAGTAAACTCCTTGTTTTCTTTTCCATAGTTGCTGAGTTTTTCCAGTTTTTCAAGTCAAACGAGAAAGCAAATGATGAGGATCGGCCTCTGCGTTTCCCCTCTATGAAAGTTGCAGAGTTACCTTCAGATTCCATTAATAAACCCCGTAATCGACTTATTTCAAAGTCTACTTTGACTCGATCTGGGTGGGAGTACAGTCCTTATACTTTGGAAAAAAAACCTGAATGTCTTACAAGACCCTAATGCAATAAATTCTACATTTTATAAAAACCTGCACGCAATGCGCGGGGGAAATGGATAGGCATTAGTCGGCTGAGTGGCCATTTGGATGTCCAAAAGAGATTTGAATGCTGTTTTGTTAGGGGCTACTCCTGAGTAAAGAGTTTATAAGCTAGTTTTTAATCTTCTTCCTTGACCGGGAGGAAATGACCTATCAGGCCCTAGCCATCAATTACCCCTCATTTCCTCCCTCCATTATCCGTTCAATCAGGCCTCCCCCCGGTAATCCCTTCTCTCTCTCCTCGATCAGAAACATCGTAAGTGATCACTAAAACTTGAGCCTTCAGATATGAAGTCAGATATTAGTAAGAAAAATTCCATCATGTAATTGGATTTTACAATCCTTTAATCGGAGTCTTTTTGCTCTTAGCTTTGGGCATTGCAGTTATCTCGACAGTAAGACCAATTTCGGCCCTTTATGTAAAAGTATTTCACTCCTTTATATGTGGGAGGTGTGGGAACATCACTTGATGAACTCCAACTGTTACAAGGTCTGAACCATCTTCCTATGCGTAAGAATGAGCGGCTAGGACAGCATCAAAAGAAGGGCTTTTTATTAAGCTAGTGTATCTCCTGAACCGATAGATCTCATACCCGACCGAGGATATGTGTTTGAGTCGCCAGGGGGTGGACTATTTCATTAGGGAAGGGAAGAAGGGGCCTAAGCATGGCAGGTGCCGTACACTTGAGTGGCAAAGGAAAGCGAGATCGTACCTATTTTTCTAGGCCTGTTTGGACATACAGTTCCCGTGGAAGATTAAGTTAGTGAACCGTTTGATGGGAAACCTACCCGGTTCAGAGAACGCTAAATTAGAATGAGAGGTTCACCACATTTTTTTATTGATAATTTTTTTTTTCACAAAACAAAAATTTAGAAATACATTTTAGTATGGATCAGGGGTGTTAAAGGAAAAATTAGAGCCAAAGTTAATCAATTTATGGAGTTATGTACTATTTAGAATGAAATCCTTATCAGTTTCTCTTTAAACCCAAACTTAATAAAATGGATTTCTCTCAAAAGCCTTAGAACAAAGACTTGAAATAACATGTGCCATGTTATTAGAGCTTATCTTATACTTTAGAAAATATATACAGTTAATGAGTTTGGCATACGAAAATTGGTTTTATGTTTTTTATCGCTATTTTTTTTACAAAACATAAATTTAGAAATACATTTTAGGATGGATCAGGGGTGTTAAAGAAAAAATTAGAGCCAGAGTTAATCAATTTAAGGAGTTATGTACTAGTGCGAATGAAATCCATATCAGTTTCTCTTTAAACCCAAACTTAATAAAACGAATCTCTCAAAATCCTCACAAAAATACTTTAATCTCCCATTTTGAATTGTGGAAAGGGCATAAGCCTAATTTAAAATTATTCAAGAGTTTGGGATTATTTGGCTTATGTGAGACTGATGGACCCGAAAAGGCCTAAATTGGGTGTTAAAACTTTCATTGGTGCTTTTCTTGGCTATTCAACAAATAGTACTGCCTATAAATTTTTTGATATTGATAAAAAATTTATCATCGAGTTAGGTGATGTTATTTTTCACGAAGATAATTTTCCATTCAAATATAAAAATAGTGGAGGGTCAAGAAAATGAAAAAAACAAGTTTTTTAAAACCTAGTTCCTTTACTCCTTTAGAATTTGATACTCTACCAGGATGGAGTAAAAAAGGTGGAGTAGAAAAAGATTTTGGCCTTGACTATTATGTTTACATTGTTAGGGATACTCCCATAACATTGAAAGAAGCTTTGGCATCACCCGATGCGATATTTTTTAGGGAGGCCATCAATTATGAAATGGACTCCCTAATTTTTAACAAGACATAGAAATTAATAAACTTGCCACTAAGTTGTAAAACCATTGCCTTTTGATTATAGCTCATTTTTGTATCACACTCTCAATGATAATGAAATCATTGATCAAAAGGGATACACTAGCATAATTGGGAGTTTAAGATATGCTATTGATTGTACTAGACCTGACATTGCATATGCAGTAGGAATACTTGGTATATTTACCAATAAACCTAGTTCTGACCATTGGTGTGTCGTTGAATGAGTTATGAAATATTTAAGTTGCACTAAAAATTATGTTCTATTTTATAAAAATTATCCTGTTGTAATACTTTGTCAGATAATTCATTGTCTACCACTGGTTATGTTTTTACAGTTAGAAGTGGTGCTATTTATTGGAAATCTAAAAAACAAAAAATAATAAGTAACTCAACTATGGAGGCTGAGCTTATTTCCTTATCTTCAGCTAGTGAGAAAGCTAATTGGTTAAGAGATTTTTTATTTGAAATCCTCATATGAGTAAAAACCTGTACTGCCAATCTTGATGCACTGTGATATCACTGCCACTATTTGTAGAGTATGTAATTGTTATTAAAATGGAAAATGAAGACCTATAAGAAGAAAACACAATATTGTGACATCTTATTTGAGTAATAATGTTATAACTATTGATTATATTCGATCGTGTGATAATCTTGCAGATCCTTTGACTAAGACTCTAGCTAAAGAAAATGTCTTGATGACATCGAGAGAAATGGGATTAAAGCCCATAGATGCATAGACGAACTATGTGGATACTCAACATGGGGACTAGATATTCTGAAAACTGGATTCAATGGGAAGAACGAATCATAAGGTGTTTTGGTGATAAGACGCACTAAATCTAGAGCATATAAGCTCTAAACTTATCCTTAAAATGTTAGTGTATCTATTTTGTAATTAAATGGAAGGTTGAGGTTTTAAGTTCTTAATGAAAATCCATAGGTCTTATAAGTGGGGTGTTATAATTATAAAAGCATCCGTGATGGATTTCACCTATGTGACCATGGAAGTGAGGTTGCTTCCTAGGAGAAATGGGTTTGTTCTCTATATCACTCATGAAACTAGGATAAGCATAAGGACGTAACGTGCTGGCCAATAAAACTCATGTCCATAACTGGATTATTATGTGTGTGAAGCAAAATTGTATCTCTCTTAAGTAACTATAGTTTAAGGTTTGGTCTACTACTAGTTTTGGAATAGGAATTGTTGAATCACTAAGTGAAGGTTTAATGTAGAGCACACCTTCATGATGCATAATGGTCTATCTTTGCTAGGTAATTTTACTTTCATGGTAGTTTATTTTTTATTAAAATTACTCGAGAAATGTTAGATATTTTAATAAAAATAAATAATTAATTAAATATGCATTTAATATGGGAGAATAGGAATTTTAGAGAGAAAGTTTTATGGGGGGTTAATTAATGGGGGAATGTTAGATATTTTAATAAAAATAAATAAATAATTAAATATGCATTTAATATGGGAGAATAGGAATTTTAGAGAGAAAATTTTATGGAGAGTTACATTAAGTTAAACAATTATTGTAACTTCATTTAACACGAACGCCTAACTGTCTAAGCCTATATATAAGGCTTGCATGATAGTCTTTTTGAAACAACTCAAGGCACTTCACTCTTATATTAACTTTTATTCTCATTTTTTGTTCTTTTATTTTTTTGGCAAAGAAGGGTATATTTTGTAGAGCTTTGAGCTCTCATTTTAGTGCAGAATCGAGAGAGCTATATAGCATAGTAAGGATGGGTTGTTGTATCCTGTAGTGATCCTGTTGCATCGGTAGAGAAGTGACTCTCGTAATGGTTTGAATCACCTTAAATAGAGCGAGTACTATGCCACAGTTCATTGCTACATAACTTGTTAAATTTTCTTAAGTCTTTTAAATTCCTATCTCAAGTAAATTATTGTAATTTGTACCAATAATACATTTTGTTAAAGTTTGAGTCATTAGTTGCCTATGATGAGTTGACCCGACCTAATAATTCGAAAAAGAAAGAAAAAGAGGGAGCGGTTCTAGGTGGTTTTGTAACCACCTACCCAACTGTTCCTCTAACAATTAATGGAAAAATCTACAGTCCTCCAATTGTTGACTTTGGTCTATTGTAGAAAATAAAAATGACTAATAGTGAGATAGAATGATAGACAATTCATTCCCCAATATTGCTCTAGAAACCATGACACTTGTGCGATGATTAGAGGGTGATTTTTGATTTTGTGATTCCACCTCTATCCAAAATTAACAGCGGACTTTAAAAGAGTTTTTATAAAGCCGGTGAAGCATCCGATGATCTCGAATGCATAGAGACGTTATGGTACATATGCATTAAGGTTTTATATAGTCAATGCATACTTAACTTCCTTCACATCTCATATTCAATGTTAATAGAAAAGGCATGAAATGTGCATGCATATGATCCTTAAATATTGATATACTACTAAGAAAATGCCCGTGGATTGCTACGAACAAATGTTAAGGAATACAACAATTTTTTTCTTTGAGAAAGTCATTTATATTAAATCGATAATTGAAGATATTGAAATATATAATACTATTTGTTATTTTAGTTGCGAATAAAATAAAAAGAGGGTAAAAAGCTTCTCGTGTAGCTGTTTCTGTTTGCGTTGGCACCGTATAAGGCATCAAACAATGTGCAGATCGCATAAGAATGGAGAAAAAAATGCAAGGAAAAGAAAAAAAAAATCAGTTGTCAAGGAACCGTAATGACGTGTCTCACCAACAACAAAATACCTTTCAAAATTCAGTTTTAAAGAGTATAACCAAAGAGCTCGCGCATTGCTGCCGAATACAAAATTTATTTTCTTTGAGAAAGTTATTTAAATTAAATCGATAATTGATGATGTTGAAATATATAATACTATTTGTTATTTAAGTAGCAAAAATAAATAAATAAATAAAGCATAGCAAAGCTATAAAGAGAAAGAGGGTATGAAGCTTCCAATCTAGCTCTATATGTTTGCGTTAGCACCTTATGAGACATTAAAAAGTGTACAGATTGCGTAAGAAACGAGAAAAAAAGGAAATGAAAAGAAATAAAAGTGTTGATGCCAAAAAAGATGATGAAGAATACCTAGTCTTTGATGCCCTTCAACGGGGTGTTACTTGGGATCAACCTGGATGAAAGAGCTTTGAAATGGAGTATCTTCTTCGTACTTGAGATATAAGAATACCTACAAAAGAAGTCTCCCAAAGTGTTGTTGTCTAGGGAGGACCTTCCGATGATTAAGTTAATAAGTGCTCTCAAAGAGGATTAGAGAGGAAAATTATGTCGAAGTGGAGGTTTATTTGGGAGGGGGTTAGAACTGGGGTAATTCTATTCATTCCTCTTATGTTTTCTCCCTATACCTAGAGTTTTCTTTGATTTTACCTCTTACTGTATGCTTTTCTCTATGTGTTCATATTTTCATAGGTATCCTCGTATATGTATATCTGTATCTTCTCTTTGAAGATGGGAGTCTTTTTATATAGACGCTAGTGAGTTCCTTGTTTGGGCTTTTGAAGTGGGGCACAGTTAGGATGTTACTTTTGCGCCTCAAGCTTTACAGGGAATGGCCTCAACCTGTGGGAAATGACTTATACTTGAGTTTTCATGTTAGAGTATCCAGACATGTGGTAGTGTGCACACTACCATAATCATAACAGGTTTGGTCACTTCATTGCCCAAGGGTGGTTGGCCACATGTCCAGTTTTCAATGGATTGTATTATATTGGTCACATCTTGTGCTCCCTACTCCCTAAGGAATTTGATGAGATTCCTTAAGGGAGTAGTTTTTCTTTATTGTCGCTAGGAGATCAAGGTTTGAGCCTCGGTTTAGAGCTTTGTTTTGCAATGAATTGTATAGCTAACATTTCAATTCTTTATGGCTTGAACCTTAGTTCTCGTGTGGTAGGAGCCAAGTGTTGGAAACTTTTTCTGAGGCGAGGTAAAATTCATTGGTCTCTTGAGGTTTTTACTTTCACATTGAGGGTTTTTTTTTTTATTGTAACTAGTGTTTTTTGGTATAGATAACTCGACTGGAATCATTATCTCCCCAACTCGATGGGATTTGAGTAGCTTTGGCGGCTTTTAATCTTTACTCAGAGGGGACGTTTGCAGGGCCGAAGTCGTAACTCTTAATTGACTCGAGGTGGAATTTGCATGGCTGTGGGAGCCTTTATCCTCAGTCTTGGACGAAATCCAATTTGTTGTGGTCGGGATTCTTGTTGATCCAAGGTGGTGTTTTTTGCGACCAAGACCAGATTTTCTCACATAACTAGAGCTATCTCTTTTGCCAAGGCTATTTAGTCGAAGTGGTTTGATACTAGTCCCTTTTTCTCATGAAGATTTTTGTCAGCCTGGGACTTAGATTTAGTCCTAATGGAAGTGTGACTGAAGTTGTAGTTCCTCTTTTGCTTAAGTGAACTGTGAGGCTGGGCCATAGTTCTATTTTGGAGGGAATTGTACGTCTGGAGTCACTGCCCCATTGTGGTGGGAATCGTAGGACACGAACCTTGGTTCCTTCATGTTGGTATTTGTCTAAGGATTAAACGGGTTGAAGAATTAAGCTTCATAAGACCTTGGCACCGTAGCACAAGTAGTGTGCGTCGCAGCCAGCAGCAAGTCCAGAAGTTGAGGATGGTGGTGTGCGCGCCGTGGCACAGCCCACCCAAGCCGCGACCTCCAGCATGGCAGCAAGTTTCCCCTCTTCTAAGCCGCAACATGCCCTATTCTAAGCCACGACATGAAGGCACACCTGATGCCAATGTTCAGCACTCTTCTCCTGGTGCGTGAGGGTTGATTAAAACAAACAGGATCACTTAGACTTGTTGAAGGGCTATGATTTTTTGGTCCTCAAGATCTAAGGGTTGAGATTGACTTCAAGATTGGTTCAAAAAGTGGTTGCACTATATAAAGGGTCATCTAGGAGCAATAACATAGAGAGTGTGAGACAGTGTGTGTGAAATAGAACACATGGTGTGTGAGAGTGCAAAGACACTAAACACAAGAGAGACTCATTCAAGAGAGGCTGGTTGTTTAGAGAGAGAGAGTAGTATAGATTGGGGATTCAAGGGCTTTGTAATTGGAATTTTTTTGGGAAAAATTCCAGCGAAACACTTAGTCCTTATCACTTTCTTTTTCTATTCTTTCATTCTTCAAGAACAAGAGAGTTCTTGAAGAGGTGTTGCTGTAATTGTAAGAACTCCATTCATTTAGTGCAGAGAGCTCGGAGGAGCTCATGTGGACGTAGGCACATTGCCGAACCTCGATAACAATTGCTTGTGTTCTCTTTTATGCTTTGATTCTTGTTTCAGTTTTGTACAAGTCATTCTAAACTTGGGTGTTTGGAAAGATCACAACCTTGGATTCCACAAGAAGGTGATTTTCCAACAGTGGTATCAGAGCTAGAACAGGAGGTATCGGAGCAAGACTCCAAGAATCAAAGGAAACTTCTTGGGTGATTCAAGAACGGTTCTGGGATCAAAGATCTGATTGGGTTCTTGAGGTTCAAGAATGGTGTTGTGATCAAGATCGTGTTATTGAGATTTAGGAGTTGGAAAGCAATTGTGGGTGCTGCATAAATCTTGGGATTTTCTCCACAAGATGAGTTCGAACTTCTTTGTTGAGAAATTTGATGGAAAGAGAAACTTTACCATTTGGAAGCGGAAAATCAAAGTGGTTCTTATGCAACAAAAGGTAGACTTAGCTATTGGAGAAGATGACAATTTTTCAGCAAGTATCACGGAGGTCCAGCGGAATGAGATGAAGAAGATGACATATAGCACCATCTTTCTGCACATGTCAAATAGTGTGACAAGGGAGTGCAGAGACTTAGAAAATCCAGCTGTCATTTGGAAGAAACTAGATGAGTTATTTCTTACCAAGACTCTCCCTAATAAAATTTATCTTCTGAAACAAATCTTTGCTTTTAAAATGGATCCTGATAAAGAGTTGCAAGATAATCTTGATGTGTTTAATAAACTACTTCAAGATTTGGCTAGTTGTAGTATAACATTCCCGGATGAACAATTGGTTGTTATGTTATTGAATTCTCTTTCTGATTATTTTGAAAGTTTGATTAATGCTATTGAATATGGAAGAGATACACTAACCAAAGAAATTGTAATTAATGCTATAAGGGCTCATGATTTCAAAGCCAAGATGAGGGAAACATCAAGTGGGGAAGGTTTATTCGTTAGAGGAAGGCTTGCAACTCGAAATTGCAGCAGCATCCATGGAAACTACCGAGCCAAATCAAAAGGTAGAGGGCAGAGCCATGGAAGATCGCATTCTAAACCAAGATTTGGAGGAAAGAGATGCTACTACTGCCATAAAGAGGGTCATTTCAAGAAAGATTGCAAGAAGATGTTAAGGGAAGAGGGAGGAAGAAGCCATACCAACAATGGAGAGGCTTCTGTTGCCAAGGGAGAACAACAAGATGATGATGTTCTTGTTGTGTGCTCAAATGTGAGCAAGGGGCAAGAAGGCAGCTAGAAATGGATCTTGAATTCCGGGTGCACTTATTATATATGCCCTCACCGAGATTGGTTCAAGAATTTCAAGGAAACCAATGGGGGAAATGTTTTCCTAAGGAATGATACTTCTTGCCAAGTGAGGGGCACGGGAGACATCCAGTTGAGGATGTTTTATGGAGTTACAAGGCTGCTGTGGAATGTGAGATATCTTCCGGAGTTGAGAAGAAATTTGATCTCATTGGGGCAGCTAGATTCCATGGGGTACACATACAAAGTAGAGGGAGGAAAGATCAAGGTAACCAAGGGATCTTTGATAGTGATCAAAGCAGTAATGAAGGATGGTCTCTATGAGATGATCGGAGACACGAACATCAAGGATCAAGCAGCAAGCTTGATGGCTGAGATGGATAAGGCGGTTCTTTGGCACAATCGCTTGTGACACATGAGCGAAAAGGGCCTGCAAGTTCTCAGCAAGGATGGTCTTCTTGATGGTGACAAGGTAGAGAAACTTGATTTTTACGTTCTTGGGAAGCAACATCGGGTCAGCTTCAACACCGGAGTGCACAAGTCTAAGGATATTCTTGACTATATTCATGCCGATCTTTGGTGACCAGCAAGAATACCAATATAGGGAGGTAATATTTACTTTCTATCTTTAATTGATGATTATTCTAGAATGGTTTGGGTTTATTTGCTTGAAAATAAATCAGATGCGTTAAATAAATTTGTGGTGTGGAAAAAGCTGGAAGAAACTCAAACAGGCAGGATAGTTAAGGTGTTAAGAACCGATAATGGCTTAGAATTTTTTAACAAGGAACTTGATCAATTCTGTAAGTTAAATGTGATTCTAAGACATAGAACTGTTGTGAAAACCCCTCAGCAAAATAGAGTTGCCGAAAAGATGAATAAGACCCTTATGAAAAAGGTTAGGTGCATGATTATAGGATCCGAATTACCCAAATGTTTTTTAGGGGAAAGTGGTGTCAACTGCTGCGTATTTGGTTAATAGATCGCCCTCTATAGCTGTGGACCTTAAGACTCCCGAGGAGATGTGATGTAGGAGGATCCGAGTCAGATGATGTTGAGTTGTCAGATAGTACGTTGTTGGCACTGAAATACCTTGAGTTGGCAGATCAGTGCAAAGATAGCAAGTGCACTACCTAGATCGGTTTACATCGTTTAACGGGCCACGGGCTCGGATCGGGTCCCGGAGACCCTAGTCTAATTGGAAACGGGCTTCCGGGCAAAACTCAAGCTTTTAACCTTGAGCGTCGTCATTTTTAAGCCAAAAAACGACGTTTAGGCCCTCAATTTGGCAGTTTTCAGTTTTTAGGAAACTTTTTTATTTTATTTGCAATTACTAGTCTTTAGGAAACTTTTTATTACTTTTAATTCGGCCTTAATTCAATTTTCTTATTTTAGCTTGACCTTATAAATAAGGTTTTAGGGTTTAGTAAACATTATTATTGATTTGCATAATTTTGAATAAAATTCAGAGTTGTTCCTATGTTTTTTCTAGGGTTTTTTCTCTTGTGTTATTTTCTTCCCTGTGAATTATCTGTTGAAAACTAGCCTGCAGAATAATCGCTATTCTGCCCAGTGTCAGTTGGTATTAGAGCTTCAGTGTTTTCCTAGGGTGAGATTTCATCAGTTTCCATGATTGGTGGTCGTGGTCGTGGTCGTCGCGGGCAGGTTCCGAATGAGGAAGTCCCACGCCGTGATCGTAACGTTCAGGATGCGATGATCGAGGATTTACAGAGGAAGATCACGATTTCGATTCCAGTTTCGAAAACCCGCATCACAATCCTGCTCAATTCTGGGAGCACCGTGGTCGGGAAGAACATTATGAAGACTTTGGTTTCAGAGTGGATCTGCCCGAGTTTTCTGGTACGTTACAGGCCGAGGGATTCGTCGATTGGTTGAATGAAGTGGAGTGTATTTTCGAGTATAAGGAAGTCCTAGATTGTGTCAAAGTGGAGCGTATTTTCAATCAAACTCAAAGGCAGAGCATCTGCGTGGTGGGAGCAGTTGAGGCGCTCACGTGACCGACAAGGCAAGGCCAAGATCACAGATTGGGAGAAGATGAAGGGTCACTTCCTTCTTTTTGGCTACATTCAAACCTTGTTTCAGCGACTTCATTCGTTGAGGCAGGGCTCGAGATCAGTGGATGATTACACGGAGGAGTTCTATCAATTGATAACCCGGAATGATTTATCCGAGGCAGAGGAGCAGATGGTGGCACGGTATTTGGGGGGATTATGGCATCCCCTACAGGATGTCCTCAGACTTCACTTGCTATGGACCGTTTCTGAAGCATATCAGCGTGCACTTGTGGTGGAAAAACAGCAGAACAGGAGGCCAATGAACCGAAGCAGCGAACAAAGCAGTCGACTAGTTTGCCCTCAAGAATTCTGTCCTGCCCAGCAGCCACCCCAAGGTAACCCTAGCTCAAATATTAGATGTTTCAGATGTGGTGAACAGGGACATAAATCGACTGAGTGCAGGAAGCCTGCTAGTCAGAAGGGCAAGAATCTCCTAATTGAGGATGACATAGTAGACGAAACTGAGGAGATTAGAGAGGCTGTGTATGACGATGATGAAGATGGAGATGTTGGGTATGTTAAACAGAAGATTGCAAAGAGGACGAAAAAATTTGTTGATCTTGATGAGCAGGAAGTTGTTTATGATGGGGAGCGATTGGAGGATCAGAGGTTTATTGATTACATCAGTAAGCACAATAATGCAGTGTTGCATTTGTTGGTATGAAAATCTACAAAAGTTCAGGCTAGGGTAGTTGAGAAGAATTTTGAATTGTCCATTGTGTCCCCAAAGTTGAACAATAGAAAAAATTACGATGCTCCTCGGGAGAACAATAGGAGACACTATGATGCCCGTGAAGAAATTGATAGGAGAGTTTATGAAGTTAATCGAGAAATTGTACCAAGGAAGCCTCCTAATAGGCATTTCTCTTTAGAGCCAATCATCATTAGTCCCAAGATTGAATTACCATCAGTGATTTTGGATATGCTTAATTCCACTTTTGATGGATTAGATAGCGGGAATTACCCAGTCAGGTCCAGGGAGGGTACAGGAGGAGTTTATTTCATGCTAGATTCATCACACCAGAAATTTGTTACTGTTTCTAAGCCAATTGATGAGGAGCCATTGGTAGTGAACAAGCCTCAGAGGTTGCCATTGTCACTAACTAGTGAAGGGTTAAAGAAGGGAACGAGAGTTGGAGAAGGAGCACTTAGGGAAGTTGCTGCTTACATATTGGATCATTCGAAGAGTGGGCGCCGCTCGTTATTTGGTTATGAAAAGGGCTTTTCTGGGGTACCCCCATAGTTATGATTAAGTGCTTACATCAGGGATTCAACCTGTTGATGCCAAAAATGAGTGTTGCTGAGCTGGATGTTTAGCCTGTAGAAGTACCTGCACAGAGAAAGGGAGATTAGCTATTGGGGTCGACGGAGGGGATGCCTCCGAGGATGCTCCGATGCTTAAGTTAGCAAAAGCTCAAGGTTGTATGTGTTTAAAGCTGAAAAGCTCAGTCCCCCCCTTTGGACCGCTTACCAAGTCCTTTTATAGAGTTTCGGAGGCGGTGATATTCGGAGGTGGTAGTGGGCCGGGGCGGCTGTGACAGGATACCCCAACTGGGTTGGGTAATGATGCCTATGAGGCCCAGCTAGGAGGCTGAGAACCGTTCAGTAGGGCTTTTGCCTTGTTGGCTTATTCCAGAGCCGTCTATGCGTAAGGCGGTGTTTAGACCTGACGTCCCAACTTGGTTGGGTAATGATGGTTCGGAGGGCGGTGGTGACGTGGAGGCCCAGCTGGGGCCAAGATGCCCCTGAGGGCGGTCATGACCTGGAGGCCCAGCTGTCTGGGCCTGAATTGTCCGCGTGTCTCTTTGAACTCTGGGATCACGATGATCCACGTGTCCTCCTCCTATTGGAGAGTCATATTTTGGTAGTATCAGAGGCCCCCCACTTCCTTAAGGGTTGAGATTGACTTCAAGATTGGTTCAAGAAGTGTTTGTACTATATAAATGGTCATCTAGGAGCAACAACATAGAGAGTGTGAGACAGTGTGTGTGAAATAGAACACATGGTGTGTGAGAGTGCAAAGACACTAAATACAAAAGAGACTCATTTAAGAGAGGTTGGTTGTTTAGAGAGAGAGTAGTATAGATTGGCGATTCAAGGGCTTTGTAGTTGAAATTTTCTTGAGGAAAATTCCAGGGAAACACTCAGTCCTTATCACTTTCTTTACAAGAGGGTTCTTGAAGAGGTGGTGTTGTAATTGTAAGAACTCCATTGATTTAGTGCAGAGAGCTCGGAGGAGCTCACGGGGACGTATGCACATTGCCAAACCTCGATAACAATTGCTTATGTTCTCTTTTATGCTTTGATTCTTATTTTAGTTTTGTATAAGTCATTCTAGACTTGGGTGTTTGGAAAGATCACAACCTGAGATTCCACAAGAAGGTGATTTTCCAACACTTCATAAGCTGGATTGGGACTGTTCACCATAGCTTCTCTTATAGGGGTTTGCTTAGATGAGACCTTGATTCCATGCTAGAAGAAATGTAACTAGAGCCGTAATTCCATTTTTGCTCAAGTGAACTGTGAGGCTCAAGGGTCGTAGTTCTACTTTGGTGGGAAATGTATGGTTGAAGTCACTTCTCCACTGTGATAGGAATCACAAGACATGAATCTTCAAACCTTTTGTTGTAATTCTTATTGATCGGAGTAGAACTATATGGCTTAGTTCTACGTCGAGAGGAGTTGATGATTGTAGTCAACCTTTGAAGAGGAGCGATGTGACTGAAGTCGTAATTTTTGTTGGTCGGAGTGAAATTGTATGGGTTCGAAAGTTCTTAGTTCCACGTCAGAAGGAATTATTGATTGTAGTTAACCCTTGAAGATGAGAGATATAACTAAAGTTGTATTTCTTGTTGACCGGAGTGGAACTGTATTGTTTTGGAAACGCTTCATTCCATGTAAGGAGGAATTGT
This sequence comes from Bretschneidera sinensis, assembly GCA_023935145.1. NCBI lineage: Eukaryota > Viridiplantae > Streptophyta > Magnoliopsida > Brassicales > Akaniaceae > Bretschneidera > Bretschneidera sinensis. The sequence goes on along the minus strand of CM043703.1, from coordinate 75,815,157 downwards.
TTACTATACTCCTAAATAAGAGTGATGTGACTGAAGTCGTAATATTTATTGATCAGGGTTGAATTATATGGCTTTGGAAGCGTTTGATTCCACGTCGAGAGGAATTGTTGATTGTAGCCAACTCTTGAAGATGAGTGAAGTGACTGATGTCATAATTCCTGTTGACCGAGGTGGAACTATTTGGCTTCGAAACACTTAGTTCAACTTTTGGTGGAATTGTTAATTGTAGTCAACCCTTGAAGAAGAGCGATGTAACTAAAGTTGTAATTCTTATTGATTGGAGTGGAACCATATGGCTTCGGAAGCGCTTACTTCCACATCACGAGGAACTGTTGATTGTAGACAAGCCCTGAAGAGGAGCAATATGAGTGAAGTCGTAATTCCTATTGACCAGGATGGAACTGTATGGCTTCGGAAGCTCTTAGTTCCATGTAAAAAATAATTTTTGATTGTAGTCAACTCCTAAAGAAGAGCAATATGACTGAAGTTGTAATTCTTGTTGACTAGGGTGGAATTGTATGGCTTCAAAACTAGTTAGTTCCACGTTAGGAGAAATTGTTGACTAGAGTTAACTTCTGAAGAGGAGCAATATGACTGAAGTCATAATTCTTGTTAATCGGGGTGGAATTGTATGGCTTCGAAAACACTTAGTCCCATGTTGAGAGGAATTGTTGATTGTAGTCAACTCTCGAATTGAAGTGAGACTTCGTTTTTGAACAATTGTCGATCTTATTGGACTTAGATGGAGCTATGCAACTTCTTGGGCTTTGGACTTTAGATGAGCTAGACTTTGCATGCACCTCCGTTTTCGGTCTTAGGCTTGTTTGACCCACCAAGAGGGTTCGGTTGATGCTTTTAAACCCACCCATGTGCTTGTGATGAGACATTTCGTTCTCCTGTGGTGTCTCTGTGAGCTATCACATTTAATGATGAGTGATCATTTCAACTTCCTGAAGCATTTTTTTTTGTCAATGTGTGGGGCACATTAACCACACTTTATGGTAATGGTTTGCTTGACGGAGGCTATTTAAGGGGCCTCTTACTTCTCACTCTCATTTTCTTTCCTTTATTTCGATTGCTTTCCAACTTTTAGAGCGCTAAGTTTTTTGTACTTTTTAGGGTTCCTTGAGAGTCCTTTTCTCCTTTGGGGTTTCTTCAGGCTTTAAGGTATTTTTCTTCTCGTTTTGGTAAGTTTCTTTCTTCTCACTGTTATTTTTTGCTACTGCGCCATCTTTGCTTCTAGGGCTGGTAGGTCTAAGAAAGTGAGGACTAGGAGGAGAGAGGTTGGTCTCAAGAGTGGAGAAATGGTGGTTTTTGCTTGTCACGCTTTTTCAAGCTGAGGAAATCCCTTGTCAGATTTTAAAAAATGACGAGTCTATACCTACTAAGTTTTTTCTTCCCCTTGAGTGGAGAGTTAGGCATCCTAGTCTTGACAAGAGGACTAGTGCTCCTTCGAGGGATAAGGCACCATACTCTCTCTATTGCTATCTCGAACATTTGAATTTGGGGTTGAGATTCCCTATCGACCTTGACGTTAGAAATCATAAACTATTATGGTATCTGCTTTACTCACCTTTCCCTTAACGGGATGAGGTGCATTGTGGGATTTGTGCTAGCTTTGAAGAAGCATGTTGGGTTCAATAGGGGAAACGGGAAGTATAAAGTGCAAATTTTCAAGTGGATCTACACCATGAATAAGCATATCGGTAATGGGTGGTTCAACTTTTACCCAAGGAGCGAAAGGAAGATTTTGGACACTCCTTCCTCGATCAAGAGCTGGAAAGCATGTTTCTTCTTCATGGAAGGGCCAAAATCCCATCAGTTTCTACTATAATGGAACTCCGAGGAGATACTTGATCAAAGAGAACCTTCCTTGGGTGATGAGGATCAATGGGCAGTCAATAAGGTCTTAGGAGCTAAGGCTAGGATATCCGATAAGGACCTTACTAATAGGTTTCTTTTGAGGGTTCACTAGCTTAGTTTGCACCTTCCCAACTCTTTTGATAGTAATGAAGAGTTTTTTTCTAATTGATATCTATTTTCTTTAGTATCCCTATTAGTAGCTGTTGATTTTTGATGATATGCTAATCTTTCTTTTGCAGACGACACTATGTTCAATCAAGTCGAAGTCACTAGGATGGTTCGGAAGAAGAGGAGGGCTAAGGCTAGCAAACCTTCTTTTAATGACCAGTATGGGATGAAAAAGGTGAGGACAAAGGGGCCCTCGACCCAACTAGTTGAGGTGAGGTGACCTGAGGTTGAGGGGACTACTATGCAGCTGACTGAAGTGCAACAGAGCAAGGTCCAGCAAGTTGAGGTTCCTGCTATTGGGGAGAAGACGGTTGAGGAGCTAGTTTAAGAGGCTGAGGTTTCTCAAAGGACTGTGGTGGAGACCAACAACAAGGAGGTTCTTCTCTTTGGGGTTGTCCTTGTTGTTCCTCCCTTCAGCTTGGCACCCACCGCCCTTGAGAACTCCACTCCTGTTCTTGGGGTTCTTTTACTACTCTTGAAAACTCTGCTCTTGTTCTCGGAGATTATTCTTTTACCCTTCGTGACTCCACACTTCGGTTACTAGCTCGAGTTTTGAGACTTACTGTCTGAATTGGGAGGTGAGGTGTACGGACTTAACTTTTGACAGCGTGAACATCGTTCGTCAAATATTGGAGGGTTATGTTTTTCTTGTTGACGCTGACTTGATGAAGCCCATGACTTCTCATCAACTGATGGTCAGTGCTTTAGACCACTGCTATAAGGTAAGGATCATTTCTCTCAGACTTCTGATTTTTTACATTTTTCTTGGTTTTTTTCTAAATAATCTGTTTTTGGTGTAGGTTGGCGTGAGAGAGTTTCATAGATTTACTTGAAATTGTAGCCGTAAAAATGGCAGTTTTTATTAGATTTGTGGAATATTGGTCTTGTACAGTAGTGCGATGACTCTAGTTCTAGTATATAATCATACACATAAAGGTGGTGATTGTGTATTGGGATTTAAAGGGTCACATAAAAAGCATAAGGTTGGGAATTGAATAGCTTGAGTGGCCTATACACTCAAAGGTGGTAGATTATCGAAGGTTGGAATGGATTTTCATGGTTGCTATTATGTGGAGAGTTTAGTAATTGTGTGTCATGCATTATGCCCAAAGGTGTTTACATGATGATATATATGGGCTCTCATAAGGTGTACTTTTTATAGTTTTGAAGTACAATTTACTCCACAATTTGCTAATCTTTTTACGTTGTTTAATTATAACAATCACATTTTCCATCAACAACAATATGGTTTCCATTAAGGTTCTGACTATATCAAATTTCAAGAAGTGGAAGAAGGATGTGGAGTTTTCCATGGAGATGGCAAATGTGCATACTTCATTGATAATGGATCGACTTACTGATCTCACTCCTACAAGTACTGAGGATGGAAAGCGATTCATACTGCATGGGTAAAAAATAGCAGGATCTGCTTGTTGTCAATGAGGAGGTCTATTCAGGATCACTTGAAAAGTAGCTTGCCAACTGAGTGTACATTTAAAAAGTTAATGGAGGCCGTGACACTCAGGTATAGAGTTTCCTCAAATGCTGAAATTGGGATGATGTTGTAAGAGTTATTTTATATGAGGTATAATGATAATGGTGGGGTGAGGGACTATATAATCAGAATGGTGGATTACCAAACCAAACTAAAGGCCTTAAATTGTCTCTTCCTGACCCTTGCATAGTCCACCAAGCCCTAAACAGTTTACCACAAGAATTCAATATCATAAAAACCAATTATAACTCCCAAGATGATGCTTGGAACATAAATGATTTGATTTCCCGAGTGGTGGCTGAGGAAGAAAAACTGAAAAAAGAAAAAAAAACCAAAATTTCCCTTTATGCCTTTAGTTCAAACACTAGTAAAGCTAAGAAACCAAAAGCCAAAACTCCTAAGGTAGTTCAGGATACCACAAAGGAACCTGGTCAATTTAAAAATATAGGGGGTCCTAAGAAAGTTGTCTTTAAGAAATAAAAGGAGCCATGCTTCTTTTGTGGTAGGATTGGTCATTTAAAGAAGAATTGAATCAAATATAAGGCTTGGTCAGCCAAACGTGAGCGTAAAGGTAATGACTCATTGGCCCTTGTAGTTTGTTAATCCAATTTTTCTGAAGGCCCATTAAGTTCTTGGTGGCTAGATAGCGATGCAACTAACCATATTGCTTTTACCATATAGGTGTTCATAAACAAGAGGAAACCAAATAAGGAAGAGTCGAAGCTCGCAGTTGGTAACAACTAAGAAGTAGATGTAGAGTTCGTGAGAGATATCAGATTGAATTTAGATTCTAGATTTACACTGATGTTAAGAAATATGTTTTATATTGCTTTTTTTTAGAAGGAATTTAATTTCCATTTCAGTTTTGAATAAGTGTGGTTATGTTTTTGATTTCAAAGATTTTATGGTTAAACTTATTTTTAATTCAGAAGTCATTGACCGCTTCACAATGTCTTATGGTTTGTATAGAATGCACTTATCTCCTTTTGATATCTATGCCTCTTCTTATAATGTTGAAAATGTTGTAAGTAAAAAGTCCTTAGCCTAAGGAAAATTCGTGTATATTGTGGTATAAAAGGCTTAGCCCCATTTCTAAGGAGAGAGTTGAAAGGCTGATAATGAATGAAATCCTTCCTAATATTGATTTCAATGACCTGGAAACATGTGTTGATAGTTGTAGGGGTAAAATGACCAACGAACAGAATAAAGGTGCAATTCGTAGTTCAAACCTTCTAGAAATAATCCACACAACCTATTCGAATACATTGTGTAGAAATAAATATTTTATCAATGAGTTCAAACCTTCTAGAAATAATCCATACAACCTATTCAGATAAATTGTGTAGAAATAAATATTTTATCAAATTCATTGATAATTTTTCCCGATATGTTTATCTGTTCTTGATTAAGGAAAAGTCTGAAGCTCCTGATAAATTCAAGATCTTTAGGACTGAGCTCGAGAAACAACTAGCGAAAGTTATGAAGATTGTGAGGTCTGAGCAAGGTGGTGAATACTATGGTAGACATAGTGATACAAGACAATATAAGGGCCATTTTGTTATGTATTTGGAAGACTTTGGGATAGTGAGTCAATTTACTATGCTTGGAAGTCTTGAACAAAATGGTGTGGTCTAACGACGAAATCGCACCTTAAGGGATATGATGAGGAGTATAGTTAGTATATCAAACTTACTAGAGTTTTTATGAGGTGAAGCCATTAAAATAACCCTTTATATCCTAAATAGAGTCCCTAGTAAAGCTATTCCTAAAACACTTTTTGAGTTATGGACCAGGAGAAAGCCCATCCTAAACCATTTGAGAGTTTAGGGCTGTCTTATAGAAGTAAGACTATATAATCCCTTTGAGAGTAAATTAAATCCCAAATTCACTCACTACTATTTCATTGGGTACTCAAAACATTCAAAGGGGTATTGCTTTAATAATCCTAGTTAATGTACTAGAATTGTGGAGTCACCGACAACTAAATTCTTGGAGTTAGATGTGGCCAAGTAGAGTAGTTGTTCTCAGACCATGTAGAAAAATGAGAAGATTGGAAGGACTATATCTTTTTCTATACATATATAGATGGATGTTATGGTTCATACACCTGAAATATCACCTATAAAGGAACAATAACCAGTTGATGAACTAATTCCTACTGAGGTTCCTCAAGAACATGGTGTAGTTATGGGGGTTCCAGTTAGAACATTCACTAAGGAGAGAAGATCAACCATTCCACTTTATTACATGGTATATTTGGGAGAGAGTGACTATGATATCTGTTGTGTAGTGGATCCACTAACTTTCAAACAACTTATTTCTAGTCTTCAATCTGAGTTGTGCAATGAGGGGTGAAATGCAGTCGATGTGTTATAACAATGTTTGGGAACTTACTGAGTTTCCTAAAGGTTGCAATCCCATTGTTTGCAAGTGGGTTTACAAGATTAACAAGGATTCTAAAGGAAATATTGAGAGGTTTAAAGCCAGATTAGTTGCCAAAGGATACACTCAGAGAGAATGAGTAGACTATAACGAGACATTCTCACCAGCGTCTTCGAAGGATTCTTTTTAGGTGATGATGGCATTGGTAGCTCATTTTGACTTGGAGTTACACCAAATGGATGTAAAGGCCACCTTTCTGAATGAAAACCTTAATGAGGAGGTCTATATGGTGCAGCTCGAGGGTTTTAAGGAAGATGGTAGTGATTATCTTGTGTGTAGACTCAACAAGTCTATATACAGTCTCAAGTAAGCTTTTAGGTAGTGGTATTTGAAATTTAATGATATGGTAACTTCATAAGGTTTTGTTGAGAACAAGTTATATCATTGTATATATCGTAAGGTCAGTGGGAGAAAGTTAATTTTTATGATACTTTATATGGATTATATCTTGCCGGCAAGCAGTGCTCTAAGACTATTGGAACGCCAAAAAATAGATGTGTAAATTAATTCTTTGCTCTATTATCGTATGAAATATAGTGGAAAGCAAAGGTCATTTCCCACATAGGATTATAAATTAATTCAATTAAACACTTAATTGTTAAAAGAAAAAAATATAAATAATTAAACTAAATAATTTCTAAACTAAATTAAATTCAAAACAACCCAATAAACTAATTGGGGTTTTTTTAAACGATTAACTAAAAATTACGAATAATGAAAGACAACTACAATAAACTTTGTAACAATAATGAGAAAACTTGTCAAAGGATCATTCTCCACCACTAACCATGAAATGATAAATCGATATAAGAATTATCCTCAAATTTCTAATAAAATTACCAACTGTAGATAATAATAAGCTCTATTACCCCAATTTTTCCATAGTTTGTCACTATGTAAAACAAGTTTTTTTACTTAATCTCTATCTATTAAATAACTGTTGTGTAAAAATCTACATAAATTAATAAGCAAATAATTGAACAGTTTTATGCAAGTGCACAAGGTCAACATAGTAGTATAGTGTGCAAATGCAAGATCATCTCCACAAGGATTGGTAAATTTTACTTTAGAATTAGTTTCGCAATATAATACGACAGAAATAAGTATTGAGTTTGAATTGATAATGATAAAAGAGTAAGGCTTTGATATCTACCACTAATCATACCTTCCCAGTAAAATAGTGTGCCAACACTTTAGTCATATCACGAATACCTAATGTTGTCAACCTAAGGGCATGGTGTATACTCCTTAAGTTATTGATTTCCCTAAGCCATGAGTTAGACATGGTGTATACTCTAATTTTTTTCTTTCTTAAAGGATTTAGTGTGGTGTATACTAAGTATACTGTTCTTTAGGAGAGCATAATATCCGTGAAAATCGACAAACACACAAGACCTAGGGCATGTTATATACTCACGGTTTCCCATGTTGATTAACCCAAGAATCAGGCGTTGATTTCTTTTGTTACTATTATTAAACCCAGGGCTCGGTCATCCAAATTGATTCAATTAACTAATCTATACCACATACATATGTTGATCAAGCAAACACATATGAGGAATTCAATAAAACATGCATTAATCAATTAAAGCATCATAATACAGCTTTTGCAAAGGCAACAATACTTATATATGGAAAAGCATAAATAGGGCTTTAATCGAGCCCTACTAGTAAGTTAGTTACACATGGTTATGATGATAAACATCTTCATAAAGTAAAATAGAGAGGAAAGAATAAACCCAAAGATATTTCCTGGATGAGTCGTCAATTCGTCTGCAAAATCTCTCCTAGACCATTCCCCCTTATTTCTGTGTTTCCAAGCCTATTTATAGAGTTTAGAAACATATGGAAACCTTAAAACTTGTAAACAAAACCCTAAGTTTATTTCAAAAATAGGACCAGCCACCATACTACACGAGTGTGCTCGATCGCAGCATTGTGCACTTGATCGCACTGTTGTGATCGATCGTAGTCTCCTGTGCTCGATCACACTAACAAACTCTAACTTTTTGCTCTTTAAGCCTGATAATTCTAGAATGCTTCATTTTCTCCAAAAACCTAAAAGAGCATAGAAAACACAGAAAGGAATTAAAATAGCATGAAATAATACAAACTAAGAACTAACAAATGTAAATTAAGGGGCTTAAATATGAATATTTAAGCACTTATCACACCCCCAAATTTACATATTGCTAGATCCTTAGCAATACAAAACTAAAAACTAAATGAAAAAAAAAATAACACAAAGATAAATCTATCATTCATGGTATCCAAAAATTTAAGTCGCACACAAAACCATGATATTCATTCATAAGCAAGCTTAAAATTCAAACCCATCTTCGCAATAAATAGGAGTTCTAAAATCTAATTACTTACAAGAGGTTGGCTAAGGAATCACAAGTTTGACTCAGTGTAAAGTGTACTAGCAAATAAAAATGAAGCTTCCAAATAACTCCAATGTGTAAAGTCTCCATGTCTCAAGATTCATCAAATTTCCCATTAGGATGATCAATAATGGCATAGTTTTATTTTCTTCTTTCTTTATTATGAGACTTTGCCATGCTTAGTTCCCTTAAGCTTTCTAATTGACCCATGTAGCGAGTGTTGAGTCAATGACTCCCAAACCAGATGGTTTTGAGGCATTAGGTGTAAAGATACCCCTAAGGACTTACTAACTCGAGTCAAAAAGGCTACGAACCTGAAATGGCCTTAATGCTACCAAATAAAATTCACACCTTTTGATGTGAACACTCACTGCTTACTAAAGCAAGAAGTTAAGTTACTCAGCGAAAATTTTATTAATGATAATTATGAGCAAAATTCCCACCTTTTGACATGAACACTCACTGCTTACTGAGGCAAGAGGTCCAGTTACTCAGTGAAAAGTTTATTAATGATCATTATGAGCATGTTTCTCTTTTTGTGCAGAATTTTTTTTTCTTCTTTTCTATGCCAAAGTGTTCATCCAACAAGTCATCCAGTTTCAGTTAAGTCATGGAAACATACACATTAAAATAACATGTCATACCTCACACAATTATGTGCTACTGTTCTCGTGTTAGATTAGATCAAATATGTGAATTCTTAAATGCCTAAAGTAAGTAACTAAACTTTAAAATTCTATTATCAGATCATGTGTTCAAAATTTTAAACTCACTAATGAAATCACATCACAACAATTGCTTAGATCAACCAAAATTTCAAAACAACATGAACATGTATTTATCTTTTCAATAATATATATAAAAAAAAACTGGGACAAAATGTGTGTGAATGTGTCTCCCATACCCCCAAACATAAATTACACATTGTCCCTAATGTGTGAATGACATGGAAAGAGCTGACCTGGGAGATGGAGAATTAGTTGGACTGGCATAGCCCATAGCACACCCCCAAACTGAACTGATGCACACATTGTCCCTGAAAAAGAAATACTAAAGTAATACCGGAAAACAACAAAAAAAAATACTAAAAATAAACAGTAACAAGAAATATGAAAAACACGAAAAACAAAAGGATATGCCGTGGGGTGCCTCCCATGAGCACTAAGTTTTACGTCTTCAACCAGATACTAAGTTTTACTTGGATGCTTTAGAGAGACCTCAAGGAGGTGCACAGCTTCAATGATGTTATCAGTAACATCGTCAGATTCTGGCTCAATATCCAATCTTGTGAAACTATGGGTGAGAATGGTTTCCAATGGATCAATATGATGGACCTGAAAAGCTTGCTCAACAACACCTTGCATCATATATATATTAAAACATTCCATATCATCTTGAGGTAATTTTAATGCATCAAATATTTTGAATTATATCTTCTCGCCATTTACCTTCATACTTACAATACTCTTTTTCGCACAAATTTTTGTATTAACAATTCTCATAAAAGGTCGTCCTAAGATGATGGGCATAGGCAATGGCGTAGGGGATTCTTCTATATCTAATATAATAAAATCAGAAGGTAAAATAAACTCATCTACCTTTACCAAGACATCCTCGAGAATACCTCTTGGTCTTTTGATGCTTCTGTTTGCCAATTGCAAGGTGATAGAAGTCAGTTAAAGCTCCCCCAAACTTAGTGTTTCGAATAGAGTATATGGAAGTAAATTGACACCCGCTCCTAGATCTTGTAGTGCACGCTCAAAAAGCTTATCACCTATCCTGCAAGGAATGGTAAAACTACCTGGATCTTTTAGCTTTAGTGGTAGTTTTCTTAACAATACTGCACTTACCTCTTCAGTTAAAGTCACTGTTTTATGCTCCTAAAACTTCCTTTTATAAGTACAACAATCTTTCAAAAATTTAGCACATGCAGGGTTTTGTTGAATTGCATCAAATAAAGGAATATTAATCGCTACTTTTCTCAAAGTTTCAAAGATGTCAAGCAATTTACTTTCTTTCTTTGGCTTTACTAACCTTTGAGGGAAGGGTGGTGATTACTCCCAAAGAATAATGTGGTAGTTGTAGCACAGCTTTGGGGTGTCGATTCTATAGGGAAAAGCGAACTACAAGGGAAAGTGTAAACCTTAACACGAACGATAAAGATCAAGTGAAAGAATCTGAGTTTTGATAATGAAGTAATGAGATTGAGAAATAACAAGGTTTCGAGAATCCTCTTTAGATTCGTTGCCTTATTCTACTCTTGATTCAATTGTTTTTATCTCAATTGCTAGTTTCATATCCCAAACAAGCAATCGGCAAATATTCAATCAAGCATATGAAAACCCTAATGTAATTGCTATGAAGTACTTTTTACTTTCGACTCAAGCACACATGACCTATCTTATAGATTTATCCAGAAATGACAATGTCGTAGTAATGGACAAACCTAAAAGATAAATCTACTAGAATCAATCACATCCAACAATCTTGACATAAGAAGAGCATGACTAGACTTACATAGAGGAGAAAGATGCAATCACCGGATTAAGAGAAAATCTTCTAATTAAATCAAAGAGTATATCATAACAATGTTTAACAATAAATCCGAACTACAACTGAATCAAGAATAGAAATAAGAACAACTACACCTAAGAATTCATCATTTCGCCTTGCTTGGAGATTAGTTGGCCATGGGGCTCATGCTTGAACACCGTAATGGAGAAGAATATGGTAGCTTTCTTAAGATTTCCAGCCTTAATGATCTCCTTTATCAAACCCTAAGTGATCTATTTATAATACAAAAGGTTCTAGGGTATTTTCGGGTCTAAACTATCATTAAAACGCCTTAATTAGGTCTAAAGCGGAGCAGGGAACTGCGTGCACGCCACACCTCAGCCTTTCCAGGCCGCGACGCACAGCTTTGGTCCAAGAATGTAGTTATGCTGGAGGTCGCGGTGCACACTAATGTCTTATGGGCTCTAAATGCTTTCTGGAGGCCGTGGCTCAGCTGGTCCAGGCCGTAACGCTCAGCCTTGGCTCTCTTCATTTTGTCCTTCCGCAATCATGCCTTCACTCCAGTATGCATCAAATCATCGTGCTTTAAGCAACGATAGATTTTCCATCTTTTTTGAACCCAAAACACTTGAAAATGCACTGAAATAGATCAATGATCTAAGAATGACACTTTAGAATTGTTAAGGTATAAATGTGTAATTGAACCCTAGATTAACCCTAAAATACTAAAAATTAAGCATTGTTAAGATGCATTTTATGACTCTCTTCAGGTGGTGCATTCACCTTCTCTATTTCACTTACCCTTAATATGAATGCTTTGTCTGGAGATGCTTGTGCAGGCTCATCAGCTCCTATGATCTTACCATTTCTAAGAGTTGTAACAGCCTTCAGTTGCTAGTGTCCTCCTGGATTAGGTAGTGTTTGGGCTGGAAGCTCACCCTGTTTTCTTCCACTCAGCTCCTTAGCCAATTGCCCCACTTGTACTCTAGTCTTTGGATAACTTGCTTATGCTTTGCATTTTTTTTGTCTTTGCTCAGTCCGAAATTGTCTTTCCTCTACCATAAACTGATTTTGTGAAGTCATCAGTTGCTATTGTTGAGTGGCCAATTGCCTTACAAGACTCTCTAGGTCACTTTTTTTTTTTTTTCCGGAACTAGTTGGGCTGCTTGTTGGGAGTTCTTTTGCTGCCCTGGAAGGTCCAGGGCATTCTGATTGTTATTCCATGAGAAGTTGGGGTGGTTTTGCCATCCAGGATTGTAGATATTTTCATATGGATTGTTCTTGGGTGGATAGTTGTTTGGTCCCACATAGTTTGCTTGCTCTGGATCTGCAGATGAATACAAAGGGAAACTTTCAGTAGTGTGATAAAAATAAGAACATATAGCACATACCTGGAGTTGTGTAGCTTATGGACTAGGTGATATGTTCTGAGCAATCATGACTTTTACAAGCATATCTAGCTTCCTTTCCACAGTAGCTATCTAATTTGAAGATCCACCCTTTAAAGTTACCTCGTACATAACTTTGCCGTTAACTCCTTGTCTACCTCTAGAGGAGAATTGTTGGGTGTGCTCACTTAATGTCTCAAACAACTCCATGGCTTCTTCACTGCTCTTTTCCATCAGCACACCTCCACAACTCGAATCTGCAATACCTTTGTTTATGTCACTCAGACCTTCATAAAAGGCTTATACCAGTTCATCTTGAGGTAGGTTATGATGTGGGTATTTGAGTAGCAGCTCATTAAAGTGTCCCCATGCTTCAAAGAAAAGGTCTCCATCCTTCTGTTGGAAAGATCGAATCTCCTTCCTCGTCTGTCTTGTCTTTTATGCTGGGAAAAACTTCTTTATGAACCTAATGGATAGCTCTTCCCAAGTATCAATAGACACTACATGTAATGAATTATACCACAACTTAGCATTATTTTTTCATGAAAAAGAGAAAAGGATTAACCTGATTCCCTCTTGATCTAGGCCCCGGATGTGCTGGAACTTACAGAGATCAAAGAATTCCTGAAGATGCAAGTGTGGGTCCTCAGTAGGTATTCCCCTAAAATGAGTCAAAGCACTGAGTATCTGTGGGGATATATAATAATTGCCTTCTGCTTCAGGTTGATAAGTAATGCATGAGGGCTAGTTGAGGTTCCATAGGATGAAAGATTGCTTCATGGGTCTTCGCTCTAGTGGTGGTTGGTTGTCAAGCTGTTCTACCATGGGTGATTCTCCCTCGAATTCTTCTTATTCCTCCTTAACGTTGTCTCTAGGCCTCTGTCGAATGGTCCACTCAATCTTTATATCGAGTGGAAAGATGGTTGGATTCCTAGATCGAAGTCCTTGCATGAATCAGCTGAAACTCTTCAGTGTAACAACTTCAATATTGCTGCTCGAGTAGTTTCTGGACCTTTTGTGTTTGATCGGACCAAGCACTGCACTCGATTGTAATGCCAGAAATTACTCTACTGCAAACTTAAAACAGAAAAATAGAAAACAAAAAAAAAACAAATAAATAAATAAATTAGATATATGATGAAACAAAATAAAACTGAACGAAAAATAATTCTAAACAGAAATTTAGTGGAATCCCCGGCAATGGTGCCAAAAACTTGTTGTGCAAAAATCTACCTAAATTAATAAGAAAATAATTGAACAGTTTTACTTGCAAGTGCACAAGGTCAACATAGTAGTATAGTGTGCAAATTCAATATCATCTCCACAGGGATTGGTAAATTTTGCTTTACAATTAGTTTCGTAATATAATACGATAGAAATAAGTATTGAGTTTGAATTGATAATGATAAAAGTGTAGGACTTTGATATCCACCACTAACCATACCTTCCCAATAAAAAAGTGTGCCAATGCTTTAGTCATATCACGAATACCTAATGTTGTCGACTTAAGGGCATGGTGTATACTCTAACTCTTTTCTTTCTTAAAGGATTTAGCATGGTGTATACTAAGTTGTTCTTTAAGAGAGCATAATATCCGTGAAAATCGACAAACACACAAGACCTAGGGATGTTATATACTCTTGGTTTCCCATGTTGATTAACCCAAGAATCCGGCATGGATTTCTTTTGTTACTATTATTAAACCTAGGACTCAGTCATCTAAATTAATTCAATTAACTAATCCATACCACATGCATATGTTAATTAGGCAAACACATATGAGGAATTTAATAAAACAGGCATTAATCAATTAAAGCATCATAATACAGCTATTGCAAAGACAAAAATACTCATTTATGGAAAAGCATAATTAGGAAAAATCTTTTCTCCTTGATCACCAATGCAGCTACTTTCTTCCCAATTTTCTCTTTTTCTTTTTTTTTATCTAGGAAAAATCTATTTTTTTTATAAGGTAAGGGCAACTAACCTTATATAGGAAAACTCATAGAAAAGAAAAGGAAAGTACAATAATATTACTCCTAATAGGAAAAAGAAAAATACTAAAATAGGAAATACTTCTACTACTAGGAAAACATAAAATAGGAAAGTAGCTAAAATGAAATATGACACAAAATAGGAAAAAGTGCAGCGCAAGTAAAATTGGTATATATATGGAGGCTCACAATATTCGTTAGGTTTTTTTTTTATTGTCTTCTCCAGCTATGCGGGCCGTGGCCCAAGAAAAGTATGCCACGGCCCGTGTCCTTCTTCTAATTTAGCTATTTTCCTTTGATAAAACGATGTCATCTCTCTCATTTTAACTCCGATTTTCGAACCGTTTGATCCCAGACGTTCCAGATCTTCTTGCCAATATTATTTTTTTATCCAAATATTATTTTTATGCACCTGTGACCTGAAAATACATAAAAAAAAATATCCGTGATTCCAAAAAACATATTTTTAAGACAATTAAGTAAAAATGCAAGATTTAGACCTAATTTCCCCCAAATAATACCGATAAATCACTAAGTATTAGTTTATTTTCAAGTACTCATCACAACCCCCAACCAGCTCCTTACTAGCCCCTAGCAAGTCAAACGTCTAAAAATTACCTCCAACCAAAACCAAAAATCAAAACTACTACTAAACTAAGATAAATCACTTTCATCAATTGCACTGTTGCATATAGTGAATGCAACAAGCCTTTAAACCTATTGGTGCCGCAAATAGGATGAGTATAGTCTCGTGAGTGCTTCCAGCAGCGATACCCACAAACACCTAAAAGAATTAAGCTTAATTTTGGGTCGATTCATAATCCTGTCTCATAAGATTGCAAAGAGCATATAATTAACAGTATCGTCAAATATCACACAAATTCAAGAGTTAGATTCACAAGTCCACTTTTACTCTTTCCCTCAATCTTTACCACTTCCCTTGCACGATTATTCATAAAGATTAGTTTTACTGCTCAAATTGTGTTATGCGGACAAATATTAATCATGATCTCGAAATATGTGTATCAAACTCTATAGGCCTATTTTTCAGAAATACTCTCCACTAGTTTAGGATTGTCACACCATTTGGGATCAAAATGACTTTATCAAGCTTGTATTGTTAGGCTAGGTTAATGGCTACAAACGAAGGATAGGATTCAGGCAAAGTAAGATGACCTTATTTGAAGCATAACCTTAAAGCACTAGGAGCCACTATTCCTAAACATTTACTTTCCTTTATCATTGAACTCATCTTTTCAACCAAACCCTTTTTTCTTCTTTTTTCAACCATCCCCAATTTCTTACAAAGCCTGTATTTTCATTCATGCATTTTTTTTTTGCCATCTACTCCTTGATAACTTGCCACAACACCCCAACCTATCATCTTTCATAACTTGGGTTATGGTAATATTCAAAATCAACTCATTTCCTAACTCCCTTTATGCTTTATTTTAATGTGTGCATTTAGGTCCTCTTAAAGGGTAAGGATATAATGTTTAAGCTAAAAAAAGGGTAGGTTATAATGGGCTAAAAACAAGAAAAACACAGTCTCTTATTATGGCTCAAAGGGGTGACTAGCAGTTAAAATGAAAAATGGTAGGCTAAAAAGGCTCAAACGATCCAACAATGGCCTAAATCATATCCCTAATGGTGTGAATCCTAGGATTTCGCCTCGAGCAGTCATCACATAGGTTCTAGAGTCTGTTGAGATCAATCATAAAATCAAAGTCCACATAAAGCTTCTCTAAGCATGCAAAGACTATCAATCCTCATAATCATATTTAGGAATAATATAAATCTTATACAATTGCAGACTAGACAGGCAACCCACTCTTAAACTTATGCAAAATCCAACTCAATTGAAAACTACATATAAATGCCACTTGATATACCATCATTAACCATATAAATCAACCCAAACATCAAACTTAGTCTTTCTTTTTATTTAATTTTAATTTTTTTTAAATAGAATTCTAAGGAAAATGAAACTAAAAACTTTTAAAATCCTAAGGAAAATAAAACTAAAAACAAAAATAAAATAAAAAGCTTAAAAAAATGAAAATATAGCAATACACCACCCACCCCCAACCTAAATTAGGCAATGTCCTCATTGTTATGAAAAATAAAATAAACTGAACCAAACTAAAAAACTAAAAGCTAAAAACTATATGAAATAAATGAAAAATAAAAATTAATAAAAATTGGGTTGCCTCCCAGTTAGCGCTTGGTTTAGTGTCGTCAGCCCGACGTGTACCCCTTTTCACTCATCAATATATGTTGGTTCGTAAAGTGATACATCCTCTACATCATGCATCTCAAATGACTCATAGTAAAGATTTAGTCTATATCCGTTCACCTTAAAAACTTTGTCGGTTTTGAAACTCTTGATTGCAACCGCAATGTGAAGAAAAACATTAATAACAATAAAAAGTCAAACCCAACGGGAACATAACTTACCAGGAAATAACTTCAAGCATGAGTGGAATAAAAGAACTTTTTTCCCTACACTAAAGTTTTTCTGCACAATCATCCTATCGTAGAATGCCTTAGTTTTCTCTTTGTAAGTTCTTGCACTCTCATGGGCATAATTTCGTATCTCCTCAAGTTCTTGTAGTTGGAGTTTCCTTTGCTCACCCGCAGCATCCATCTCCATGTTGCATTACTTTACAGCCCAAAATGCATTGTTCTCTAATTCAACCGGAAGATAACAAGGCTTACCATAGACTAACCAATAAGGAGACATACCGATGGGTGTCTTGTAAGCGATTCTATAAGCCCAAAGTGCATCATCAAGGCGTGAACTCCAATCTTTTCTATTCCAGTTAACCGTCTTTTCATGTATGGATTTCATTTCTCGATTCAACACTTCAGCTTACCCATTGGTTTGTGGATGATATGCCGTGGATACTTTGTGTTTCGTGTTATACTTCTTCAACAATGCTTCCACTAACTGATTCCAAAAGTGTGTACTTCTGTCACTGATAATGGTCTTTGGTGTTCCAAACCTTGCAAAGATGTTAGACTTTACAAAATCTACAAAAACTTTAGAAACATCAGTTTTGGTGGCTTTTGCTTCCACCCATTTTGAGATATAATCAACAACAAGTAAAATGTAAAGATTATCAAAGAAGATGGGAAGGGTCCCATGAAATTAATGCCCCAAACACCAAAAATCTCAACAAAAAGTATAGGGGTTTATGGCATTTGATTTCAGGCACCTAAGTTACCTATCCTTTGACAACGATCACATGACTTGCAAAAGAAATATGCATCCTTAAACAACGAGGGCCAATAAAAGCCACAATCAATCACCTTGAGTGTCGTTTGCTTAGGTCCAAAGTGTACCCCGCATGTATAAGAATGATAGAAGGTAAGAATATAAGAGAATTCAGATTCGGGCACACACTTTCTTATCAATTGATCGGAGCAGTGCTTCCACAGATATGGATCATCCCACATATAGTACTTTGCATCCGCTTTACTCTTGTCCTTCATAGCACGAGTCAAATCTACTGGTAGCTTATTGGTAACCAAGTAATTGACAATATCTACATACCAAAGGGCTACCAATCCAACTGAAAATAACTACTCACCCAAAAAATTCTCATGCAGTGATAAGGCATCTTCATTATGAATCAAGCGACTTAGATGATCTGTAACCAGATTTTCACTGCCTCTTTTGTCTTTAATCTTTAAATCGAATTCTTGCAAGAGAAGTATCCATCGGATGAGGCGTGGCTTAGCATCCTTCTTAATCAGCAAGTACCTAAGAGTTGCATGATTAGAATAAATGATTATCTTTGTACCAATCAAGTAAGAACGAAATTTTTCTAAAGCCAAGATACAACCAAAAACTCATTTTTAGTCATGGAATAGTATGTTGGGCATCATTTAATTTCTGAGATGCATAATAGATGGCATGGGAAAGCTTTCCCACTCGTTGTCCTAAACCAGCACCCATAGCATAGTCACTGGCGTTGCACATGATCTCAAATGGGAGGTTCCAGTTAGGTGGTTTAATGATAGGAGCCGAAGTCAAGAGCTCCTTCAGTTTTTCAAATGCTTCTTTGCACTTCTCATCAAACTCAAAAACCATATCCTTTTGAAGCAACTTGCACAAGGGCAATCCTATATTTGAAAAATCCTTTATAAACCTGCAATAAATTCTTGCATGACTAAGAAAAGAGTGAATCTCCCTCACACTAATGGGAGGTGATAAGGAACGAACAAGATTAATCTTAGATTTATCAACCTCAATACCTCTAAAAGATATAACATGTCCCAATACTATATTTAAGAATGAGTGTAAGGTTATCAAGACATTTATCAAAAGAATCACCATACACTAAAATCATCCATAAATACCTCTATGATGTTCTTTACATATTCTGAAAAAATACTAACCATACACCATTGGAAAGTCGCTGGAGCATTGCAAAGACCAAAAGGCATGTGTCAATAGGCAAATGCACCAAATGGACAAGTGAATGTCATCTTTTCTTGGTCTTCCAGTGCGATCACAATTTGGTTATAGCCTGAATAACCATCAAGGAAACAGTAGTAAGAATAATCGGTTAACCTTTCAAGCATTTGATCGATGAATGGTAGAGGAAATTGGTCTTTACAAGTTGCCGAGTTGAGTTTTTGGTGATAGATGCAAACTCGCCATCCGGTTTGGACACTGGTTGGAACTAGTTCATTTTCTTTATACTTGACGACGGTGACCCTGGATTTCTTTGGAACCACTTGTATCAGACTCACTTACTTGCTATCCGAGATTGAGTAAATTACCCCTACATTTAGGAGCTTCAGTATCTATTTTTTGACCACCTCCATCATAGGTGGGTTTAATCTTCGTTATGCCTCTCTGGTAGGTTTTGATCATTCTTCTAGCAATATTCGGTGCATGCACATGGATGGGCTAATTCCTTTGATATCTGCAATTGTCCAACCAATAGCCATCTTGTGATTTTTAAGCACCCGAATGAGCTTCTCCTCTTGTAAATCTGAGAGGTCTTGGCAATGATCGCAGGCAATGTGTTCTTCTCACCCAGGTAAACATACTTAAGATGCTCCGGAAGGGGTTTCAGTTCCAAGTTAGGTGCCTGTATCATAGAAGGTAAACGTTTCTCATTAGATATGGGTAATTCAAGGAACAAAACATCATACCTCATTTGTGGTAGGGCTCCCAAGAATGCCACAACTTCCTCTACATCTTTAGTCACTTGTACATCATGTTTCGGCCTCTTGGGAGTTTCCATCTCCAAGTGATCACTAATGGCGACCTCCAAACCGTCTTTGCCAATCAACTCAAATAATTTTTGTGCTAAAGAATCAATAATGTCAACAGGAAATACAGAATGTAAATCACTAGGATATCTCATGGCCTCATAGATATTGAAACGAATAACTTCCCCATCGAATTCCATAGTGAGAGTCCCATCATGAACATCTATCTTTGTTCGCGCAGTTTTTAGGAATGGTCTTCCTAGCAGTATCAGTGTTAGGTTGGGAGATGTCTCATCCTCTATCTCTAGAACATGAAAATTTCGTCGGAAAGACTAATTCATTTACCTGCACCAAAACATCCTCTATAATCCCCTCTGTAAAAGTGTTAGAACAGTCAGCAAGTTGTATAATTACACTAGTCTCCTCTAGTGGTCCAAAATTTAAAGAAGTATAAATAGAATAAGGCATCACATTAATTGATGCTCCTAAATCTAACATAGCTTTTTCAAACCTGGTATTGCCGATTGTGCAGGGACTGATGGAAGTGCCTAGATCTTTGCACTTGGGTGGAAGCTTCCTTTGGAGCACTGTTGAGACGTTTTCTCCCACACTTATTTGCTCATTCTTTTTGAACTTTTGTTTATTGGTGCACAATTCTTTCAAGAATTTGGCATAGCGCGACACTTGCTTTATTGCATCCAAAAGAGGAATATTTACCTCTATCTTGCGGAAGATCTCTAGAATTTCCTTATCTTACTCCTCATTTTTAGACTTAGTAAACTTGCTAGGAAAAGGTGGAGGAGTAACATAGGAAGAGTTAGGTGTTTTTGCATTTACCTTGGGGGATGACAAATTATTAGTGGATGGTTTGCCTTCATCTTCCTCTAAAATGGCTTTCCTTTTTTGTTCTTTCTTTGTGGATAGCGTGCTTGATAGTGTATGTGGTAAAGTTTCAAGTGGCTGTCCACTTCTCAATGTGATTGCACTAGCATTCTCCGTTGGGTTAACCACAACTTGGGATGGGAGTTTTCCTGATCCTTGTGCTTATAACTTACTCATTGTTGTAGTCAGTTGGCTCATTTGATTCTCTAAACTCTGGATACTTGCCTTGGTTTCCTATTGAAATTGCATTGTATTGGTAGCAAGGGCTTTTACTATGTCATCCAGAGATGTACCTGAGTTTTGTGGAGTGAGTTGAGGTTTAGCTTGGTATGGCTGTTGTATTCTTTATTGATTGAACCCCGGTGGCCAATTGAGAATGCCATTTGGAGCATTTTGTTGATTTCCCCCATAGCTAAAATTAGGATTATCCCTCCATCCAACATTATAGGTGTTGGAAAAAGGGTCATATCTCTGCCTTTGTTGACCTAGAAATCAGCCTATGGCATTAGCTTGCTTCGTGTTGCCTTCTTGCAAAGTTGGGTACATGTCAATTGGATGCCCTATCATCGAACAAACTCCACATGGTTTGGCTTGTTGCCTGTTCCCCATAGCCATTTGTTCCACGAGTAAAGTGAGGTGGGCAAGTTGTTGCTCAATTGTTGTTGTCCCTACCTCATTCATTTTCTTTGGCGGTGGTGGTGGTTCATGCCAGCTACTAAACTGTCGGGAGTTAGTTGCCATGTTTACAATCAAATTCCCTATGGCTTCCGGTGTTTTATCCACTAAGGCTCCCCCACTAGCAACATCAATTATACTCCTCTCCATTGGCATTAATCCCTCATAGAAATACTGGATGAGGAGTTGTTCACTAAATGGTGGTGAGGGCAGCTAGCACAGAGTTTCTTAAAATGCTCTTAGTATTCATAAAGTGATTCTCCATTGTATTGCCGAATACCACATATTTCCTTCCTAATGTTGGCAGCCTTTGATATAGGGAAATACTTCTCCAGAAATAGCCTCTTCATATCATTTCATGTGGTTATAGTGCCGAAAGGTAAATAAAAGAGCCATTCCTTTGCTGAATCAGCTAGAGAGAATGGAAAGGCTCTCAACTTGACTTGCTCTTCAGAAATTCCGATCGGTTTCATGCTTGAACACACCACATCAAATTCATTGAGATGCTTATTTGTGTCTTCTTCTGCAAAACCTTGGAATGTCGGCAGGAGATGAATCATTCCCGATTTGAGTTCAAAAGCAACCTTCAGAGTAGGATACTCAATACATAATGGTTGTTGATCAATGTTTGGCGCTGCCAACTCCTTAGGTGTTCGATTATTCAGTGCCATCTCCTCGTAATCAGAATAGTCTGAATCACCTAATGAGTCGCTTTACGAACTAGATGGGAGGGCGGTGTGGACTGCTCGATCAAATGTTTCTGAGATGGGTCCTTTTGATCTCAAGGTGTAGGGACTCTGATGCATTCAAATTTACTTGAAAAAGAAGAAGAAAAAAAACTAAGAAAACAAAAAGTAAGAACTTAAAACAAATTAAAAAATAACAAATAAGCAATTTAACGAATTAATTTAACAATCCCTTGCAACGACACCAAAATTTGGCACACCAAGAAACAGACGTGTAAATTAATTCTTTGCTCTAAAAATTATTGTATGAAATATAGTAGAAAGCAAAAATCATTTCCTATAGAGGATTGTAAATTAATTCAATTAAACACTTAACTGTTAAAAGAAAAAATATATAAATAATTAAACTAAATAATTTCTAAACTAAATTAAATTCAAAACAACCTAATAAACTAATTGGGGGGTTTTTTTAAATGATTAACTAAAAATTACGAATAATGAAAGCAACTAAAATAAACTTTGTAACAATAATGAGAAAACTGGTCAAAGGATCATTCTCCACCACTAGACATGAAATGATGAATCAATATCAGATTTATCCCCAAATTCCTAATAAAATTACCAACCGTAGATAATAATAAACTCTATTACTCCAATCTTTCCTTAGTTTGTCGTTAAGTAAAACATGCTCTTTACTTAATCTCTATCTATTATATAACCTAGAATAAGCTCTCTAAATTTAATTTAATAGAAGTATTAGGTTAAAAGCGATAGGTTGGTTCAAGAAACAAACGAATAAGCTTGGTTCATTTATCTTGAGTTATGTTCCATTTAATAATCACACGAAAATATCCCATCATCAGTGATTACTAATTACTACCATTCATTAGAAATTTAAGACAATTACATATCAAGATTCCTAACCTAGCAATAGATAATTACCCTATTTCATTTAGTTGGCCATCTCGAATAAAATAAAATAATAATCATAAACAATTCTTATGGAAGAATATTAACAATTTTATTAGAAATATGGATAATAATCTCCGAATATTCAATCACAAAATCATGTCTAGGGCTTGGAAATCATCCTTAACCAAAAATAAAATTAGCTAGACATAATCCTAAAATTAAAAACAAAATAAATAGTCAAAGACATGAAAGATGGGAAGAATGAAGAATGAAAGCGAACAATAGTAATCTTGAAGAGTCTTCTATGCAGATGAATCTCCTTGATCTCCAATAGCAGCTATGTGCTTCCCAATTTTCTCTCCTCTTTTTTTTTTTTTTTTTTTTTTTTGTCTAGGAAAAATCTGTTCTTTTTTTACAAGGCAAGGCCAACCAACCTTATATAGGCAAACTCCTAGAAAAGAAAAAGAAAGTACAATAATATTACTTCTTCTAGGAAAAGGAAAGACACTGAAATAGGAAATACTTTTACTACTAGGAAAACATAAAATAGGAAAGTAACTAAAAGGAAATATAATACAAAATAGGAAAAAGTGCAGCATAGGAAAAGGAAAGACATTTAAATGGGAAATACTTCTACTACTAGGAAAACATGAAAGAGGAAAGTAGTTAAAATGAAATATGACGCAAAATAGGAAAAAGTACAGCGCAAGTAAAATTGGTATATATATATATATATATATATATGGAGGCTCACAATATTCATTAGGTTTTTTTTTATTGCCCTCTACAGCTATGCGGGTCATGGCCCAAGAAAAGTATGCCGCGGCTTGTGTCGTTCTTCGAATTCAACTATTTTCCTTTGATAAAACGACGTCATCTCTCTCATTCTAACTCTGATTTTCGAACCGTTTGATCCTAGACGTTCCAGATCTTCTTGCCAATATTATTTTTTCATCCAAATATTATTTTTAAGCATCTGTGACATGAAAATACACAAAAAATAGCTGTGATTTCGAAAAACACAATTTAAAGACAATTAAGTAAAAATACAAGATTTAAACCTAATTTCCCATAAATAATATCGATAAATCACTAAATATTAGTGTATTTTCAAGTAGTCATCAACTATTGCATGAAACAAAATAATTGTTATCTAGAGAGTTCGATATGAAGGACCTTGGTGAGGCATCTTTTTTCCTAGGCATAGAGATCTATAGGGATTGTTCTTATCATATACTGGGACTCTCTTAGAAAGCTTACATTGATCAGATTCTAGATAGGTTCATTATACAAAATTGTAAACTTGGGAACGTTATAGTTCTCAAAGGTGATAAACTAAGCTTATCACAGTGTCCTAGGAATGATATTGAAAGAGAATCTATGAAGAATGTGCCTTATGCTAGTGCAATTGGGAGCACCATCTATGCTCAGGTTTGTACTAGGTCAGATATTATTTTTTTAGTTGGACTTTTAGGTAGATACCAATCAGACCCTAGTTATGATCACGGGGTGGTTGCTAAGATGGTATTGAGGTACTTAAAGGGAACAAATGACTTTGTGCTTATTTACAGAAGGGTTCAAACACTGGAGCTGGTAAGGTATACGGATTCAGACTTTTCCAACTGTCAAGATGACAAAAAGTTCATATTGGGGTATGTGTTTATGATGGCGGGAGGGGTAGTATCTTTGAAGAGTGAAATATACATTGATCACTTTTTTCTACCATGCAGGCAAAGTTTGTAGCATTCTATAGAACAACTACTAAGAAAATTTGGCTCAAGAACCTCATTTATAAGTTAACAATTGTTAATTCCATTGCTAGCCCCATCCAGTTGTACTGTGATAACAGCTCCACTGTGTTGTTCACTAAGAATAATAAAGGTATCATAGGGTCCAAGCATATGTAATTAAATATTTAACAGTTAAAGAGCTTGTAAAGAAAGGTGATGTCACAGCGGATTATATTGATGTAGATGATATGGTTGCTGATCCATTGACTAAAGGCCTTAGCTTTGCTGCTTTTCAAAGACGTGTTGTCAGTATGGGCTTAAGAGTATCTTTTGATGCACTTGGTTAATGGAAAGCATGATTTTAGGCTCTATTTGGGTAATAAAGTTTTCATCTGTATTTATATATTTTCAATGATGCATTGGATTTTATTAACTATGTCTATTGCATGCAATTTTATAAAGTTTCTGACATTACAGTTATTTTTAGAATATGGTTGCTATATATGGTTGATATGTCATATAAATCCACTTAAAGTCTTAAGATTTGTGTCAAACTTGAGCAAAAAGCTAGGGGCATTCAGTTATTCTCCTTAAGGGTATGTCTTGTGACACATAAAGTGTAGAGTCTAGTTCTTTCTTTTAATATTTTTTACATTTATCGTACATGTATGTTATTTGGGTAAATTAAAATCTTTTACGTTTGGTATGCACATGATTCATTGTAGATATGAGATAATTGGAAGTGTAAAATTAATGATGATATTTTTTAAAACAAAACTTGAGTAGAACAAATAAAAGACTTTGGGATTTATTTTAAATTCTTATGAAAATACAAGAGGGAGAGTAGAAATTGTAATTTAAAGTATAAGACAAGGGCATGGGTAGAATTTTCTTGTTGTAAAGAAGTATAAATAGGGTGGGATAGGAAGAGAGACACATTTTCGAGTCTCCTCTCTAATTCTCTAGAAAATTTTAGCAAACTCTCTCTCTTGGTTTTCTCCATAAAACCTATTTTCTTTCATTTCTTTCTTTAGCTCACCCGTCCACTTGCCCTAAATTTTTGCAGGGACCTACTTGACACTGAGAGAAACTCAACGGTATGGGAGGTGATGTCACATAACTACCCGAAGGTGACACGTGGACCCCATGCACCAAACGTCTAATTTCCCTTATTTTGTATTTTCGACCATTTTTACAAGAAATTTAAAATAGAACCTTCTTCCATATTGTTTCCCTTTAGAGTAGGCCTAAAAAAACTTAAATTTAGAGCTTTGTTTGGTTAAATTTGGATTTAATTAAATAAAGTTCGAGTTGTTGGAAGTTCGATGGAGTTCCTAGAAAAATTATTGAGTTTTTCTTAAGATTAAAAATACTTGAGCATGATTTGAGTTGTGGGTATTGTAAAATATGAAAGTTGAGACCTAAGAGATTTTGGGTTTAGTTGGATTTGATTTAATTTCATAAATTGGAGAGTTTCTTGAACGATTTGAGACTTGTCAATCACAAGAATTATAAATAGAAAGAAAATAAGACACAATATACACAAGTTCACCCCAGAATAAGGCTACGTCCTGCCAAAAGTTTCACTATTATAAACCTCACAAACCTCTTGTTACAATGTGCGCTTAGTACATAAAGAGTATTTATAAGCAACTTAAGATGTCCTAATTAGTGTTTCTGCCATGTTGCAAAACCATAACTATTCATGGGCCCAAGCTCAAACTGTCAAGCAAAAAATCAGACCCAAAACATGCACAGGGCTTGAAATTTTCGAGGGCACTACCCCTAACCCCCGTGGTCGTCGGGGGTTCTACAGATCTGGACCCGTGAATTATGCACCAACTCTAGCAATACTTCACACACATGGAAAACTTTCGAGGACTCTATTTCTTCAAGCCTATCTCAATAGTACACCACTTAAACTTCGCTAGACTAACTACCTTGGTCAAGAAATCTTCTTTGTTCACTATTGTATCGACTTTCTCCAATATTATCACATTTTCTTCAATCTTTTCCTAGATGAAGTGTCATTGGATATCAATGTGCTTCATCCGTGAATGAAGTGTAGGATTCTTTTCTAAGAATATAACACCTTGATTATCACTTTTCACCTTCACTACTCCTTGTTTAAACCTATGCTCAGCACATAACCTTTGAAGTCAAACCACTTCCTTTCCAACATGAGTTATCGTCGTATACTCTGCTTCTATGGATGAAAGAGCAACAACACTTTTTCTCTTACTCATCTAACTCACCGCTCTACCAAATAAATTGAACATATATTCGCTGGTAGACCTCCTGCTATCAATATCTCCTCCGCAGTCAGCATCAACCGATCCTACAATATCAAGATTCTTCTTACCTCACATACCTCCATAACACAATGCAAACTCTGATGTGCCACAAAGATATCTAAGAACTCTTTTGATTGTAGTCCAATACTCTTTCCTAGGATTAGACATATATATGCTCAATACTCCCACTGCTTGGGCAATATATGGTCTTGTACACACTATGGCGTACATCAAACTTCCAACCGCTCTAGCATAAGGTACGTGCGCCATCTCTTAAGCTTCTTCTTCTGTTTTCGGACATTGTTCCACAAATAAGTTGGTTCCCAAAGATATGGGAGTCCTTACCGGCTTGCTTTCAGACGTGTTAAATTTCTTCAACACTTCTTCAAATACTTCTTCTGACTTAGCCACAGTTTTCAATTTTCATGATCCCTCTTTATCTGCATGCCCAAGATAAAGTTTGTTGGCCCTAGGTCTTTCATGTCAATCTGCTTTGCTAACAATGCCTTCACAGTGCTAATCATTTTCTTGTTATTTCCAATCAACAACATATCATCAATGTACAAAGTTAAAATGACAAAATCAACCCCTAACATTTTCCCATAGACATAGTGATCAGCATAGCTGCGAGTGAACCCAAGTTGAATGGCATATGTGTCAAACTTCTGGTGCCACATCGATGGTGACTGCTTTAGTCTGTACAAAGACTTCTTAAATTTATAAACCAACTCTAACATTTCTTTAGTCCATACAAAGACTTCTTCAATTTACAAACCACACCCATGGTCGTCGAGGGTTCTACAAATATGGACCCGTGAAGTATGCACCAACTCTAACATTTCTTTGATAAGAGTTATTAATTTTCATGGAATTTGTTATCTCTAATTAATTTTGAATGAGATTATTTAGTAAATCCACCTTTAGTTCTCTTGACTTTGAAACCAAAATTTTCCTACATGATTTGATTCTTGAAGGTTTTTAGAAAATAAATAAAGCCTTTGTCTTTAGGTATAAACTTAAAATTTTGAAAGAAAAGTAGGGAAGCAAAAGGAAAGTGAGCATATTTATGCTTTTTAAAAAAAAAAATTGTTATCCTTAATTGGTTTTTTATAAGTTGTCAACTAATTATTTAGTAAGAAATGGAAGAGAAATTAAGGATAATGAACATACTTCAAAATCTAGATTTGTCATCTCTAAATAATTTTTTTGTGAGATATAACCTAATCCTTAAGTAGAATAAAATAAATGGTAATACATAGTATAGGCCTAGATTTTATATTTATGTATAGTAATGTGTGGTTGCATGACACTATAAGAATAATATATGAATACATGTACTTGAAGTTTTAATTAAGACTAGTATCACATAAATGTATAACATGAATATGGAGTTTTTGGTAAATTTCATTTCATGGTAAAAAGTTGGTATGTATACATGTTTTACCTTTAAATAAAAACAAAGTGTTAAATATATACACACACACAATTTTAGGTGCTTGTGATGACATCACCAAGGGCAAAAAGGTTATTCAAAGATAGTTATCGGGGGACATCCTAAAGTGAGTTTCATCTTACTCTTAGTAAACGTGATAAATGGTATAACGAAAGTGAAAAGTTAAAAGTGAATATAAGCATAATGACTATTAAAATATAAATCATATAAAATTTATATATGAACTTACGAGAAATAAGCATAAATATGCCTTGATGTCCTTTCTTTTGAAGAACTATTGTGGTGTGATTGATTTGATGAATTATGCATGAGAAATTGTTCTGTTATGAATGCATTTCTTATGATATAAGTTTTGATGATGTTTTGAAATGATTTCAGTGATTCAAGTGAACATGTGAATATAAGACCCCGCCCGGTAAGGGGTAGGAGGATACAGGAATCTTAGATTGATAGGACCCCACCCGATAAGGGGTAGGGAGAGGATCTGAGTTGTTTATGCTGAGGGATATACTAGTACGTGGGGAGACGTCCTTGTTGTTATATGATTTGCCTAGTGAGAGGCATTGTGATGATATTAGCCCAGTGAAGGGCAATGACACGAGATGAGATGAGTTGAGACATGGTCATGCATTGCATTGCACTATATTGCATTGTATTTCATTTGATGATTGATGTGATTGATGTGATTGGCCTATAAAGGGCACATGTTGTGATTGGCCCAATGAGGAACATGAGATGTCGATTGTCCTTGTGATATGTGTAGTGTGGTAAAATTACGTGCTATGTGGTTAAGTAAAAGTATTAGCAAATCTTTGTGATGATTGTTTCTTGATGTTATAAATATTGAGAAATGTAACCAAAAACGTATAAAAAGAGCTTATTATATATATAAATGAATTATGTAATGAGGTTTGGAAATAAAGAAATAAATCCCAAAAATGTTACTTGTAGTAATGTGAAAACTCACTAAGCTTTTTAGCTCACCCCCTTCCTATTTTATTAATATTTTAGAAAAAATTTCCAAAAGGCTTTGGATCAAGCCATTAGAGAGATTAAAGAAGAAAAATGTCCTTAGCAAGATTCTCATCCACGGTATTATCATTTCTTTGGGTCTTTTGAAGTCTAGTTTTTTGTTTTGCATGACTTTATTTTGAAAAAAAAAAAAAAAACTACATATGTAGATGTCTTATATGTATCTTTCTATAAGCATGTGTCTTATGTAATTTCTTGATATTAACCATGATGTGTTGTAAAACTATGTAGAGGTAGTAATGTGTATGTACGTGATGGTGATGTGCCAAGGGATGTTTTGTATGTTATGAAGTAAGGGTATTGCATGTTTGTATACAGGTCAAAGTGCGTAGTTCTTAAAAAGTGATGATGATGTTCCGAGTAGGGTCTACTCAGGATGTATTGTTACCTTTTTTGTATTAGAGTTTTAGGTTTAAGGTTTTGTATATTTTAATTGCATGAGCATGGAGCATGGGGTGGTTGTAAGGAGTTAGTTGTGTAGGGTTAGAGAGGATGTCATTTTGGAGTTGTAGTTAGTATCGAAGTGGGTTAGACAAAGAAATTTTGAGAATAAAGTCGAATTGGTTTTATGATGGTGTTGTGTGAGTTGATGTTGCTTGGAATGACCTTGTTGTGCTTTGTGAATTTTCATTGGTAATGTTCTTAGTGAGAATCATGGATATATATATATATATATATATATATATATATATATATATATATATATATATATCATTCACGTATGTGTGTGAAAACGTTATTATATGGCCTGGTTGTTAGGAAAAGATGTAGAAAGGTGAGAAGAGTGAGTAAATTTTTTTTCTTGAGTGATTTTACTAACCTGAAAGATTTATATTTATTTTTGTTATTGATAAGTGCTTAAATATTCATATTTAAGCCCCTTAATTTACATTTGTTAAGCTCTTAGTTTACATTATTTAGTCTATTTTACTTCATTTTTTTTGTTTTCTGTGTTTTTATAGGTTGTTGGAGAAAAAGTAGCACTTTGGAACTCAAAGGAAGAAATCTAGAAGACCTGGAAGCAGCTAAGTGCGATCGAGCACAAAAGAGTGCGATCGAGCGCACAAGCACTCGTGCGCACACGTAGAAGGCTCGAGCAAAACCTTGCGCTCGAGCGCTGAAGCATGAGATCGAGCGCACACGTGCGGTAAAACGGTATAACCTATTTTGGAAAGGAGAGTTAGGGTCTTGTTTTGGAAATTAGGGTTTCCAGATGTCTTTGAACCTTATAAATAGGCTCGTAAACACAGAAACCACATCTTCTTTTTAGTTTTGAGCTTCGGGAGAATTGACAGCTCTTCTAAGCTAGTATTTTTCGAGTTTATTCTTTTCTCTTTATTTTATATTATGAAGATGTTTATCATCACAACTATGTGTAACTAACTTACTAGTAGGGCTCGATTGAAGCCCTAATTATGTTTTTCCATTTATAAATATTGTTGCCTTTGTGATAGCTGTGTTATGATTCTTAACTTGATTAATGCCGGTTTTTATTGAAATTCCTCATATGTGTTTGCCTGATCAACATATGGATGTGGTACGGATTAGTTAGTTAGATCAATTTAGAAGACCGAGTCCTGGGTCTGACAATAGTAACAAAAAGAATCCACGCTGGATTCTTGGGTTAATCAATATGGGAAACTGGGAGTATATAACATGCCCTAGGTCTTGTGTGTTTGTCAATTTTCATGAATCATATGCTCTCTTAAGGAACAACTTAGTATACACCATGCTAAATCCCTTAAGAGAGAAAAAAGTTATAGTATACATCATGCCTAACTCGTTGCTTAGGAAAACCAATAGCTTAAGGAGTATACACCATGCCTTTAGGTTGACAACAGGACAACAGTAGGTATTCATGACATGACTAAAACATTGGCACATTGTTTTATTGGGAAAATATGATTAGTGGTGGATATTAAAGCCCTATGTTCTTATCATTATCAATCTAAACTCAATATTTATTTCTATCATTTTATATTGCAAAACTGATTCTAAAGCGCAATTCACCAATCCCTGTGGAGATGATCTCGTATTTGCACACTATGCTACTGTTGACCTTGTGCACTTGCAAGTAAAATTATTCAAATATTTGCTTATTAAATTAGGTAGATTTTTGCAAAACAAGTTTTTGGCACCGTTGCCGGGGATTGCACTAAATTTCTGTTTAGGATTATTTTTCGTTCAATTTTATTTTTTCTATTCTATTTTATTCCATTTCATCAAAAACCTAATTTATTTTTGTTTTCTGTTGTTCTGTTTCAGGTACTGCAGTAGAGTAATCTGTGGCATTGTGATCGAGTGCACTGCTTGGTGCGATCGAGCGCACTCGAGGCAAAGACTACCCGAGCAGTAGTACTGAAGCTATTGCACTGAAGCGTTTCAGTTGATTCATGCAAGGACTTCGATCTAGAAATCTAACTTTCTTTCCCCTCGATACAGAGCTTGAGCAGACCATTCGACAAAGGCTTAGAGACAACGTTGAAGAGGTAGAAAAGAAATTCGAGGAAGAAGTACAAATGGTGGAACAGGTTAACAACCAACCACCACCAGAGTGAAGACCCATGAAGCAATCCTTCATTCCACAGAACCTCGACCAGCCCTCATGCATTGCATATCAATCTGAGGCAGAAGGCAATTATTACATATCCCATCAGACACTCAGTGCTTTGACTCATTTTAGGGGTACACCTGCTGAGGACCCACATTTGCATCTTTGGGAATTCTTTGATCTCTGCAAGTTCTAGTATATCTGGGGCCTAGACCAAGAGGAAATCAGGATAATTCTTTTCCCTTTCTCACTAAAAGATGATGCTAAACTGTGGTACAATTCATTGCCTACAATTTCTATCCATACTTGGGAAGAGTTGGCCAGTAAGTTCCTAAAGAAGTTTTTCCCAGCTCATAAGATAAGACAAATGAGGAAAGAGATTCAATCTTTCCAATAAAAGGATGGAGACCTGTTCTTTGAGGCATGGGGACATTTCAATGAACTGCTACTCAAATGCCCACATCGCAATCTACCTCAGGATGAACTGGTACAAGCTTTCTATGAAGGTTTGAGTGATACTAATAAAAGTATTGTGGATTCAGGTTATGGAGGTGTGCTAATAGAGAAGAGCAATGAAGAAGCCATGGAGCTGTTTGAGACATTAAGTGAGCACACGCAACAATTCTACTCTAGAGGTAGACAAGGAGTTAAGAGCAAAGGTATGTATGAGGTGACTCTAAATGGTGGATCCTCTAATTAGATAGCTGCTATGGAAAGGAAACTAGATCTGATTGTTAAAGCTATGACTGCTCAGAGCGCCTCACCTAGTCCACCAGCTACACCAGTCTAGGTATGTGCTTTATATTCTTATTTTGATTATAATACTGAGACATGTCCTTTATATTCATCTGCAGATCCAGAGAAAGCGAATTATGTGGGACCGAACAACTACCCTCCCAAGAACAACCCATATGTAAATACCTATAATCCTGGATGGTGAAACCACCCCAACTTCTCATGGACTAACAATCAGAATGCCCTAAACCTTCAAGGGTAGCAAAGGAACTCCCAACAAGTAGCCCAACCAGTTCCGAAATCAAAAAATGAGTGACCTAGAAAGTCTTGTGAGGCAATTGGCCATTCAACAATAGCAACTGATGACTTCACAAGATCAGTTTATGGTGGAGGAAAGACAATTTCAGACTGAGCAAAGACAAATAAATGCAAAACATGAGCAAGCCATTCATAGACTAGAGGTACAAGTGGGGCAATTAGCTAAGGAGCTGAGTGGAAGAAAGCAAGGTGAATTTTTAGCCCAAACACTACCTAATCCAGGAGGACACTAGTAATTAAAGGCCGTGACAACTCTCATCATAGGAACCGATGAGCCTGCACAAGCATCTCCAACTAAAACAGCCACATCCAAGGTAAGTGAAATGGAGAAGGTGAATGCACCACCCTTCCATTAAAGGTTAGTAAAGCCAAAGAAAGAAAGTAAATTATTCGATATCTTTGAAACTTTGAGAAAAGTAGCAATTAATATTCCTTTATTATATGCAATTCAACAAATTCCTGCATATGTCAAATTTTTAAAAGATTGTTGCACTAATAAAAGGAAGTTTCAGAAGCATGGTGGTTTTAACTGAAGAGGTAAGTACGGTATTGTTAAGAAAACTATCACTAAAGCTAAAAGATCTAGGTAGTTTTACCATTCCTTGCAGGATAGGTGACCAGCTGTTTGAGCGTGCATTACTGGATTTAGGAGTGGGTGTCAATTTGCTGTCATACATAGTATTTGAAACACTAGGTTTGAGGGAGCTTCAACCAACTTCCATCACCTTGCAATTGGCAGACATAAGCATTAAAAGACTAAGAGGTATTCTTGAGGATGTCTTGGTAAAGGTAGGTGAGTTTATTTTACTTGCTGATTTTATTATATTAGATATGGAAGAATGTCCTATGCCATTACCTTTGCCCATCATCTTAGGAAGACCCTTTATGAGAACTGCTGATACAAAAATTTGTGTAAAAAAAGGTATCGTAAGTATGAAGGTAAATGGTGAGAAGATTGAATTCAAAATATTTGATGCATTAAAATTACCCCAAGATGATATGGAATGCTTTAATGTTTGTATAATGCAAGGTGTTGTTGAGCAAGCTTTTCAGGTCTAGCACAATAATCCATTGGAGACCACCCTAACCCATAGTTTCAAAAGATCGGATATTGAGCCTACATTGGAAGATGTTATTGATGACATCTTTGAAGCTACACCTCCCTAAGACCTCTCCAATGCATCCAAGATCGGGTAAGAAGAGGAAGTTGCATTTGAATAAGCTGGGAGACTTGAGGCATGATGAATATGCAACAACACCAAGAGCACTTGAGCCACATGTGGTGGACTTTAAGTACTCCTTGCCAAAAAACTAGCACTAAAGCTACTATAAAGGGCGTTTAAGCAGTCTATGCTTTGATAAATGTATAGCTCAAACACCTCTATTAAGGTGAGTGGTACTGAGACCACTGACTACGGTATATTTCTATTTTTTTTCTTATTTGTTTTCATTCTTTTTACTTTTTCCTTACTATCTATAGTTCAGTTAGTCATTCAGTACATTCTGCTCTTGCGATCGAGTACATGTCACAGTGTGCTCGAGTGCAACCTCGCCATGCGCCCAAATGGCGCTCGAGTGCAATCACACATACACACCTACGCAAAAGTGTGATCGAGCGCACTCCAAAGTGCGATCGAGCGCACTCGGGGCAGAGAGTCACGTGCTTATTTTAATACATTCCACCCACTCATCACATCTGCGTTATCACTTCGCACGTTCACTCTCGCACCCTCTCTGCTCACTCTCAATCACTCTCGCACGGCACTCAAACTCACTCACACAAAACCACTCCCCACATTTCACCTAGACGCTGCCACCACTCTGTGACTCTAGGTGTGTCCATACACGCTTTTTATTTATCACACACAATCACACATGTTCTTGATTTTTTTTTTACTAAATATTTGCATATACAATGTGTTGTTTTTGTTTGTATGGTTGTGTTATGAAATTACAAGAGGTTGGGAACTACCAGTCTCATCGCCCACTGCTTTAATTCCCTGTCACCTGCAAACTGTTCGATAAAAATACTCAGTGAAAAAAACCAGCTAGTGCGATCGAGCACAGAGACTAGTTCGATTTTAGCACAGAGGGAAAGTGCGATTAAGCGCAATATACTGAGATCGAGTGTAAAGTCTGCAGAACCTCATCCTAGATGCCTAAGCACACAGCTTCCACCTCTCGTGCCTCGGGAAGCCATGCACAGTCCTCCCGGTCCAACTTTGAACAACGGGAGATCTTATTCGAGACCACATTCAACATTGACGATGATTTCAAAAACTTTTAAGCCACTCAATGGGCAGTCCAAGAATTCAAGAACCGGGGTTTGAAGAGACTGTTCAAGCCTATTTACTCTACTGCCTACACCCGGTTCATGGTTCAGTTTTACGAGAACCCATCGTTCGACTGTAACAGGCTGGGGGTCTTGTCCTCATCTGTTCAGGGTAAGTATATCGATATGACCTCTGCAGATATAGCTGCCACTCTTCATTATTATGATAAGTCTCCTATTGAGGACACCCAGATGGAGGAGCAGCCGAAGTCTTTTTCTTTGTCCACCATCATTAAGGACATGTGTGCTGGGCAGTATGCTGATCGGCACAACAATGCTGGGAGCTAGTCCAAGTTACCTCCACGACTCTGGCTCGTGGATTCCATTCTTCAGCTGAATGTGTGCCCATTGGGACACAAGACCCAGAGGCGTGACCAGTTCTTATAAGCATTATACGCATTCCACAGAGGCCACTGGTATTCCATCCCAGCTATCATCTGGGGCCAGCTTCATAAGTTCTTGGACCACTTCCATGCCCGCCTGGTCACCACTACTAATGCTTGGGGGCTCCTATTCTCGTTCCTCCTCTCATACATATTCAAGAAGAAGGGAATTAAAGGGACCTCCATAGATAGACCAGTAAGGGAGCACCACTTCTTCGGGAAGGCTCAGTGGACACAGAGCTAGTCACATATGCCTCAAGGACCCCGAGGGCAGGCACCAGCTACAAAGAGAGTAGTAGATGACCCTATAGAGACAGAGGACCCAACAGAGAGCCAGACATGGGAGGAGGACCATCTGGACATGGGACTCACCGAGTACCAGCACATTCTTGAGGAGATGTCATCTTTCTGGTGTGAGCTCTCTGATATTAGACGGGAGGATAGGGAGGCTACATTACTAGTTCATCAACGCATCGATGGTTTAGAGGCATGCTTTGTGAGGCAAAAAGGGATGCTACAGGCCATTCTTGATTGCCTACCTCCCACCCCTGGTGCCTCATCTTCTACACTACCTGATGACCAGCAGTGAGAGAGGTGCACCGTCTGGCTGAAGACATAAAACTTAGCGCTCATAGGAGGCACCCCATAGCATATCCTTTTATTTTTAGTATTTTTAACATTTCATGTTAGTATTTATTTTTATGTTAACCTTTTGTTTTTCTCATAACTGTTTACTATTAGTATCTTTTGTTTTCCGGTATTACTTTCATTTTCCTTTATTTTAGGGACAATGTGTGTGCATCAGTTCAAGTTTGGGGTGTGCTATGAGCCATGCCAGCCAGCTAGTTCTCCATCTCTCAGGTCATATCTTTCCATGTCATTCACACAGTAGGGACAATGTGTAAATTAAGTTTGGGGGCATGGGAAACACATTCACACATTGTCCCAGTTTTTTTATTTAGTATTATTGAAAAGATAAATGCATGTTCATATTGTTTTGAAAATTTTGGTTGATCTAAACAAATATTATGATAAGATTTCATCAGTAAACTTAAAATCTAGAACACATGGTCTAATAATAAAGTTTTAAAAAGTTTAATTACTTCAAGGCATTTAAGAATTCACAAGTTTGATCTAAATCTGACACGAGCACATTAGTACATAATTGTGTGGGGTATGACATGTAATTTTTATATGTATGTTTCCATAGCTTAACTATACTAGGATGACTTGTTAGAAGAACACTTTGGCATAAAAAAATAGGAAAAAAATTTTATTGCACAAAAAGAGAAAATAAAATGCTCTTAATGATAATTAAATAAACAGTGAGTGTTCACATCGAAAGGTGGAAATTTTGCTTATAATAATCATTAAAAAAAGTTTTCATTGAGTAACTGGATCTCTTACCTCAGTAAGCAGTGAGTATTCACATCAAAATGTGGGAATTTTGCTTGGCAGCATTAAGACCAGTTAGTTTCGTAGCCTTTTTTACTCGAGTTAGTAAGTCGTTAGGGGTGTCTTTACACCTAATGCCTTAAAACCATCTAGTTTGGGAGTCATTGGCTAAACGCTCACTACATGGGTCAATTAGAAAGCTTAAGGGAACTCAACATGGCAAAAATTTCATAATAAAAGAAAAGAAGGAAATAAAACTATGCTATTATTGTTCATTCTGATCGAAAATTCGGTGAATGATGAGACACCAAAACACTACACATTGGAGTTATTTGGAAACTTCATCTTTTATGTACTAATTCACCACACACTAAGTCAGACTTGTGATACCTTAACCAACTTTGTGTAAGTGATTAGATTTTAAAACTCTTATTCATTGTGAAGATGTGTTTATATTTTAAGTTTGCTCATGAATAAATATCATGGTTTTGTGTGCAACTCAAATTTTTGGATATTAGTGATCACTGGTAAATTATAAGTTAATTGTTAAGTTAAAGAAATTGGAGATGTTGTTGTGAATGATCTTCTATACATAATAACAACTACGTAATGTGTCGCCTAAGAAGTAGTTATTATATAAATTATAAACTCGAAATAAATTAAGTCATGAAACTCGAAATAAATTAAGTCATGAATAATGAGTCAGTATGTATATATGCTTCGGTAAGGGGTATAATGGAAAATCATTTGATCTACTATCGAAATCAAAACATTCTTTTGAAATTTTAGGATGTGATATCATTAGAAGAAAAAAAAAAAGGGGAAATCCGAGAGTTTGGGGAGTTCTATCAATTTAAAGAAATTTTAAAGATCTCAATTTTAAAACATGAGACATGAATTGAGAAGGATGAAAAAAAATATTGGTAGGAGTTTAGATGTATTAACGAGTATAAAAAGGGATAAAAACAAATTGTTGAACAAGTGGTTAACGTAGGGAATAAAGTATAATTGAGAGTGATAAAGGAAAAAAATGGGAGAAACAAATTGAGTAAATAAATAACGGTATTAGATAAATAAAATAAATGTGTACAATTAGAAATTTTGGTGGTGCTTTGGATTTTTTTATATAGTAAAAGAAATGTGTATCTCTCTTGAACAAAATTTAGGTACAATTAAAATAATTTGTGTAGTTCATTTGAAGTAGGTGATCCTAGTAGGAGATTAATTATAAAAAATTCAATCGAAAATAATTGGGAAATGAAAATTTTTATGTGAAAATTGTGAGAGAGAAGGGCGTAGTAAATCTTAATTTGATCTCAAGTATGAATTGAAATTTGACGAAGGACGAGGGTTGATTTATTCTATAACTTATAAATTTTAATTGCACATTAAAAGGACAAATAATTAAATGATTGGTGATTGTTGAGTGGGCTTAAGGTATTACTTTACTTGGAGAGCAAATATGAGAAATGCTAATTTGGATCTAGTAAAAGATGTATAATGATGACCAAAGATATATGGAGCCCTTAAAAATTTAAAAGTAAGTGGTGACTTGATTCAGATGTGGTTGGGGTAATGGAAAAAATAATAATAAGAGAAATATGAGATGTACGCTTAGTAAAAGAGACTACTACTTAAGTAGAGACGTCAATGAGGTGTGGTATACGAGATTAAGAGTTTAGTGAGGTATAAAAATGTTAGAACAATTATTATGGAGATAGATAGGTATTCGATAAAAGACAAAGATATTGTTAGGTAAGAAATTGTGGTGTGAGTTGACAATATGAAGATGAAATTGAGACGATTAACTTCAATCCTTACTAATACCTAATGATAAGACTTGACAAATATCAATAATGGAACAAAAAGACAGATTTTCGAGAGGATGGTTATTAATTTAAGAATCAATGAAATTTGGGAGCACACTAGAAAGTGATAGAGTTGGCAGAAATTTTTAATAAAGGAGATAGTTAAAAAGAGTAGAAGTTACTAAACATTGTGAGTTGTGGTGAAGCTTAGTGCAAAGCAAAGAAAAAACTCAAACTAATCAAGAAGAGATTGGGAGATGTTAAAGAAATGAAAATGGATTTCTATCAAATATATGAAAGAGAGAATCAAATCACGATTAAGTTAAAAGTTGCTATTATAAAAATTATAAAAATTTTATGCCTTGAATGTTAAGTAACATGTTTGAATATTATTAATTATAATGAGTTTAATGGAGATTATTGAATTTCAAAGTACACCATGTGGATAGACATAAGAGTTGACATGGAAAATGGTGGGAGTGAGGTGTCGAATGGTTTTTCTAGAAGATTTAATTTCTTAACAAACTTGAAAGAGAAACGAGAAAAGAAAAAGAGTTGAAGTATAGTTGAGTTAAGAGAATAATTTGAATGTTTAGAAAGTTTGTTAGGAAGATAGATGTGGAATAAAGAAATAAAAATAATATAATTTGGTGAACTAAATGATAAAAATTAGAGTAGGAAATAAGAGATACATGCCATCGCCCATTCGTTACAAAAGCGGGAGATGACTGAGTTGTGGAAAGTTGAGGAAGTTATTAGGTTATAGGTATGGTTACGGAGATCAAAGGGAGATGGATTAACTCCGTAAGGATAATGAATGTGATAACAAAACAAAAAGTTGAGGGTATGTCAAATTAAATATAAGAACTTGTGGATTAGTGTTTGATTGATGTTTATTTGGAAATTATTCATAAATTGTAATATTGAATTTCGTATGGTTATCGATAACGTTAGAGATTTAATGGTTTAAAGGAAACAAAATAAAAAGATAAAAGGTGAGTTGAGAAAGAAGTAAAATCCAAGTTTTTTTAGGAACATTAAATATGAATTGAGCTGATGCATGTATAAGTAAATAAAAGGTTAAGAATTGAGGAAATTGTTCATTTGAGAAGCTGAAGTGAGAGATAATTAATGTAAATCTATGATAGCTATAGAGGTAATGTGTAAAATCACTCATAAATTTTGGGATGTAGAGTTATCTAAGGTGTTCCTTTGAGAGTTTCAAAGGAAAGAAAATATTGACATGGCGTAAAATATATAATATATGACACAAGAAACAAGAAGAAGATTTGATATTAGAAGATATGTTAAGGAGTGGAATGATTATGGAGGAATGAAAAGAATAATCCACCTTAAAATATAATCAATAACAAAATAAGAGTTTAAGTGGGTAAAATCATTGAGAAGTTCAAGTAAGGAATGAGAAAAATAATCCACCTTAAAATATAATCAATAACAAAATAATAGTTTATGTGGGTAAAATCATTGAGAAGTTCAAGTGGAGAATAAAGATAAATTAAAGAAGTTATAATTGAAGATAACTATAAGTGAGGAATTTGGAAAAGAGACTTATAGAACAGTGTTTGTTACCTATAAATCAGAATAACTGGTTCATTTAATACACAAATGATGCTGATGGATTGGTAAATAATTTTTTTAAGCGATACTAATCAAATTACAGTTTGAAATGATGAGTGAGGTATACAAATGTTACTATTTTTATTGGTGAATTATATGAATTTCCTTGGTAAGTATATCCTAATTGGTGACGAATGAATTAGAGTTCAAATGGAAATAATAATGGGAAATCCAAGCTATAATTAAGAGATGTGTTAAGAAAAAAGAAATAAATTAAAGAATGGATCAAATGGATTGAGGAATGCTAGAAAATTATGAAAATGGATGGGAAGTTGAGTGGTAGTGGCGAAAAGACTGATTTATTTCCTTAGGTAAATGAAACTGTGAAGTTTACAATTTTAGACCTAATCTGAATTGAGTTCAAAACTTCGGGTAACACTATTGATGGATCTTAAGTATAGTACTAGTTTATTTAGGGAAGGAGTTATTGAATGATAAGAGAAAATGAATAGTTGGTAAATGACCTATTGTGGATGGGAGACATGTATGAATAAAGTTGTGCCAAGATTTGAGATCCATTAAGCATAAAGTCAAGATGGAAATAAAAAGATTCAGAGAAAAGTGTGGAGTGGTGTGAATTTTAGTTTTGAGTACAAGAAGAGATGAAAGATGTGAAGGAAGGATGATTTGAATAATATATATTTATTTAAAACATGTGGTTCGAAAGGCTAGTTGGGTAATTTGAAGAATTTAATAGAAGAGAAATAATAAAATATAAGAATGAGTAATCAATAGGATGCTGAATACTGCTTAATCAATAAATAGAGTCTTTATCTAAATCGGTTAAAATTTATTAAAATAACATATTAGATCATTCGATAATTTGATGATTGGTTAGAATCAAAACTAGAGAAAAATCAAGTTGTTGGTGAGATAAAATTTAATTTCTGTAGCAACAAAAGTTTGAAGAAAGCAGAGAAATTAAAGAGTGTAATTGAGACTATGAGATAGACTTAAGAAAACAATAATCCTGACTATTTGGGGACCCTAGTCAATAAAATTTTGGGGACAAAATAATTATTAGTGGGGGAGAATTGTAGAGTCCGATTCTTCTTTTTACTATTTTCTATATTTATACATACATGTATGTTATTCGGGTAAATTAAAATCTTCTATTTTGGGTATGTACATGATTCATTGTAGGTAAGATGATATAGTTTTGAGATAATTGGAAGTATAAAATTATTGATGATTTGTTTTTAAATCAAACACTTGAGTGAAAAAAATAAAAGACTTTAGGATTTAATTTAAATTCTTATGAAAATGCAAGAGGGAGAGTAGAAATTGTAATTTAAAGTAAAAGAGAAGGGCACAAGTAAAATTTCCTTGTAAAAAAGTATAAATAGGGTGGGACAGGAAAAGAGAGACACATTTTCGGGTCTTCTCTCTAATTCTCTAGAAAATTCCAACAAACTTTTTCTCTCTTCCTTTTCTCCATAAAACCCATTTTCTTTCCTTTCTTTCTTTAGCTCACCCCTCCACTATAGACCTCTACTTACTCTAAATTTTTTCGGGGAGCTACCTAACACTAAGAGGAACCCGACAGCCCAAGAGGTGATCTCACACGAGAGGTCAAAGCTGGCACGTGGGCCCCACGCCCCAGGCGCCCAATTTTCCCCAATTTTGTATTTTCGGCAATTTTTTAAAGAAATTTGAGGTAGAACCTTCTTTCATATTGTTTCCCTTTAAAGTAGGTGTAGAACCTAGTATTTTATTTGGGTTATTTTTATTTCAAAATCTCTCATCGATATATTTTTAGATTTTACTTGTGCAATTTGAGTTAATTAAATTTGTTTTGGGATTATAGAAAATTTTGGAAGGAAGTAAATGAAGGCTGTTTAAATATCGAAGGTTTATTTTGGGAGAATTTTTGGAGTTTTAAGAAGTGTTGGGTAGGCGATGAGAGAATTATAAATTGAGAGAATAGTTTTAATGTTTTAGAAAGTTTTGCGGTGGAAAATTGTAAGAGGTGTAAAATGAGGGTTGACTTTGCAATTATTAAAGAAATTGTCTATAAATAGGGGAGAAGGGAGAGAATATCCAGCAATTGCTAGATTCTTCTAGAAAGAGAGAGAGTTTAGGTTAGAGGAGAGAAAGGGAGAAGAAGAAGAGAGGAAGAGAAAATGAAAGGAAAAGTGAAAACTTTTGCAAAACTTAAGGTAAGAATCTTACCTACCTTTCTTGTTAAATCTTGCACGATAATTAGTTAAAATTTTTGGTTAAAAGTTTGAGAATCAAAGTGTTTTTAGAAGAGTTTGAGAGAAATGAGTTTTCGATTAAAAATGATGATTTGAAGATTTTGAGCTTGATTTTATTTATGGGTTATGAAAAGAATTGATATTTAACTCTCAAAAGTTTATGCTTTAAAAGATTTAAGGGTTTCTTGACGAATCAAAAGGTTTTTGGAAGAAAAAAGAAGATTTTTCGTGAAAATTCAAAGTTGTTGAACTAGAGACAGTTGACTGTGAAAATCCCACAGTCAATTGTGATTTGGGTAGAAGGTTCAGGGCTTAAGAATAGTCGGCTGTCTGAGCAACCTAGAACTCTTTGGCCCTTTGATAGTCGACTGTCCATTTAGACAATCGATTGTGGAAACCTGTTTTCACTTAAAAACGATGGTTTTCATACCCTTTTAAATCCCAAACATTTTTAGAACAACTTAATGAGATTTTTGAAATAAAAACATGAACTTTATTATTTAAGAAAAACTGCTCCTTTCATCGAATTTCTAAGAACAAGGTTTCCAAAAGTATTTGGATAAAAAGAAAGTTTTATTTTTGATTAAAAAGCTTTGTTTGTTTCCTTTAAGTAATCTAGTTAGTTATTTGTGGTATTTGTTAGGTGTAGTGGAGAGCCATTTTAGAGACAAGGAGGTAACTCGAGTTAGGATTCGGTTTGATAGGTGATTACACCTTCCCTTTAGTAAATGTATTTAATATTTATAAGAATTGAGTAATCAAAATAAATGTATGATCTATCTTAATTAGTATGAACCCTATAAAATCATGAAGAAGAAATATATTAACTTTGGCATGCAAAATAAGGAATTATATTATGAGGAAATGGGTACATGTTGAGAAGTAATGGTATAAGGTACGGGTCAAGAAATGACTTAAAACAGTTGTGTTGAGGATTTGTATATGTGGGATTAAAGTGAATGTTTTTGGTTGATTATGTACGAAATTATTATGTGAATTGATTTATTATTTGCCCGCATGCATATCACTTCATGCATTTTGCATTATAACCTTATTTGACAGTATGTTATTGAGGGACGAGTGATGGATAAAGCCGATAGGTCCCTTCCCACAAGGGGTGTAAGGGTACCGGATATTGGACGAGTAGGACCCAACCAGGATCAAAGGGGGTTCCGAAGATTTGATATTTTGATATGATGATTTGACGTACTGATACGTGGGAGACATCCCCGTGATGATGATATAGGCTAGTGAGGGGCAGTGATTGATTGTGCATTGCACCATATAGCATTGCATTGCATTCATTGATACATTGTGATATGATTGGCCTATGAGTGGCGTGTACAGTGATTGGTCCATGAGGGGCGTATGATATGGTTGGCCTATGAAGGGCGTGTGATGTATTTGGCTAAAAGCGGGCATGATTGTGTTGTGTGAATGTACTAAGAGTTGTAAGAGTGTGTGTGTGTGTGTGTGTGTGTGTGTGTGTATATATATATATATATATATATATATATATATATATATATATATATATATTAAGAATTCATATATGAGCCAAGTAAATGGTTTTATAATGGAGTAGAAATTAAAGAGGAATACTTGGAGGAAATTAGAGGAACATTTAGAGGATGTTAAAAAGTACTTGTATTTAGAAATTTAAATAAATAATATACTTTATTATA
The DNA here is from genome assembly GCA_023935145.1 of Bretschneidera sinensis. NCBI lineage: Eukaryota > Viridiplantae > Streptophyta > Magnoliopsida > Brassicales > Akaniaceae > Bretschneidera > Bretschneidera sinensis. The sequence goes on along the minus strand of CM043703.1, from coordinate 75,770,973 downwards.
ATTAAAAAGTTAAATCCTCAAATATGATTGCTTCGTGTAAAGTGGGTCTCACTAAGCTTTTTAGCTCACTCTTTTATCGTTGCTAATATTTCAAGACATACTGGAGACTTGTCAATCAAGTTGAAGAACCCCAGTTTAAGTCTTTCGTCAGCAAAATCCTCACCATTGGGATATTTTTTAGGAAAGCAAAATTTGTATTTGAATTAGTTATTGTTGGAAATCACCTTGATAAGATGCCTAGGTGGTGATCTTCCAAACACCCAAGTCTAGAATGACTTGTAGAAAGAAATACAACAATCGAAAGCAAGAAAGAAAAGAAGACAAGCGATTTGTTATCGAGGTTCGGCAATAGCCTATGTCCCCGTGAGTTCATCTGAACTCTCTGCACTAAATCAATGGTTCTTTACAATTACAGCAACCCTCTTTAAGAAGCTCAAGTTCTTGAAGAAACCAAGAAGAGAATAAAGGAAGAAGATAAGAACTAACAATGCTCTCTATCTAATCTAGACTCCTCTCTCTTTACAACCAGCCTCACTACAATGAGTCCCTCTTGTGTTTGTGTCTTTGCACTCTCACACAATTCTCTCTTGTATTGTGTCTTGTCACTCTTTACAATTGATCTTAAATTATATCACAATGTTATGTCTAGAATGAAGCTAGGTGACCCTTTATATAGTGCACCAACTTCTTGTCCAATCTTGAGAATCAATCTCCACCCTTAGATCTTGATGACCACTTAACCATGGCCCTCCATCAATCCTAAGTGGTGTTGTGCATTTTAACCTTGCATCCACACACCTAAAAGGAGGTTTAAACAAGCTGTCCGTCTGTGCTTCAGTGTGCCTAGCGCCTAGGCGCTGAACAGGGGGCGATGAGGCGCTAGGCAAAACTCCTTTGCACCATATTCTGGGCGGTGCGGTGCTGGTGGAGAGGCGGTGCGGTGCTGCCCTTCTTCAAACTGCATCCTTGCTGGGCAGTGAGGCGCTGGTGAAGGGGCGATGAGGCGCACACTGATGCTACCCTTCACACAGCAGTGCCCACTACTTTTCTTTGTTGATTAGGGGTGTGCACACACACCCAAATGGATGCACACACATGTGTGCACTCCTTTAACATACTATATTTTAATCTTCCAACCTTGGTTTAGACTTTAACCATCTTTGAACCATGTTTAAACCTTAGACAAATACCAACAATCTCTACCTTTGTCTAAGTGTTTAAACCCAAACCATTTTGCAGAGAGCTTTAGGATCCAAACTCATTTTGAGTCATCAATTAACCGACTCCAATCCTAAGTAGTCCAAGGCAATGATTGAACTTACTTAGAGGTAGAACTTTAGTACCTAAATTCGCAGGATTTTCTTCCATGGCTACCTTGTCCACATGGATGCATCATTTCGTAAGATTTTCCCGAATGAAATGATACCGAACATCCATGTGCTTTGTCCTCTCATGGAACACCGGATTCTTACACAAGTGCAATGCACTTTTACTATCCGAAAACACCACAACCTGCTCCTCTAGTACCTTCAACTCTTCCAGCAACACTTTGCACCCCATAGCCTCCTTTATGGCTTCCGTAGCCGCTATGCATTCTGCCCCGGTTGTTATCAGTGCTACCACCGGCTGCCACTGAGCCTTCAAATACCTTAGCAACCACTTCATCCCAAGCTAATGCTTCTTTCTGGGATTACTCAAAAATCTGCTGAGAACACCCATTGCCCAAGAAACCTTTAACCAGTTTCTCTCTTTTTCTTGGATTCTACACATCCGAAGGATCTTTCGTGTAAGGCTAAGATCCTTCCTCTCAAACTCCTCACTGAGTTGAGATGTAAACCTTTCCATCCTCTTTCTGCTATTTCGAACCAATAGCACATCAATGACATAGATGAGGATACTCACCATCTTCACCACCTTGTGTCCAAGTGAGAGAGTATCTGTGAAATCTATGTCTTCTCTTCTCATGAACCCATTCCCCACCAGTCTAGCCTTGTTTCGGACTTCATCTCCTGGAGGGTACCCTTCTTTGACCTTGTAAGTCCACTTACAATCCATAACTATCTGTTTTCCCGGAATGTGCACTAATTCCCAAAAGTTGTTCATCCTCAAAGAATCCATTTCTTTCTCCATAGCTAGCTTCAATCTTGGCGAATCCTTGCATCCCATGGCATCAATGCAAGTCTCTTGTTCGCTTATCTCTCCTTCTGTCCAAGGAGCTGCTGCATCCACAGCATCCGCAAAACCATATCTTGAAAGTGGTCTGACCAGCCTTCTTTCCCGGTCTCTTGTGAGCTGATAGTCCTTCCGACTCCCTGCATCATGCTTTTTCAGTTTAGCCTCCTCAAGAGTGTCCTGAGCTTGGCATTCATTAATGGACTCTACCTGGTCTGAACCTTCTTGCCATCCTTGCTCTACCTGAACTGAATCTTCCTTGATGCTATGCTCCATAAATTTCGGACTAGTTTGCTCACTAGCCCCTGCAGGGTTAGTTTTCTCCAAGTAAGGAAATAACAATTCATTAAAATTAACATCCCTACTTATTATGAGTTTCAATCCTTCTTTCTCTAAGAACCATAACCTATATCCCTTAGCCCCTTTCTCATATCCTAGAAACACACATTTTCTAGATCCTGGGCTAAGTTTATCATCCTTTTGTTGTGCAAACGCAGCACACCCAAAAGTTCTAAGGTTATCCAACTCAGGGGGTTTTCCACTCCACATCTCATCGGGAGTCTTATGGTACACAACCCTAGAGGGTGATCTATTAATCAAATATGCAGCAGTAGACACAGCTTCCCCCCAAAAACATTTGGGTAATCCGGATCCATCTAACATGCACCTAACCTTTTCCATAAGGGTCTTATTCATCCACTCAGCAACTCCACTTTGCTGAGGTGTTTTCACAACTGTTCTATGTCTTAAAATGCCATTTAACCTACAAAATTGATCAAGTTCTTGGTTAAAAATTTCTAAGCCATTATCGGTTCTTATCCCCTTAACTACTCTACCCATTTGAGTCTTTACCAGCCCTTTCCATACCATTAATTTATTCAAGACATCTGATTTATTTTTAAGCAAATAAACCCACACTTTTCTTGAATAATCATCAATTAAAGACAGAAAGTAAATGTTACCTCCCTGTGTTGGTGTCCTTGCTAGTCCCCAAAGGTTCGCATGAATGTAGTCAAGAATGCCCTTAGACTTGTGCACTCCGGTGTTGAAGCTAACTCGGTGTTGCTTCTCAAGAACACAACACTCACAGAAATCAAGTTCCTCTATTTTGTTTCCACCAAGTAGGCCATCCTTGCTGAGAACTTGCAGGCCCTCTTCGCTAATATATCCCAAGCGAGTGTGCCAAAGTGTAACGACCCATTCCGGGTTGGCCACCCCCGAAATGGTGTTATCACATTTTGAAATCTCAGCACGACACATATATGCAACAATAAAAATAAATAACACCAATCAAAACATTTTCATAATTCCTCAACCCTCCACTGGGAAATTACATCAATATGATATTTAAACATTCTTTACAACGTACCATGCATGAATATTTACAAATAATTTTTTTTTTCATTTTATTTTCCCATTAGTCTGAGGATGATGACACGTACGTGGCTTACAGAAAATAATTTCTTCTGAACCTCAACTCACCAAACTATTTGTCAAGCCTGCCACCTGAAAATCATTGTACAATGAGGGGTGAGCTTCACAAGCTCAGTGAATTTAATTTGCTAAAAGTATTCCAAATTCCATAAATAGTCCTTTAATATTTGATCTTTTATTTTTTTCACATAACCCAAAGACAACTTTCTACTATCATTACACATGTCATAAGATTCATTCTCTATCAATATATTATTCTCAATCCTTGGTCCACCTTAAGACCATCAGTTATCTCATAATTACCTCGTAATGAGGTTCACATCATAAAGTCTACCATTTAGATAAGTCTTATCATCATAACTATCTCTTTCTATGAGACTCAACCATCTATAATTAATTTCACAATAATATACCACATCTCAGCATTTCAAAAATCTCATCATCATAGCTGTCTCTTTTTCTATGAGACTCAACCATTTATAATTAAATTCACAATAATATACCACATCTCAGCATTTTAATAATCTCATCATCATAGCTGTCTCTTTTTATGAGACTCAGTCATCTTTCACGACAACATATCACATCTCAGCTTTTCAATAATATTTTCATCATAACTGTCTCTTTCTGTGAGACTGAATCATCTATAATTATATTCACGAGGATACATCACACCTCAGCATCTCAATAATGCAGCAATAATTAAAACAGATGCAAATGCATAAATGATTATGATTGGAACGTCTTCCTACCTGTCGACAGGTTGTTATTATCTTAGACCGGCTCTCTCCCGATTCTTTACTTTACAATTTAGTCCTGGTTGCCACGGAATTTTCCAGCATATACCGGCTGTCACGGTGTCATTTTTTTTTCCAGCATATACCGGCTGTCACAGTATCACTTTTATTTCCAGTATATACCGGCTGTCACGGTTATTTCATTAGACCGGCTGCCTTCCCGGTTCTTTTCTTTCTCATTTAATGCATATGTATATGAGCAATTATATGAAATATGCATATAAACAGCAATATAAAAACAACATATAAATTTAAAACACTTAAATTGTCTATCCTGATTTTTCTCAAATTTATATAACAAAAGGTCTACAAATTTCCTCTCATCCCAAATCATATCAAATCATCCATCCAGGTTTGTCAAGATCCACAAAAATTTCGTCTCAAATCACATCAACTCATTCATAAAAACTTATCAAGATCCACTTATATTCATCTCAAATCACATCAATTCATCTATCAAAACTTATCAATATCCACTAAAATTCATTTCATCATAATTCGTATTAAAACATCAATATATCACATCAATAATTTATTTATTGCTTTTATTCTCAAATAAACTTATGATTTCAAAAAATATCATTTCTCACCGAGAAATATTTCTACATGTCCAAATTTCCTGTCATATCCAAAAATCAATTTTTCATCTATCACCCAAACATACTTTAATATTTAAATTTAATATTATCACCAAATAATTGATTTATTTTTGTTTTTATTTAGACTACTTAAAGTAAATCCAACTCACCACCTAGCTCTTAAAGCTACCTGTGGATTACCTCCTTGTCTTTCCCGTTTTTCTCAAAAATTGCTCTGGTTGTAGATCGTCAACACCTGAGATCATATTTATGCAAATTTTCTAATTTATTCTTCAATTTGATATAAACCACACACTTGGAAAATTCTCACTTTTACTTCCTGGGAATTTTATAAATATCAAAAATTCAAAAATAAACATTATGTTATTACCTTATGATATTGATAGCTTCTCATGATCCTCTATGAAATTCCACAGAAAATCCCTTCAAAATTTTGCTCTTTCAGCATTTCTTTAAGTCCCCAGTACTTTGAGAAAACAAGAATTTGAAAGAAACTGAACGAAATCGTTCAGTATACAACTTATACATATATATAAGCCAAATTTGCTTCAGTTGTTGCACCCACTCCCAATTCTTCAGCATTTTACAAAGCCTCTATGTTTCAAAAACATGGAGGACTCTCTCTCCCCTCACAAATTCATTTGGCAGCAGGTATTGCCACCTGTTGCCACATTTCTTTGACTTTTTTTTTTGAAAATAATTTTTTAATATATATATATATATATTTTATTTTTCCTTTCTTCCTTCTGGACGTTCTAGACGTCCAGATTTGTTTTGTTTTTTACTATTCACTATTCACGATTTACTATTCATATTTTACTATTCACGATTTTTTTTAGAGAATTATTTTATTCAATACTAATCCTTCGCATAAATATATTATTTAAATTTCACGACATATTTATCAAATTACTTCTTTACCCTTAATTCACGAATACGGGTATTACAATTTTACTCACCTTACAAAAATTTCGTCCTCGAAATTTCTTTACTTTACTTCATACTCAAATATAAATAATCCTTCTTCATACTTGTCTTACACTTTCACAAAATCTCTTCAACATCCTTATTCTTCCGCCGAACTTTACACTAGTGAAATTATTCTTTTACACAAGACTTACTCTCTTTGTTCAAAATTCTCACTGTTACTTGTATATAAGCCAAATCTTTATGAATTTCTATAACTTAGCACGAAATATCATGTGAACACTTTCTTAAAAGTGAAACATGAAATACATTATATAAATGTTTTAATTCTGGAGGCAAATCCAGGTTAGTCACAACTAATCCCACTTTCTCAACAACCTCATAGGGTCCCACATACCTCGGATTCAACTTTTCTTTTCTGTTTAAATCCCAATACACCTTTTCATCCTTGCTGGGCGGTGAGGCGCTGGTAAAGGGGCGGTGAGGCGCACACTGATGATGCCCTTCACACAACAGTGCACACTACTTTGCTTTGTTGATTAGGGGTGTGCACACACACCCAAATGGATGCACACACATGTGTGCACTCCTTTAACATGCTGTATTTTAATCTTCCAACCTTGGTTTAGACTTTAACCATCTTTGAACCATGTTTAGACCATGTTTTAACCTTAGACAAATACCAACAGTTATTATAAAAAAACATTGTATTTGGGGAAGGTTTTCTTTTACTTATATCAAATATTGAAATTGTTGTATTGTAAATTATAAATTTGTAGTTATATGAACTTGTGATGTTTTGAGTAAATGCTTGTATTCTTGGTAAATTGTTTGTGATTAGATGTAAGTCGGAGCACTCGGGGCTAAAAGGTAATGATACCTCATTGAGTAGTGCCCACTCGGGGATGGATCATTATATTTGTGGTATCAAAGCTATGGGTGTAAGGTCCTATAGATTTAGTTGCATGGTGAATGTTACATGGGGTGGTTATAGAAGGTCGATTATGTAGAGTTAGAGAGGATGTCGTTTAGAAGTTGAAATCAGTAATGGTTTAAGATGGGGTAATATTGGTAAGTTGAGTTAGTTTGTGCATGACTGTTGTGTAAAATTGATGTTGTTTGGATTAAAATTTTTATTACAAAATCTTGTTAGTCAAGCTTTGATGAAAGTGTTTGATGAAATGAAATGTGTTAATTAATATGTGTTTCTTATGCAATTTGGAAAATTTTGGTATGTGGTTGTTGATTTATTGATAATGTTTAAAACGTAAAAGTTAAAGAATGATCTTTTGAAGATGTTAACTACTTGAAAAGTTTTGCCTCGAGTTAGTCGATCTTTGATAATTGCGGATGGACTATTAGTTAAAGGGACTTAAAATAATTATGAGATTTTTGAATTATACTAAGTTAGTTTAATATGTTGGATTATGTATGGATGTTTGATCGATAATTATTTTTCTCTTGATGTATATATATGTATATACATATATATGTATGTATATACATACATATATATATTATAATAATTGTAATTAATGATTGTGGTATGGTGGTGTAGCGTTAGCTTGAGAATTTATAAACTTAAGGTAGATAAAGTTTAGTATAGTGGGCTTTTGCATGTGTATGACTGAGAGGTGAGCATAGGAAGAAAGTAGTTGATGGAGTGTTGGATCGTAGTACTTTGAAAGTTCGAGCTAAACTACCAAATAAGAAATGTGGGAGATTAGAGAGTTGGAAGGTAGAACCGATTTGTAGATAGTTGTAAGTGTTTCGCTAGGAAGTGAGACTTAAAAAAAAAATTGGCAAGTGTTTAGCGTGAAGATTTAGGTATAGTAGGGAGTGAAAGAAGTAAAAAGAGAAAAAAATAATTTAAGTAAAGGAATGATGGTGTTAGATGATTCGTAAGTGAAGTGTACATAGCATTTTGGACATAAGAAGGGTAATAAAAGGGAGTAGATTGGTAATTAGATTTTTTTTTATTTGTATGTGAAGATGGTAAAGGATAAAAATGAAATGGGTTTTGATTTGATCATAGGTATTATGTAAAGCTTGATACAAGAAGATGGTGGATCTAGATTATAGAATAAGGAATGAGTAATTAAATAGTCGGTACTAGTTGAGTGAACTAGAAAGTTTTGTTCTTCTAGAAGATTCAAGTTGAAAGGAATGTCTTTGGTATCTAGTAAAAGAGTAATGAGTATAGAGTACAAAACCAAGGTTGATTGGATAGAAGGTTGAAGTACTAGTATTAATGAGGAGTTAGAAATTTATAAAATTAGTTATGACCCCACTTATAGTTAGTAATAAGGATTTATATGTAGTTAGTAATAATATTAAAGGAAGAGATTTCGAGAGAAAAGTTTTTTACTTAAGAAATTATGAAGTTTGTAGTAATAGTATTGGAAGATGTTTAAGGAATGTGATAGTAAGGAGATTAGAGGTTATTAGATGATACAATTTCTATAGAATTTGATGAAAAGTGAGGGTAAGATCTTAGATCAATCAAGAGCCACTAGGAAGTATTAAAGAGAATTGAAATAGATTTTTGACTAAATGGATGAGTCAGATTTTAATTCATGATGGAATTAAGAGATGTTTTGAGAGTTTGTGTAAGTTGGAAGTGATCATGAAATACCTTATTCAAGGATTAATAACAATAATGAGAAAAAAGGGGATTGTTCGAATACATTGTAGAATAAAGAAAGTGTGTAAAGGTCTAAGAGAAAGGCGGAAGTAGAATAAAGAATTGAAGATGTTATAGTTCGGTGATTTGATGATAATTTTTGGGTAAGAAGTAAGAAATTTGCATTTTTCTACCAAGTTATTATAGAATGAAAAGTGTTTGAGTTTGAGACAGGTGAAGAAAATTGTTGGATGTTAGTATTGAGTTTATTACTAGATTTAAAAAGAAGATGGGTAGTTCGGTGAGATTAATAATGGTTTTGACAAATAAAAAAATAGAAGGTATAAGATTTGACTTAAGAATTTTTTATTTGTGCTTGGATGATGATTTAGTTAGAATCTTTTGTGGAGTATAATTTGTAAATTTGGAAACTATTGATAGTCTTGGAGATGGATTAACCTAAAATAAAAGGATTAAGGATAGGAAGGAGCGAATTAATAAAGAGATAAAAGTTAAGGTTCTAAGATGAAATTCTAAATATGAATCGGGAGGTTACAAGTTCATCTATTGGAAGGTTGAGATTTTTGGGAACTGTACATTGGAAGAATTTGATATAAGAGATAAGAATTATAAAAGCTTGAAGTATATGGTAGTTTCTAGAAATTTTGAGAGTTAAGAGTTATTTAAAGTATAATTGAATCATTTGAGTAAGAGAAGTATGGATCTGACATGAAGCATAGAATATATGTAAACATAAAGAATAAACAAGAGAGTTGGTCTAAGGAACTATGTAAAGAAACAGAAGGATCCAAGGAGGATAATAAGTCTAGATTAAGGTTGACCTTTAAAGAAAGGTTTATATGGATGAAATCTTGGGGAGTTCAAGTAGAGGTCAAAAGGCAAAGCTTACTAAGATAATTTGAGGACAATTAAGAGTATAATGATAAAAGAAGGAATTATAAAATGAAGATTTACCTAATTAAATGAAAATAATTGGATTATTATGATATGATGATGTTATGATTTGGAAAATAACATAATATTGTTATCAAAGGAAGATTAATCAATTTGGTATTGTGATGGAGAATAAGGTGCTTAACATTTAACTATCGTTATATATTATATAAGGAATATCAGTAAGCATACCCCAGTTGGTGATAAATGAGTTAAGGCTTGAATGAAAGCAATAAGTGAGAAGGTTAGATTAAAACTAAGAAATGTTTTGTATAGAGAAAGTAAGTTTCATTTGAATTGATTGCTAGAGAAATACTAGAAAGGATGAATGAAGGATTAGAGAAAGTGAAGAAATGCCCTGTGGAGAGATATCTTGGGAATGAGATGATCTAAATGTAATATCACGTTTAATACCCTTTAAAGTGTAAGGTTGAGGTAGAATTTAAGAACTTAGAGTAGAGTATGAGATGGTAAGAATGTTGTATTTGAAGCATAAGAATAAAATAAATGATGTAAGGAGGAAATGGTTTACAGGTAATACTTTTGATCGAGGACTTGTAGTTGAAGAGCTAGTTAACTGAATCGATCCGTAGAAGTTAATAACTTTGAGGTTGAGGGAATTAATTGGAAGATGTATGTCGCTTAGCAAGGGAAGAAAATGTATAATAAGATTTGACGGTGTGTCTAGATTATTCTAGTAATTCAATAAATGGTTGTCAACAATAAGGAGGAAGCTTAATATGATGGTGAATTAGAATCATAAAGATAAAAGGTTTGAGAAGGATACTCAAGCATGTGAAATGGAATAAGAAATGAATGTTTTTGTTGTATTGTGAACCTTGATAAAGGAAATTTCAAGGACAATTTTTATTAGTGGGGGAGAATTCTAAAACCCAATATTTTATTTGGATTATTTTAATTTCAAAATATCAACCCGATAATTTTTAGATTTTACTTCTGCAATTTGAGTTAATTAAATTTGTTTTGAGATCTTAGAAAATTTTATAAGCAAGTAAATGAAGGAGGATTAAATATCGAAAATTTTATTTAGGGGAATTTTTGAAGTTATAAGAAGTGTCGGGTAGGTGATAAGAGAATCATAAAGTAAGGATAGTTTTGATGCTATAGAAAGTTTTGTGGTGGAAAATAGGAAGAGATGTAAAGTGAGAGTTGACTTTGTAATTATTAAAGAAATTGTCCAAGCAACCTAGAACTCTCTAGACCTTGGACAATCGACTTTGGAAACCTGTTTTCACTTAAAAACAATGGTTTTCATACCTTTTTGAATCCCAAACCTTTTTAAAACAACTTAATAAGATTTTTGAAATAAAAACATAAACTTTATGATTTAAGGAAAACTACTCCTTTCATTGAATTTCTAAGAACAAGGTTTTCAAAAGTAATTGGATAAAAAAAAAGTTTTATTTTTGATTTAAAAACCTAGTTTATTTCCTTTAAGTAATCAAATTTTTTATTTGAGGTATCCGATAGGTGTAGTGGAGAGCCGTTTTAGAGACAAGGAAGTAACTCGAGTTAGGAGTCGATTCGAGAGGTGAGTACGCCTTACCTTTAGTAAACATATTTAATATTTATAAAAAATTGAGTAATCAAAGATAAATGTATGATCTATCTTAATAAGTATGAACCCTAAAAAATCATAAAAAAGAACTATATGAACTTCGGTATGTTAAATAAGGAATTATATTATGGAGAAATGGGTACAGGTTGAGAAGTAATGGTATAAGTTACGGGTCGAGAAATGATTTAAAACAGTTGTGTTGAGGATTTGTATGTGTGGGATTAAAATGAATGTTTTTGGTTGATTATGTATGAAATTGTGATGTGGATTGATTGATAATTGGCTCGCATGCATATAGCTTCATTCATTTTGCATTATAACCTTGTTTTATGGTATGTTATTGAAGGGCGAGTGATGGGTGAGGCCGGTCGGTCCCTTCCCATAAAGGGTGTAAGGGTACTGTAGACTGATGTTTTAACCCAAGAGGGGGGGTGAATCGGGTTTTAAAAACTTTTTGCAGATTAAAACACAAGTTTATAAAACAGATACCACAACAAGCATATAAACAAGTAATATGTGTTGTAAATAAAGAGTTTAAAGAATAGAGGATGCAAACTCAGTTTATAGTGGTTCGGCAATATCGGAATCGTTTCGACCCTACGTCCACTCTCTTCAAGGAACCTCCTTGAAGTACTCCACTAAGAAACTTAGTCGTGCAACTTCATGGGTGTTGTACAAACCTTACAATCCCTTCCTCTTGGAAGCAAACCCCTTCCTCTCGGAAGCAAAAACCCCTTCCTTTTGGAAACAAATCCCTTTACAATAAATACTGTAAAGAAAACAATAGAGAGACAACAATAGAAGCTGATGAGTCTTAAATATTGCATATTTTAGACCCTTAACTTATATTTGTTATGCTCTTAGTTAGTAGTATTTCACTTTATTTTACGTCTTTCTTGTGTTTTGTGTATTTTTACAGGTTTGTGGAGAAAATAAAGCATTTCAGGAGATGTGAAGCTTCTGGAGACATTGCGATCGATCGCACGAGATATACGATCGAGCGCACCTACACTCGAGCGCACCTGCCTACGAACGAGCGCATGGTCAACATCCCACATCGAAATATTTGAAGTTCAGTGCATCTGCGATCGATTGTAGCAGACATGCGATCGAGCGCACATGAGATCGTGCTCACAAGACATGCGATCGATCGTACCTGCGATCGATCGCACCACACTGCGATCGAGCGCACACGGGCAGTATCCCACATCGAATCTGCAACCCATATTGCTCCGAGTCTTCCCCTATATAAACACCATCTAGCTTCATCATTCAGTGTACAATTCCTGAGCCACTTTGGTGTTTACCGGTGGACGTCCGCCAACATTCTGGTGGATCCCGAAGGCATTGCTACCACGAGGGGAAGCGCCGCCCGTCAGTGAGTGGAATTTCTCCCATGTAAAGTTTTTTATTTATTTCTTTATATTCAGTTGTTTTAGTTTAAATGTTTAGCACTTTTTATTATAGTTTTATAGTTATGAGTGGCTAAACTCTTCAGCTAAGGTTGAAGATGAAGCTCCGCCGTTGTTTGGCGTAGTAGTTCAGATTTGCTTGTACAAATCTGACAATTTTTAGTATAAATGTTCTATCAATTATTTGAGTTAATCTTATAATTGATTGAGTTTAAATTGTCTGTTGGATATTCCTTGTGTTTCATCTGATGGATACATTGAATGCTTTTCGATTAAATTGGATTCCCTTTGTGATTTGTTAAGAGCGGATACATTGGACGCTTTTGGTTTAATTGGGATATTCTTTGTTTTTTGTCTTATAGTTGGATTCATGGAATGTTTTGATAGGCTATATTTTTAGAACATATATGCTTAACTTCGGTGGGGTGTATTTGGAAACCTTAGTGTTTTAATTATTAGTTTTTAAAAATCAATTTAGTTTAATTTTAATTTCTTTTGCAAATTATCATCTGAAATTCGGAACTAGGTTAAGATAGAGTTAATTTAGATTAAAAATTATATTTTCACAACGCAATTCCCTGTGGATTCAACCTCGCACTTGCACAACGCTATACTGCAAACGACTCGTGCGCTTGCGAGTAATTTAAAACTCACAACAGAAGCTTATGCAACTGAATAATATCTCTATTTCTAGGTAAAGTTTGAAGAATGGCTCAACAATCAATTTTTCAAAGCTTTTTGAGTATCAATGAGTAAAAACTTATTTTAATGTATATAGCTCTCCTTTTAAAAGCTTAATAGAGTGGGTTTATATAACCTTGAGGTAATATGCCCATTTGTAACCGATTTTGTCCATTTAGGTACAATTTGTGCTGAAATCTCGTGTCCCAACGGTCATATTTTTTGTGCTGAACTACCAATCGACTAAGTCTTAGTATCAGTCGACTGGGTCCTCTTTAAAAATCACATATTTAAGACTGTTGAAGGTACCAGTCGACTAGAAACCTTCTACCCAGATTACTAGTCGACTGGGTAGTTCTTACAAGTCGATTGGGAAGTCTCTGACCAAAACACTAGTTGATTGGTATGAAGTATCCAGTCGACCGGTAACATACTGACCTTTATACTAGAAGACTGGTATAAGTACCGAGTCGACTGGGTTGCTTTAACAACCCAGTATTTATATGTTGAATAGATTTTAACTTTAAAAACATTTGTTTAAAAGGTTATGTTAAAATGCTTTTTCAAAAAGAGCCATTGGACAAGCTAATTACCTGAACAAGTGAGACTACAACTTATTTTAATACCATAGACCTATTCTAGTTCTTCTATCTTCACTTTGATGTTTGATTCGGATTGAGTTCTTGCACTTTGATCCTTGGTTGAATGCTCTTATTGCTTAATACACTTAGATAACATTGTTAGTATAAAAGGAGTTGTGTTTTGTCATCATTAAAACAAAGGTGAAGGTCAACAATCTCCCTCTTTTTGATGATGACAAAACTAATGAGAGAAAACTGGTAAAAAAACTAAGTGTTGATTTTCTGAAAAAAGAAATCAGGCAGAGTCTCCTCTGTTTTTTGAATAAAACCAACCTGTAAAAGATCAAAAGCAGTTTATGTTCAACCCAACCAAGCAACTTAACATATACAAACATATCCCAATATCTTTGGAGCACTACTCCCCCTATATTATTCAATATCTTGAGTTTTCACATTTTTTCATTTTTCTCCCCCATTTTGACAACAGCAGAAAAGGGGGCTGGAAACTAAAAAATAAGCTACAAAACACTATAGTCATCAAGAGAATGTACTAACAAACTTGTATGCGAAAATTTGACATCATTCAGAGTTTGGAAGACTTCCCGCGAAGAACCAAAAGTTTCCATACATGCAGAAGCAGTTATAAAGCTTTTAACGAATATAAAGTGATATAAAGCAGGCAACTAAATTTCATTTACGTAGAACGAGTACATGACATAGGTCTAATCATAAGGGATCATCATATATATAAAAAGTCCATACAGGAACAGGCTTTGTAGAGCCATGCAAAAGTACAAAATGACATAAAAATATGAAAATATGTTCGTGCTAAGAACAGTGAAAAAGTCTATGAAAAAATACATCTTGAAACAAAAATAGTAATGCGACTCATGGAGCGGGAGATTCCAAGCCAGTGAACTCTCGGTGCAGCTCGAAGTCATCCCGGAGGGTTTCAATGAAGGAGCTCAAGGTCTGGAATCTAGACTATATGGTCAGTTGGAGGCTCGTGATAGCCTGAAGTAGATCGTCGTACCCAGCCTGACCAGTACTCGAGTCACACAGAGGAGGTACTCGGGCATCCGTATCCATATTAGCAGCAGCAGTAGCATCCTCGTCCTCATCATCACTGCTGTCATCCTCCCTAATCCGTATGTGCTTCCCGGCCTTTGAGTAGATGAGGCCATTGCGGACCGTGCATCCCATCCTTTTCAGCGAGGAGACATTGATGATGTCCTTTGGCCTGATATCCTGAGCCTCGGAGGTGGGGAGAGGCACTCAGAAGTGCTGGAGAATGAGTGTGATGAGCATCCTGTAGGGAAGACACCCGGAGTCGCTCGCTTCGCCATTAATCATGTTTGCGAGCAACAAGGGGTATATATTGAAGTGGTGCCCAGTTTTAAGGCACCAAATCAATACTGTATCTATCTTAGATAGATACCTCCGACTCCCTAGTCTCGGGTGGATGGTCCAACTCATGATGAGGTTGAACAATTTCGAGTCTAAGGGCACGTCACTACATGTATGAAATGTAGTGGGTCGGTACACATAGTTAAGGTCGCCCCCAACTATCTGATATGTCTCCTCAACATCGAAATTGTCTAGCCATCCATCCAAACTCTATTGGATGCCTCCCAGTTTCCCATGTTAATTAACCCAAGAATCTAGCATGGATTTCTTTTGTTACTATTGTCAGACCTAGGACTCGGTCATCCAAATTGATCTAACTAACTAATCCATACTACATGCATAAGTTGATTAGGCAAACATGTATGAGGAATTTCAATAAAAACAGGCATTAATCAAGTTAAGAATCATAACACAGCTATTGCAAAGGCAACAATATTGATATATGGAAAAACATAATTAGGGCTTCAATCGAGCCCTACTAATAAGTTAGTTACACATAGTTGTGATGTTAAACATCTTCATAATGTAAAATAAAGAGAAAAGAATAAACCCGAAAAATACTGGCTTAGAAGAGTCGTCAGTTCTCCCAAAGATCCAAAACTTAAAGGAAGATGTGGTTTATGTATTTACAGGCCTATTTATAAGGTTCAAAAACATCTGGAAACCCTAACTAGAAAAACAAAACCCTAACCCTACTTTCCAAAATAGGTTCTGCCATTTTACTACACAGGTGCGCTCGATCTCATGTTTGTGCGCTTGAGCCTTCTTCTTGTGCGCACGAGTGCTAGTGCACTCTATCGTACACTTCTGTGCTCGATCGCACTATGTGCAGTTTCTAGTTCTTCCAATTTTTGTTCTCTAAACCAGATAATGCTCCATTTTCTTCAATATCCTAGGAAAACACAGAAAAGAAATAAAATAGCACGAAATAACAAGACTAGGAACTTAATAAGTGTAAATTAAATGGCTTAAATACGAATATTTAAGCACTTATCAAAGTTCGAGTGGTTACTCCAACCAAGATTATATGTATTAAAGAAAGGATTATGAGGCTTCTTGTAAATCCCTAAGGTGTTACATTGTTCATCAAAAACCCATCTCATCTTTACATAAGTCGGGCAATCCTGAGCTAAGTGTTCCACTCCCCCACAGATAAAACAAACACCTTATGACTCGACTCTTGCAACAGTATGTGTGAGTCTACCATCTTGGGTCTTAAGTGCCTTTAACTCTCGAGTTACTCGCTCTAATTTGGCTTTCATGCTATTCTTTTCCCTAAGTTGGTAGATCTCGGCTGGTCTTGCTCTATTTGTGCTTTCAATAACACTAGGCCCTGCCCAAGTGTGGGCCTTCTCAGCCAAGTCATTCAGATACTCAATTGCATCATCGAGGCCCTTTTGCATTAAGTCCTCGTTGCACATCATCTCTATGAATTGACACTCTCTACTCGTAAGTCCATCGTAAAAATAACTAACTACGCGCTAATTCTCTTACCCATGGTGTGGACACATATTTAACAAATCTTTATACCACTCCCATGCCTGATATAATGTCTCGCTATCCTTTTGGGTAAAGGTTGAAATTTGTCTTCTCAGACCATTGGTTTTGTGAAGTGGGAAGTATTTATTAAAAAATGCTTGCGTCATTTCTTCCATGGAACCTATAGACCTCGGCCACAAAGAGTATAGCCAAATCTTTGCTTTGTCCTTCAAAGAAAAAAGAAAGTTGAACCGAGTTAATAGCCTTAGGTCTGCCATGAAACGTGGCCACCACTTCCTCAAATTCCCTAATGTGAACATAAAGGTTTTCGCTTTCTAAACCGTTGAAGGTGGGTATCAATGCTATCATGCCCGGCTTGAAATCTATTTGTGGTGTGTTTGGCGAAAACATGATGCATGATGGTGTAGATGTGCATGTGGGATGAAGGTAGTCATTTAGGGTTCTAACAAGGTCATCTCTATGATTGCTCATGGTGTTTGAGCCTGTGTTTGAACCTATTTCACTCCTAATGTAATTCAGTGGGTATTCTAACTGAAGGATTCTAACCAATCGTCTGTGTTCGTCTTTATCCGAACGCATATACCACCAACACTCACTTTTTAAAATTTTTAATTTAAATTATTAATTAATTTAAAAAAATTTAATAAAAGAAAACTAAAAATAAACTAAAGCTAGAATTAAAAAAGAAACTAAAAGAAAGAGTTCAGAAAGATATTACCCGAAAACCTCTTTGTAGACTGATGATGTCCCCGGCAATGGTGCCAAAATTTGAATTATGCCCAAACTGTACTATGCGGTAGTAGTAGTATAGAATGGGGTGTCGATCCCATGAAGAGAACGTTCTACAATCAAAGTCTCAGTCAAAAAATAATGGAAACAAAATTAAAAATTAATATTAAGAAAATATTGAGAATTAAATAAAACAATTGAATTAGTGAAATAAAATCAATAATGAGCAACATAAAGGTCCAAGAATCCCTCCTAAATTTCAAAACTTTAACTTGTATCAATTCAGTAATTATAACTCAACTACATATTTCATATCCCAAATACGTAATCGGAAAATAATAGTGAAAGCACCAAAAATATTCTTTTGTAAATTATTATGAGAAATCCCATTCTTGTTTTTACAAGTAATGCAACGGTCAATCATATATAATATCCTAAATCAACGATATATTCAGAGACAATAACGCAGTAAAGGACCAGTATATATAATTAATATACTGAAATCAATTGCATCCTAAATTCCACACATAAGAGAAGCCTGACTGAACTTATATGGAGAAAAAGAATAATAATCACCAGAGTTAAATAAAATCTATGGAAAAAGAAAATATAATTGTCTGTCACACAAAAAATTCAAATTCAATATGAAATAAAGGGAACAACTCAAAATAATTATTCAATGTTAAAAACACAAATACTGAATTAAATACAAGCCAAACCCGCTAGTTTAGAAGTTCATATCTTCGCCTTGTTTGAAACTTTGTCTAGCCTATAATACATAATCACAACAGCTCTCTAGAAATTCAGTGTGTATCTCTTCAGCCCACTGTTCAACTCTCTTATTCTCTGAGTCTAAAATTTTATATATAGCTGTATGGAGACAACTTTGTAGATAGAAAAGTCACCCTAGGGTTTCTGTTCAGGCCATGTGCTTCTGCTGCTGTCTAGGCCCAGTTCTGTTGTTGTCTAAGCCATGCATTTGTTGCTATCCAAGCTTGATTTCTGCTGTCTAGAACTGGTCTGGTTGTACTGCTATCCAGGCCGTGCAAATACCAAAAAAAAATCAGAATTTAATAGCTCCTTCACTTCTGCCATGCTGAAATCACGCACAACCTGACCTTTGTCTACTAAAACAACCATAACTTTCTCTAGAAAAATCATATTTACAAGCCATAAAATTCTCCAGAAAATAGACATCTGAATCTTTCCAAGCATATATAGGTCATCTCTTGATTCTTCCTGAATCATTACAGTTTAATCGGCAAAAATGACTGATCTATACGGGTAATTCTGGCAATTTAGTGAAACTCCTTTTTCACCATTTGCTAGTGACAACATGACTTAGAAAAATGCTCAATTTATCTTTAACGGTCTAGAAATTATAGGTTTTATTGCACTCCTCTTGGGAAACCCAGTTTCCCTGCTCTAAACTAGTTGGATGTTGTGAATTCTTTCGAACATATTTTATATATTTTTTTGTTTAAAGCTTCTTCGGTTTTTTTTTTTAAAATCTACAAAACACACTAAAACACATAATTCTCTAAAGGACCACACTTGTCAAGAAATTCAATGAATAATCAAAATTAATCTCAATAAATGCATATAATTAACTCTAACTGAAGTGCATTTTCATGCCCTAATCAACAGTCATCCATAGTAAAATTCTTATTAGAAATGCAAGGTAGAGATGAGAAGATAGAGAAGATTAAACAGGTAGTACTTAATAGAAAGTAATATGAGTTCAAAAATCTGAAATGATGGTATTTTAGTACTAGAACATAGGATTTGTTTTCCTAATGATGTTGAATTGAGAAAGGAGATATTGAGAGAGGCGCATAATGATGTATATTCGATGCACCCGAGTATCAATAAAATGTATGGAGGATTGGGACAGAATTACTGGTGGTCAGAATTGAAGAGGGATGTAGCTAAACACATTTCTAGATGTTTGGTTTGTCTGTGAGTGAAGTCTGAGAATAGATATTCAGCAGGCTTACTACAACCTTTTCTAATGCCTAAATGGCCATGGGAGAATGTGAGTATGAATTTTGTTTCTGGATTTCTCCATACCCATAGAGGTTTTGATATTGTGTGGGTGATTGTAGATAGATAATCTAAACCATCTCATTTTCGTCTTATTAAACTACTTGTAGTACCATTAAGCATAGTGTCAAATAGAGATGCTAGATTTACATCTTAGTTTTGGAGAGGCTTTTAGAAAGCCACAGGTACGCAGTTACAATTTAATATAGCTTTTCATCCTCAACAGATGGGTAGAAGGTGCAGAACTCCAGTATGTTAGGAAGAAGTGGAAGAGAGAAATATATTTGGTTCATAAATTATTAAGTTAACAACTAAGATGATCAAACTGGTTAGAGAGAACTTTAAAGCAACACAGAGCAAACCGAATAGCTATGCTGATAATACAAGAAGACCTCTTGAGTTTCAACTAGGTGTTTGGGTATATTTGAAAATATCTCCATGAAAAAGTGTGTTGAGGGTAAAAAAGAAAAGAAAGTTGAGTCTGAGGTAAGTGAGACCCTATGAAGTTATTGAGAAAGTTGGGCTAATTGTGAGTAACCTAAATTTGCCCCCAAAGTTGAAGCAATTACATAGTGTATTCATGTTTCACTTTTGAGAAAGTGTTTACATGATGAATCTCATAATATTTCGAGCCAAGTTGTAGAACTTCAAGAAGATTTGACTTTTATACAAGTACGATTGAGAATTTTATACAGAAAAGAACAAGTCTCGTGTAATAAAGTAATTCCATTGGTTCAAGTATTATGGTAGAACAAATATGTTAAATAAATTACTTGGGAGCATGAGGATAGTATGGGAAAAGAGTACCCCCAGATTTTTCATGAGTTAGATAAGAAAATTTCGAGGACGAAATTTTTATAAGGTGGGTAGAATTGTAAGACCTGTGTTCTTAAAGTAAGGATAAAACAGTAATTTGATAGATATTATATTGAATTAAATTATGCAGATATGAAAGATTTGTAATTAATTTGAAATAATAATTGAAAGATGACATTGAGAATTTTATTGAAAAATATAGAATTTTTTTTAAGAAGAAAGTACTAAAAATTATGAAATTTCAAGTTGAAATGAAAAATTTTTGAAGAAAAATGTAGAATGAGGTTGAAGAGAATTAATTAGAAAATTTGATTGAAGAAAATATAAGTTTCTAAATATTTTTTAATTTTAAATGAAAAAATAAAATAAATTTTGAAAGAAGAAAAAATAAAAAATGATTTTTTAAAAGAATGGAAAAACTGTAAAAATTAAGGGCTATAGATCGGTGGCAGAACTGTAATTATGGAATAGTATAATTGTAAATAAGGAATGGCAAAACTGTAAAAATTAAAGAGCTAAGGACCGGTGGTAGAACTGTAATTATGTTATGGCAGAATTGTAAATAATGAATGGCAGAACTATAAATTTAATAGGCTAATGGCAGATTTATAATTTTAAGGTGTATATATATATATATTAGAAAAAAAAGGACGTGTGGTGGGCATAGAAAAAAAAAGGGGGGGTCTTGCAACACCTGGAAGTCCAGGTGTTGCATGCATTACATGCATTGTGACAACAACCAAAATTTGGCAGTGGGTAAATGGTGGGGGCAGTTGATTTTATATATATATATAGTTTTTATTTTATTTATTTATTCCTTACCAAATCCTGTTTGGCTTTCTTCTTCCTTCAATTCAAACTACTCTATTTCTTTAAACACTTAGGGACTGAAAGAAAAGTTGAAAGTGTAAAATTTTGAAGAGGTTTGCAAGAGAATTTTAAAGAGAGTCACGAAAAGCTCTAAAAAAAAAAGAAAAGATAATAATATGAATTTTATTTTGAAATTCAGCATATATAAAATTTCCCAGAATTCAATTTGAGAATTTTTAAAGGGTATAAATTATGGAAGAATTGAAGAATAAATTAGAAATTTTAATATAGATATTTTGTCAGGTGTTGACGATCAGTGTTGTGAGTTTTAAATTACTCGCAAGCGCACGAGTCGTTTGCAGTATAGCGTTGTGCAAGTGCGAGGTCGAATCCACAGGGAATTGCGTTGTGAAAGTATATTTTCAATCTAAACTAACTCTATCTTAACCTAGTTCTGAATTTCAGATGATAATTTGCAAAAGAAATTAAAATTAAACTAAATTGATTTTTAAAAACTAATAATTAAAACACTAAGGTTTCCAAATCAACCCCACCGAAGTTAAGCATATATGTTCTAAAAATATAGACTATCAAAACATTCCATGAATCCAATTATAAGACAAAAAACAAAGAATATCCCAACTAAACCAAAAGCATCAAATGTATCCGCTCTCAACAAATCACAAAGGAAATCCAATTTAATCGAAAAGCATTCAATGTATCCATAAGATGAAACACAAGGAATATCTAACAGACAATTTAAACTCAATCAATTATAAGATTAACTCGAATAATTGACAGAACATTTATACTAAAAATTGTCAGATTTGTACCAGCAAATCTGAACTACTACGCCAAACAACGGCGGGGCTTCATCTTCAACCTTAGCTGAAGAGTCTAGCCACTCATAACTATGAAACTACAATTCATAATAAAAGTACTAAACACTTAAACTAAAACAGCTAAATGTAAAGAAATAAATAAATAACTTTACATGGGAGAAATTCCACTCGCTGACGGGCGGCGCTTCCCCTCGTGGTGACAAAGCCTTCGAGATCCACCAAAATGCTAGCAGACGTCCACCGGTAAACACCAAAGTGGCTCAGGAATTATACACTAAAGATGAAGTGAAGAAGGGCTTATATAGGGAAATATCACAAGTGCAATATTCTTCTAATCCGATGTGGGATACTGCAGATTCCAATTTTGCTCTTTGACCTTTGTCTACTAAAACTGCCATAACTTTCTCTAGAAAAATCATTTTATTGATCCGTAAAATTCTCCAGAAAATAGACATCAGGATCTTTTCAAGCATATATGGCTCATTTCGTGGTTCTTCCTGAATCAATACAGTTAAATCCTCAAAAATGGCTGATCTGTCACGCTGAAATCATGCACAGCCTGACCTTTGTCTACTAAAACTGCCATAACTTTCTCTAGAAAAATTATTTTATTGATCCGTAAAATTCCCTAGAAAATACAAATCCGGATATTTCCAAGAATATATGGCTCATCTTCTGGTTCTTCATAAATCAATACAGTTTAATCCTCAGAAATGGCTGATCTGCACAAGCAATTCTGGCAATTTAGTGAAACTTCTTTCCAAGCTTGTAAACCTGTAAAACAACGAAAACAACTCAAAGTAACAAATTCCTAAGCTAACAAGTGTAAATTAAAGGGTCAAAATATGTAATATTTGGCACTCATCAAATACCCCCAAACTTACAATTTGCTAGTCCCTTAGCAAAACAAAATAATAATAAAAAAAACCTAAATGAAAAACAAAGAACATAAAGATAAATTCATCACTCATGGTATCCAAAAATTTAAGGAGCACACATCACCATGATATTCATTCATGAGAAAGCTTAAAAAGATAAACCCATCTTCGCAATGAATAGAAAAGTTAAAATCTAATTACTTACAAAATGCAGGTTAAGGCATCACAAGTCTGACACAGTGTAAAGTGAATTAGCATATAGAAATGAAGCTTCCAAGTGACACCAATGTGTAAGGTCTCCATGTCTCAAGATTCACCGAATTTTCCATCAAAATGAACGAAAAAGGAATAGTTTTTATTTATTTATTTAAAAGGCTCTGCTATGTTTAATTCCCTTAAGCTTTCTAATTGACCCATATAGCGAGTGTTGAGTCAATGACTCCCAAACCAGATGGTTTTAGGGCATTAGGTGTCAAGACACCCCTAAGGACTTACTAACTTGAGTCAAATATGCTACGAAATTAAACTGGCCTTAATACTACCAAATAAAATTCCACCTTTTGACGTGAACACTCACTGCTTACTGAGGCAAGAGGTCCAGTTACTCAGCGGAAAGTTTATTGATAATGATTTTTTTTTATTATGCTTTTCTATGCCCAAGAGTTCATCCAACAAGTCATCCAGTTTCAGTTAAGATAAGAAAAAATGCACATTAAAATCACGTGTCATACCTCACATAATTTGTGCTAATGTGCTCGTGTTAGATTAGATCAAACATGTGAATTCTCAAATGCCTAAGGTAAGTAACTAAATTTTAAAATTTATCACCAAATCATGTGTTCAAAATGTTAAGCTCACTAATGACATCACATCACAAAAAATGTTTAGATCAACCAAAATTTCATGATAACATGAGCATGCATTTATCTCTATGACGAAAAGACAACAAATTAGGACAAAGTGTGTGATGTGTCTCCCATATCCCCAAACTTAAATTACACATTGACCCCAATGTGTGACTAATATGGAAAGAGCTGACCTGAGATATGGAGAACTATCTGGACTGGTATGGCTCATAGCATACCCCCAAACTTGAACTGAAGTACGCATTGTCCTTGAAAAATAAAAAAACTGGAAAACAAAAAATACTGAAAACAAACATTAATCATAAAAATGCGAAATAATAAATAAACAGAAAAGATAAGCTGTGGGGTGCCTCCCATGAGCGCTAAGTTTAACGTCTTCAGCCAGACCCAACATTAGTAATCGTGCCCAACGAAACGCTCCGCCATCTGATTAATAAATGGGAATGAAAAATGATCAGGCCTAGTGGCAGCATTCAATTTACGATAGCTGATACACACTCTCCAAATTGACTGAACACGAGTTGGAACCAACTCGTCGTCCTTATGCTACACTACCGTTAATTCAGCACGTTTAGGCACAACATGAATCTGGCTAATCCACTTGTTATCAGAGATGAGATAAATGATCCCTGCCTCTAACAGCTTAATATCTTCTGCCATCACAATCTCTTGCATAGTAGGGTTGAGCCTTCTTTGTGGCTCCCTCGATGGCTCAGCATCCTCCTCCAAATGTATCCTGTACGTCATCACCGAGGGGCTGATCCCCTTGATATCCTTAATGGTCCAGCCTATAGCTTCCTTATGCTCTCTTAAGACGTCCAATAATTTCTCATCTAGAGCATCACCCAGATCTGAAGGTATAATCACAGGCAAACTATCGACTGAACCTAGGAACTTATACTTAAGATTATCTGGTAAAGGCTTAAGTTCCTTCTTGGGGGTTTCAGGTGCGGCGGTCTCCTCCGTCTTATTGCTCTTCCGAGGAGGAGACTCTAAAATGGCATTCGCTTGCTCAAGTAATTTATCTAAATCCATATCCTCTCCAAATTGAGCAAAGCATGCCTCTAGGGGGTCCTCAGTGCTGGAGTCATCCACAATCTCCTCCGTCTTACTGCTCTCCCGAGGAGGAGACTCCAAAATGGCATTTTCTTGCTCAAGTAATTTATCTAAATCCAAATCTTCTCCAAATTGAGCAAAACATGCCTCCAGGGGGTCCTCAGTGCTCGATTCATTCACAGTCTCCTCAAGAATCTCCTCTATCAAGCATACATTTCTCACTTCATCATATTCATGTGGTTGCTTAGTGATATAAAAAATATTCAACTCCACTGTCATATTTTCGAAGGAGATCTTCATCACCCCTGTCCTACAATTTATCAGGGTGTTAGCCGTGGCTAAGAATTGTGGCCCTAGAATAACCGGTATTTGAATCCCTACATTCTGAACCGGCTCTGTGTCAAGCACAATAAAATCCACGGGGAAATAGAACTTATCCACTTTTATCAAAACGTCCTCAACTATTCCCCGTGGTCTTTTCGCTGACCTATCAGCCAATTGAAGCGTAGTGGATGTGGGCTTCAATTCTCCTAACCCCAACTGCAAATAGACTGAGTAGGGTAGAAGATTCACACTCGCCCCTAGATCCAAGAGAGCCCTCTCAATGTGGCTGACTCCTATCGTGCAAGAGATGGTAGGACACCCCGGGTCCTTATACTTGATGGGTAGCTTGCACTGAAGGATTGAGCTGACCTGCTCGGTCAAAAATGCCTTTTTTGGGACATTCGTCCTCCTTTTGATAGTGACCAAGTCCTTTAGAAACTTGGCATATGATGGCATTTGATGGATGGCATCCAAAAATGGGATATTGATTTGGACTTGCTTGAATACCTCTAGAATTTCCTCATACTTCCCTCCTTTCTTCGGCGCCTGTAGTCTCTCGGGGTAAGGCACTCTAGGTACAAATGACCTAAGAGGGTCCTTCTCAGTAGGTGTGGCTGTAGATGGCTCAGCATCTCTCTTCTCTGTGTTGCCACTTCCTTGCCCTTGCTGTATAGTAGGGCTCTCTTCCACTTGATTGTCCACCTGTCTCCCAGACCTCAGTGTGACAATCGACTATACTTGTTCCGCCCCGTGCGTAGGAGTTGATGAACTCTCAACCATATATTGTCCTTTCGGGTTGGGCACGGGCTGACTGGGGAACTTCCCCTTCTCTCTCTCACCCAAGTGACTTGCAATTTGCCCTATTTGACTCTCCAGCTTGGCAATTGCTTGGATGTTTACCACTGTTGCACTCCTCACATCACTCATATTTTGGCTAGTCGCCTTCATGAACTCCTTAAGGGTGGCTTCTAGCGACTATGAAACTGGCGCTGGTGTTTGAGTGGGTGCGTCGTAAGCAGGTGAAGGTGCTGGATGGGTAGAACGACCATAATTAGGAATTTGTGGAGCAAATCCGGGAGGATATTGATTTTGAGCATGATGAGGGGCTCCTCCCTGATTCATTGGTTGGTTCTGCCTCCATGAAAAATTTGGGTGGTTCCGCCACCCTGGATTGTACGTCTCGGAGTACAATCCATTTGACTGCCTTCGAAAGTCATTGAAAGCATTTACTTGTTCCATAGGATACTCGGCACAAGCAGGCATTGATGGGAAATTCTGTGCTAGATGCATGGGGCTAGCACAGATGGAACAGCTTTCAACATTGAATGTGTTGGCAACATTGATGGATTGGCTCACAGTAAGAGCGTCAATCTTCTTAGTGAGGGCATCTAACTTTATCCTCAAATCAGTGTCCTCCCTGACCTCATAGATGCCTCCCTTCTTAGGAGCACGAATTGACTTATCTCGATAGCTTGAAAAATCCCACTGCTGTGAGTTGTCGGACAACTTGTCCAACGCCATATATGCTTCGTCTCCTGTCAGACTCAAGAATGCCCTCCATTCATAGACTCGATCATGCTACGGTTAGGTTAAGTCAACCCTTGGTAGAAGAATTGAATGAGTCTCCACTTCTCATATCCATGTGGAGGGCATCTGATCAGTAGCTCTTTGAAGCGCTCCCAACCCTCAGAAAATTTTTCATCCTCATCCTGAGTGAAAGAACTGATCTCCTTTCGGCACTCATTCACTCTAGACATTGGGAAAAACTTATGATAAAATTTGGTAAGCAGGTTTTCCCAAGATGTAATAGACCCGGGCGTGTTGGAATCCAACCACGCCCTAGCTCTATCGTGAAGAGAAAAAGGGAAGAGTCGAAGATGGACTGACTCTTCAAAGAAGTTCTGGAATTTGAATGTGGCACAAATGTCTTTGAACTTCTTCACATGGCTATAAGGATTTTCAAGATCTAAGCCATAGAATGAGGGTAAGAGTTGGATGACATGTGGCTTCAAGTCAAAGTGGGTGGCATTGGTCGGTGGCAACACTATGTAAGAGGATGAGTTAGTCGCAATGGGTGCGAACAAGTCCCTAAGGGATGTAGTGGAGTCCACATTCCAAGCTCTAGGTTGCTCTAATGTTCAGGATGATTTGCATTCCTATAATTCTCTGCCATCTCAACAGTCTCTCTCTCAACTAGTGCTCTTTTCTGTCTCCTAAGAGTTCTTTCTAAGTCGGGATCTAAATGTATCAGATCTAAGTCCAAGGTTCTCCGACCAAGCATACACCAACAGAAAAAGCACTAAAGTAAACTAACCAGCAGAAACTTGCAGAATAAAATAAAATAACTGCACAAACAGCAAACACACTACTCACAAAATGAGCCAACAAAAAATTTTAAAATAATATATATATATATATATATATATATATATTTTTTTGTTTTTTGAATAACTAACTAGTAGAAAAATAAAATCAATTCGGACCAAAAATTTTCACAAACCAAACAACTCCCCAGCAGCGACGCCAAAAACTTGTTGTGAG
The DNA here is from genome assembly GCA_023935145.1 of Bretschneidera sinensis. Lineage (NCBI taxonomy): Eukaryota > Viridiplantae > Streptophyta > Magnoliopsida > Brassicales > Akaniaceae > Bretschneidera > Bretschneidera sinensis. The sequence continues at coordinate 75,743,402 of CM043703.1, read as the reverse complement.
TTTTAAATTACTCGCAAGCGCACGAGTCGTTTGCAGTATAGCATTGTGCAAGTGCGAGGTCGAATCCACAGGGAATTGCGTTGTGAAAGTATATTTTCAATCTAAACTAACTCTATCTTAACCTAGTTCTGAATTTCAGATGATAATTTGCAAAAGAAATTAAAATTAAACTAAATTGATTTTTAAAAACTAATAATTAAAACACTAAGGTTTCCAAATCCACCCCACCGAAGTTAAGCATATATGTTCTAAAAATATAGCCTATCAAAACATTCCATGAATCCAACTATAAGACAAAAAACAAAGAATATCCCAACTAAACCAAAAGCATCCAATGTATCTGCTCTCAACAAATCACAAAGGAAACCCAATTTAATCGAAAAGCATTCAATGTATCCATCAGATGAAACACAAGGAATATCCAATAGACAATTTAAACTCAATCAATTATAAGATTAACTCAAATAATTGACAGAACATTTATACTAAAAATTGTCAGATTTGTACAAGCAAATCTGAACTACTGCGCCAAACAACGGCGGGGCTTCATCTTCAACCTTAGCTGAAGAGTCTAGCCACTCATAACTATCAAACTACAATTCATAATAAAAATGCTAAACATTTAAACTAAAACAACTAAATGTAAAGAAATAAATAAATAACTTTACATGGGAGAAATTCCACTCGCTGACGGGCGGCGCTTCCCCTCGTGGTGACAAAGCCTTCGAGATCCATCAGAATGCTAGCAGACGTCCACCGGTAAACACCAAAGTGGCTCAGGAATTGTACACTAAAGATGAAGTGAAGAAGGGCTTATATAGGGAAATATCACAAGTGCAATATGCTTCCAATCCGATGTGGGATACTACAGATTCCAGTTTTTTCTCTTTGACCTTTGTCTACTAAAACTGCCATAACTTTCTCTAGAAAAATAATTTTATTGATCCGTAAAATTCTTCAGAAAATAGACATTGGGATCTTTTCAAGCGTATATGGCTCATCTCGTGGTTCTTCTTGAATCAATGCAGTTAAATCCTAAAAAATGGCTGATCTGTTATGTTGAAATCGTGCACAGCCTGACCTTTGTCTACTAAAACTGCCATAACTTTCTCTAGAAAAATCATTTTATTGATCCGTAAAATTCTCTAGAAAATAGACATCCGGATCTTTCCAAGAATGTATGATCCATCTTCTGGTTCTTCCTAAATCAATACAGTTTAATCCTAAAAAATGGCTGATCTGCACGAGCAATTCTGGCAATTTAGTGAAACTTCTTTCCAAGCTTGTAAACCTGTAAAACAACGAAAACAACTCAAAGTAACAAATTCCTAAGCTAACAAGTGTAAATTAAAGGGCCAAAATATGCAATATTTGGCACTCATCAATCAGCAATCGGGGAAAATTGCTGAAAAGAGCAAAAAAGAAAAGAAAGTGATTCACGGGTAGCTCTAAGTGCTACGTAGTGAGTTAGATTTACTTTAAGTAATCAAGATAAATATGAAATATATAATGATAATATTTGAATAAATTATTAACCTATGATTTGATGATAGATGAAAGTTGGTTGATGAGTATGATAGGAATAATTGATATGTAGAGAATTATTATATGAGAAGTAATGAATTAATTTAATAATGAAGGTGATAAATGAAATTATTGATGAGCTATGGTTGGTAATTTTATATGATATATGAGGAAAATAATTTAGCGAAATTGATCAAATAATAATTTGAGAAGAAGCATGATAGCTGATTACACTCAAACTAATATGCAGTTATTATGTATAGTTGAGGTGTCGATCCCACGAGGAAAAACGATCTACAAAGGAAAAGTGCAAACCTTAACATGAACGATAACAATCAAGTGAGAAAATATGAATTTTGATAATGAAGTAATTGTGAGAAAATTTTGTAGATAGATTGAAGAATATAATAAAGGAACAACAAGGTTCCGAGAATCCACCCTAGGTTCGTTGCCTTATTCCAATCTTGATTCATTTGTTTTTATCTCGATTGCAAGTTTCACATCCCAAACAGGCAATCGGCAAATATTCGATCAAAGTATATGTAAACCCTAATGTAATTGATATGAATTACTCTTCACTTCTAATTTAAGCACACATGACCTATCCTATAGATTTATCAAAAAACGACAATATATCTTAATGATAATATCGCAGTAATGGACAAACCTAAAAGATAAATCTACCGAACTCAATCACATCCAAACAATCTTGACATAAGAAGACCATGACTAGACTTATATCGAGGAGAAAGATATAATCACTGGATTAAGAGAAAATGTTCTAATTAAATAAAAGAGTAAATCATAACAATGTTTTGACAATAAATCCTAACTACAACTGAATCAATAAAAGAAAATAAGAACAACTACACCTAGGGATTCATCCCTTCGCCTTGTTTGGAGATTAGTTGGCCATGGGGCTCATTCTTGAACACTTTGATAGAGGAGAATATAGCAGTCTTCTTGTGTTTTCCAGCCTTCATGATTTTTTTTTTCTCAAAGCCTAAGTGATCTGTTTATAATACAAAAGGTCCAATGGTGTTTTTGGGTTTAAACTATTATTAAAGTCCAAATTAGGTCATGATACGGAGCAGAGGAACGTGTGCGCGCCACGGCTCACACTTACTCACACCGCGGCTCAGCCTTTCCCTTGTTTTCTTCACTTTCTAGACGTCGCGGCCCTGCTTGGTGGCATCCTTGCTCTTTTGGGCTTAGTTCTAGAGGCCGAGGCTTAGACTTCTTCAGGCCGCAGTGCATATACTTAAGACTTGATTTCTCTTCATTTTGTCCTTCTGCAACCACTCTTTCACCTTGATATGCATGAAATTTTAGTGCTTCAAGCAACTATAGCTTTTCCATCTCTTTTAAACTCAAAGTACCTGAAAATGCACCGAAACAAGTCAATGATCCAAGAATATCACTTTAGAGTTATTAAGGTATAAAAGTGCGATTCAAACCTCGATCAACCCAAAAATTCTAACAAATAAGTATTGTTAAGATGCATTTTATGACTCTCATCATAACCCCTAACTAGTTTATTGCTAGTCCCTATCAATTCAAGCGAAAACAAGAGATGAATTCTATGGTAGGAATCAAAACAAAGTAAAGTCATACTAGCGTTAAACCAAGAGCAATTCACTTTTTGTCTCAGAAATTGCACATAATACACAGCACATAGAATCATTAAATATCACTCAAGTCCAAAATTAATCCAAACATCAATCTAAAAATTGTTATCGACTCTTAACATCCATCTTAACATAATCCATTAATCCGAACATCCGGATGATTTTATGCATAACATTAATGAATACATGTCTTGGCCTCTAAAATATTTAATTTGTGTGACATTAATCACAAAAACAAGCTCCATAGGCTTACTTTTCAAATCACTCTCCACTATTGTATAAAAATCACACCACCTTGGATTAATAGGTCTTTAATAAGCTTGTAACGTTAGGCTAAGGTAAAGGTTAAGAAAGAGTGGGAAGGTTTCAACAAATAAAAGAATTTAATTTCTTAGTTTTAAACACAACCTACTTTAAGCACTGGATAACCTTACTTCAACACCCAACTCTTTCAAGCATTTTTCAAGTATTTTTCTCAATAAATCACCACTTTTTTTTTTCTTTTCTTCTTTCTTTGCCATAATTCACTTCTTTTTTTACTTTGGCATAAGACCATTCACCTTTTTTTTCATTCTTTTCTTTTCTTTTCTTTTCTTTTCCACAACCCCCAACTTATCTCTTTTAATGTACTTGGGTTATGATAGTAATATTTTTTCATATTTCCATCCTTACTCCTCTTAAGTGCTTCTCAACAAATGTGTATAACTAAGTTCTTTTAAAAGAAGGGTAAGGATAAAATATTTTTAGGCTCATAAAGGTAAGTAAATGGGCTATCGAAAGAAACAAGACTCAAATTCTTTTCCAAGAAAAATGCTCAAACAAGTGACTAGCGATAGATATAGCAATGGTAAGTTTGAAAGGCTCAAACGGTTTAAAAATGACCTATATCATATCCTAAGTAATGTGCATTCTAGGAATTCGCCTCAAGTGATTATCAAATAAGTTCTAGAGCTTGTCGAGACCGCAAACAATCACACATAAAACTTCTCTAAATGTTTTAGACTAATCATACAATCTTACCGCAAACTAGAGTCTCAAACCAAATGAAGATTGACACTTAAATCATTCTCAAACCGAAGCAAAATTTAATTTCTTCTAAATGATATATGCTATCTCAATTAAGTTCATATTGTTGACATGTGAATTAACTCCAAGGTTAACATAAAGCATGCTAAAAACAAACAAAAAGGGAAAGTAACACTAAGCAGTTCAATGAAAAAAATACGTTTTCTCCACCCCCAACTTAAAAATTGCATTGACCTCAATGTGAAAGAAAAGGTAAAGGAAACTCCTTTTGTAAGCAAAAGTGCACAGAAGCTGAAAATTGTGCACCACCACTTGAACTGCATGTCGTGCTTCTTGATGAAATTTCGATTTGATGCTCAAAGTTGGAGAGAAGAAGAAGTATCCACCAATTTGAAGTTTTGTTGATGAACCCAAAATCCTCTTGGTACCAAGTTTTTTGGAGAAATTTCCAACAAAATCTGCAATATTAGGGTTCAATCCTTCAAGAAATGATGTTACAATCAAGAAATTTTGAGCAAAAGTGAGTGGGTAAGTGAGGGTTTGGAGAGAGGATGTGATGAGAGTCATAAAATACATCTTAACAGTACTTAATTGTTAGCATTTTAGGGTTAATCAAGGTTTTAATTGCACTTTTATACCTTAACAATTCTAAAGTATCATTCTTGGATCATTGATTTGTTTTGATGCATTTTCAGGTGTTTGGAGTCTAAAAGAGAGGGAAAAGATATCATTGAATAAAGCACAAAGATCCCATGCATATTGGAGTGAAGGAGTGCTTTCGGAAGGACAAAATGAAGAAAAGAAAGTGTGTGTGCCGCAGCTTGAAAGGGCTAAGCCTCGGCCTCCAGAAAGTGCACCAAAAGAGCAAGGAAGAAGCATCAGTATTATCATTATGATATATTGTCATTTCTTGATAATTTATAAGTTAGGTCATGTGTGATTGAAAGTAAAGAAGATTTCATAACAATTACATTAGGGTTTACATGCATTTTAATTGAATACTTGTCGATTGCCCGTTTGGGATGTGAAACTTGCAATCCAGGTAAACAATTGAATCAAGATTGGAGTAAGGCAACGAACCTAGAGAGGATTCCCGGAACCTTGTTGTTTCTTTATGATATCCATCAATCTATTTACACAAATTTCTCAAAATTCATATTCTCTCATTTGATTTTATCGTTCATGTTAAGGTTCACACCTTTTCTTGTAGTTAGTTTGTTTCCTTGTGGAATCGACACCCTAAAGCTGTGCTACAACTACCGCGTTATGTTTTGGGCGTAATCAAATATTGGAGTCATTTCCAAGGAAATGCGCTTAAGTATAAGGAAGATTGTCAACTTTTGACATGACAGTAGAAGAACTATAAATAGTTTTTCTTTTCAGCAGCTGTAAAGGCGGTAACTTCGTTCCTTCTTTTAGCTTGCTGCATTATTTTTTTATTTGTTTTCCCTTTTATAGTAATTTTTTTTTATTATTGTTCTTTCTTCTAAGTTTTGATTTTCTTATTTTTTTTATTCTGTTTTACTTATTTCTCCTCTAACTCAATTGGTGTATGCTTAGACCGAGAGATTAGCGAGGTAGATTCATTAGAGGACCTGAACTAGAATTACCCTCTCCTTCCACGTCTGTTAGTGAAATCTCGCCTAGATCAAACCATAGTACACCCCCAAAAGAGAATTTAGAGGATTTTTAACATGGCCGTTAACCCTAATGAGAATGTTGCTAGGACACTTCAGGATTACCTCCACCCTACACACACAACCACACCATCATGCATTATGTTTCCAGCCAATACTCACCAATTAGAGTTTAAAACAGGGATGATACAGTTACTCCTACGTTTCATGGCTTGGACAATGAAAACCCATATGTGCACATTCGAGAATTTGAGGAAGTAGTTGCAACTTTTCATAGTCAAGATGAAACCGATGACATTGTGAGGCTTAAGTTCTTTCCTTTTGCTTTGAATGATAAAGCTAAAAGCTGGCTATACTCACTAAGACCTTGATCTATTGGGTCGTGGACTGAGATGACTTGAATTTTCTTTAATAAATACTTTCCCTAACATAAGACCAATGCTTTCAAAATGCAAATCTCCACCTTTGCACAAAAGGACAGTGAGGCTTTGTATTAGTCTTGGGAGAGATTTAAGGAGTTTTTTAGTATGTGCCCTCACCATGGGTATGAGAGTTGGCGTTTAGTGAGCTATTTTTATGAGGGCCTTACCTATAGAGAGCACCAATTTGTAGAGATGATGTGTAATGGTGGGTTCTTGGAGAAAGACCTTGATGATGCCATAGAGTACCTCAATGAGCTTGCTGAAAAAGCTCACACTTGGACTGGACCTAGTGCTACTAAAAGCACAAATAGTTCACGACCTATAGGGAACCCAAATGGTGGTGGAATTTACCATCTTAGGGAAGAGGATAACCTTAAGACCAAGGTCGAGATGCTCACTAGGGAACTAGAGGTGTTAACGACTAAAAGCTTAAAGCCAATACACGTAGCTAATCATGCAAAATCTTTTGAACCATGTTTTGTGTGTGGTGGGGTAGATCATCTCACTCAAGAGTGCCCCACATTTGTTGATATGAAAGGGATGTATGAGGAACAATATAATGCCTTAGGCATGTACACGAAGCCTTTTACAACCTTCTCTAATACCTATAATCCGGGATGGCGCGATCGCCCCAACTTCAGTTGGAAATCTGAAAACCAGCAGCTTGCACAAAGCCCTGCACCATATCATGTACTTGTATCTTCTAGGAGTCCTTTAGAAGACACTTTGCATGCTTTTATTGAGGCACAAGGTAAGACTAATCAAAGACTTGAATCTTTAATTATGCAGGCTGTTGAAGAAAATAAAGAGATAAATAGCCAAGTGTCCAAGTTGATGAGCTACTTGAGTGTGACTGAGCGAGGTAAGTTCCCTTCTCAAGCTCAGTCCACACCCCATGGTCAACACCTAGCATAAAAGAATTTGAAGGAGGTGAATGCATTGAGACACTAAGTGGTAAGTCATTACACATCCCAACAATGAAAAAATAAGAGGATGTGGACGAAACCCACCAAGCATACATGATTGACTCATTCATGGAAAAGGTCCAGCACCTTAATCCATTAGAGTCCACCCTCACCCATGGCTTCACAAGAGCATATATCGAGCCAAAATTTACGGATGTTACTGATGACATCCTTGAGGCCTCTCCAAAGCATACAAGCACCGAATTTGGCAATGAAGCAGTGGCTGGTGCATTCAACCTATGTTTGTCTAGGAGAGAATAAAAGCGTCTGGCTAAAGACGTAAAACTTAGTGCTTACGAGAGGTAACCCACAACATATCCTTTTATTTTTATTGTTTTTTATATTTTTTTTCTTGTTTATTATTATTATTTTGCTGTTTTCCAGTTTTACTTTCGTATTTCTTTTTCAGGGACAAAAATACGAAGCAGTTCAAATGGTGGTGCACATTTTCAGCTTCTGTGCACTTTTAGCTACAAAGGGAGTTTCCTTAACTTTTGCTTTCACATTGAGCACAACGCTTATTTTAAGTTGGGGGTGGAGGAGGAAACATATTCCTGTTTTTCATGTTTCTCAGTGAACTGCTTAGTGTCATTTTCCCTTTTTGTTTGTGTTTATCATGCTTTGTGTTTGCCTTGGAGTTAATTCACATGTCAATGATATGAAATTAATTGAGATAACAGATAGAATTTAGAAGAATTTAAATCTTACTTCAGTTTGAAATTAGTTTAAGTATCAATCTTCATTTGGTTTGAGACTCTAGTTTGTGGTAAGATTGTATGATTAGTCTTAAACATTTAGAGAAGTTTTATGTGTGATTATTGTGTGAATATTTTTGCGGTCTCAACAAGCTTTAGAACTTACTTGATAACCACTTGAGGCGAATTCCTAGAATGCACATTACTTAGGATATGATATAGGCCATTTTTGGACCGTTTAAGCCTGTCAAACCTACCATTGCTATATTTACCACTAGTCACCTATTTGAGCCCTTTTCTTGAAAAAGAATTTGAGTCTTATTTCTTTCAATAGCCCATTTACTCACCTTTATGAGCCTAAGAAATTTTTTTATCCTTACCTTTCTCTTAAAAGAACTTAGCTATACACATTTGTTGAGAAGCACTTAAAAGGAGTAAGGATGGAAATATGAGAAAATATCACTACCATAACCCAAGTACATTAAAGGAGGTAAGTTTGGGGTTATGGAAAAGAAAATGAAAATGAAAAAGGAGGTGAATGGCCTTATGCCAAAATACAAAAGAAAATAAAAGAGAAGTGAATTATGGCAAAGAAAGAAGAAAAGAAAAGAAAAGTGATGATTTGAGAAAAATGCTCGAAAAATGGTTGAAAAAGTTGGGTGTTGAAGTAAGGTTATCTAGTGCTTACAAATGGTTGTGTTTAAAGCTAAGAGATTGAGTTCTTTTACTTGTGAATCCTTCCCATTCTTTCTTAACCTTTACCTTAGCCTAACGTTACAAGCTTATTAAAGACCTATTGATCCAATGTAATGTGATTTTTCTACAATAGTGGAGAGTGGTTTGAAATGTAAGCCTATGGAGCTTTTTTTTTTTATTGATGTCATGCAATTTATCATGTTTTAGAGGCCAAGACTTGTATTCATGAATGTTATGCATAAAATCATCCGGATTTTTGGATTAATGGATTGTGGTAAGATGGATGTAAAGAGTCAATAACGATCTTAAGATTGATGTTTGGATTACTTTTGAACTTGGGTGAAATTTAATGATTCTATGTGTTGTGTGTTATGTACAATTTTTGAGACAAAAAGTTTAATTACTCTTGGTTTAACACTAGCATTGCTTTACTTTGTTTTGATTTCTAGCATAGAATTCATCTCTTGTTTTTGTTTGAATTGCTAGGGACTAGCAATAAGCTAGTTGGGGGTTGTGATGAGAGTCATAAAATGCATCTTAACAGTACTTAATTGTTAGCATTTTAGGGTTGATCTAGGTTTTAATTGCACTTTTATACCTTAACAATTCTAAAGTGTCATTCTTGGATCATTGATTTGTTTTGATGCATTTTCAGGTGTTTAGAGTCTAAAAGAGAGGGAAATCTATCATTGAATAAAGTATAAAGATCCCATGCATATCAGAGCGAAGGAGTGCTTTCAGAAGGACAAAATGAAGAGAAGAAAGTGTGTGTGCCGCGGCTTGAAAGGGCTAAGCCTCGGCCTCCAGAAAGTGCACCAAAAGAGCAAGGAAGAAGCATCAGATCAGGCCGCGGCCTGTATCAAGGTGAGCCACGGCCTGGAGGGCTGAGCCATGGCCTGGATTAGGCTGGGCCATAGCCCACAGAATGATGAAGAATCAACATAAGTTGAGCCACTTCCTGAATCAATATGAGCCACGGTGCGAGCACCAAACCTTTGTTTCCAAGATACGAACTAATTAGGGTTTTAATGATAGTTTAAAACCATAAAACACCCTTGGACCTTTGTATTATAAATAGATCACTTTAGGGTTTGAAAAACATTCATTGGAGGTTGGACAAGGGTCCAAAGACTCAAGGAGGAACCCCATGGCCGTCTAATCTCCAAGCGAGGCGAAGGGATGAATCCCTAGGTGTAGTTGTTCCTATTTTCCTTTATTTGATTCAGTTGTAATAGGGATTTATTATCATTAAACATTTTTATGATTTACTTTTTAATCTAATTAGAAGATTTCCCTTTAATCTTGTGATTGCATCTTTCTCCCCCATATAAGTCTAGTCATGCTCTTCTTATGTGATGTTATTGAGGTTGTGATTGAGTCCAGTAGATTTCTCTTATAGATTTGTCCATTACTGCAGTATTGTCATTATGATATATTGTCATTTCTTGATAATCTATAAGTTAGGTCATGTGTGCTTGAAAGTAAAGAGGATTTCATAACAATTACATTAGGGTTTACATGCGCTTTAATTGAATACTTGCCGATTGCCTGTTTAGGATGTGAAACTTGCAATCGAGATAAACAATTGAATCAAGATTGAAGTAAGGCAACGAACCTAGAGAGAATTCCCAAAACTTCATTGTTTCTTTATTATATCCATCAATCTATTTACACAACTTTCTAAAAATTCATATTCTCTCACTTGATTTTATCGTTCGTGTTAAGGTTCACACCTTTTCTTGTAGTTAGTTTGTTTCCCTGTGGAATCGACACCCCAAAGCTATGCTATAACTATGGTGTTATGTTTTGGGCGTAATCAGGATGAGAGAGAAATGAGTGTGCTATATTTTTGTAAAGAGAAATGAAGAGGAAAGGGGCTGATTTGGGGTTTTAAATTGTTGGACACGAGCTGGCATTGCGGCGTGGGCTGAAGGGTGTGTGTGCGTGCACGCTGTGCGCTGCAACGCGCAAGATGCTGGGGTGTAGCGTGCTGATGTGCAAGCTGGATGGGCCTGCTGGGCGAGGCGCGCTATAGGCCAGGCCTAGGCACAATGAGCTGCTGGGCTGGTGCGCTTCATAGTGGGCGAGGCGCACTAAGCTGGGTCTGGGCCTGACCTGGGCTTTTTTTTGGGTAAAAACTTGTTTGTGTGCCAAAGAAAATTATAAAATTAGCAAAAAAAAGTAAAAAAAAATAGACATTAAACTAAAAATTAGATTAAAAAAAACTAAAAAAAAGAACTAAAAATTAAAATCGTAATGAACATAATTAAAAACAAAATAAACAAACAAAACAAAACAAAAGGAAATAAAAACATACCTGTGTGGTTTGGTCAAGGTGAATAGACCGGATCCATAAGCGGAATGTCTTCCACTTTCTAATCTTACCTATCAATTAAGATTTTAAGGCGTTGACCATTTACTTTAAAGATTCGACCATCCCTAGTATCCTCAATTTCTACTACTCCATTTACAAAAACATTTTTCACTACAAAAGAACCGGTCCACCTCGACCGAAGTTTTTTTGGATGTTTATGGAGTCTAGAATCGTATAAGAACACCCGATCATTAGGTTTAAATGTTTTCCTCAAAATATTTTTGTCATGAAACACTTTCATTTTAGCCGTATAGATTCTAGAGTTCTCATAAGCATCATTTCTTAACTCCTCTAACTCAGTCAACTGATATTTCCTAAGCTTACCTACTTCTCCTATGTCAAAATTGAAGGACTTGATGGCCCAATAAGCTTAATGCTCGAGCTCCACAGATAAGTGGCAAGGCTTTCCAAAAACAAGCCTATAAGGTGACATACCTAAGGGAGTTTGGAAAGCTGTTCGGTAAGCCCAAAGCGCATCAACTAGTCTCAAAGACCAATCCTTGCGATCCAGGTTGACTATTTTTTCTAAAATTTGCTTGATTTCCCTATTTGCAAGTTTTACTTGTCCACTAGTCTGAGGGTGATAAGCTATAGAGATCTTATGTAACACCCTATATTTTCTCATCAGAGTTTCAAAAGAACGGTTACAAAAATGTGTACCTCGATCACTAATTATAGTGCGTGGTGTATCAAATCGAGATAACACATTTTCTTTGAGAAATTTAATTATTGTTCTATTATCATTGCTTCGGTAAGCTGCTGCCTCTACCCATTTTGACACATAATCTATTGCCACAATGATATATTGATAGTCGAAGGAAGGAGGAAATGGTCCTATAAAATCAATGCCCCAACAATCAAAGATTTCAATCACTAAAATTGGGTTTAAGGGCATCATATTACGACGAGACACAGCTCCTAACTTTTGACACTTTTCACATGAGCAAAAATAGATGTTTGTGTCTTTAAACAAGGTGGGCCAATAAAATCCACACTATATAATTTTTACAGTGGTTTTTTTCATTGAAAAGTGGCCCCCACAAGCTTGGGAGTGACGAAATTCCAAGACGTTGGCAATCTCTTCATTAGGGGTGCAACACCTTAAAATTTGGTGAGGGCAGTACTTGAAAAGACAGGGGTTATCCCAATAAAAATTACGTACCTCATTCAAGAATTTCCTCTTGCCTTAAGCGCTCTAATCCATAGGTATCTCACCGGTAGCCAAATAATTCATGATATGTGCAAACAATGGTAGAGAAGTAACAGAGAGTAGATGCTCATCGAGAAAATCATCCTTGATTGGTATGTCGTCAGAGGTGTCTTCAAATGTGAGCCTCGAGAGATGGTCCATCGCCACATTCTCTACTCCTTTCTTGTCCTTGATGGTGATGTCAAATACTTACAAGAGTAAAATCCACCGTATTAATCGTGCCTTAGCATCCTTCTTTGTAAGAAGGTACTTAAGGGCTACATGATATATGAAAATAAGGATAGGGGAACCAATTAAATAAACACAAAATTTGTCCAAAGCAAATACTGCAGCTAGCAATTCTTTTTCAGTGGTGGAGTAATTCATTTGAGCACTATTTAAGGTTTTACTAGCATAGTAGATGACAAAAGGTTTTCCCTCTCTTCGTTGTCCAAGAACAGCACCTACAACATAGTCACTAGCATCACACATGATTTCAAAGGGTAAAGTCCAATCAGGTGACTGCATTATAGGTGCTAAAGTAAGCTTGCTAATCAATATTTTAAAGGCCTCTTGACAAGATTGTGTCCACTCAAATGGGACATCTTTAACTAGGAGGGCATATAGTGGTCTAGATATGTTGGAAACGTTTTGTATGAACCTCCTATAAAAACCAGCATGACCAAGGAAAGATCTTACATCCTTTACTGTCTTAAGTGTGGGCAATTTAGAAATTAATTCAATCTTAAATTGATCAACCCCTATCCCTTTAGAAGAAACAACATGCCCTAAGACAATACCGGATGGTACCATGAAATGGAATTTTTCCCAATTTAAAACTAATTCATTTTCCTCACAATGAATCAATACTCTTTCTAAATTCAATAAGCATACATCAAATGAAGATCTAAAAATAGTTAAATCATCCATAAAAACCTCCATGCAATTTTCAACCATGTCACTAAAGATGCTCATCATGCAACGTTGAAAAGTGGCAGGTGCATTACACAATCCAAATAGCATTCTACGAAAATCATAAGTGCCAAAAGGACAAGTGAAAGTGGTTTTATCCTGGTCTTCTAATGCAATTTCAATTTGATAATAACCAGAATAACTGTTCAAGAAACAATAAAAATGATGACCAGCTACACACTCAAGAATTTGATCGATAAAAGGGAGTGGGAAATGGTCTTTCCGGGTGGCAACATTTAATTTTCTGTAATCAATGCACATTCACCAACCGGTCACAAGTTTTGTAGGGACTAACTCTCCTAGGTCATTCTTTACCACTGTGACACCGAACTTTTTAGGAACGACTTGTGTAGGACTTACCCATTTACTATCAGCTATGGGATATATAATTCACACATCTAATAGTTTCAGCACTTCATTTTTCACTGCTTCTTTCATAGTGGGGTTAAGCCTACATTGAGGGTCTCTACGAGGACTAGTTCCTTCATCCAATTTTATCTTATGAGAACAGATCAGGGGACTAATTCCTTTTAAATCAGCCTTGCTCCAACCTAAGGCTGATTTATGTGCATTTAAGGTCTGAATTAATTTCTCACCTTGAGACTCAAACAATTCAGATGAGATAATAACAGGAAAAGTATCACCTAGACCGAGAAAAACATGCTTCAAATCCTTAGGTAGTGGCTTCAATTCAACTTTAGGTGCTTCCACACTTAAGGGGATTTGTTTCTCACTTTTTTCGGGCAACTCCTCAAACTTCGGTTGCCATGCCCGAGTGCCATAATCCTGAGATTTATCAAAAATAGCACAAATATCAATTATATCAGTTTTATCATTAATAGAATCAATCTTAGAATTAACACGAAAATATTCAAGAGGATCAAAGTCATGAGCTATGGAAACTCCCTTATCGATAAGTGACTCGATCATGTATAAGTGGTGGTTCTCGTCCTCATCTTCGAGCTGTTTTGCAATGTTGAAAATGTTCACCTCGAGAGCTATGTTTCCAAAGGATAGCTTCATGAGTCCATTCCTACAATTAACAAGAGCATTTGCAGTAGCAAGGAAAGGTCTACCCAAAATCAAAGGAATTTTAGAGTTAGTGTCAACAGCAGAAGTAGTATCAAGGATTAGGAAATCAACAGGATAATAAAATTTATCAATTTGAATTAAAACATCCTCTACCACACCACGGGGTACTTTGACTGATTGGTCAGCCAATTGCAATACCACAGCAGTTAGTTTGATTTCTCCCAAACCCAGCTGTACATAAATAGAAAATCGAATCAGGTTCACACTAGCTCCTAAATCTAGCAATGCTTGTCCAACCTCATGATTTCCAATGCTACATGCAATGGTTAGATAGCTAGGGTCCTTGTATTTGGGGGGAATCCTTTGCTCAATTAAAGCACTAACTTGCTCTATTAGGAATGTTGTTTTCTTTACATGGCGCTTTCTCTTAATGGTACACAAATCCTCGAGAACTTTTGAATAGGTAGGAACTTGTTTAATCACATACAAAATAGGAAGATTAAGTTTAACTTACCTTAGGTTCTCTAGGATTTCATTATTTAGGTCCAGATTTTTCTTGTTTGATTTTAAGGCTTGAGGGAATGGTGCCTTAACAGGGCTTTTGGTAACCTCAGGGTCCTTGGGCAACTCGGCATTACTACTACCTTGACCCTTTTCCACATCCTTGGATTTGTTCGTTATTGGGATGTGTAATGTCTTACCACTTCATGTCACAATGGCATTCACATTTTTCAGATTTGCTTGTGCCATGTGTTGACCATGGGGTGTGGACTGAGCTTGGGAAGGGAACTTACCTCGCTCATTCACACTCAAGGAGCCCATCAATTTGGATACTTGGCTCCTTATTTCCTTATTCTCTTCCACAACCTGTGTGAGTAATGTTTCACACCTTTGGTTTGTCTTACCCTGTGCCTCAATGAAAGCTTGCAAAGTGTCTTCTAAAGAACTCCTAGAGGATGAGGGTGCATTATATAGTGCAGGGTATGATCTAGGGGGTTATGCAAGCTACTGGCTTTCAGACTTCCAGCTGAAGTTGGGATGATTGGGCCATCCTGAATTATAGGTGTTAGAGAAGGGAGCTAGAGGCTTCTGGTATATGCCTAAGGCATTACATTGTTCCTCAAACATCCCTCTCATATCTATGAATGTGGGGCACTCTTGAGCGGGATGATCTACCCCACCACACACAAAACATGGTTCTGAAGATTCGGTATGATTAATCACGTGTGTTGGCTTTAAGCCTTTAGTCTTTAAAGCATCTAACTCCCTAGTGAGCATTTCGACCAGCTTTTAGGTTGTCTTATTCCCTAAGATGGTATATTCCACCACTACTTGGGTTTCCTACAAGTCATGACCTATTTGTGCTTTCAGTAGCACTAGGTCCAGTCCAAGTGTGAGCTTTTTCAGCAAGCTCATTGAGGTACTCTATGGCCTCATCAGGATCTTTTTACAAAAATTCACCATTACACATCATCTCTATAAATTGGCACTCTCTATAGGTAAGTCCCTCATAAAAGTAGCTCACTAAGCACCAACTCTCATACCCATGTTAATCACACATACTTAATAGCTCCTTAAATTTCTCCCAAGATTGATACAAAGCCTCATTATCCTTTTGTGCAAAGGTGGAGATTTGCTTTTTTAAAGTATTGGTCTTATGTTGAGGGAAGTATTTATTGAAGAAGACCCGAGTCATCTCATTCCATGTCCCAATAGATCATGGTCTCAGCGAGTATAGCTAACTCTTAGCTTTATCCTTAAAGAGAAATGAAAAAACTTGAGTCTCACGATATCATCAGGTGCATCTTGACTATGAAAAGTCGCAACTACTTCCTCAAACTCCCTAATGTGTACATATGGGTTTTCATTTTCCAAGCCATGAAATGTAAGGAGTAATTGTATCATCCCTGTTTTGAAATCTTGATGGCGAGTATTTGCTGGAAACATGATGCATGATGGTGTGGCTATTTAGCTAGGATGCAAGTAATCTTTAAGTGTCCTAGCAACATTCTCATTAGGGTTTTCAGCCATGTTAACAAAGTCTTTTAAATTCTCGTTTAAGTGTACATTAGGGTTTGATCTAGGCGATGTTTCACTAGCGAACGTGGAAGGAAAGGGTAGCTCTATTTTGGGTCCTTTAATGAATCTACCTCACAAATCTCTTGGTCTAAGCATTCACCAAATGAGTTAAAAGGAAATAAAAAAAAAAACATAACAAATAAAAGAAATCAAAAAATCAAAAACTTAAAAAAAGGAACAATAGTACCGTCTTGTCTTAGAGTTGACAATCTTCCTTGTATATAAGCGAGTTTTCCCTGGCAATGGCACCAAAATTTGATTACACTCAAACTAATACGTTGTTATTGTGTATAGTTGAGGTGTCGATCCCATGAGGAAAAGCAATCTACAAAGGAAAAGTGCAAACCTTAACACGAACGATAACAATCAAGTGAGAAAATATGAATTTTGATAATGAAGTAATTGTGAGAAAATTGTGTAGATAGATTGAAGAATATAATAAAGGAACAACAAGGTTCCGAGAATCCACCCTAGGTTCATTGCCTTATTCCAATCTTGATTCAGTTGTTTTTATCTCGATTGCAAGTTTCACATCCCAAACAAGCAATGGGCAAATATTTAATCAAAACATATGTAAACCCTAATGTAATTGATATGAATTACTCTTTACTTTTTATTTAAGCACACATGACCTATCCTATAGGTTTATCAAGAAACGACAATATATCTTAATGACAATATTGCAGTAATGGACAAACCTAAAAGATAAATGTACCGGACTCAATCACATCCAAACAATCTTGACATATGAAGAGCATGACTAGACTTATAACAAGGAGAAAGATATAATCACCGGATTAAGAGAAAATCTTCTAATTAAATAAAAGAGTAAATCATAACAATGTTTTTACAATAAATCCCAACTATAACTACATCAATAAAGGAAAATAAGAACAACTACACCTAAGGATTCATCCATTCGCCTTGCTTGGAGATTAGTTAGCCATGGGGCTCATTCTTGAACACTTTGATGGATGAGAATATAGTTGTCTTCTTATGTTTTCCAGCCTTCATGATTTTTTTTCTCAAACCCTAGGTGATCTATTTATAATACAAAAGGTTCAAGGGTGTTTTCTGGTTTAAACCATCATTAAAGTCCTAATTAGGTCATGACACGGAGCAGGGGGAACGTGTGCGTGCCACGGTTCACACTTACTCACACCATGGCTCAACCTTTTCCTTGTTTTCTTCACTTTCTGGAGGCCGTGGCCCTACCTGGTCCAGGCCGCAGCTCTGCTTGATGGCATCCTTGCTCTTTTGGGCTTAGTTCTGGAGGCCGGGGCTTAGACTTCTTCAGGCCGTAGCGCACATACTTAAGACTTGATTTCTATTCACTTTGTCCTTCTGCAACCACTTCTTCACCTTGATATGTATGGAATCTTAGTGCTTCAAGCAATGATAGCTTTTTCATCTCTTTTAAACACAAAGTACCTGAAAATGCACCGAAACAAGTCAATGATCCAAGAATATCACTTTAGAGTTATTAAGGTATAAAAGTGCAATTCAAACCTCGATCAACCCAAAAATGCCAACAAATAAGTATTGTTAAGATGCATTTTATGACTCTCATCAATAGCTAATTTGAATGTTTGAATATATGTTTGTTTTTATATTATTTTTCATATGCATATACATGAAATAAAAGAACCGGGAGGGGGCCGGTCTAAAAGAAAACCGTGACAGCCGGTATATGCTGGTGATAAATGAAAATTGTGACAGCCAGTATATACTGGAGATAAAAGAACTGGAATGCAGCTGGTCTAAGATAAAAACATGTCGACATGTGGGAAGACATTCCCAAATAATAATTCATGCATTGTATCAGTTTTAAATATTGATTTTTATTACTAGAATGCTAAAGTTTTTTTCTTGATTGTAAATTTATTGATAGATGAATGAGTCTCACAGAGAGACATATATGATGAGAAAGAAATAAGAAAGTATGATATGATAAGAACTATCTGAGTGATAGATTATATGCTCTGAACCTCCTAACGAGGTAATTATGAGATATAATTGGTAGTCTCAAGGTGAACAAATATATTAGAAGAAGTGATTGATAAAGGATGAGGATTAGGGTATGAGTAGTGATAGTAGAATGCTATTATCAAATTATATGAGATATAGATGAATGAATATTGGAAGACTATTTATACAAATTGAATACTTCTAGTAAATTTAAGTCACTGAGCTTATGAAGCTCACACCTCATTGTTCGATAATTTCAGGTAGCAGGCAGGACATATAGATTGATGAGCTAATATTCAGAATGAGTCATTGTCTATAAGCCGCGTGGTCCACATCCTCAAACTAATGAGAAACAAAAAAAAATAGTATTTGTAAATATTCATGCATACTATGTTGTATATATTGTTCAGTTGAGATCTGAATGACATAACTCCCCTATTGAGGGTTGATGATTTATATATGTAGATAATTCAGCATATGTTTTTATATTGTTGCATATATGTGTTGTGCTAGGATTTCAAAAAAATGACGACACTGTCTCGGGGGTGGCCAACCCGGGATGGGTCATTACAATAGTATAGGCCTAGATTTTATATTTCTATATAGCAATGTGTGGTTGCATGATACTATAATAAAAATGTATGAATACATGTACTTGAAGTTTCAAATAAGACTAGTATCACATAAAAGTATAATATGGATATAGAGTTTTTGGTAAATTTCATCTCATAGTAAAAAGTTGGTATACATGTTTTACCTTTAAAGAAAAACTATGTGTTATATATATATGTATATATATATATATATGCATATATATACACACACACACACACATATATATATATATACACACACACACACTTTTAGGTGCTTGTGACGACAACACCAAGGGCCAAAAGGTTGTGCAAGGATAGTTATCGGGGGATATCGTAAGGTGAGTTTAACCTTACTCTTAGTAAAAGTGGTAAATGGTATAAAGAAAGTGAAAAGTTAAAAATGAATATAAGCATAATGACTATTCAAATATAAATCATATAAAAATTATATATGAACGTACGAGAAATAAGCATATATATGCCTTGATGTGCTTTCTTTTGAAGAACTATTGTGGTGTGATTGATTTGATGAATTTTGCTTGAGAAATTATTGTGTTGTGAATGCTTTTCATATGATATGACTTTTGATGATGTTGTCAAAATAAGTTGAGTTATTCAAGTGAATATGTGAAGATAGGACCCCGTCTGGTAAAGGGTAAGGAAGGGATCCGAGTTGTTTATGCTGAAAGACATACTGGTACGTGGGGAGACGTCCCCGTTGTTATATGATTTTCCCAGTGAGGGGCATTGTGATGAGATTAGACCAATGAGGGGCAATGACATGATATGAGATAAGTTGAAACATGGTCATGCATTGTATTGCATTTCATGATTGATTGATTTGATTGCCCCATAAAGAGAACATATTGTGATTGGCCTAATGAAGGGCATGAGATGTCGTTTGTCCTTATGATATTTTGTGGTGTGGTAAAATTACATGCTATATGGTTAAGTAAAAGAATTAGTGAATCTTTGTGATAATTGTTCCTTGATGTGATAAAAATTGAGTAAGGTAACCGGAAATGTATAAAAAGGGCTTATTATATATAAAAAAGAATTATGTAATGAGATTCGAAAACAAAGAAATAAATCCCAAATTGGTTACTTCTAGTAATGTGAAAACTCATTGAGCTTTTTAGCTCACCTCTTCCCTATTTTATTAACATTTCAAGAAAATTTCTAGAAGGCTTTAGATCAAGCTATTGGAGAGATTAAATAAGAAAAGTGTCCTTAGCAAGATTCTCATCCATGGCATCCTCATTCGTTTGGGTATTTTGAAGTCTAGTTTTTTTTTATTTTTTATACATGACTTTATTTTGGAAAAAAAAAAGTATATATGTGATGTCTTAGATGTATATTTCTATAAGCAAATGTCTTATGTAATTTCTTTATATTAACCATGATGTGCTATAAAACTATGTAGAGGTAGTAATGTGTATGTACGTGATGGTCATGAGCCAATGGATGTTTTGTATGTTTTGAAGTAATGAGATTGCATTTTTGCATATAGGTCAAAGTGCTCAGTGCTTAAAAAGTGATGATGATGTTCTGAGTAGGGCCCACTCGGGATGGGTCGTTACATAAAGTATATCTCAAGATATTAAATATAAGTCATACAATAAAGAATTTTCTCTAGTGCGCTTGTACCACTTAAGGAAGAGAAAATTGAAAGCGACTGAAAAAAGGACAACATATAAAGGAACTACTTTGTGGATGTTATCAGGTTGTCACACTACCACGTTGGATGCATGTAGATGAAGTTCACTGGTTCTTGTGACCATGGAAGATCATTTGTCATATAAAAGATGCAGTTACCACCATGATTCGGTGTTGAGAACTCTATTAGACTGGATTGGCATTTAGAGTAGTCTCCAGACCAATGTTTTTTAAAATACGTGCATAAAAACTTTTTTGTTGACTTAGTCTGAGAGTCGTATTCAAAATAAAATATTTTAAAAAAAATTAATCTAAATTAAAGTCGCCCAAGTGGGAGAATGTTAGAATAAATCCACAGGTATGGGCTAACATTAATTAGGCTTTTGGGTTTTAGAATAAATAGGTTAAGGGGTTTGTCTAATAATGGAGACATACAGTGGGCCTAAAAATCCTATAGCTCTAATTATCTAATATGGGCTAGCTAGTATGGGCCATAGAGTACATTGGGCTTGTGATCTGTCAGCCAATGAATCTCTATATAAAGAGATAGTTAGGTCCCCCCTTCTGATTCTAAGATACAGAATTCTTTGGAAAGAATACAATTTTCTTCTCTAGAGTTTTACAGCTTTTCTCATCAAGGCTAGCGAAAACAGGAATCAAAGAAGGGGAAGTGCCCATGCTTAGAAGAAGGATTCGTTGTTGCTATTTTGCAACATGTCTTGTAATGGATCCCAAACAAGGTATATTCCTAATTTTCTATCGAATCTTATTTGGGTGTTCTATATTTTTCTAAGGAGATCCTAGTGGATTTGTACGAATCCTTTGTAGAATTTCTAACGGGCCGAAGTGATGGAGGTTTCTGAGTAGGCTGAAGAGGTCGAGGCTGCTAAAAAGGCCAAGGACAGGAAATAATAGCCTTCGGATAGGACTTAGATTTTTCTTTTTTTTCTTATTGTACTTTTAGCCTTGGAGCCCTCCATTGTAAACAATAATTTTCTTTTAATAAAGTATTTTCATTTTATTTCTTTTGCCTTTACATTTTTACTACTTCTATTTAGTAGAGTTTACAAGAATTTTTACAAATGTTAAGACTATGTATTCCTTTCTTGTTTCCTCTTTCTCTCACTAGAGTAGTGATTGAATGGAGGCATGTCTTGAGTGGAGTTTCAGTCTCTCGCTTTAGGTTCTTGAGATCCTATACCTCAAGTAGACTGAGATGGGATCTTTGTGGTAATTCATCTTAAGCATATGACTTCGATTTTTTCCTCAGGGTGAGGGCCTATTTATGCTGATGCACTTTTGGGTGAGGGGAATCCAAAGGGGTTGAACTTGACTTAGTTGTTCTTTCTTAGGTAAATCGTAAGGTGTTTGATGATGAGCGAGCTAAGCTTGAGTGTGTAATGACTTTATTCCATGCAAGGTTTAATTTGCTTCAGTTGCTATGATTTCCTTTGCCCGGATGAAGAGAGTTGCTAGGGAACTCATATGGCAAGTGATGACTAAAGTTTAGAGCTTGAAAATCACCAAGGAGGGTATCCAAGGCTGTTTTTTGGCCGATTTCTTCCCTTGGTTTGTGAGGTGCTATCTGGATGGTTTGTTAGCTTTTGGGTGGAGTTGAACATACACCCAAGTTTTCTTCTTTTACCCTATCATCGTCGAAGAGAGTGAGCTATGAACTCCTTGTCTTGAACTTTGATGGAGTTTGATCGATCTTGGGGGAGGATGCAGGTCTTGATCTATATCGTCTCTTACCCTACTGTCGTCGAAAGGAGTGAGCTACGAACTGCTTGTCTTGAACTTTGATGGAGTTTGATCGATCTTAGGGGCAGATGCAAGTCCTGATTATATCGTTTCTTACCTTATTGTCGTCGAAGGGAGTGAGCTATGAACTGCTTGTCTTGAACTTTGATGGAGTTTGATCGATCTCGGGGGCAGATGCAGGTCCTGATCTATATTGTTTCTTTAAAGAATAGGATAGTGGCTAGCACATATCTACCTTTGGAAAGTTTCTGGTCTCCATTGCTCAGTTAAACTTCTTCTGCGCAAGGCTCAATCTTTGGCACCTCAAAGTTATCAGAGCCTCAGTCCGGTTTTATGGGTGAGTGGATCTTCTTAAAGCTTGATTTTACCCAAGGTGCCAAAGTTGTTGGTCCTCCGAGCGGGTTAGGTGTGTTCATTTTTTACTTTCACTTCTATAGGGTTTTAAACGGCTCGTAATTCCCTATCCCTCACCAAAGACTTGGAAGATTTCAAAATCAGATGAAAGCTCAGCTTAAGAGTTTGGGAGGTGTCAGGTTTGGTTTCGTTCATTTTCTTCTCTAAGCAGGCGTGCATTGATGCTTGGTCCGGACTAAAATGACTATTTCATCTCAATCTTCTTATTGAGATGAATATTTCTTCTTGATCTTTGAGGATGGCAGACGTGCCAGCTCTTTGGTGGTGAACTTGAATAGGTTTAGCTCGAGCTAGGCTTAGTGCCATCTGTATGATCAAGGGCTAGATGGATCCTACCCACTATGAACCTCAAGGTTACAGTATTAGGAACCGTAAGATGAGATAATTTATAGGCTTTTAGGTGGCATCATAACATAAATTTGTCGTTTTCCACAGATGGCGCCAATCTGTTAATGCCAAAAAAAATGATGAAGAATACCCAGACTTTTATAGCCTTCAATAGGGTGTTACTCAGGGTCGGCCTATGTTGTGACTTTAATTTTTTTTTATCATTATTATGTTAGGATAATTGAAGATTTGATTGAAAAGCTAAAGTGCGATTCGTGAGTGGCTTGGTGCTAAAAGGTGAGTTTCACCTTACTTTTAGTAAGTGTAGTAAACCATACGTTGAAAAATGAAAAGTTAAAAGCGTATAAAAATAAAGGGCTATGGAAATATGAATAAGGGATGATTTAAAGAATTACATAAAATAATATACGGTTTGACCTCGAAGAAGGATCATTATATGATTAACTTAATGAAGGACTAAGAGGATGCAAAAGACATTAAGTACATAAATTAATGTAAAGAAAATGAGAGTACATAAGTGTTTATGTGTTTATTTCAATAAGTTGTTGCAATATAATTGATTGATAAGTATTATGTTTGAGAAAGTGTTGATTTATTTAAATGATCTATTCTTTTGTGGATATGGTGGTTCATTATGAATTTTAGTGCATAATTACTTGTGTTGAGAATTGGTTGTGTTGTGAATATCTTTCATGTAACTTGATTTCTTAATGATATTGTAAACGAATGAAGTAATGTGTGAGGTTAGGACTCTACCCAATAAGGGGTAGGGAAGGGATCCTAGTTGTCTAAAAGATAGGACTCTACTCAGTAAGGGGTAGGGAGGGGATCCTAGTTGTCTAAAGGATAGAACTCCACCCAGTATGGGGTAGGGAGGGGATCCTAGTTGTTGAGATGTATGGACCTCACCTAGTAAGGGGTAAGGAGAGGATCCGAATTATTTATGGTTGAAGATGTCCCTTTTTATGATTAGCCCAAAGAGAGATAGATGAGGACAAATTGAATATGATTTGAAGATGAAGTGAAATGAAATTAATTAAATAAAGAATTGAACGTGGATCGTATTGCATTGCATCACATTTGCATAATGGATGATTGGTGTATAATTGATGATCTTGATTGGCCCATGAGAGGCACAAGTGATGTTTGGCCCATGAGAGGCATGTGTCATAATTAGTCCATTGAAACATATGTTGTGATTAGCCCATGAGGGGCATAGGATGTGTTTGGCTCGGTGAAGGGCATGAAATTACTGATTTTGTGAACCAAGAAGTATTGTAGCTAAAGTTACATTACGTAAGAATAAGTTATGGATTTAAAAATTTAAACAAATTATTGTTGTGATAATTATTTCTTTGTGATAAGAAAATGAGGAAAATAACTAGAGGAAAAATCTAAAGTCTTCATAGAACTATTCTTTGAAATAAAAAGATAAATTCTCTATAACCTTTTTTTATTGAGAATTTTAGATTCTTTTACGACTACTTCTAGTACGCTGATTTCTCACTGAACTTTATAGCTCACCCCCCTTATTTTACTAACTTTTCAGATAAATTTTGAGAGACTTGTGGTCATTTAAAGGGCGTCTTTGTCTACGGTATCCTCACCTCTTGAATCTTTGGGAGTCTTCCTTGTATTCGTACTTTGTAAAATTTTACAAGAGTTTGATTGTTGTATCAAAAACATTTTGTATGTAAGGATGTGTTTTCGTATTTGATTGTAGTGTTGGAAAAGTTTTTTATTCGTATTGTGAGTTGTATGATTGCATATAAGTTGGGTAGCTCAAAGCTAAAAAAGTGGTGATACCTCCTCTGGTAGAGCCCATCTGGGAATGGGTCGTTACAATTTTGGTATCAGAGCATTAGGTTATAAGATTTTTTAGACCTTAGTTGCATAATGTGTATTGCATGGGATGATTATTAAAAGTCGGTTGTGTAGAGTTAGAGAGGATGCCATTTAGGGGTTGTAACTAGTAATGGTTTGGTTTGGGATAATGTGTCTAGAAACAAGGTCGAGTTGACGTGTGCTTGGATGTTATATAAATTCTAATATTGTTTGGTTGACTTGTTGTATTTCGTAGAAGTTTCTTTGTAGATGATTTTGATGTGAATTATGGGTATGATTTCTTTTTTACGATGAGATAATTTGATTAGTGTGTTCATGTATATATGTGTAAGAAAGTATAAATATATGGTTGGTTGATGAAAAGTTTGAGAGATGAACGATGAAAAAGGATTTCTTCTTTGAGTAGTTTTATTAATTTGAAAGTTTTACTTTGATTTGTATGAGCCTTGACTAACTGTTCGTTAATAATTAGTTAAATAAAAATAGAGGTATTGACGTGGAAAATTCCTATTGTATAAGACTGAACTGTATGACATTGGGTTATATATGGACGTTTCTTTTAATAATTTTCCTTTCATGTAGAATATGCGAAAATAATTATGGTTGATAATTGTTTAAATATCATGTAAAGTTGATTTAAGAGACGTTTATTGTAGAGATTGTAAATTTAAAATAGATAGAGTCTTGAGTAGTGGGTTTGTTTGTATTTGTATGCTTTGGCATTGAGTGTGGGAGGAAAGTAGTTGTTTGAATGTCGAATTGAGGTAAATTAAAAGTTTCGATTGTGAGATCTTTAGATTATGTGGGGAAGTTCGAGATTTGATGAGTTGTATCGATTCGTAGAAATTGTAAGCATCCCATTATAAAGTGAGATTTGAGAAGAATGATTAATATACTAATAAGGGTTTAGATGGAATAACGAGTATAAAAGGGGGTAGGAGTAAATTCTTGGACAAGTGGTTAGTGTAAGGAATAAGATGTAGTGGGGAGAGAGTGAGGTAAAGATGAGAAGAACAATTAAGTAGAAGAATGATGGTGTTAGATAAATAACAAGTGAAGTTTTGTAGTAGTTTTGAATTTTTTTAATACAGTATAGAAAGTAATTGGGAAAGTAGAAATTGTTGTGAGAGACTGTGAAGGAGAAAGGTGTAGTAAATTTTAAACTTGTGGTTGTAAAGGTTAAGAGAAGTTTAATGCAAGTAGATGGTAGATCTGGTTATTAGAATATAGAATGAACAATGAAATAATTGATGCTAGTTGAATGAGCTAAAGAGTTTTACTTTACTTGGAAAAATAAAATTTGAGGAATGCTAGTTTGGACCTGGTGAGAGATATGTGATGATAAACGAAGATGGTTGAAGCGCTCTTTAATCCAGAGATTAGTGAATGACTTGTTTTAATTATGGTTGGGGTATTAGAAATGTGCAGTAAATTTTAAACTTATGGTTGTAAAGGTTAAGAGAAGTTTAATGCAAGGAGATGGTAGATATGGTTATTAGAATATAGAATGAACAATGAAATAGTTGATACTAGTTGAATGAGCTAAAGAGTTTTACTTTACTTGGAAAGATAAAATTTGAGGAATGCTAGTTTGGATCTGGTGAGAGATGTGTGATGATAAACCAAGATGGTTGAAGCGCTCTTTAATCCAGAGATTAGTGAATAACTTGTTTTAATTATGGTTGGGGTATTAGAAAGGATAGTTTCTAGGGAAAGTATGATCAATATGTTAGTAGAGAAGTTTGCTATTAACTGGATGTACTTTTGAGATGTAACAAATGAGATATTGAGTTCAGTGAGATATAAGAGCATTAGAATAATTATGATGAAAGAAAAATAGGTATGGAATGCAAGGCTAAAGGATTGTGGTATGAATAAATGGTGGAAAGACTGGGATTGAGGAAATCAGTTATAATCCCCACCCTTGGTTGATAATAAGGACTTGACTACTGTCAGTAACTGGTAAAAGGGAAGTTGTTAACGAATTAGTAAATGAAGTTTAAAGTACACTAGAAAAAGAATAGTGTTTGAAGAAACAATTAGGGAAGGAAATAGTTAGAAAGACTAGAGATATTTAAAGGTTTCGATTTTGTGATGAAGCTCAACGTAGAGGGATGGAAAGATCTTGAAAAATTAAAGAGTTATCCGAAAGTGTTATAGAGTTCAGATTAAATTCTTGTTAATTGTATGAGGGAAGGTATCAATCATTATTTGAATAGAGTTACCTTTTAAAAGTTGTATAAGATGTTTTGTTATGGATGTTAAGTACTAAAATTCAAGATTTGCAGTTATAGTGTATTAATGGAGATTGTTGGATTTTGACGTACATCGGGTGATTAGACATAAGAATTGACAAGGAGAGGTGGGAAAAGTGAGGTGCTAAGTGGTTTTCTATAAGATTGAATTTTTCTAAACGGACTGGAAGGAGAAATGAGAAAAGAGGAGTTGGAAGTGTGATTGAATTAAAAGAGTAACTCAAATGTGTAAAGTTATTAGAAAGATGGAAGTGGAATAAGGAAGTGAAGATATTGTAGTTTGATAAGCTAAATGATAAAAGGGTAAATAAGAAGTAAAGAAGATAGAGTAACTAGATAAATTAACGAACGGGAGGACAAGATAAGAAATTGAGATTTTATTAAATCTGAAGTGAGAACTGGTGGATTAATGTTTGATTAATGTTCAATTGAAACTTTCTATGAAGTATAATCTTGAAAAGTGTGATTCTGTTGTGAATGTTGGAGATGGAATGATTAGAAAGAAAAATAAATTGAAATATAAGAAGAAAGTTAGGATTTTGGGGAAAGAACAACGATTCAAAAGTTGTACCGAGTTTGTGATTTTAAGGTATGAAGTCAAGAGAAATAGATGTGAGTGGTAAAGAGTTTAGTTTGGAGCTCAAGGGTAAAATAAGGATGTAAGAAAAAAAATTACACTAAGAGATGCTTTTGGGTTAAGCATGTGATTTCCAAGACTAGTTGGGTAAATTAAAGGAAAGTTAGAGAAGAAATAATGGATTATAAGTATGAATAATAAAAAAAGGGGGCAATTACAGCCTATTAGAAGTTTTTATTAAATAGAACGGAGTTTACAAAAGTATGGATTTTGTCATTTTAGTAAATAATGGTGAGTCGGTAACTATGAGTACAAGATTCAAGAAGATGATGGAAGGGAAGCTTAACCATGCTACTTCATAGACTTGGTTAAGAAATTTCGAGGACGAAATTTTTATATGTGGGGGAGAATTGTAAGACCGGGTTCCTTAGAAGGAATATTTTAATTTCAGTGTATAGTTTCAATGCCTTTTCGGTTTCCTTTTTCGTGGATAAAATTATTTTTTTAAGTATAGGGGAATTTTGTAGCTGGGAACTAAGTAAATCAAATACAAGTTGAGTAATTAATATGTATCTTGGGAGAAATATTAAACTTTTAAAGAGTATTTGGTACTTAGTGAAAGAAATGAAGATTGGTGAAGTGAAAATGAGAGAATAGAAATGAGGAGGGGTGGATAAGTAATTAAGTAAGAGTTATAGTATAAAAAGGGTGAGTGGGATCAGATTTTTGTATGTCCTAGAAGATCCGATAGGGAGAAGAGATCAAGAGAGAAAGAAAGAGAAAAGATAGAGAAGAGAAAGGGAGAGGAAGAAAATGGGAGAAAATTGGAGAATTTGGAAAGGATCTTAGGTAAGAACTTGATTTCCTTTACTTTGATTGTTAAGTAGTTTCATTTCTTAAAGATTTATGTTCTTGGAGATGAGATTTTGGAGAAAATTTGAGGAAGAACAAAGTTTTGATTTAAGAAAATGTTTTATGCCAAAGTTTGGTGATTAGAAAGCTTTAGGCCAAACTTTTGTTGTGGGTATTGTAAAGATTCATCTAAAAACCTTAGAAGTTTGTGTTTCAAAGGATTTGGGTGTTTAATGAAGGATCAAAGGGTTTTAGAAAAGAAAAAGGTTGAATTTCGTGCATTTTTTGGGTTTCAGCCCTTAGAACATTCAACTATCGCGATTGCACAGTCGACTATGCAAGAGACAAAAACTCTCATAGTCGACTGTGCAATTGGACAATCAATTGTACGAGAGACAGAAACTCCCATAGTCGATTGTAAAACCTGGACTGTTGCCTATACAACCATGTTTTTGGGTTTTTGAGTTTCAAATCTTATCCTTTTTAAACCCTAAACACTTGAGGGTGACCTAATGATTTCAATTGAGGTCATAGGCATTTGATTTGAGAAGAATGTGTTTGGTTGCTTATGTTGTGACTTTGATTTTTTTTTTTTTATAGTTATAATGTTAGGCAAATTGAAGATTTGATTCAAAAGCTTAAGTGTGATTTGTGAGTGGCTTGGTGCTAAAAGGTGAGTTTCACCTTACTTTTAGTAAGCTTAGTAAACTATACGATAAAAAATGAAAAGTTAAAAGCGTATAAATATAAAGGGATATAGAAAAATGAATAAGGGATGATTTAACGAATTATATAAAATAATATATGGTTTGACCTAGAAAAATGATCATTATATGATTAACTTAATGAAGGACTAAGGGGATGCAAAAGACATAAATTACATAAATGAATGTAAAGGAAATGAGAGTACATAAGTCTTGATGTGTTTATTTAAATAAGTTGTTGCGATGTGATTGATTGAAAAGTATTATGTTTGAGAAATTGTTGATTTGTTTAAATGATGTATTCTTTTGTGGATATGGTGGTTCATTATGAATTTTAGTGCATAATTACTTGTGTTGAGAATTGGTTGTGTTGTAAATGTCTTTAATGTAATATGATTTCTTAATGATAATGTAAACGAATGAAATAATCATGTGACGTTAGGACTCCACCCAGTAAAGGGTATGGAGGGGATCCTAGTTGTTGGGATGTGTGCACCTCGTCTAGTAAGGGGTAGGGAGGAGATCCGAATTATTTATGATGGGAGACGTCCTTTTTTTATGATTAGCCCAAAGAGGGGTAGATGAGGACAAAATGAATATGATTTGAAGATGAAATGCAATGAAATTAATTAAACAAAGAATTGAACGTGCATTATATTTTATTGCATCACATTTGCATAATAGATGATTGGATTGATGACCTTAATTGGCCTATGAGAGGCACAAGTGATGTTTGGCCCATGAGGGGCATGTTTCATAATTAGTCCATTAAAACATGTTGTGATTGGCCCATGAGGGGCATAGGACGTGTTTGGCCCGGTTAAGGGCATGAAATTACTGATTTTGTGAATCGAGAATAATGTAGCTAAAGTTACATTACTTAAGAATAAGTTATGGATTTAAAATTTTGAATAAATTATTATTGTGATAATTATTTCTTTGTGACAAGAATATGAGGAAAATAACTGGAGGAAAAATATAAAGTCTTCGTAGAACTATGCTTTGAAATAAAAAGATAAATTCTCTATAACATTTTTTTATTGAGAATTTAAGGATTTAGATTCTTTTACGACTACTTCTAGTAAGCTGATTTCTCACTGAGCTTTATAGCTCACCCCCTTATTTTACTAAATTTTCAGGTAAATTTTGAGAGACTTGTGGTCATTCAAAAGGTGTCCTTGTCTACGGCATCCTCACCTCTCGAATCTTTAGGAGTCTTCCTTTTATTCGTACTTTGTAAAATTTTACAAGAGTTGAATTATTGTATCAAAAACATTTTGTATGTAAGGATGTGTGTTTGTATTTGATTGTAGTGCTGAAAAAGTTTGTTATTTGTATTGTGAGTTGTATGATTGCATATAGGTCGGGTAGCTCGGAGCTAAAAAGTGGTGATACCTCCTTGGGTAGGGTCCACCCAAGGATGGGTCGTTACAAGAACATCCCAATTATGCAAGGTTAGTGGATAAAGCGATACGAGTAGAAAAAGATGTGATGGAACTAAAGCGCTGGCATGATAGGCAAAAGTGGAGTAGGTCAGTGGGTGCGAGGGAGAGTAGTTATGGATTTGGAATTCAAAGTGGTCGACCTCTACAAAGAACCAATTCAGTTACTCAAGGGGGACAAAGTTTGGGGACAAAACCTATTGTGATGAATCAAAATCAATAAAATAGACCACCAGCATCAGTTGTACAGAGTTCGACATGAGCGAGTCAAAGATTTGCAGGACCTCCAATGTCATCAAGAACTCAAGGGAGAAGAATGGGCATTCAAACCTGGGGAAACAGTGTGACAATATGATCAAATCTTAGAGCAAGTTATTGATGTGGTTAGGTGGGCCATTTTTATCTAGACTGCACTGCTCGATCATGTCATCGTTGTAGTTTGACTGGACATCTCCAAAAGGGTTACCCCAGGTCCTAGAAGGATGTATGCTTTATTTGTGGTCAAAGTGTTCTTGTGGGTTCAGATTGTTGGCTGAAATTCAAGTCGTCTGGCAATTTGAACATTATTAGGGCTTCTGGCAGAGGTCAATCAGGTCGAGACAATAGAATTGGAGGTGGTAGAGGTGGGACTCAAGGTTGATGAGTTTCTAAAGAGAAAGGGAATGTTAATCAAGGTCAGCAAGGACAGAGTCATGTGTATACCATCACTCAACAATATACTCATGCTACACCTGATGTTATAGCTGGTACGACTTTCATATCTAGTAGGACTTCTAGGATATTAATTGATCTCGGAGCAGCCCATTCTTTCATTTCTACTTCTTTTATGCAATTTTTTTATTCACTTAGAATGTGTTGGGATAACAACATAGTTGTAGAGACCCCTACAGGAGAGAGAGTGGGAATTAAAAGGGTATTTCAAATTTTGCCTTGAATATTAGAGATAGAGAACTTAGGGTGGATTTGTTGCCTTTAGAATTGAAGGACTTTGATTTGATCTTGGGTATGGACTGGTTAGCTACTTATAATGCTTGGGTGGATTGCTTTAAGAAATTGGTGATCTTTTGAATCCTGAGATAAGAGGAGTTTACTTTTTCGAAGGAGCGTAAAATACTACCCTATTGTCTTATTTCTACTATTACAGCTAAAACATTATTGAAGAAAGGATGCAAAGGTTATTTGGCCTATGTAATTAACCCTGTGGAAGAAAGTATGAAGCTAGAAGAAGTGTCGATAGTTAAAAACTTCCTAGATGTCTTTCCTAAGGAATTACCTGGTTTACCACTCAATAGTGAAGTGGAATTCTCCATTGACTTAATTCATGGTTCTACTACTACATCAATAGCCCCATATAGAATGGCACCGACTGAGTTAAAGAAACTTAAGGTGCAACTACAAGAGTTATTGGATAACCATTTTATTCATCCTAGTACACCACCTTAGGGAACCCCAGTGTTAGTTTTCAAGAAGAAAAATGAAACTTTCAAGTTGTGCATTGATTATAGAAAATTGAATAAGATAACAATTGATAATAAATACCCTTTGCTAAGGATCGATAATTTTTTTGAACAGTTGCAAGGGGCACGAATGTTCCAAAATAGATTTGAGGTTGGGATACCATCAATTGTGGATCAAGGATTCAAATGTTCCCAAGATTGCCTTTCGAACTCGATATGGTCACTATGAATTTCTAGTTATGCCGTTTGGCTTGACTAACGCCCCTGTGGCTTTCATGGGTTTGATTAATAGGGTGTTCAGACCATTTCTGGAGGTTGTGCATGTTAAACACTTAGAGATTGTGTTGGGAACTCTTAAAAAGGAGAATCTTTATGCCAAGTTTAACAAGTGTGAGTATTGGTTGAATGAAGTGACCTTTTTTGGACACGTAGTGCCAGAGTAGGAGTAGATATGGATCCCCAGAAAGTTGAAGTATTTTTAAATTGGAAGAGACCTACGAATGTGAATAAAATTAGGAGTTTCTTGGGGTTGATAGGATATTATTGAAGATTCATTAGGGATTTTTAACTTATTGATATACCTTTAACCAAGCTGACAAGAAAAGCAGAAAAATTTATTTGGTCGGATGATTGCAAAAGTAGTTTTCTTCTATTAAAGGAGAAGTTGACGATGGAACCTATGTTGATTCTCCCTTTTAAGTAACGAGGGGTTTGTGATCTATAGTGACGCATCACACCAAGGTTTAATGCAACATAGAAAGTTCATAGCTTATGCTTCTCGGTAATTAAAGAATCATGAGATGAAATATCGCACTCATGATTTGGAGTTGGCAGTAATAGTTTTTGGGCTAAAAATATAGAGGCATCATCTTTATGGAGGTAGTTGTGAGATCTTCATGGATCATAAAGCCACAAATATTTACCTACCCAAAAGGAGTTGAACTTAAGACAGAGATGATGGATGGAGCTAATCAGTGATTATGATTGTACTA
The DNA here is from genome assembly GCA_023935145.1 of Bretschneidera sinensis. Taxonomy (NCBI): domain Eukaryota; kingdom Viridiplantae; phylum Streptophyta; class Magnoliopsida; order Brassicales; family Akaniaceae; genus Bretschneidera; species Bretschneidera sinensis. The sequence continues at coordinate 75,710,296 of CM043703.1, read as the reverse complement.
TAAACTATCATCGTGGAAAGGCTAATGCGGTGGCTGATGCACTAAGTCGGCAGTCAAGTAGTAAGTTGGGAAATTTGAAGACTTATAGTTTGGGGTTAATAGAGGAGCTAAGAAGTCTTTATAAGTGCCTAAATATTCATATTTAAGCCCCTTAATTTATATTTGTTAAGCTCTTAGTATGTGTTGTTTCATCCTATTTTATCTCATTTCTGTGTTTACTGTGTTTTTCTAGGGTGTTATATGTTTAGCTTAGGAATTTGTTACTTTGAGTTGTTTTTCGTTGTTTTACAGGTTCACAAACACTTGGAAAGAAGTTTCACTAAATTGCTAGAATTGCCCGTAGAGATCAGTCATTTTTGTAGATTAAACTGTATTGACTCAGGAAGAACCAGGAGATGAGCCATATATGCTTAGAAAGATCCAGATGTCTATTTTCTGAAGAATTTTACGGTTCGTGAAAATGATTTTTCTAGAGAAAGTTATGGTAGTTTTAGTAGACAAAGTTCAGGTAGTGACCATGCTGTGCTCGAGCACTCAAGACTGTGATCGAGCACACCCACAACATCCCACATCGATTCGAAACACTTTGCAGTGCACCTATGCTCAAGTGCACTAGGCTGCGATCGAGCGCACTCGCGCAGTATCCCACAGCGGATTAGAAACACATTGCACCTGTGGAGTTGCCCTATAAAAGCCCCAGCTCATTTCATCAATTTGGTTGCAATCTCCAAGGCTTAACTACTAAACAGTGTGCAGTCTGGAGGACTTTACTACCACTTGGAGCAATCTGGAGGGCTTTTGGGAGCAATCTGGGAAATCTCTACTACCAAGCGGGGATGCTCACGAAGAGTTCAAATTTTCCCTTGAGATTTTTGTTGTCCATTATATTTAGGGGTAACTAAATTCTCAAGTGGGGCTAGGGATGAACTTGCACAGTTGATGGTATTTTTGTTTATTTTTAATTTACATATTTTATCTTTAATTATTAAAACTCTTTTGTTTTATTATTCGCAATTTATTAGTGATGTTTTCTTTTCCTAATAGTCGTAGAGTTTATTTTTTTTATGGATTCAGTCATGCTTTTTCTATTAAATGGATTAGCTCTTTGATTATGCTGAGATCAATTATTTATCTATATTGATTTAGTTCTTTGCTGTAATTTCACTTCCTGAGTATATTGTCGTCGTTGGATTTTCTCAATAGTGATAATAATTTACGTATTTTAAAAGTGGTGAATGATATTTCAAAGAGTTACATTTGGTTTAATCTTGGTTCATAAATCTACACCTTCCGATTGGGAATTTTGGAATTGAGTTCCCAATTGAGTTATTCAATGAATTAAGAATAATTAAAATACTAGATTTGTGCAAGGGATTCCTGACACTTTACTGTTTCACTTTACTTTGTTTTAAATTTGCATTTACAAATCAATCTTTGTTCTCCATTAATCACTTGATATTTTTCTTTAGTTTCTTTGTACCTTTTACTATTCTTTTAATTTGTCTCCCTGTGGAATCAACACTCCAAAGTTGTGCTACAACTACCACATTATTCTTTGGGCGTAACCAAATTTTGGCACCGTTGCCGGGGAGACAGTAGAAGAGTTGCTAGATAGTTTTTCCTTTTAGTAGTTTTAAAGGCGGTAACTTCGTTCCTTCTTTTAGCTTGCTGTATTATTTTTTTCCTTTTTCCCTTCTTTCTTTTTATAGTATTTTTATTATTTTGTGACCTTGCATGATCAGATATTGAGATACTTTGGGTAGATTTGCTTGTAGGCCTGTGCTAGAGTCAGAATCAAATTTTTTTAAAATCCTTTATTTGACAATCCATCTAATCCTAAAGAAATTAGTGAACACGGAGATCAACCCACTAGGACCCTTCAGGATTTCCTCCACCCTACATGCATAGCCACACCGTCATGCATCATGTTTCCAGCTAATACTTGCTAACTGGATTTTAAAACGGGGATGATACAGTTACTCCCTATGTTTCATGGCTTGGAAAATAAAAACTCATATGTGCACATTAAAGAGTTTGAGGAAGTAGTTACGACTTTTCATAGTCAAAATGCAACTGATGACAATGTGAGACTTAAGTTCTTTCCTTTCTCTTTGAAAAATAGAGCTAAGAGTTAGCTATACCCACTGAGACCACGGTCTATTGGGTCATGGAATGAGATGACTCAGGTCTTCTTTAATAAATACTTTCCCCAACATAAGATCAATGCTTTAAAAAGGCAAATCTCCACCTTTGCAAAAAAGGACAGTGAGACTTTGTGTCAGTCTTTGGAGAGATTTAAGGAGTTGTTGAGTATGTGTCCTCACCATGGGTATGAGAATTGGCGCTTAGTGAGCTATATTTATGAGGGACTTACATATAGAGAGCGCCAATTTGTGGAGATGATGTGTAATGGTGAGTTCTTACAGAATGATCCTGATAAGGCCATAGAATACCTCAATGACTTTGCTGAAAAAGCTCACATTTGGACTGGACCTAGTGCTACTGAAAGCAAAAATAGGTCACGACCTGCAGGGAACCCAAATGGTCGTGGAATTTACCATCTTAGGGAAAAGGATAACCTAAAGGCCAAGGTCTAGATGCTCACTAGGGAGCTAGATGTGTTAATCTAAGGGCATAAAGACAACACACGTGGCTAATCATGTAGAGTCTTTTGGACCATGTTTTGTGTGTGGCGGGGTAGATCATCTCACCCAAGAGTGTCCTACATTTCCTGAGATGAGAGGGATGTATGAGGAACAATGTAATGCCTTAGGTATGTACAAGAAGCCTTATTCACCTTTCTCTAATACCTATAATCCGGGGTGGCGCAATCACCCCAATTTTAGCTGGAAGCCTGACAACCAGCCACCTACACAACCCTCTAAATCATATCCTAAACCATATCATGTACCTGCTACTTCTAGGAGTCCTTTAGAAGACACTTTGCACGCTTTTATTGAGGCACAAGGTAAGAAGAACCAAAGATGTGAAGCGTTGATTACGCAAGTTATTGAAGAAAATAAAGAGATAAAGAGCCAAGTGTCCAAATTGATGAGCTTCTTGAGTATGAATGAGCGAGGTAAGTTCCCTCCTCAAGCTCAGTCCACACCCCATGGTCAATACATGGCGTAAGAGAATTTGATGGATGTGAATGCCATTGTGACACGAAGTGGTAAGTCATTACACATCCCAAGAACGAACAAATCAGAGGATGTGGAAAAGGGTTAAGATAGTAGTGATGCCGAGCTGCCCAAGGAACCTGAGGTGACAAAGAGTCCTATTAAGGTACCATTCCCTCAAGCCTTAAAATCAAGCAAGCAAACTCTGGATCCAAACAATGAAATCCTAGAGAATCTAAGGCAAGTAAAAATCAATCTTCCTCTTTTGCATGTGATTAAACAAGTTCCTGCTTATGCAAAAGTTCTCAAGGATTTGTGTACAGTTAAGAGGAGGCACCATGTGAAGAAGACAGCGTTCTTGGCAGAGCAAGTTAGTGCTCTAATTGAGCAGTGGATTCCTCCCAAGTACAAGGATCCTAGTTGTCCAACCATTACATGCAGCATTGGAAATCATGAGGTTGGGCAAGCTTTGCTAGATTTTGGAGCTAGCGTGAATCTAATGCCATATTCTATTTATGTGTAGTTGGGGTTGGGAGAAATCAAACCAACCGCTGTGGTATTGCAATTGGCTGACCGTTCAATCAAAGTACCCCGGGGTGTGGTAGAGGATATTCTAATTCAAATTGACAAATTTTATTATCCTGTTGATTTCCTAATCCTTGACACTAGCTCTGCTATTAATACCACTTCTAAAATCCCTTTGATTTTAAGTAGGCCTTTCCTTACCACTGCTAATGCTCTTATTAATTGTTGGAATAGGCTGATGAAGCTGTCTTTTAGAAACATGACCCTCGAGGTGAATATCTTCTATGTTGCAAAACAGCCAAAAGATGATGACGAGAGCCACCAGATATACAAGATTGAGTCACTCATTGATAAGGGAGTTTCTATAGCTCATGATTTTGATCCCTTTGAGTATTTTTTTTGTTAATTCTGAGTTTGATTCTATCAATGATCCATCTTATGTAGTTGATATTTGTGCTATTTTTGATAGAACTCAGGATTATGACACTTGATGAGAGTCATAAAATGCACCTTGACAGTACTTAATTGTTAGCATTTTAGGGTTGATCTAGGTTTGAATTGCACTTTTATACCTTAACAACTCTAAAGTGTCATTCTTGGATCATTGATCTATTTCGATGCATTTTCATGTACTTTAAGTTCAAAAGAGATGGAAAAGCTATCATTACTTTTAGCATAATGACTCGATGAACACCGGAGTGAAAGTTCACAAGCACTTGGAAAGGAGTTTCACTAAATTGCCAGAATTTTCCATACAGATCAATCATTTTTGTAAATTAAAATTGTATTGATGCAAGAAGAACCAGGAGATGAGCCATATATGCTTAGAAAGATCTGAAAGTCTATTTTCTGGAGAATTTTACGGCTCGTAAAAATGATTTTTCTAGAGAAAGTTATGGCAGTTTTAGTAGACGAAGGTCAAGTTGGAAGATGCCTAGTGCGCTCGAGCGCACTAGGCTTACGATCGATCGCAAGTGCGCACTCGCGACATCCCACATCGGAATGGAAACACATTGCACTTCGGGAATTCCCCTATAAAAACCCCACTTTACTTCATCTTTTGGAATCAATTGGGATCAGATCCAGAGGGCCTTTAGGAGCAATCTGAAGAACCTTTGGAGGGCAAGCTGAGGAATCTCCAAAGCTTTACTACCAATGGGGAGATCATTGAGAGGCCGGAGGCAACTCAAGGAAGCATAAGCTCTATGGCCAGCTAATCTCCAAGCAAGGCAAAGGGGTGAATCCCTAGGTGTAGTTGTTCTTATTTTCTTTTCTTGATTCAGTTGTAGTATGGATTTATTTTCATTAAACATTGCTATGATTTACTTTTTTATCTAATTAGAAGATTTCCCCTTAATCCAGTGATTGCATCTTTCTCCCCCATATAAGTCTAGTCATGCTCTTCTTATATGATGTTGTTGAGGTGTTATTGAGTCCGGTAGATCTCTCTTCTAGATTTGTCCATTACTGCAGTATTGTTATTATGGTATATTTTCATTTCTTGATAATCTATAAGTTAGGTCATGTGTGCTTGAAAGTAAAGAGTATTTCATAACAATTGCATTAGGGTTTATATATGTGCTTTGATTGAATATTTGTCGATTACTTGTTTGGGATGTGAAACTTGCAATTGAGATAAAAACAACTAAATTGAGATTAGAATAAGGCAACAAACCTAGGGAGGATTCCTGGAACTTTGTTGCTTCCATTATAGTTTTCATTACAATTACACAATTCGCATATCACTTTACTTTATTATTCAAATTCTCTCATTCAAATTTTATCGTTCGTGTTAAGGATTCCATTTTCTCTTTTAATTAACTTGTTTTCCTGTGGAATCAACACCCCAAAGCTGTGCTATAACTACCGCGTTATACTTTGGGCATAGTCAGCACTCGGGCATGGCAACCGAAGTTTGAAGACTTGCCTGAGAGAAGTGAAAAACAAATTCCTTCAAGTGTGGAAGCACCCAAAGTTGAATTGAAGCCTCTGCCTAAGGGTTTAAAGCATGTTTTCCTTGGTCCATATGATATTTTTGCTGTTATTATCTCATCTGAATTGTCTGAGTCTCAAGGGAAGAAATTAATTCGGACCCTAAGTGAGCATAAGTCAGCCTTAGGTTGGAGCATGGCTGATATAAAAGGTGTTAGTCCCCTAATCTGTTCTCTTAAAATTAATTTGGAGGAAGGAACTGGCCCTCGTAGAGACCCCTAGCATAGGCTTAATCCCACTATGAAAGAAGTTGTGAAGAATGAAGTGTTGAAACTATTAGATGCGGGAATCATATATCCTATTGCTGATAGTAAATGGGTAAGTCCTACACAGGTTGTTCCTAAAAATTCAGGTTTTACTGCGGTGAAGAATGACCTAGGAGAGTTAGTCCCTACAAAACTTATGATTGGGTGGTGGATGTGCATTGATTACAGAAAATTGAATGCTGCCACCCAGAAAGACCATTTTCCCCTCCCTTTTATTGATCAAATTCTTGAGCCTGTTGCTGGTCATCCTTTCTATTGTTTCTTGGATGGTTATTCTGGTTATTATCAAATTGAAATTGCATTAGAAGACGAAGATAAAACCACTTTCACTTGTCCTTTTGGTACTTGTGCTTTTCGTAGAATGCCATTTGGATTGTGTAATGCACCTGCTACTTTTCAACGTTACATGATGAGCATTTTTAGTGACATGGTTGAAAATTGCATGAAAGTTTTTATGGATGACTTGACTGTTTTTTGTTCTTTTTTTGATGCATGCTTATTGAATTTAGAGAGAGTATTGACTCGTTATGAGGAGAAGGAATTAGTTTAGAATTGGGAAAAATGCTACTTTGTGGTACCTTCAGGTATTGTCTTAGGGTATATTATTTCTTCTAGGGGGATAGAGATTGATCAATCTAAGATTGAATTAATCTCTAAGTTGCCTACACCTAGGACTAAAGGATGTGAGATCCTTTCTTGGTCATGCGGGCTTTTATAGGAGGTTCATACAGAATTTTTCCACCATATCTAGACCACTATGTGACCTCCTAGCTAAAGATGCCCCATTTGAGTGGACACAAGCTTGTCAATAGGCCTTTAAAATGCTAATTGGCAAGCTTACCTAAGAACCCATAATGCAGTCACCTGATTGGACTTTACCTTTTGAGGTCATGTGTGATGCTAGTGACTTTGTTGTAGGTGTTGTTCTTGGACAGCAAAGGGAGGGGAAGCCTTTTGTCATTTACTATTCTAGTAGAACTCTAAATAGTACTTAGATGAATTATTCCACCACTGAAAAAGAGTTGCTAGCTGTAGTGTTTGCTTTGAAAAAGTTTCATACTTACTTGATTGGTTCTCCTATTATTATTTTCACAGATCATACAACCCTTAAGTACCTTCTTACAAAGAATGATGCTAAGGTGCGACTAATACGGTGTATTCTACTTTTGCAAGAATTTGACATCACCATCAAAAACAAGAAAGAAGTAGAGAACGTAGTGGCTAACCATCTCTCGAGGCTCACATTTAAGGACACCTCTAACCACCTACCAATCAGGGATGATTTTCCCAATGAGCATTTACTTTCTATTACTTCTCTACTATGGTTTGCTCATATCGTGAATTATTTGGCTACCGGTGAGATACCAGTGGATTGGAGCACTCAGGACAAGGGGAAGTTCATGATTGAGGTACGTGATTTTTATTGCGATGACCCTTGTCTTTTCAAATACTGCCCTAACCAAATTTTAAGGCGTTGCATCCCTGATGAAGAGATTGCCAGCATCTTGGAATTTTGTCACTCCCAAGCTTGTGGGGGTCACTTTTCGATGAAGAAAACTGCTGTAAAAATTCTACGGTGTGGATTTTATTGGCCCACCTTGTTTAAGGTTGTAAACATCTATTGTCGCTCATGTGAAAAGTGTCAGAAGTTTGGAGTCATGTCTCATCGTAATATGATGCCCTTAAACCCAATTTTAGTGATTGAAATCTTTGATTGTTAGGGCATTGATTTTATGGGACCATTTCCTCTTTCTTTTGGATATCAATATATCATCGTGGCAATAGATTATGTGTCTAAATGGGTAGAGACAGCAGCTTGTAGAAGCAATGTTAATAGGACAGTAATTAAATTTCTCAAAGAAAATGTGTTATCTCGATTTGGTACACCATGTGCTATCATTAGTGACCGGGGTACTCTTTTTTGCAACTGTTCTTTTGAAGCTTTGATGAAAAAATATAGGGTGGTACATAAGATCTCTACTACCTACCACCCCCAAATAAGTGGATAGGTAGAACTTGTAAACAAGGAAATTAAGCAAGTTTTAGAAAAAACAGTCAACTCAGATCGCAAAGATTGGTCTTTGAGACTAGTTGATGCGCTTTGGGCCTACCATACAGCTTTGAAAACTCCCTTAGGTATGTCACCTTATAGGATTATTTTTGGAAAGCCTTGCCATTTACCTGTGGAGATCGAGCATCGAGCTTATTGGACCATCAAGTATTTCAATTTTGACATAGGAGAAGCAGGTAAGCTTAGAAAATCTTAGTTGACCAAGTTAGAGGAATTGAGAAAAAATGCTTATCAGAACTCTAGAATCTATAAGGCTAAAATGAAAGTGTTTCATGATAAAAATATTTTGAGAAAAATGTTTAAGCCTAACGATCAAGTGTTCTTATATGATTCTAGACTCCATAAGCACCCAGGAAAACTTCAGTCTAGGTGGACCGACCCTTTTGTAATGAAGAATGTTTTTGCAAATAGGGTGGTAGAAATAGAGGACCCTAAGGATGGTCAGATCTTTAAAGTAGATGGTCAACGCCTTAAAGTATTAGTTGATAGGCAAGGTCTAGAAGTGGAAGACATTCCACTTATGGATCTGATCTATCAACCTTGACCACACCACGCATGTATGTTTTTTTATTTGTTTCATTTGTTTTGTTTTATTTTTGTTTTCTCTTATTTTCTTTCTGTCCTTTATGTTTGTTGTTGTTTTCTTGGTTTTTGTTTGCAAGTTAGTTTCATTTTGTCATTTTAGGTTACCATCCTTGGTGCTTAGCGAGCTACCCACGTCACTCATCAGGTGTATTCTACCCTTTTTAGTTCCTCCCTATTCAAATTTGATTCTTAAACTTTGAGGACAATGTTTCATTTAAGTTGGGGGGTGGTGGTGCAAATTCAGTATTTAAAATGCTTGTTGTTTTTTTTCTTCGTATTAAAGAGAAGATAAATGCATGCTCATATTATTTTGAAATTTTGGTTGATCTAAACAAATACTGTGATGTGATGTCATTGGTGAGCTTAAAATCTTGAACACATGATTTGATGAAAGAGTTTTAAAATTTTGTTACTTACTTTAGGCATTTGAGAATTCACATGTTTGATCTAATCTGACACGAGCACATTAGCACAAAATAGTGTAAGGTATGACATGTGAGTTTAATGTGTATGTTTCCATGACTCAACTAAAACTGGATGACTTGTTGGATAAACACTTTGAAAAAAAAATATTTGCACAAAAAGAGAAAAATGCTCATGATGATCATTAATAAAATTTTTGCTAAGTAACTGGACTTCTTGCCTCAGTAAGCAGTGAGTGTACACATCAAAAGATGAGAATTTTATTCATAATGATCATTGAGAAAATTTCCACTGAGTAACTGGACCTCTTGCCTTAGTAAGCAGTGAGTGTTCACGTCAAAAGGTGAGAATTTTTCTTGGTAGCATTAAGACCAGTTTAGTTTTATAGCCTTTTTGACTCAGGTTAGTAAGTCTTTAGGGGTTTCTTTACACCTAATGCCCTAAAACCATCTGGTTTGGGAGTCATTGACTCAACACTTGCTACATGGGTCAATTAGAAAGCTTAAGGGAACTAAACATAGCAGAGCCTTATAATAAAAGAGAGAAGAAAATAAAATTATGCCATCGTTGTTTATTTGATGAGAAATTTTGTAAATCTTGAGACATGGAAACATTGCACATTGGAGTTACTTGAAAGCCTCATATTTATATGCTAACTCACTTTACACTGAGTCAGACTTATAATGCCTTAGCTTGCCTTTTGTAAGTAACTAGATTTTAAAATTCCTATTCATTGCGAAGATGGATTTACATTTTAAGCTTGCTCATGGCTGAATATCATGGTTTTGCGTGATGCCTAAATTTTAGGATATCATGAATGATGAATTTATCTTTATGTTCTTTGTTTTTTCATTTAGTTTTTAGTTTTGTATTGCTAAGAGACTAGCAATATGTAAGTTTGGGGGTGTGATAAGTGCTTAAATATTCATATTTAAGCCCCTTAATTTATATTTGTTAAGCTCTTAGTTTGTGTTATTTCATCCTATTTTATCTCATTTCTATGTTTACTGTGTTTTTCTAGGGTGTTATATGTTTAGCTTAGGAATTTGTTACTTTGAGTTGTTTTTCATTGTTTTACAGGTTCACAAGCACTTGGAAAGAGGTTTCACTAAATTGCAAGAATTTTCCGTACATATCAGTCATTTTTGCAGATTAAACTGTATTGATTCAGGAAAAACCAGGAGATGAGCCATATATGCTTAGAAATATCTGGATGTCTATTTTCTGAAGAATTTTACAGTTCGTAAATTAATTTTTCTAGAGAAAGTTACGGCAGTGTTAGCAGACAAAGTTCAGGCAGTGTACCATGCTGTGCTCGAGCGCACGAGACTGTGATCGAGCGCACCCGTGACATCCCACATCGATTCGAAACAGTTTGCAGCCCACCTGCACTCGAGCGCACTTGCATAGTATCCCACATCGGATTAGAAACACATTGTACTTGTGGAGTTTCCCTATAAAAGCCCCACCTCACTTCATCAATCGAGGTGCAATCTCCAAGGCTTTGCTACCAAACAGCATGCAGTCTGGAGGACTTTGCTACCACTTGGAGCAATCTGGAGGGCTTTTGGGAGTAATCTGGGAAATCTCCACTACCAAGCAGGGTTGCTCACAAAGAGTTCAAATTTTCCCTTGAGATTTTTGTTGTCCATTATATTTCTGGGCAACTAAATTCTCAAGTGGGGCTAAAGATGAACTTGCACAGTTGACGGTATTTTTGTTTATTTTTAATTTATGTATTTGATTTTTAATTATTAAAACTCTTTTACTTTATTATTTGCAATTTATTAGTGATGTTTTCTTTTCCGAATAGTCATAGAGTTTATTCTGTTTATGAATTCAGTTATGCTTTTTCTATTGAATGGATAAGCTCTTTGATTATGCTAGGATCAATTATTTATCTATATTGATTTAGTTCTTTGCTGCAATATCGCTTCCTGAGTATATTGTCGTCGTTGCATTTTCTCAATAGTGATAATAATTTACGTATTTTAAAAGTGGTGAATGTTATTTCAAAGGGTTACATTTGGTTTAATCCTGGTTCATAAATCTACACCTTCCAATTGGGAATTTTGGAATTTAATTCCCAATTGAGTTATTCAATGAATTAAGAATAATTAAAATACCAGATTTGTGCAAGGGATTCCCGATGCTTTACTGTTTCACTTTACTTTGTTTTAAATTTGCATTTACAAATCAATCTTTGTTCTCCATTAATCACTTGATATTTTTTTTTAGTTTCTTTGTACCTTCTACTATTCTTTTAATTTGTCTCCCTATGGAATCGATACCCCAAAGTTGTGCTACAACTACCACGTTATTCTTTGGGCGTAATCAAGTCTAGAAGTGAAGCTTGAAGCAGATGTCAATGGAGGATTAGTAGCTAGTATGGTAGTGAAATCATCTATGGTGGATTGTCTTTGGGATGCTAAAAGTAGAGATGATACTTTAATGGCACTAAAGAAGGAAGTGTTGGAGAACAAGCAAACATATTTCTTAGTGAAAGAAGATGATATGCTAATGTTGGGAAATCGAATGTGTGTCGAACGAAATAGATTTAAGGAAAGAGATTTTAAGGGAAGCTCATGATGCTGTCTATTTCATGCACTCGGGAAATAATAAGATATATAGATGACTTAAGCAAAAAATTTGGTGATTGAGTTTGAAGAAGGATGTTGCGAAGTATGTGTAAGTGCTTAGTATGTCAAAAGGAGAAGGCTGAACATAAACACCCAACGATTTTGTTATAGCCTCTTACCATACCAAAGTGGCCCGTGAAAGAGTAGCAATGGATTTTGTTACGGGACTTCCTCGTACTCAAAGAGGTTTTGATGCCATTTGGGTCATAATTGATCAGTTGTCGAAGTCAACACATTTTATTCTTATTAAGGTAACTTGATCTCCCGAGAGATTAGCGGAATTATATGGAGAAGAAATAGTGAAACTTCATGGAGTACCCTTTAGTATTGTTTTAGATCGTGATGCATGGTTTACTTCTCAGTTTTGGAAAGGATTCCAATAGGATATGGGCACTCAGTTTCATTTTAGCATCGGTTTTTATCCTCAAACAGATGGTCAATCGGAAAGGACAACTCAAACCTTAGAAGATATGTTGCGAGCTTATGTTATGAGGTTTTTGGGTAGTTGGGACGCATATTTACCCCTTATGGAGTTTGCTTGCAATAATAATTTTCAAGCTAGTATTGGAATGGCTCCTTTTGGAGAACTATATGATAGACAATGTAGAACCCTGGTATGTTGGGAAAAGTTAGGGGAAAGGAAGCTTTTTGGTCTGGAGATAGTAGCATTGGCCATAGAAAAAATTAAATGGATATGAGAGCAATTGAAGACGGCTTAAAGCAGACAAAAAAGTTATGCAGATAAGAGGAGAAGACTTTTGGAGTTCCAAGTGGGGGATCGAGTCTATCTTAAAGTTTCTCCATGTAAGGGAGTGTTAAGGTTTGGACGAAATGAAATGTGAGTCCTTGTTACATTGGACCATATGAAATCGTTGAAAGGATTGGACCCTTAGCATATTGACTAGCTTTACCTTCGGATCTTGCACAATTACACAATGTCTTTCATGTGTAAATGTTATGCAAGTACATATTGGATAAGTCACATATTATTCCATTCCAATCCGTTAAAGTTCAGACAGACCTTTCTTATGTAGAGGCACCAGTGAGGATTATAGACTCTAGAGAGCAAGTCTTACATAACAAAGTCATTCCCTTGGTGAAAGCACTTTGGAGAAATAGAGGAGACGAAGAGGCCACTTGAGAAAGTGAAACGGATATAAAAGATTAATACCCCTTTTTTGTTCACGAAACTAGGTTAGTTAAAATTTCAGGGACAAAATTTTATACGGAGGGTAAAATTGTATGATCCGACTTCTCCTGCTAATGTTTTTTCATTTATTTGTTTTGATTGTATGCTTAAAAGAATTTTTTTTTTTTGTTATGTAGTGTATTTAGTATTAGAGAATGGGTTATTTTATGAGGGAACTTTTGAAAAGAGATAGGAACCTTGGGGATTGATTTTATAAGCTTATGAGAAGTGTGAAGGTGAAGGAGAGAAATGTAAATAATTTTAAAGAGGAAGGCTAGAAGGGTAACTTAGCTTCTTATTTTGAAGTATAAAAAAGGTGAGACTGGAGGAAAAGACCTCATATTTCGGGTCTCTTCTCTATGTCTCCATAAATTTCCACTTTCTTCTCATCCTCTCTTTTCTTCCTTTGATTTTTGGGTGAGATTCAAGTGCTCAATCACAAGTATGGTTTCTTTTTTTTTTTTCCATTTCTTCCGTTCTTAAGTTTGATGTTTTAGACTTTTGGTTCAAGATTTCATGAAAAGTAATCCTTTGAGAAAAGGTTTGAAGAACAGTTTTCAGGTAATTGTTTCCTCTTACATCTTTTCTTGTTCTTGCAATCTAAATATATGAAGTTGAGTTTCAAGTTCTTGGTTTTTTGAAGAGTTTTGTGAAATTTTAGAGAAAAATATTTTTAGGTTTCAAAAATGGGTCTTTGGGTTTAGTTTGATGATTTTAGGAGTTAAACTTGAGAAATTTTCTATAGGTAATGTAAAGTTTTATCATAAAGTTTGAAGAAACTTGGGTTTCCAAAGGATTTAAGGTTTCTTGAAGGATCAAAGGATTTTAGAAAGGAAAAGCTAGGTTTTTCGTACAATTTTGGGGGTTTCAGACCTTAGGATAGTTGACTGTCGCAATTGCACAGTCGACTGTGAAAGAGGCAGAGACTTCAAGTCCTTAACACAGTCGACTGTGAAGACCTTCTAGGAGTTTTAGAATCGACTGTGCAAGAAGGACAGTCGACTGTGGAGCCCTATTTTTAGACTTTTACACCACTTTCAAACCATAATTCCTTGAAGATAATGTTATGATATAATTTTGAAAACTTTGGTTCCTTGACTTGAGTAATTTATGTGTGTTTGAGAGCATCTCAGTGGTTGATTCTAAGTGATGTATTGTTTTGGTGTACTTGAAAAACGTCCTAAGGCCAAACAAATGATTCGCAAGTAGAGCTCGAATTTCAAGGTGAGTGTCACCTTACTTCTAGTAAACATAACATTTTAAAATGGAGATAATGAGTTAAAAACTTATAGAAAGTTAGTGTTATAAATAATCAAAAGTTATACTATTAACTACAAACGAATTGAGTAATGAGTATATACTTATACGTATATTTGTACTTATGTAAGTTGATGATATAATGCTTATGTATGAATGTTGTGACTATGTTGGTTGATGATTAGAAAATTGAGAAAGTTGTGAGCTACAATTCCATACCATTTTGCATCAAGTATTTGCATGATCTGTTCTAACGAGGGAGGAGTGTTGGGTGAGGTCGAGAAATGAAATTTGAAAGATTTTAATTATTGATATGCTTTCGATGTTGAGAATGTACCGATACATAAGGAGACGTCCCCGTTGCTTATGATTATCCCAATTTCAGGACAAGAAAATTTAATTAATTAAAGATGATAAGTTGAAATGAATAAAAGAATAAACTTGCATAACATTGCATTGCATCATATTCCATGTGTTGGATGACATACTTGATGTATGATGGATTGTTCGGTTGGAGTACCTAATGGTGGTATGTGATGAAAATGAATTGAATCATTCGAGTCCTTGAGAAGTAATTAAAGGTTATGTTTCATCCATGCCTATTACAAGAAGAAGCAATTATGTGAAACGGACTATCAAAGAAATAAATTCTTAAGGTTGATTGAATTATCTACGGTTACTCCAAGTAATGTGATTACTCGCTGAGCTTTGTAGCTCACCCCCCCCCCCCCCTTTTTAATATTTTAGGAAAACTTTTTGAAGATCTCGGACAATAGTTGTGAAAGTGGTGAAGAAAGATATGTCTTTAGGTGGGTCCACTTGTAAGGCATCATAACCTAAATATTTTGTACTAGAAGTTAAACCATTTTGTACATGTTATAAGTTTTAGACCCTTGGAGGTTGTGTCTCATGAGATACTTTTGTAAACAAAAGTTAATTGTACTTGAAATTGTGAGTTACACTTATTTAAAGAGTATGATTATATTATTTTTGTTTCTTGATCTTGTGAATAGTATCAATTGTTCATGTGCTCAGTTCTAAAAAGCAATGATGTTGTCTCGAGTAGGGCTCACTTAGGATGGATCGTTACATATATCTTCTCCTTGAAGATAGGACTCTCTTTTTATAGACGCTATTGAATTCCTTATTTGGGCTTCCGAAGTAGGGCACAGTTTGGATGTGTCTTCTGTGCCTCGAGTCTTACGAGGAATGGCCTTTGCCTATGGGAAATGACTTTTGCCTGAGTTTTTATGTCAGAGTGTCTAGACTTGTGGTAATGTGGATGCTACCATAGTCAAAACAGGTTTGGTCACTTCACTGCTTAAGGGTGGTTGGCCACGTGTCAAGTTCTCATTGAATCGTATTATTTTGGTAAAAAAAAAAAAGCCAGTTGTCAAGGAATCATGATGACATGTGTCTCACCAACAACAAAATACCCTTCAAGATTCAGTTTTAAAGAAAGTTTATATATATTTGATATCATCCAATCTATTATTGTCCAAAATATAGTACTACAAATTTATACAAATTTTTTATTCAATCGAAACAGAAAATTGAAGTTATCATGAAATTTTAAATTTTATAAGTACATAATTATAACATTCTATCAAATTTTATAATATAAAATAATAAATAATTTTATTATAACTCATCCTTGTCTTTAACACAGTTTTATTTCAAAAATATGTATTAAAAATAACCAATAGGTACTTAGAAACTTTATTTACATTAGAGAAATGAAAATCTCAAATAATTATTAAGTACCTGAATATATAAGAAATAAAGTTTGTTAGGCTTATTTTATATTTCAAGTCATTTTCGTAATTTTCATAAACTATAGAAATATCTGAAATGTCAAAACATATAATCAGTGGTATTTTTTACAGTGTGTGCAATTGAAAATATTTCAATATGAGGAGTGTAGTTGAAAACATTTCAAAAATTGAGACTAAAGTGCAAACAGTAACAAAGTTCCTTTAGATTGTCACGTGTAGCTCTTTTCCTCCTCCCCGAATAGATTTCAGTTTTAGTAGTAGTAAAAAAAACCTCAGGAGTAACAAGAGAGGGTGAAAATCTCATAAAAGATAGAAAGAAAAAAGAGAAGTAGAAAAAAATAGGGTAAGTGTCATTTATACGGCTTGACATGTGTCTCACCCAGTATCAAAGTTAACAAATGCATTTAGTTTTAATGTGGTTATAGATTCTTTAAAGTTGATTGGATTGTCCCTTTTTACATTATTACTTTTTATAATTTATGTTTTTACATAGTTTTTACTGTTATTACTGGTGACTAACTTGGACATTATTTTTTAAAATTTTAGTTTTTTATTATATTTAGTGTAAATGGATAAAAAGTAAAGAGGATGTTAAGTGTAAATTAATTTATATAAATTTAATCAATTTTGAAATGAATTTTTTTGTATTCATACAACATGTAATTTTCCAATGGACATAGTTCCATGAAAAAAATATTGAAACCTATATAGAAAATAAAAAATATATATATATATATTAATTAATCTTTTCATGAATGGATACTTCTAGCAACCATGTGTCAATCGATTAAAATTTTATTTTATTTTTTTAAAATAAAGTGAATGACGATATGTTAGATGTTAATAATAATAAATCATTATGAGGTAGATAAGAGTAAATGCAAATTTCTAGCTATTTAATTGTGTTCATTTAAAAATTAATTTATATTATTATATATTACATTATTTTTTATACAGTCTTGTATCAGATTTCTAGTTAGCTCGAACAGGAAGAAAAGAAAGAAGAGAAAATAAGAGATTCAGAAGAAGGAGAAGAGAACAAGAAAACGAAAAAGAAGAATTCGAGAAAAAGATTGGATTGATTCTTTCTTATTATCTGAATTGATTGAAGTAGTTGTATTTATAAAATTTTGAATGTAGCTAAGGATCATTTCCTGAAAACAGAATGCTAACTAACTTCAATACAATAGATTAAATTATTCAACAAACTAACTAACTGTTGAAACCAACTAACTAACTTAATAGTCATGACTGCCATCTTCTAGTTAATTCTTAGGCATAAGGCTCTAGCCATTATGGAGCCTTCCTTCTCCTTTGGCTTCTTTATATGTTTGGTGGTTGAAGCTCCTAGCTCCTCTTGGTTCTTGGACATAGCACTATACTCTACTGTTCCTTTAGTTTTGTGGCTATCATTAGCTACCCCTTGTAAAAATGACCTTATCCTCAAGGTCATGAGCTCTCAGTAAAGGATGAACAGCAGAAAGATCTTCTCAAGATGTATCCTCAGGTACCAATCTTTTCCATTAGACAAGTACTTGAGGAACTAATTTTTTGTGTACCTAAATGGTCTTGTTATCCAAGATGAACTGAGGGTAAGAACTAGTTTATTCTCAATGCTCAAGTTAGGTAAGGAAAAAGGTTTATCAGGTGGATTACCTTGAAATGGTTTAAGTAAGGAGATATGGAAAACATTGTGAATCTTAGAAGTAGATGGCAGGGCATACTTGTAAGCTATAGTTCCAATGCTTTCAATCACTTGAAAGGGTCCATAATACCTTTTGATCAACTTCTAATTAAGCCTCAAAGCAATAAATTGCTACTTATAAAGTTGTAATTTAACCAACACCCAACTGCCCTATTCTAGCTTCTTGTCCCTCCTTTTTGCATCTGCTAATGATTTCATTCTTGATTAAGCTTGAAAGATATAATTTTTAAGAAGTTTTAGGAGCTCATATCTGCTCAACAACTCACTATCAACTGCCTCAACACTGGAGGTGCCAACTATATATCTCTGAATTACAAGGGGCTCTCTACCATACAAAGCTTGAATGGAGTCATCTTGATTATAGAATGATATGAATTTTTTTAAAAGTATTCAGCCCAAGGAAGAAACTGAATCCGTAACTATGACTTGTCCTTTGTAAAAGCCCTCAAATACTACTCCACACATCTGTTAAGCATTTGTTTTTATCCATCTAATTATGGATGGTAAGCATAACTTAAATTGAGAGTAGTGCCACTATATTGGAATAGTTACCCCCCAAAAAGAACTCATAAAGACCTTATCTCTATCAGAGACAATGGATTTAGGCAAGCTATATAGTTTAAGTATTACCTCACAAAAGAGTTTAACCATGTGCAGTGAAAGTGCTAGGAAAAGCTCCAAAGTGAGCATACTTAGTCAATCTATCAATGGCTACCATAATGATTGAATAACCATGGGTAGCAAGAAATCCAGTTATGAAATCCATTGAAATATCCTCTCGTACTTTCACAACAATAGGCAGAGGCTATAGTAAACCATATAGCAAGGTGGGAGAGTACTTTGTTTGTATGCAAAGCAAATCTTGTTTCACAAATTGCTTGGTGTCTTGTCGCATAGTCTTCTAGAAAAAGTTTGTAGATATTCTCATGATGGTTCTAAGAACACCATTATGTCCTCCAATAAAGGAAGTGTGGAAATCCTCCAGCACCTTGAATCTAAGAGTGAAAATAAAACTGAGGACCAACTTGTTATTATAAAATAATAACCCTTATTTAACTGAGTATCCTATAGGACAATCACTCTTACTGATTTGCTAATGTAAAATAACCAAGTCTTGAGCTATTGTATTCTCAATTCTTAAGTCATCCAGGAAATCAAAAAAGGGGTAAAAGAGAAGCATGAGAAATTCACTAGACTCATTGCCTTCTGTTTTACTTTGATTGAAAACCATAGATCCATCATTTGTAGGTAATCTGGACATAGCATCTGCAAAAACATTTTCTCTCCCTAGTTTATAAACAATATCATAGCAAACCTAACAATTTGCTAAGATAGTGTTGTTGCTCAAGCATCTGTACAACCTGAGACATTAAGCTTCTTAATGCCTTATGATCTGTATGAATTTCAAATTTCCTTCCTAGCAAGTATTGTCTCCGTTTCTTCACAACTTGAGTAATAGCATACAATTCTTTGACATATGCAGAAGATACAACCATCTTAAGATTGATCTTTTTTGCTGTAAAAAGCTATAGGATGGAGTTGCTGCATCAATGCTGCTCCAATTCCTACATTGGAGGCATCTACTTCTATTACAAGTACCTTATTAAAGTCAGGTAAATTCAGGATATGAGCCTTAGTCATAGTTGCTTTTAAATCATCAAAAGCTTATTGAGTTTCCCAGTTCCAGTTGAAAGCATCATTCTTCAAGAGACTAATTAATGGAGCTACTATGGAGGCATACTCTCTGAAAAATCTTTTGTAATAGCTAATGAGGCCTAAGAACCCTTTTAGCTGCTTTAAGTTTACTGGTAGAGGCCATACAGCATTACTTCAATTTTTTTAGGATCTAATTGGACTCCTTGAGAACTAACAACATGTTCCAAATAGTCTATAGAGGACTGACAGAAACTGCACTTACACCTTTTGGGAAATAACTGGTTAGTACTTAAGCAATCAAGAACTACTTTCAAATCAGTTACATGGTCTTTGTACTACTATAAACCAAAATGCCATCAAAGAAGACAATAATAAACTCTCCCAAATATGGTTTAAAGATAGTATTCATGGTTGTATGAAAAGTAGATGGTGCGTTAGTTAAACTAAAAGGAATTACCACAAATTCATAGTGGCCTTAATATGTTCTAAAGGTAGTCTTCTCTATATCTACAGTTTTAACTCTAATTTGGTGATAGCTAGCTCTTAGATCAAGTTTGGAAAAAATTGAAGCTCCATGAAGTTCATCTAATAGTTCATCAATACTTGGGATAGGAAACCTATCCTTCATAGAGATTGAATTCAAGGCTCTATAATCAATGCAGAATCTCCAAGAGCCATCCTTTTTCTTTACTAATAGCATTGGGGAAGAGAAAGGGCTATGGTTAGGTCTAATCACTCCTAAGAGAAGCATTTCTTATACCAGTTTCTTTATTTCATGTTTATGGAAGTTGGGGTATCTGCATAGTTTCATTTTACTGGTTTAGAACCAGGTTCTAAGTTGATTGGATGGTCAAACTCTCTAGCTAGTGGTGACTCCTTAGGTTCTTCAAAGACAATCATGTAAGTCTATAGTAATTCTGTAATCTCTTCAAGAAGAACAGAATTGCTAGCTAAGGAATCAGTAGATTATAAGTGAAAACAAGAGGTTATTCCTTCAGCAATGGCTAATTTCTTTAAGCATCTCAAACTAATCTGCTGAGGATTTAATTGAGGTTCTTCTACTAAATGAACCTTATTCCCTTGTCATTCAAAATCCATTACTTATTGTTTGTAATCAATAACAATTGGACCTAGTAATTCAAGCCATTGATTGCTTAAAACTAAATCAGATCCCTCAATAGGTAATAAGAACACATCAAAAGTAAACATATTGTGTTGTAGAAATAAAACTATCTGACTACACCAGCGATTGAAGGTAAAGTACTGACCATTGTCAATCTGAACTCTGAAGGGTTTGCAAGGTCTTATAGGCCATCCTAGAATCTTGTCTTGGAAAAAACTGTGAGTGTTTCAACTGTCAATGAGCACTTGAATCTTGTGAGCTTTCCAGACTCCAATAACTTTAGTTGTAATTAGGCTAGATTGACCAGCAAAACTATTTAAACTAATGCCAGAAATTTCAATTTCTTGATCTTGATCAATAGCTTATTCAATATAGTCCTCTACCTTAGTTTGTGGATCCTCTTCAACCATCAATAAAAGAAATTGATGTTTGCATTTGTGAGTAGGTATAAACTTGTTATCACATTTATAGCAGAAGCCTTTTGTAAAAACTGTATTTGTAAAGTAAGGGTAAATAAGTATTTTAATAAATATGGCATAAAGTTAAAAATAATACATATGTATTTTAAATGCAAAAGTCAAATTGTTAATTAAAAAAAAAACTGTCCAGAACGTCCTAGAGGGGCAGCAAAAAAAAGGACGTTTACGTCCCAGAGAAAAACAATTTGAAACACATGGCAGCAGGTGGCAGCACCTACTGCCAAGTGTAACTTTGAGCCCTTGCATGCCCTCCAATAAGGGAAAATTGTGGAAGACATTTGGAGGGCTGCTGAAGTTGATTTTTTCAAAACCAAGCTTTTATATATATATATATATATATATATATATATTATACTTACGTAAATTTTATTAATACGTACCGAATTCGTTTAGTTTTTCTTTCAAATACTCTATTTCCTTAAACACTTGGGGACTCAAAAGAAGATTGAAATAGCAAAATTTTGAAGGAGTTTATTGCGGAATTTTATAGAGAATCCTGAGAAGCTATCAGAAAAATAAAAGGTAATAATGTAGTGTTTATTTTTGAATTTTTAGCATTTATGAAATTTCTCCGAATTCAAAGTGAGAATTTTCAAAGGGTGTGGTTTATGAAGAAATAAAGAAATAATTAGAAATTTAATACAAATATTATGTCAGGTATTGACGATCAGCAACTGGGGGAAATTGCTGAGAATAACGGGAAAGGCAAGGAGGTGATCCACGAGTAACTTTAAGTGCTACGTGGTGAGTAGGATTTACTTTAAGTAATCTAAATGAAAATCAAATATCTAGTAATAATATTAAAATAAATTATTAACTTATGTTTTGGTGGTAGATAAAAATTAAAGTGATAGGTATGATATGAATATTGGACATGTGGAAATTACTATGTGAAAAGAAATATTATCAAAATAATGAGTTAATTTAATAATGATGGTGATAAATAAATTTTGGACGAGTTTTGGTTAATAAATTGATGTGATATATAAGGAGAAGAAAACTGTGAAAGTTGAGGGAAGACCGGATAGTTAATTTAATACTTTAAATTTATGTGGTTTTATATTATTGTTCATATGCATGTGTATTAAATAAGAGAACCGAAAAAATCGGGAAGGGGCCAATCTAATTGAAAAATCGTGACAGCTAGTATATGCTGAAAATAAAAAGGACACCATGACAGCAGGTATATGCTGAAAATAAATGTCGTGACAGCCGGGATAAGCTGTAAAGAATATAACTGGGGAGGGGCCGGTCTAAGATAATAAAAACATGATGACATGTGGGAAGATGTTCCCATAATAACAATTTATGTATTACATCTGTTTTACATGTTAATATTTTATTTCTGAAATGTTGTGGATATTGTGCAATTATTTGTAGATAAATGAGTCTCACCGGAAGAGATAGTTACAGTGAGAAAAAGACGTACATGTATGATGTGATAGCAGATATTTAAATGTTAGAATATATGTTTTATCCAGTTGTATAAAAGATAAATGTTTAAATATAAAAGGGCTGATTATGCAGATAGAATACTTTTAGTAAATTAAATTCAATGAGCTTGTGAAACTCACTCCTCATTGTACAATGATTTCAGGTAGTAGTCGAGACAAGTAGTCTGGCGGGTTGAAAGTCAGACGAAAACATTTTCTGTAAGCCACGTATGTATCAATATCCTCAGACATATGAGGGAATGCAATATAAAAATTTTATTTGTAAATATTCATGCATTTTTATGCTGTATATTATGTTTAAATTAATATCATAATGATATAAAAGAAATTATATTAGTATTATTTTTATTGTTGCATATATGTGTCGTGCTGAGATTTTTAAAATGTGACACCGTTTCGAGGGTGGCCAATCCGGGATGGGTCGTTACAATTTTGGTATCAGAGCATTAGGTTTTAAGATTTTGTAGACTGCATGAGAACTTAATAAGTGGTCAAGCTAGAGCTAGTGGTAGAGTTCTGAATTAGAGAGGACGTGGTAGACCCCCAATTTTTAGGAGAACTGAAGCAGAAGAGGAAGTTGAGTCTGTGGTTCCCGCGAGGGAACATGCTGATAGTGTAGCTGGTACTAGTAGAGCTGGGAGAGAATATGAGGTTAGGAAGGATGAATTGAGAGAAGCTCTTGATCGTGCTATATAGAGGATGAATGCAGCTGAAGAAAATGCTGAAAATCTGCAAAAAAGGTTAGAGGAAAGGGGTAGAAGAGAACCTGATGTGGTGAGGCAAGAGGTTCATGAAGAGGAAGGTGCCTTTGTACGTGAGATGCAAGGGGATTGTTTTGTGAGATTTCTTAAGTTTAAACCTCAGTCTTTTAGGGGATCTGTAAATCCTGTGGAAGCTGAGCAGTGGATTAGACATGTGGAGAAATATTTTGAAGTCTTACTAGTGTCAAATAGATGGAAGGTTGCTTTTGCTTCATTTATGTTGGAGGGTGAGGCTTCTCAATGGTGGGAGTATATTTTTCCCAGGGTAAGCACACAGGTAGAACAACCTTTAACTTGGAGTAAGTTTAAGGATGAGTTCTTTGCGAAGTAATTCCCATATACCTTTCGGGCACAACAGGAGAGAGATTTTATTCATCTAAGACAGGGAAGTTTATCGGTGGCTAAATATGATAGTAGATTCATAGTCCTACCAAGGTTTTTAGCTGAATTGGTGATTACAGAGGGGAGAAAATGTAAGAGATTTTTAGACGGATTGCACTATGACATTCGGACTAAACTCTCTTATATGGGCATAGGGAATTATGTTGTTATGGTGGATAAAGCATTTCAGATTGAGAATGATTTGATGGAGTTAAGGGGTAGGAGGGATTGGCTGAAGAGGTCTAGATTTGGGGGACCTAGAGGTGGTAGCAGTATGGGTGTACAGGGTGGAAGACCACCCAGAGGGGGCATTCCTTGTCACAAGGAAATATAGTGCAGAGTCAGAGGTAAGTAGGATTTATAGCTTCTGTAGCTCAAAGTAATACTGGTGGGACCCTTAGATTTAGGAGTTATGGTAGAGGAGTAAGTATGTCACCAAAGGAAGTAATAATCTGATGTATGGTCGAGAGGTAAGAGTTTGCTTTAAATGTAATCAGATATGACATCTGTTTCAAAATTTCCCTACACAGATGTGCTTTGTATGTGGTGGGGGAGGACATGTTGCTGCAGATTGTCAAGCGGGGAAATCTACTGACATAAGTGTTGGAAGTGTAGTAAGAAGACCGATGGAGAGAGGTGGTGGATCAGGGAGTGTGCGGGGTAGAGGTCGAGGATCAATAGCTAAGCAAGGATAGGGTAGTCAGTTTTAGTCCAGAGATAACAAAGTCTATGCATTGACCTAACAGGATGCACAAGCCACTCCTGATGTTGTTATGGGTATGATATCTATCATTTGTAGGCTTGCTAGATAATTGATTGATCCTGGTGCAACCCATTCCTTTGCATCTAGTATTTATATGAAATTTATTGTTGCTAGTGCTAGTCCTTTGATGCATGCTATTGTTGTTGAGGTTCCTACTGGAGGTAAAACTATTATCAAGACAATTTATCAAGGTTATGTGATTAATATTGCTGATAGAGAATTTGAAGTTGATTTATTGCCTTTAGATATGACAGATTTTGATTTAATTCTGGGGATGAATTGGTTATCTGCATATCATGCTTGGGTAGATTGTTTTAGGAAAAATGTGGTGTTCAAGATACCCAGACAAGAGGAGTTTAATTTTCAAGGAGAACGTAAGATACTTGCTAATTGTCTTATTTCTGCCTTAACTGCTAGTAAATGGTTGAAGAAAGGTTATGAAGGGATTCTAGCAAGGAGAGTAGGAAGTTAGAAAAAATCTTGATAGTAAAAGATTTTTTTAATGTTTTCCCTGAAGAGTTGACTGGGTTGCCTCCCAATAGGGAGATTGAGTTTTCTATTGAGATGATTCCAAGATCAGCAACCATATCCATATCACCGTATAGAATTGCACCAGCTGAATTGAGAGAGTTGAAAGTTTAGCTTCAGGAGTTGCTAGATAAACAGTTTATCCAACCTAGTATGTCACCCTAGGGAGCCCCTGTGTTAGTTGCCAAAAAGAATGATGGGACAATGAGGTTGTGTATTGATTATAGATAGCTGAATAAGATCACCATCAAAAATAGATATTCTTTGCCCAGGATAGATGATTTATTCGAGCAGTTACAGGGAGCTAGAGTGTTTTCTAAGATAGACCTGAGGTCGGGTTATCATCAATTGAGGACAAATGACGGAGACGTGCCTAAGACTGCTTTTAGGACACGTTATGGCCATCATGAGTTCTTGGTGATGCCATTTGGCTTGACTAATGCTCCTACAGCATTTATGGATTTTATGAATCTAGTGTTTAAACCATTCTTGGATAGATTTGTGATTGTGTTTATTGATGATATTTTGGTATATTCTAAGAATGAAGAGGAGCATATGCAACATTTAGAGATAGTGTTGGAGATTTTGAGGAAAGAGAAATTATATTCGAAGTTCTCTAAGTGTGAGTTTTGGTTGAGCGAAATATCTTTCTTGGGGCATGTTGTGTCGGGAGAGGGGATAGCAGTTGACCCACAAAAAGTAGAGGCAGTGTTGAATTGGGAAAGACCCACGAGTGTAACTGAAATTAGAAGTTTTTTAGGGTTGACTAGTTATTATAGGAGATTTATCCAAAATTTTTCTATAATTACTGGACCATTGACTAAATTGACTAGGAAGGATGTGAAGTTTAGGTGGTCAGAGGAATGTGAGAGAAGTTTCCAGCTGTTGAAAGAAAAACTAACTATTGCCCCGGTGTTAGTGCTTCCTTCTGGTGATGAAAGATTTGTGGTTTATAGTGATGTGTCACATCAAGGGTTGGGATGTGTGTTGACGCAACATGGGAGAGTTATAGCTTATGCATCTAGGCAACTGAAGAACCATGAGAAGAATTACCTAACCCATGATTTAAAGTTGGCTGTCACAGTTTTTGCTTTGAAAATTTAGAGACATCATCTATGTGGAGCCAAATGTGAAATTTTTACTGATCATAAAAGCATGACACATTTACTGACCCAGAAGGAGTTGAATTTGAGGCAGATGAGACGGATGGAGTTGATCTGTGATTATGACTGTACGATTCACTATCATCCAGGAAAGGCTAATGTAGTAGCTGATGCATCGAGTAGAAAGGCTACAGGGAGATTAGCTGCTATAGAGAGTTATAATACTAGCTTGATGATAGAGTTAAGAAGAATGAGGATGCAGTTGAGTGTCAATGATAGAGGAGTATTGATGGAAAATATGATGATACAATCTTCTATTATTGATCATTTATTACAGATGCAGGGTAGAGATGAGGGGATAGAGAAGATCAAGCGGGAAGTGTTGAGTGGGAAGCCAACCGAGTTTAGAATTAGAGAAGATGGTATGATAGTATTGAGGCATAGACTTTGTGTTCCCAATGATGTGGAGACGAGAAATGAGATATTAAGGGAGGCTCATGATTCTGTATATTCCATGCACCCAAGTAATAATAAGATGTACAGGGGGTTGAAACGGAATTATTGGTGGTCAAGGATGAAGAAGGATGTAGCAGAATATATTGCTAGATGTTTGACTTGTCAACAGGTAAAGTCTGAGAATAGACATCCAGCAGGTTTATTACAACCTCTTCCAATACCTGAGTGGCCATGGGAAAATTTGAGTATGGATTTTGTCTCTGGTTTCCCCGTACCCAGAGAGGGCATGACGCCGTATGGGTTATAGTGGATAGACTTTCTAAGTCTTAACATTTTCTTCCTATTAAAACTACCTGGAGTCCAAAAAAGTTGGCTGAGTTGAATGTAGTTGAGATAGTAAAATTACATGGAGTACCCTTGAGTATTGTTTCAGATAGAGATTCTAGATTTACCTCTAGATTTTGGAGGGGTTTCCAAGAAGCTATAGGTACACAATTACAGTTTAGTACAGCTTTTCATCCACAAACTGATGGGCAGACAGAGAGAATCATCAGAATACTAGAAAATATATTGAGGGCAAGTGTAATAAGTTTCTCAGTGAGCTGGGATGCTTATTTGTCTTTGATCGAGTTTGCATACAATAATCAGCATCAAAATAGTATTGGGATGGCACCCTTCAAGGCTTTATATGGTAGACGGTATAGAACTCCTGTATGCTGGGAAGAAGTTGGAAAGAGAAAGATATATGGTCCAGAAATGACAGACTTGACTACTGAAAGGATCAAACTGGTTAGGGAGAATCTTATAGTAGTTCAAAACAGACAGAAAAAAATATGCTGATAAAAGAAGACAACCTCTCGAGTTCCAAGTTGGTGATTGGGTATTTTTGAAGATATCTTTGTGGAAGGGAGTGTTGAGATTTAAAAATAAGAGAAAGTTGAGCCCGAGATTTGTGGGGCCCTATGAGGTGATTGAGAGAATTGGGCTTGTAGCATATCGTTTAGATTTGCCTCCGGAATTAAAATAATTACATAATGTGTTTTATATGTCACTATTGAGAAAGTACTTACACGATGAATCCCATAGTATCTCGAGTCATGCGATAGAATTTCAGAAAGATTTGACTTTTATGCAAGTACCAGTCAAAATTCTAGACAAAAAGGAACAAGTCTTACGAAATAAAATCATTCCTTTTATTCAAGTATTATGGCGGAACAAAGATGTCGAAGAAGTCACGTGGGAACATGAAGCAAGAATGAGGAAAGATTACCCCCAACTCTTTTCTTGATTTTAGCAAGGAAATTTCGGGGACAAAATTTTTGTAAGGTGGGTAGAATTGTAATAACCGTATTTGTAAAGTAAGGGTAAAGAAGTATTTTAATAAATATGGCATAGAGTTAAAAATAATACATATGTATTTTAAATGCAAAAGTCAAATTGTTAATTAAAAAAAAGGACGTTTGTGTCCCAGATACAAGAAGACAAAAAAAACATCCTAAACGTCCTAGGGGGCAACAGAAAAAAAAGAGAGGATGTTTATGTCCTAGAGAAAAACAAAATTGAAACACATGGAAGCAGGTGGCAGCAGGTGTAACTTTGAGCCCTTGCATGCCCTCCAACAAGGGTAAATCATGGAAGACATTTGGAGCGCTGCTGAAGTTGATTTTTTCAAAACCAAGCTTTTATATATATATACGTAAATTTTATTAATACATACCAAATTCGTTTAGTTTTTCTTTCAAATACTCTATTTCCTTAAACACTTAGGGACTTAAAGGAAGATTGAAATAGAAAAATTTTGAACGAGTTTTTTGCAGAATTTTATGGAGAATCCCGAGAAGCTATCAGAAAAATAGAAGGTAATAATATAGTGTTTATTTTTGAATTTTTAGAATTTATGAAATTTCTCCGAATTCAAAGTGGGAATTTTCAAAGGGTTTGGTTTATGAAGAAATAAAGAAATAATTAGAAATTTAATACAAATATTATGTCAGGTGTTGATGATCAGCAACCGGAAAAATTGCTGAGAATAACGGGAAAGGCAAGGAGGTGATCCACAGGTAGCTTTAAGTGCTACGTGGTGAGTTGGATTTACTTTAAGTAATATAAATAAAAATCAAATATCTAGTAATAATATTAAAAAAAATTATTAGCTTATGCTTTGGTGGTAGATAAAAATTAAAGTGATAGGTATGATATGAATATTGGACATGTGGAAATTAGTACGTGAAAAGAAATATTATTAGAATAATGAGTTAATTTAATAATGATGGTGATAAATAAATTTTGGACGAGTTTTTGTCAATAAATTGATGTGATATATGAGGAGAAGAAAACTGTGAAAGTTGAGGAAATACAGGTGTTGTGAGTTTTAAATTACTCGCAAGTGCACGAGTCGTTTGCAATATAGTGTTGTGCAAGTGCGAGGTCGAATCCACAGGGAATTGCGTTGTGAAAATGTATTTTATCTAAACTAACCTTATCTTAACCTAGTTCCGAATTTTGAGCTGTATTTTTGGAAAACAAATTAAAACTACACTGAATTAATTTAAAACTAATAATAAAGACACTAAGGTTTCTGAATCCACCCCATCAAAGTTAAGCATATATGTCCTAAAAAACTAGCCTATCAAAACATTCCATGAATCCAACTATAAGACAAAAAACAAAGAATATCTCAATTAAACCAAAAGCATCCAATGTATCTGCTCTTAACAAATCACAAAGGAAATCCAATTTAATCGAAAACAATTCGATGTATCCATCAGATGAAACACAAGGAATATCCAACAGAACAATTTAAACTCAATCAATCACAAGATTAACTCAGATAATTGACAGAACATCTATACTAAAAAAATGTCAGATTTGCGAACTACTATACCAAACAACGGCGAGGCTTCATCTTCAACCTTAGCTGAAGATTCTAGCCACTCATAACTATGAAACTACAATTCATAATAAAAGTGCTAAACATTAAACTAAAACAACTAAATAAAAAGAAATAAATAACTTTACATGGGAGAAATTCCACTCGTTGATGGCGGCGCTTCCCCTCATGGTAGCAAAGCCTTCGGGATCCACCAGAATGCTAACAGACGACCACTAGTTAACACCAAAGTGGCCCAGGAATTGTACCCAATGGCACAAAGAATTGCACACTAAAGATGAAGTGAAGGGGGGCTTATATAGGGAAACATCATAAGTGCAATGTGTTTCCAATCCGATGTGGGATACTGCAAATTTTCAGCATTTGCTCTTTGACCTTTGTCTACTAAAACTATCATAACTTTCTCTAGAAAAATCATTTTATTGATTCGTAAAATTTTCCAGAAAATAGACATCCGGATCTTTCCAACCATATATGGCTCATCTCCTGGTTCTTCCTGAATCAATACAGTTAAATCTTCAAAAATGGCTGATCTGTCACGCCGAAATCAAGCACAGCCTGACCTTTGTCTACTAAAACTGCCATAACTTTCTCTAGAAAAATCGTTTTATTGATCCGTAAAATTCTCCAGAAAATACACATCCGGATCTTTCCAAGCATATATGGCTCATCTCCTAGTTCTTCCTGAATCAATACAGTTTAATCCTCAAAAATAGCTGATCTGTACGAGCAATTCTGGCAATTTAGTGAAACTCCTTTCCAAGCTTGTTAACCTATAAAATAACGAAAAACAACTCAAAGTAACAAATTCCTAAGCTAACAAATGTAAATTAAGTGGCCAAAATATGCAATATTTGGTACTCATCAACCGGATAGTTAATTTAATACTTTAAATTTATGTGATTTTATATTATTGTTCATATGCATGTGTATTAAATAAGAGAACCAAAAGAACTGGGAAGGGGCCGGTCTAATTGAAAAACTATGACAGCCAGTATATGCTGAAAATAAAAGTGATACCGTGACAGCCGGTATATGCTGAAAATAAATGTCGTAACAGTTGTGATAAGCTGTAAAGAAAAGAACCGGGAGGGGGCCGGTCTAAGATAATAAAAAAAATATCGACATGTGGGAAGACATTCCCATAATAATAATTCATGCATTGCATCTGTTTTACATGTTAATATTTTATTTCTGAAATGTTGTGGATATTGTGAAATTATTTGTAGATAAATGAGTCTCACCGGAAGAGACAATTACAGTGAGAAAAAGACGTAGAAGTATGATGTGATAGTAGATATTTAAATGTTAGAATATATATTTTATCCAGTTGTATAAGAGATAAATGTTTAAATATAAAAATGCTGATTATGCAGATAGAATACTTTTAGTAAATTAAATTCATTGAGCTTGTGAAGCTCATCCCTCAATGCACAATGATTTTCGGTAGTAGTCAAGATAAGTAGTCTAGTGGGTTCAAAGTCAAATGAAAACATTTTCTGTAAGCCACGTACGTGTCAATATCCTCAGACAAATGAGAGAATGAAATATAAAAATTTTATTTGTAAATATTCATGCATTTTTACACTGTATATTATGTTTAAATTAATATCATAATGATATAAAAGAAATTTTGTTAGTATTATTTTTATTGTTTCGTATATGTATCGTGCTGAGATTTTCAAATGTGATGACACCATCTTGGGGGTGGCCAACCCGGGACGGGTCGTTACACCTTTGTCCCTTCTGATTTTCATTTCTGCAGTTGTTAGTCTTTTAATTGGGAATGTAGGTATTGTTGTTGGAGTAGGATGTTTTATTGGAGGATCAACTAGAGTAGGTAACAAACCAAGTCCATTTGCTGGTTTATTCCACTGAGGTTTCCACAATCTCTTCATGTCAATGTATTTTTCCTCAAATAACTTTGCTAAAAACATAGCCTTCAATAAGGATGAAGCTTAAGCCAAAAGTAATTCTCTTTTTAATCCAGGCTTGAGCCTTGAGATAAAGAAACTAATAAGGAAAGTTTCTTGTAAGCCAGTTACCTTATTAGAGAGGTTCTCAAACTAAGCTTGGTAGTCAACTA
Source organism: Bretschneidera sinensis (assembly GCA_023935145.1). NCBI lineage: Eukaryota > Viridiplantae > Streptophyta > Magnoliopsida > Brassicales > Akaniaceae > Bretschneidera > Bretschneidera sinensis. The sequence continues at coordinate 75,679,070 of CM043703.1, read as the reverse complement.
TAGTGGTTGTCTATTGCAACTTGGCCAAAGCACCTCTGTGATCTTCATAAGAAGATGACCAAATATTTCTTTATTCTTGTCCAAGAAATCACCCCAAGAATGAATAAAATCATTAGTAGTAGCCCATTGATACCATGACAGTGATGCTCCTTCCAAATGAAATGAAGAAACTAATAGCCTTTGATTAATTGGAATAGAATGGTAACTGAAAAATTGCTAAGCTTTGAAGGACCATCCTAATGGATCTGTGCCATCAAATCTAGGCATATCCAATTATATTAGTCTCCCTGGACCTTGAAATTCCTGTCGAGAATTGTCTTTGGTCTTATCATATAGGTTTTCTGAATTTCCAAGAGGTTGATGTTGTTGATCTTTGTTTGATTGTCCAATATCTTTGTTATAATTTGTTGACTCCCTAATCTCAACAAGTATTGACTATATCTCATTAAAGAACTTCGAATATTTGCATTGTCGTGTACTAAAGAAGAGAACATGTCATTGAATCCTTTGATCTAGTCATCCACCTTGGTAATTCTCTCATCAATTCAACTTAATCAAGTTCCTTTAGCCATTCTATAACAATTTTGGTGATTTGTAGTGAAAATTTGGAAGAATAGATGAATTGAAGAAGAAGAAGATATAGATTCAAGAACTAAAATTTATTCTAGAATCTTGGGACAATGAAAGCACCAGTTGATACAGTCTTGTATCAGATTTCCAGTTAGCTCGAACAGGAAGAAAAGAAAGAAGAGATTTAGAAGAAGGAGAAAAGAACAAGAGAAAGAAGAAGAAGAAGAATTCGAGAAAAAATTGGATTGATTCTTTCTTATTATCTGAATTGATTGAAGTTGTTGTATTTATACAATACTAAATGTAGCTAAGGATCATTTCCTGAAAACATAATGCTAACTAACTTCAGTATAGTAGATTGAATTATTCAACAAACTAACTAACTAACTGCTAAAACCAACTAACTAACTAAACAACCATGACTGCCGTCTTCTACTTACTCCTTAGGCATAAGGCTCTAGTCATTATGGAGCCTTCCTTCTCCTTTGGCTTCTTCTTACGTTTGATGGTTGTCCCTAAATCTCCAATTCCTCTTGGTTCTTGGACTTAGCACTGGACTCTAGTGTTCCTTTAGTTCCATGGCTATCAATTTTATATTTATTATATTATATTAATGATTGATAAGAAATAAATGATAAAAATTTAATGTTCTTTACACACAATCACAATGTAAAAGATTTTATTATATATTTATATTAAATTATTTTCAAGGTTTTACCTATTGCTAGAACTGTATAATGGAAATGTTTGGATTGGATTTAGTCCAACTTAAATTCATGCTCTTAAATTTCTTCAAGGCAAACATCACTATAATAGTACTTCAAATTGAATTTAAACTGGAATAAAATTTAATACTAAACATCACCAAAAATGCTGAAATAAATTTCAAAATCCCTGAACCAACAGCTCTTCTTAAGGTGATTATTAATACAGACAACTTAAGCGTGTCCCACGTGTTTTATTTACTTTATCTCTAGCCTCTAAGCATAATCCGGTTGTTTTACGAAGTTCCCTTCAACAAGAAGAAAAAAAAACAAAGGTGCACTTCCGACTTACGAACGACACCGTTTCATTGAGTTGATAAACAAAACATCAAAAAAAACACATGGAGGAAGCACATCACTGTAGGTATACTATGCTTTTGTAACACATCAACAACATTCGGAGGAAAAGGAAAATTAAAGGATAAACGTAAGAAGCACCGCGTGTTCAATTCCCACTTCCCTACTTAAATATATTCAGTTTTAACTCTTTGTTTTTTAGTTTCAGGGTCCCACTTAATTTTAAGTTTATGCTATTAAATTAAGTTAATTCAATTTTAAGTTTTTAATACTTTATAAATAATATGATTATAAAATTAATTCAATAAAAAAATATGAAAAATAAATAAATAAATAAATGGCTTTAACTTGTTTCTTCCAATTTGGAAGTAAGTTCTCTTGCCATCCTCCCAACAAGCTTTTTGTTATACAGAGAGATTACACTGTAATTAATAATTATTACTTTCTCAGGCAATATAAAATATTAAAATTTTATAAGGTGTCTATTTATTTATATTATATTATACAGTTGTCTTACGTGGCATTATATGAAACTAGTTTTTCTAATTTATTTTATTTTTATATTTTTAATTAATATTATGGAGTCATTTGGATCCCACTGAAAATGGGATTAAAGCAATCAGCTTTTTCTCAAGAAAAAAATTGCTTTAATCCAACTCTAAGAATGATCCCAAACAACTCCTATATTAAGTAATTGATTATTTTTATGGACATAAAATAACTATATATATATATGTAGCTCGAGGTTTCAACCCAAGAGGGGGGGTGAATTGGGTTTTTAAAAACTTTTGCGGAATTTATACAAGTTTATAAAAACTGATAAGCAACAAATAATTGATACAAGTAGAAAGCTGTAAATAAAGAGTTTAAGGAAAGAGGATGCAAACACAGTTATAGTGGTTCGGCAATATCGGATTCGTTCCGACCCTACGTCCACTCTCTTCAAGGAACTCCTTGAAGTAATCCACTAAGAAAACTTAGTCGCACAACTTAGCCGGGTGTTGCACAAACCGTACACAAGCAATTTACAGGAATTGCTTAAACCGAAAAAATCCCCTTCCTTTCGGAAGTTTCCCCTTCCTCTCGGAAGTAATCCCTTTACAAAGATGGTGTAAAGTAAAAGATAGAGAGACAACAAATGAAAGCTTATTACAATAGAAATGTCTCTCTTTCAAAGTAAAGCTTGAAGAAATGGCTCAATAAGATTATTTCAAAGCTTTTTGTGTTTCAAGAGTATAAAAACTTGATTATATGAGATCAACTCTTTTTGAATATGTGCTGCTTGTTATTGAATGCTTTGCTGAGTGGGTTTATATAGCAATCAATTAATATGGCCGTTTTGGACTTTAATTTGAAAAGGATTTACTTTAAAACGTTCAGATTTGGAGTCCAACGGTCATATTTTTGAACTACCAGTCGACTGGGTCGAGATACCAGTCGACTGGGTTCACTTGAAAAATATACGTTTTCAGACCTTCTGGGTATCCAGTCGACTGGTATATATCATCCAGTCGACTGGGGACTTTCTGTCCATTTTGCCAGTCGACTGGGTTGATTCATCCAGTCGACTGGGAAATTACTGGTCAAAGTACCAGTCGACTGGGTTAATTCATCCAGTCGACTGGGTACCTTCTGACCCATATACCAGTCGACTGGTATATATACCCAGTCGACTGGGTTGTCTTCCAACCCAGTTTTTCTTCTGTTTTTCATTTAAAAACATTTTAAAATTAATGGTTTTAGAAAAACCATTTGTGTTTGAGCCATTAAACAAGCTAATACAATGTATGAGTGAGACTTACATTGGTTCTAAACCTTAAGACCTATACTAGATCTTCAGTCTTCACTTGATACTTGATTTGGTTCGAGTTTTTGCATTTTGTTCCTTGGTTGAATGTGTTTGATCCTTAATACAACTTAGTTTAAACATGTTAGTTAAATAACAGTTGTGTTTTGCCATCATTAAAATACGGGCGAGGGTCAACAATCTCCCCCTTTTTGATGATGACAAAACTAATAATGTAAAAACAGTTTTAAAAACTAAGTGTTAAGATTTTACAAAAATTTGGACAGAGTCTCCTCTGTTTTTCGAGAAAAACCACCCTGTAAACAAGCAAACACAGTTTATATTTCTTTCAACCAATCCAGAATTAAACTCAACCAATCAATAAACATTTTTACATAGATATGGAGCAATGCTCCCCCTAAATCTATGCATTGGTTGCGTTTTTACTTAGATTTTCTCGTTACTTAGATTTTCTCTTTTCTCGTTTTTCTCATTTTTCTCCCCCGTTTTGACAACAGCAACCAAAGGGGGCAGAACAATTAACAAATAAGCTATGAGACAAACAGATATTTAAAAACAGTTCTAACATATCACAAATAGCTTAAATAAATGCAAGAAATATGGCTTATAGTATTACATCATCATAGAAAAAGTCAATACAAGTAGAGTCTTATAGAGCCATAACTAAGAAAAACAAACATGAGATGTCCGTGCTAAGTGACAAATACTGGAAAAGTGCTAAGAACTGATTAAATGAATGAGACTCATGGTGCGGGAGAGTCCGAGCTGTCACGAAGAAGTTCCCTAATCTCAGCTAGGGAACCCTCGGTGTGCTCTCGATGTAACTCGAAGTCATCCCGTAGGTGGTCTATGGAGGAGCTCAGCCTCTGATAATCGGACTGCATGGACTGAAAACCAGACTCCATCGTCATCTGAAGACTCGCGATAGCTCGTAGGATGTCACCATATCCAGTCTGACCAGTACTCGAGTCACCAATGGGAGGTGCTCGGGTATCTGTCTCCATCTCAGCAGCCGTATCAGCATCCTCACCACTGTCACTCGCATCCTCTCGAATCCTTAGGCGCTTTCCAGCCTTAGGATAGAGAAACCCTTCACGAACAGTACATCCCATCTTCTTTAGAGATGAGATGTTGATGATATCCGTCAATCCGATATCCTGAGCCTCGGAGGCAGGCAAAGGTACCCGGAAGTGCTGGAGGATGAGTGTAATGAGCATCCCATAAGGAAGACACCCGGAGTCGTTTGCTTCACCGTTTATCATGTTGGCGAGCAGCAGAGGATATATATTGAAGTGGTGCCCAGATTTTAGGCACCAAATCAATACCGTATCTATTTTAGATAGATACCCTCGACTCCCGAGTCTCGGGTGGATGGTCCAACTGACAATCAATTGAAACATTTTTGAGTCGAGGGGCAAGTCACTACATGTGTGAAATGTAGTGGGTCTGTACACATAGTTAGGGTCGCCCCTGACTATCCGACAGGCCTCCTCAACTTCAAAGTTGTCTGGCCATCCATCCAGACTCCATTGAACCCCCCTTATAGGGATTCTTAGAATGCTCATCAAGAGGTCAGTGTTGACCTCAAACTCCACACCGCTAACTCTGGTTCTGAATCTCAGAGCCAGAGGACTGGGTTTCACCAAGTTCGCATAGAACTGGTGAATCAGTCGCGGGTAATATTTTTCATGAATACTGACCAGTGGGGTCAGATTTATTGCCTCAAAGGCTGGTAGAATATCGAAATTACCATGACGAATGGAGTCGAAATCAACGACTCTACCCGTCATGATTTTCTTGTGACGGATTATAGAGTTATACCTCTTATGAGCAGCTGGGCTGAAAAACAGAGCCTGCTCCAACTCTGTTCTGGACTCCTTGCTGGATGACCCTGCTACTCCCTTCCCTTTTGATTCCGAAGCCGAAGGTTTTGAAGACCTAGGCTTTTTGGGCGCATTAGGTCCACTTGTTGTGAGTTTTATACGGATTTTGTCACTCATTTTCGAGAAATTTGAAGTTTTTGGAAAAAGGAAATTTGGTAAAAATGAGAGATTGTAACCGTAGAAAGTTAAAAATCTCTTTAGGAATGAGTAGATCGGTGTGTTTAGAAGGGATTTGGATGATTTTTAGATCAAAAAGATGAATTTTTCTAGAGAGAGAAAGCTTGGGCTCTTTGAAAATGGCGTAAAGAGGGCGAAAATGAACAGTCCCTTTTATAGAATCGCGATACCAGTCGACTGGGTAAACTTACCAGTCGACTGGGCCCTTTTGTAAAGATGAACAGTTTCTCTTACCAGTCGACTGGGTAAACGTACCAGTCGACTGGATCAACTGACAGTGAGATACCAGTCTACTGGGCTATCGTTACCAGTCGACTGGGGGTTCAAAAAAAAATTTGGCTCCAAGTATGATTTAATTTTATAGACGACTGGAGAAGACTTACCAGTCGTCTGGAGTTTTTGGCAGAGAGTTACCAGTCGACTGGGTCAAAATTACCAGTCGACTGGAAAAACAGGCAGAGACTTACCAGTCGACTGGAGAACATTTACCAGTCGACTGGATCCTGAGTAAAATTTCCAGTCCTGAATTTTTAGCACGGTTTTGTTTATCTATGACATTTTTGAGTGAAGGGAATAATTAAACATGGATTAATACTCTATCACTCAATGTCAAACATGCAAATGATGAAATGAGATGCAATCAAACATTCAATTTATCAAAATCAAGCAATCCCATCAACTTTCTTATTTTGCAAAAACTAGCTTCACTTAAGGGTTTTGTAAGAATATCAGCTATTTGATCTTCTGAAGGTATAAATTCTAATCTTATATCACCTTTTTGAGCATGGTCTCTTAAGAAATGATGTCTAATCTCTATATGCTTGGTTCTAGAGTGCTGAATAGGATTTTTGGTTAGGTTGATGGCACTAGTATTATCACAAAATATAGGAATATTTTTGAGACTCATGCCATAGTCTTCTAGTTGTTGTTTCATCCATAATACCTGGGCACAACAACTGCCAGCTGCTACATATTCCGCCTCAGCGGTTGATAGTGCAACTGAATTCTGTTTCTTGGAGAACCAAGAAGTTAACATAGCACCTAAGAATTGGCATGTTCCACTTGTGCTTTTTCTATCTAACCTACATCCAGCAAAATCAGCATCCGAATATCCTACTAGCTCAAAAGATGATTCTCTAGAATACCATAATCCTATGGTCTGGGTCCCTTGTAGATATCTAAGGATTCTTTTTACTGCAACTACATGTGATTCCTTAGGATTAGATTGAAATCTAGCGCACATGCATACACTGAACATTATATCAGGTCTACTTGCAGTCAAGTACAGTAAAGCACCTATCATGCTTCTATAATATTTAGAATCTACAGTTTTACCTCCTTCATCAAGATCAAGTTTGGTGGTTGTGCTCATAGGCGTTCCAATTGGCTTTGAGCTTTCCATCCCGAACCTCTTTAGTAGATCTTTGATGTACTTTTGTTGATTGATGAAGATACTTCCTTTTAGTTGCTTGATTTGCAGTCCAAGGAAGTAGGTAAGTTCTCCCATCATGCTCATTTCAAATTCACCTTGCATGCACTTTGCAAACTCTTGACACATAGATTCATTAGTAGCACCAAATATAATATCATCAACATATATTTGAACTATCAAAGTGTCATTTTTGTGAGTTTTTGTGAAGAGAGTTGTATCTATTTTTCCTCTTACAAAATCATTATCAATCAAAAATTTGCTTAGTCTTTCGTACCATGCCCTTGGAGCTTGCTTCAGCCCATATAAAGCCTTAGAAAGCTTGTAGACATGATTTGGAAGACTAGGATTTTCAAAACCAAGAGGTTGTTCAACATAAACCTCTTCTTCTATAAAGCCATTTAAAAAGGCACTTTTCACATCCATTTGAAATAGCTTGAATTTATTAAAGCATGCAAAGGCTAATAACATTCGAATAGCTTCTAATCTAGCTACGGGAGCATAGGTTTCATCAAAATCTATTCCTTCCTCTTGATTATATCCCTTAGCAACTAGCCTAGCCTTATTTCTAGTTACTATACCATTTTCATCCATTTTATTTCTATATACCCATTTAGTTCCAATAATTGAATGATCTTTAGGTCTTGGAACTAGTTCCCAAACATTGTTTCTCTCAAATTGATTTATCTCTTCTTGCATTGCAATTATCCAATCATTATCTTTTTCAGCTTCTATAAATGTCTTAGGTTCTACTTGAGACAAATAAGCTACAAAATTGCAAATATTTCTAATGGAAGAACGAGTTCTTACCCCTTGTGAAGGATCACCAATTACTTGATCAATTGGATGATGATTTACATACCTCCAATCCTTGGGTAGATTTTCCTCTTGTTGACTTGAGGATGGTTGGTCCAAATTTGGAGTTGCCATCCCTTCATTTGTTTGAGAAGAACTCACTTTTGGGTCAACAATGGGAGTAGAAGTTTCCATTCTTGGAATAAAATCTGCATCATCTTTAAAGGAAACTTCTCCACTACTCATTGGGTTAGATTCATCAATAGTTATATGCACAGATTCTTCTACTACTAGAGTTCTCTTATTGAAAACTCTATAAGCCTTACTAGTAGTAGAATATCCTAAAAATATCCCTTCATCGGTCTTGGAATCAAATTTACCCAAGTTAGTTTTATTGTTATTTAAGATGAAGCACTTACTACCAAAGGCACGAAAATAGGAAATATTGGGCTTTCTCCCTTTCCATAGTTCATAAGGAGTTTTATCAAGCAGGGGCCTTATCAAAATTCTATTTAAAATATAGCAAGAAGTATTCACGGCTTCAGCCCAAAAATATTTTGGTAAATTATTTTCACAAAGCATTGTTCTTGAAAATTCTTCTAGAACTCTATTTTTCCTCTCAACAACTCCATTTTGTTGAGGAGTTCTAGGAGCTGAAAAGTTGTGATTAATTCCATTTTCATCACAAAATTTTGAAAAGCTTTGATTTTCAAATTCTTTGCCATGATCACTTCTTATGCTTGAAATACAAATTCCTTTTTCATTTTGTACCTTTTTGCAAAACTTTTCAAATCCTTTGAAAGCTTCATCCTTATAAGCAATAAAAATAACAAAGGTATATCTTGAATAGTCATCAACAATAACAAGAGCATATTGATGGCCACCTAGACTAATGGTACTAATTGGACCAAATAAGTCCATATGCAAAAGTTCCAAAGGTCTAGTAGTTGAGACAACATTTTTTGCTTTGAAAGATATCCTTGATTGTTTTCCCATTTGACAAGCATTGCAAATTTTATTTTTCTCAAAATTGATTTTAGGAAGACCAATAACTAAATCTTTTCTTGAAACAATTTTTAGCAAGTTCATATTTACATGACCAAGCCTTCTATGCCATAGCCATTGATTTTCACTAAAAGCAGGAAAACATTTTTTATTATTGGAATGTAAGGATTTCAAATCAACTATATAGACATTTTCATGTCTATGGCCAATGAATTTGATCTTGTTGCTCTTGATGTCTATAACTAGACAATGAGAGGTCTCAAATGTGACTTTATATCCTTTGTCACATAATTGACTAATGCTAAGTAAATTTGGCTTTAAGCCTTGTACTAGCAATACATTATCTAAAGTTGAGAAATCATTACCGACTTTTCCATGCCCGATGATCTTTATTTTAGTATTGTCTCCAATGGTCACAAGTCCACCATCTCTTAGAGTTAGCTCCTTGAATACGCTTTTATCACCGGTCATATGCTTCGAGCAACCGCTATCAAGGTACCAACAGTTACCTTTCTCCTTGGTATGAAGGCAAATCTACATCACACAAGGATATACGATAGCATTTTTAGGTACCCAAAATTTCTTGGGTCCTTTGGGGTTAGTTCTTGAAAATACGGTTCCTTTTGGGACCCATACTTTCTTAACAATATATGGTGCTCTATGAACATGTTGATGATGCACATACCTAGCATTATAGTCATAGTAATTTCTAGGAAATTTTACATGTGCATTCCTATAATCCTTAGGATGATAGTTCCTAGGATACATGATTCTACGGTAAGGGGTATGAAAATGCATGTCATTTCCAGAAAATGAACGATGATGCATTCTAGGATACATGCTAGCATATGTATGCAAGTTATTTCTAGAATAGCCATGATGGTGATTCCTAGGATGAGCAGAATGCATTCTTTGATTATACACATTGTTCCTAGAATGAGCATGATGATTATTTCTAGGATGTGTATGAGCATTTCTAGAATGAGCATACAAATAAGCATGAGTATTTTTAGGATGCTTCAATTTAGTATGATCATTTAAGTTTCTAGAGTTCCTCGGATTTATTAAGGGAGTGCTTTTAACAAGGTTAGGAGCTTTCGAAGTAGAAGCTCCATCTACACAAGAGGCTTTCATGAATAAGCTCTCTTTTGTTTTTTGTTTTCCCAATGGAGAATATCCTACACCAGATTTTCCTCCACTTAATCTTTGGGAAGAAAGCACTTCATCAAGTTTTTCTTTACCAAGCATAAGTCTAGATACAGTGCTGTTTAATTCAGAAATTTTATTTTTCAAATTCTCATTTTCATCTTTAAGAAAATCTTGAGACGAATTATACAGTAAAGATGATAATTTTTCTTTTTCTTCTCTAAGAACTATCATTTCCTTAGAAAGAGATGATACTTCTTTCTTAAGAACAGAATTTCTAGAATCAAATTTCTTTAATTCTTCATGCATTTCATTTATGACTTCTAGTAATTCTTCACTACTAGTAACAATATTATTTTTTGAAGAGGGAGAAGATGTTACCTCACTTTCATCATCGATTGCCATTAAACAGAGGTTGGCAATCTCTTCGTATCCAATTTCTTTGTCTGATGACTCATCTTCTTCGTCATCGCTCCAGGTAGTTGCTACCATAGCTTTCTTCTTGAAGCCCTTGTATGGTTTGCTTGAAACTGGACAGTCAGCTTTTATATGTCCTGGCTTCTTGCAGCCATAGCACATAAGTGGTTCCCTTTTTGAGGTGGGATCCTTTGAGTAAGGTTTCTTGCTTTTCTTCAAGAACCTATGGAATCGTCTGGTGATTAAAGCCATTTCACCATCCTCTTCACTGCTCTCTGCTTCTTGTTCTAATTCCTTTTCTTTGTTGCTCGTAGAAGCTTTGAGAGCAATTTGCTTCTTCTTCTTCTCATCATCATTGACGATGGGAGTCATTTCTTCCATCTCGTATGTCAATAATGACCCAAGCAGCGTCTCAACATCAAGCTTGTCAAGATTTTTGGCCTCTTGAATGGCTGTCCTCTTTGGTTTCCATTCTGGAGGTAGAGATCTTAAGATTTTTCTGGTTAGTTCAACTTCCTCAATATTCTTGCCAAGCAATTTTAAACTATTTATAATAGTAGTAAATCGTGAGTGCATTTCAGAAATGGTTTCATTAGGAGACATCTTAAAAGATTCATATTCAGAAATTAGCATGTAAATTTTAGACTTTTTTACTTCACTTGTTCCTTCATATGTGACTTGCAATTTGTCCCATATTTCTTTAGCAGAAACGCATGCAGATATTTTGTTATATTCAGAAATATCTAAAGCACAATGTAGCATGCTTGTTGCTCTGCTATTGAGAGACATTGTTCTACAATCCTCGTCAGTAAACTCAGTTTTGAGTTTAGGCATTGTATGAAGAGTCTCTCCAATAACTATTTCTTTTGAGGGAATTTTAGGTCCCTCTTCTATAATTCTCCATAGATTGTAATCTTGTCCTTCGACGAAGATTTTCATTCTATTTTTCCAGTAGTTATAATTTGATCCATTGAACAATGGAGGTCTAGTATAAGAGTGTCCCTCAGAGTAGCTATTTGCTGCCATTGGATCAACTCTAGGAATTTAAGCCTTATAAAGAGAACTAGGCTCTGATACCAATTGTAGCTCGAGGTTTCAACCCAAGAGGGGGGGTGAATTGGGTTTTTAAAAACTTTTGCGGAATTTATACAAGTTTATAAAAACTGATAAGCAACAAATAATTGATACAAGTAGAAAGCTGTAAATAAAGAGTTTAAGGAAAGAGGATGCAAACACAGTTATAGTGGTTCGGCAATATCGGATTCGTTCCGACCCTACGTCCACTCTCTTCAAGGAACTCCTTGAAGTAATCCACTAAGAAAACTTAGTCGCACAACTTAGCCGGGTGTTGCACAAACCGTACACAAGCAATTTACAGGAATTGCTTAAACCGAAAAAAATCCCCTTCCTTTCGGAAGTTTCACCTTCCTCTCGGAAGTAATCCCTTTACAAAGATGATGTAAAGTAAAAGATAGAGAGACAACAAATGAAAGCTTATTACAATAGAAATGTCTCTCTTTCAAAGTAAAGCTTGAAGAAATGGCTCAATAAGATTATTTCAAAGCTTTTTGTGTTTCAAGAGTATAAAAACTTGATTATATGAGATCAACTCTTTTTGAATATGTGCTGCTTGTTATTGAATGCTTTGCTGAGTGGGTTTATATAGCAATCAATTAATATGGCCGTTTTGGACTTTAATTTGAAAAGGATTTACTTTAAAACGTTCAGATTTGGAGTCCAACGGTCATATTTTTGAACTACCAGTCGACTGGGTCGAGATACCAGTCGACTGGGTTCACTTGAAAAATATACGTTTTCAGACCTTCTGGGTATCCAGTCGACTGGTATATATCATCCAGTCGACTGGGGACTTTCTGTCCATTTTGCCAGTCGACTGGGTTGATTCATCCAGTCGACTGGGAAATTACTGGTCAAAGTACCAGTCGACTGGGTTAATTCATCCAGTCGACTGGGTACCTTCTGACCCATATACCAGTCGACTGGTATATGTACCCAGTCGACTGGGTTGTCTTCCAACCCAGTTTTTCTTCTGTTTTTCATTTAAAAACATTTTAAAATTAATGGTTTTAGAAAAACCATTTGTGTTTGAGCCATTAAACAAGCTAATACAATGTATGAGTGAGACTTACATTGGTTCTAAACCTTAAGACCTATACTAGATCTTCAGTCTTCACTTGATACTTGATTTGGTTCGAGTTTTTGCATTTTGTTCCTTGGTTGAATGTGTTTGATCCTTAATACAACTTAGTTTAAACATGTTAGTTAAATAACAGTTGTGTTTTGCCATCATTAAAATACGGGCGAGGGTCAACAATATACTTTAATGAAAATAAGTCAATCAATTATGCCAATGTTTAGGAATCAGCTTGCTTAAATATCTTCAGCAAATTTTTTTTAATCATATTTAAGCAATTAGTTAATTTAAGTTTGCTTAAATCTGATCCAAAAAACGTCTATGTTAATTGATTCTTTTTTTTTATATAGATTAAAGCGTGTTGTTGCATAATTCCACATCGATCCATCAAGAAGTTATTAAGAAATAATTGAATTACCAATTATCTGAAAAGTTTAAGTTATTGGGTAAAGTTGGCTTTCATTCATATATATTAAGCCACACGAAAAGTCTTCCCAAACTAATTTCTACTTTCTCCCAAATTAAGGGTCATAGATTTTGGTTAGGAAGTCGCTCATTCCTTCATTCAAAGGTATATCTTTGAACTCATTTGTTTATTGTTTATTTGATAAACATTATAGAGTTTCTTTTAGTAAGTCATCTAAAGAAAAGAAAAGAAATTTGAATTGTTATATTTTTATGTATGTGGTCCCATTGAAGTAGAATATTTAAGTGGCAATATGTATTTTGTTACTTTTATTGATAATACTTCACGAAAGGTGAGAGTTTATTTGTTGAAGAACAAAAGCTAAGTATTTTAATATTTTCAGAAGTTTCATGCTATGGTGGAGAGAGAGACAAGGAATCAATTGAAGTGCCTTCGTATTAACAATGGTGGAGAGTATACGATCAACGAGTTTGCTGACTATTGTTCATAGTTTGGTATCAAGCATGAGATGACAGTTCTTGGTACCCCACAATATAATGGTGTGGCTGAGAGAGTAAACTGCACCATTTTGGAAAAAGTTATATGCATGCTCAGAATGGCTAAGCTGTCTAAACCATTATGGGGTGAAATAGTTAATACAGCTTGTTACCTGATTAAAAGATCTTTATCTGTTCCTTTGGGTTTTGACATTCCAAATAGAGTTTGGATAGGGAAAGATGTTTCATATTCTCACTCGAAGGTGTTTGGTTGTAAAGCATTTGCATACGTGCTCAAGAAGAAGAAGTCAAAACTTGATAATAAAGTCGTTGCTAGTGTGTTTGTTGGTTATGGGGATGCTAATTTTGGTTACAAGTTATGAGATCTAGAAAAGAAGCATATTATCAAAAGCAAAGATGTTGTCTTCCATGAAAATGAAACTTTGGCTAACATTGAGAAGAGTGAGAAGACACAACGTGGTACAAGCAGAGTTGAAAACTTTGTAACAAATCTCACTCAATCAAACAGTTCCACAGATGAATGAAAGATACAGGAAGAAGAACATATGGGTAATGAAGAGCCAGTGATAGTTGATGATGATGTTTGCATGATACAATGTATGTTACGCAATGGGAGCAGCCCCTTCCACTGGAAACCGTAGAGCTTTTACTAAGAGGTTATACTAGAGAACATCAACCACCAACTAGGTACCCTAGTTATGATTATATCTTACTTATTGATGAGGGGAGTCAAAGAGCTTCTAAGAAGTGTAGTCACATACAAAAAAATATTGCAGGATGAAAGCAATAAGGGAAGATATGGGTTCTTTGGAAAGAACAACACTTATTAATTGGTTGATCTTCCCAAAGGTAGAAAAGCACTAAGGAACAAGTGAGTATTCAAGCTGAAGAAAGATGGTGAAAATCTAGTGAAGTACAAGGCTCGAGTGGTGGTGAAAAGTTTCGGTCAGAATAAAGGAATAGACTTCAATGAATTTTTTTCTCTAGTAGCAAAGATGAGTTCTATTTGAGTTGTACTTGATTTAGAAGCTAGTTTGAGTCTTGAGCTTGAGATGTTAGATGTGAAGATGGCGTTTCTTCATGGTGACTTGTATGAGGAGATTTATATGGTTCAATGAAAAGGCTTTGAAGTGAAAGGGAAATAGAACATGGTTTGCAAGTAGAAGAAGAGCTTGTATGGATTAAAAAAGGCTCAAAGATAAGAAGTTTGATTCATTCATGGTGCCTCACAATTATCAGAGGACAACTACAAATCCCTAAGTATATGTTAGAAAAATTACTAATGGTAACTTCATTATCCTTTTGCTTTATATTAATGATATTTTGATTATGGGACAAGATGCTGAGATGATTGGTAAGTTGAAAGACGACTTGTTTAAGTCCTTTGAAATGAACGGCTTGGGACCAATGAGACAGATTTTGGTAATGCATATTGTTTGTGATAGAAAATCCAGAAAGTAGTGATTATCACAAGAAAGATATGTTAAGCAAGTACTTGGAAAGTTCAACATGAAACATTCAAAATCAGTCAGTATTCCTCTTTCAAACCACTTTAAGTTGAGCAAGAAATTGTGTCCATCAACAAAAGAAGAAAAAGAAGAGATGTCAGCAATTCTTTACTCCTCTGCAGTCGGTAGCTTGATGTATGTTATAGTTTGCATGCAACTAGACATTGCTCATGTTGTTTGTATGGTTAGCATTTTTTTTGTCTAATCTGGGTAAAAGTCACTAGGAAGCGGTGAAGTGAATATTGAGATATCTTAGAGGTACTTCAAAGTTGGTTTTAAGTTTTAGAAGTTCAAAACAAGTTCTTGAGGGTTATACATAATCATATATGGTAGGTGATATTAATGCTAGAAAGTCTACATTGGGGTTCTTGTTCATTTTCGTAGGGGGATCTGTTTCATGACAATCAAGTCTACAAAAGTGTGTTGCTTTATCAACTACTGAGGTTGAGTACATTGCAGCGAACAAAGCAAGGAAAAAGATGCTTTGGATAATGAGGTTTCTTCGAGAATTAGGTTTGAAACAACATACGTATGTGGTTTTTTGTGACAGTCAGAGTGCTATGGATTTGAGCAAAAATACCATGTATCATTTGCATACGAAACACATTGAGGTGAAATATCATTCTATTCGTGATGTTATTGAAAAACAGTTAATGATGTTGGAAACCATTCACACAGATAAAAATGATGCTGACATGATGACAAAGGTTGTTCATAGAGAAAAGTTTGAGCTTTGCTAGGTGATAGGCGAGATGGATTCCAAGTGAGTCACATGGTGGTTCTCTCGCTCATAGGCTCAAGGGGAAGATTGTTGGGTTTGTTGGTCTAGCCCATGGTCCATGATAAAGAAAAAAAACAACAAAAGGAAAAACCAAGTTGTTTCGCCCATTAATATTTCTTGGTGGCTTGTGGGCCACACGTTTACAATTAATGGATTGTTGTTCTCCTAACAGATATAAGCGACATTTGGGCACTGATTTAAACATCCTAAATAAGACCCACTTAAATCCATTCAAGGCAAAAATGCCTTGAACCACTTTAAGTGGTACTAATTTAAGAAACGCCGCCATAGGAGAAAAGGATCTTTATAGCTATGGAAAACTACTGTGAGAAAAAGAGTGTTTTTCTTATTTTTGACGAGAAAGAAAAAGAGAGAAAAAGGTACATCAATTTGGGGTTTTCTCTAGGTTATTATTCAGAGGGTTTGGTCACAAAGAATCAAGCTACTCGAGGTTTGCAGTTCCTATCACGGTGAATGATTTTGGTGAAGCACAGAAACTTCTCAAATTTCAGTGGTTGGTAGTATAGCGATGGTTTTTCCATTGAGAGGTAATTCTGTATTATTGTCAAATTGTTGTGGGTTTTAAGTTTAAGCATAAACTTTGTAATCTTTATTTACTTAGTGGAGTTGATCTTTTGCCTAGTGGTTTTTTCCTTCTACACTAGAGGGTTTCCACGTAAATTCTTGTGTTCTTGATGGTTGCTTTATTTGATACTTTTCGTTTTATTTCCACACGTAGCTTAGTTGTGATTGTATTTAATCTATGATTTTTTGTTGAAATCGTGGTACTTGGTTAGTTGTTGACAGTGAGTATTTTTCCCAATATATGATTGGTAGGGAGGAAAGGCAAAAAGAATGAAGAAAAAGAGGAGAATATAGCATTTTTCTATCATTTGGTAGAGAAGAAAATGAGTGAGATAATTAATGTTTTTTTTTCCTACATGAACGAATCATAATCCTTCCAATTTGAATAATTGAGGGGTAGAAGCTAAAATAAGCTAACATTTTTTGTCATTTTTTTTCCCTTCATTTTTCCATCATTTTTACCAAACGCATGATGGAAAACATCAGTCCTTTTATTTTTTCTATTTTCTTTTCTTTCCCTTTCTCTTATTTTTTTCTCCACCAACTAGAGTCTAAGATTATGAGTGACTATGACTCAGTATTTTGTAACTACATCAAGTTTCTATACCCAGAGAAAAAACAATCAGGTAGCATATGTGCTTGCTAAACATTGCTTTGTCCGTTGACAGTAGCATGAACTGGGTTGATGACTATTCTAAGTTTATGGAAGGCCCTTCACTACAAGATGTGTAATATTTATTCTTCCTTAATCAAGAATTATATCACTGTAAGTCTGTGATGAAAGAAATCAAGAAGTTTTTTTGGTTGTTTTAAAGAAAATATTCTGATTTACTCCGCATATATATGTATTTTTTTTTTTGTTGAAAAAAACCCTCAACTTTATTTTTCAATTATTTAGATCTGATATTTATGCCTTAGGCCTAGCCGTAGGCTTACAGTATGTATCAATATATATGTTTTTTTATGCTGATTATTATGAGTTAAAATGTTGACTTTTTGTATTTTTCTCGAGTTCTCAAATGAGAATTTGATCTTGCAGGTATAGATTACCCGGTGGATATCTGTACTCGATGGTTATCCGTGCTCGTGATGAGAGCAAAGATAGAGGAAAGATATCTATACCCAACGAAGGTAGGTACAGGTATGAGTAATTTTTTTCTTTTACGGGTGTGGATGCAAATGATAAGGTATCCAGTCTAAACCCACCCCGTTGTCATATCTTATAGAAGTTCTAGTAAAATTTATTAATGGAAGTAGAAATGGTCACATCTTCGAGAAGCTTAAAAACATGACTTTAACATTTGTATGACATAAGAAACGAAGGCATGAAATTATTACTAACACTCTTTTATTTGTGTAACTTGTAATAATATACTTAATTGAACCAATAAAAAAATAATATATTTAATTGAAGCTAAATGCATTTTGAGAATAAAATTTAATTAGAATCATTATTATAAGTTGAAGTACCAAAACAAAAAAAAAATTACCAATAATTTTTAGAATGCCAATAACATCACCATTGAATTATATCTGAAAGTTCAATGCAGAAATTTCTCAAAATCATTTCTTCATGCCTCCCATCTGCTGAAAAAGAAGGATGAGATCATGAGATAGATGTTGATCAGCCATGTACCCAAGCAGCCCTAAATCTGCCTGACATAATACAAGGACTTGCAGTATTTGCTCGATAAAACTTGTTCTGAAACCACTCCTAATTTTGACAATTACAGTGTTAAATACATTTAGTTAAGGTTTCCATATCCAATTGACAAACCATATAAAGCATACAATCCAACTCGAAATTGGTATTTATCTGAATCATCACTTGGCAAACAACTAAAAATATAAAGAACGGATTCACAGCCCCAAAAGCAAACGTGTCAAGTAATTGCCAGAAGCAATCTACAACAAATGATTACACACATAAAACATGCAGATATACCAACAATGTGGAAGAAGCTAATGTACAACTGGTGCCAACACAGCTAATTTCAACGCTGAATAATATTCAAGAAAATTAGTAAAGAAAGAAGCCTAACCAGTTCGAGGAGAGAGATTAAAAAAAAAAACTAGTCTTACAAAGAATTGAATATAATATCAAGTTCTGTTACAACCTTATGGACTTAATATATTTTCTATAACTGTCCTCCCATAAATCCCACATGTAAATTCTAAAATTACCTGGTTTCACTTTCAAACAATATGAAAGAGTTCCCAAAGGATGACAGACATAACATTATACAATGCTCCCCACGCAATAGCAGCTGAAAACTTCTTAGTTGCATTGAAATATCATACAATAAGTTTGAAGGCTTGCGCTGAAAACCCCGGTATCACACGGATTCTACGTTACGAGCTTGCAAAAAATCTTGTAGGCCTTTAACAGCACCATCATAGTTTAGAAAGCCCATGAACCAGAATTCATGATTGTCTACAGAGATAACCTGAATATACTTTTCAGCAGTATTGACTCTGCTTGATGAAGGATTAACTGCTTTAAGTTGGTGTGACGGGATAACTACCTATTTAAGTATACAGAAAAGTGTCAAGAATCATTGCAGGAGAATCGTGACAGAAGCAAAAGTGAGCAAGACACAGATACAAAATCTTTTAAGAGAAAAGAAAAAAAAAAGATACTAGATCATTCATTGCTTTTAATCACCAGTCAGCACTACTGCAAATAAAAAAATATTGATAACCATATTATCTAACAATATATTAATTTTTGCATAGACAAAGAAGCAAAGGAAAAATATAAGCTAAAGATCAGCACACAAATAAACTGCCTCATCAGGTGTGTAGTAGACCACCTATAACCATGCAATTATTTCAAAATTCAAATTTACCAGAAAAATATAAGAAAACTGTGATTTTCCTTCAAAAGACTTCATTCTCTCTCTAAAGAAAGAAACCATTTCTTTTCATCCGAAGGACAAAGAGTACCACTGATCCATTATGCTTGAGACCTAGACCTTGATACCAGGAAGGAGGGATATGCCAGTTTGCTTCAAAGGCTGCTAATGAACTCTAACATGTAGTGGGCTGCATATAAACCAAGCTGTTAATAACTCAAGCCAGTCACTTATTTTTACTCAATGAATGACGTGGAGCCTGATTTTTAAGCTTGTTGAACTGCTCATATACGTACAAAAGATATTTATTCTTGAATATATTATTTCCATCGTTATTTTCTAAACTATAATATTTTAGCGCCTAAAAACTTAATAGCTGGCAGACGAGGAGCCATTTTAATTCAGAGCCATCATCTCCTCTTTAGCCATCTACTAGTGTGGGATTGCAGAAAGAACAACATCCTCATATCAACTAGTAAGGTAAAACCAAAGGGACCTGGTGCTCACAAAAGGCCTCATGCACACTCCTATTTATTTGCATGCAGGCCAATGTTTGGCTTTTGCGATGCCTTCATAAGCTTGATCCTTTTAAAGTGGAGTATGACCCAATAATTTTCTTTGAAATAAATGGAAAAATAGGAAGCTTGACCCCGGTTCATGAACTTGCCAAACTAACCCAGACTAGCTCAATCATATTTGAGCTCAAGAGGACTAGAGCACAACTCAAGCTCATAAATTCTAACTGAAGGGGAAATCCTTGCCAGTATATGCTTTGTTTGTAGGGAGAACACTTATATGATTGTTCTTGGAGAAGGCCTTGGAACTTGGCGTCGGGGGGTCTCTTGAGAGTCTTAGGAATAGATGGATAATTAAATTAAATTTTTGGTTCAACGCTATAGCCTATATATTTTGTAATGAATATGAGATAGTAGAGTGCATAGATTTTTTAAATTGTAGATGACTCCTTTTGTACATAGGTTGGCACCCCCTTGGTGCCTTTTAGTGGATTACTTTGACTTCTACTGACAAAATAAAAATAAATTCTAACTGTCCGAGTCTGAACAAAGGAAAGTTTGGCACCGCTCTGTCCATTTGCAGTCCTAGCTTAGTGTGCCAGACACCTATAGGGCTGTAAGCAGACATTTAACTTGCAGAAACTCTGTGCAAGACAGTGACAAAGGAAACATGAAGCAAAAATCAATTATCCTCCATCTCGGTGCAATTTTTTTCACTACATGATTAATAATTTAACAATCAAAGTAATTCAAATAACACTACTCCCACAGAAATCATTCAAAAAGGAAGTACCATAGATATATAAAAATGTTGTTTCTCATCTTTTCTCCAAAGTGCCTTTTTATGCATGCAAGTGTATTTGTATTGTGTAACAAGAAAAAATAAAAATGGATGCCCAAGTTATTGATATTCCTGGTCCCTGGAGTCTCAGAGAATTGACCCCCGATCTCTGCCTCCACCCCATTTCTGTTGGGGGAGAGGGTTCCATCAGGGTGAACACAGGCCAAAGCCTTAAAGGTCTGTCTTTGCCCTTCGGTGAGGATATTGGAAATAAAACAAACTTATAAAAAAATAGATTAAAAATAAAACTAGAGTAATGGCAAAGACCTTCCAAATTTAACAGACTGATGACCATTAACAGCCAATGGAGGCGCTGTCATGGTAGCCTTAACATTTTTTACTTCTATTCCAACATAGTACACCTACCAAGATGCCACCCTAAAAAGTTATAAAGAGAAACACTGTAAATGTGACTGGGGTATATACAGCACACAGGCCATGAAACTACATAGTGATAAAAATGAACTACCTTATAATCATTCAAAAAGTGCTCTTTCTCTACCCTAGAAATCAGACAATGATCATATACAGAGAAGGTACATTACAAGCCACATTTTGAGAACTGGGATAAATTGCAGTAATATCAAGTCAAAAAATCTAGATGGAGAATCACCATCAAGTTGGTAGCAAACAGAAAACCTTTTTAAGTATCTAGCAAATTATTCTCTTTATAACCCAAGCACGTGCTAATGTACTAAACGTTTTATTGCCTTACTAAATGTAACCTTTCAATAAGGCTCAAATAACTGTGATGGAAGTTACTAATCAGGATAGAAGCTTCAATCTCATGGAACAGAATGGAAAATGGGATCTCCATACTACCAATCCCTTTCTAAATGCATGCATATAGGACCATGCAAAACATACCTTATAATAGCTCCAGTCAGTTTGGCCATCATTTTTATATGAAAGAGGATTATCACTGCAATATGCGAGCTTAGCTGTAGATATGTATAAAATTCCCATGACTGGACCAGCTGATGTGGATAAGTAACATGCAAATGAATTTTGCAGTTGCTCCTCAGGAACTGTCTCAAAAGTTTGTCGAAAAATCTTCTCATACCCACCTTCTGCTAGAACCTTTGTACTTTGTGCAATTCTTCCCATCGCAGCATCAGCAAAACTAGGAGCCGTTTTCACTAGTTTGAGATGAAGGGGGGCCAGTTAGATATTTCAAGCAACCACAATGTTATAACAAGCTACAAGAAATAACATGAAGAAATTCACTTGCAATAAAAGAAAGGGGGAAAAAGATGCCTCCATGATTATCTGATCTCTTTAAAAGGTATAAATAAAGAAATATTAGTTTTCTGCATTTTCCAGTCTATGAATGTAAGGTAAAAAAGGGGCAAACAAGATAAAGAAAAGTTGAGAAGGACGGTCATGTACAACCGATTAGAATAACTGAACTTCTCAAAGCCTTACAAATAATAGACAAGTCTAACACGTGGAAAAACTTGGACACTTGGACACATAGTTGAGTCCGGGCTGTCAATGGACAGCAAAGTCCATCTTCTTTCCTTAAATTAGGGTCACCAACTATTCCACTTAACCCACACTTTAGGTCATGTTTTCTTCCTTGTTTTCAGGCTTACTTTAGTCCATGTTTTCTTCCTTGTTTTAAGGATTGCATTTTTCCTTTAACAACCTATATATACTCTTAATTGTATTCTCAATAGAATAGAACTTATGTAAGGTATTCTCAATGTAATATAACTTATGTAAGCATTTGTACAATCTCTTTACTCTCTTCAATTCTCACATCTCTTTGCTCTCCTAAATTCTAACATGGTATCAGAGTCGACTCTCGAAAGCCCTATGGGATTGCCGGGTGTGGGACCACACAATGAGGACGATGTGCCCCGAGAGGGGGAGATTGTGATGTCTTGGTATCCCACATCGGCTAGAGAGGGATCTTTGGACACCTTATAAGTGATTTCCATCCTTAATGGGTATGACACGTTTTGGGGACCTGGGCTGACAAGGTCTCTCCAGGAACAAAACCGTGAGGCATGGGGCCCGGGCTGACGGGGTGCCAAAGCAGACAATATCATGCTTGTACGGGATGAAGTCCTTACATTGTTGCTTAGGTTCTTCTCTCGCTTGTATTTTGGCTCGGTTTCGTGTTTCGGTGTGTTTTGTGATGTTCTCAGTGAACCCGACGTGAAAGCTTCCTTATTTTTCTTTCGGTCTTCTCTTTTTGGGTTGGTGTTGTCGGCACCTCCTATTTCGGGTTTGAGCAGTTTCAGCACTCTCTGTCTCAAAGAAGTGTTGTTCCACTCTATTGGTGATTCTCGGCATCCTCTTTCTGGGTTGGTGTTGTCGGCACCTCCTATTTCGGATTTGAGCAGTTTCGGCACTCTCTATCTCAAAGAAGTGGTGTTCCACTCTATTGGTGATTCTTGACATCCTCTGTTTTCAGAGAGGTGTTTTATGGCTTTGGGTTTCAGATTTCTCAGTGTTTTTTTTTTTCTCAAATCTCTGACAGTTTGTTTTTTCTGCTTTGGGTTGTTTCGGCATTTTTTTTGGTCTGGCTATTTTTTTTGGGCTTATCTGATTTTTTCGGTAGCAGATCCTATTCTCCCTTGATTCTGGTTTCTTTATTTATTTTGAAGTTTTTTCTCTTTAAAAAAAAAAAAAATTACTCTACCTGGGCCTTTCAGTTTGAAATTTTCCTCAAGAGAAAAGAACTTTGGGGCCATATCAATGGCAAAGATGTCGCACAAACATCCAATATAAACCAATCAAAGGATGTCGACTCTTCTCCTTCTTGGATTGTGCTTGATACTCAGATCATGTCTTAGCTTCTTGGTTCGGAGGAGCCACATATTGTCACCAACTTGCGTACTCATCGCTCTGCTCAATCCATGTGGACTTATCTGAAGAAGGTTTATCATCAAGATAATGATGCTCATCGCTTTCAATTAGAGCATGCGATTGCCACCTTTCAACATGACAGTCTTTTCATCCAAGACAGAGTTTCTAAATCATCTACAGAATCTGAGTATCGGACGATGTCTCTTGCTTGTTCCGAAATTATTTGGCTTCGAGGTTTTGCTTGCTGAGCTAGATTTTTCTGCGACTGATCCTACACCTCTACATGCTGATAATACAAGTGCTATTCAGATCACGGCCAATCCTGTCTATCATGAGCGCACGAAGTATATTAAAATCGACTGTCACTCTATCCGTGAAGCATTTGAAGCTTGTGTTATCACTGTTCCACATGTTTCCATTGAACTACAAATTGCTAATATCTTCACCAAAGCTCTCACTTGCCATCGACATTGCTTCTTAAGCAGCAAATTGATGTTTGTTGATCAACCTGCATCAATTTGAGGGGGGCTGTCAATGGACAGCAAAGTCCATCTTCTTTCCTTAAATTAGGGTCACCAACTATTCCACTTAACCCCCACTTTAGGTCATGTTTTCTTCCTTGTTTTAAGGCTTACTTTAGTCCATGTTTTCTTCTTTGTTTTAAGGATTGCATTTTTCCTTTAACAACCTATATATACTCTTAATTGTATTCTCAATAGAATAGAACTTATGTAAGGTATTCTCAATGTAATATAACTTATGTAAGCATTTGTACAATCTCTTTACTCTCTTCAATTCTCACATCTCTTTACTCTCTTAAATTCTAACACGAGCAACAGAGAAACTTTGTAATAGAGAAAATATGTTACACAAGAATGCCGTAATGATGTCTGCTCTTGGTTGTGAGACTCTGAGAAAAGAAACGGCATCCTATTATTTATTAATAGAAGTTTTCCACATAAATAATTGGAAATATAAAGACAATAATTTTAGTGGTTGCTTATTTTCCAAAAAAAGTAGACTTTAAAATTATACTAGGTTTAAAAAAACAAAATTCAAGGAAAAAGCGCAAGGCCCAAGGGAAGAGATCAGGTCGCTTAGCGCTAGCAATAAAATAAATGCATGAATCCTATAGATGACTCCTTATCATAACTAAAATTGCTACTTTCTTTTTTCTGATAAATCTAAATTAATTAAGTGTCAAATTTACAAGACAAGGAAAAAATGACTTAAATGTACTTTAATTGTTTCGACACTCTTTTTATTTTAATTGTATAACATTACAAGTAGTTAAAGAGTTTTGACACGCAACCGTCATAAAACCCTTAATTCTAACATCAATATTAAATGTGTTTGTTAGGTAGAATTTTGAAGGGACTGGAGAGCTCTCCAAAAAATCTTGATGAGAAATCATATATTGAGGCAAGCAGCCTGCCATCGTTTTAACATTTCGTCCGTTCTTCATTTTGACAAGTGTTTTACTCAACAAAGGTAGACCTGCAAATGTATTATTTTCATACATAAACAGATAGAGAACGAACAAATACAAAATGAATCATTAATGTTGCTGTGATATTTGTGTCATAGTCATCAAATGATCTACTATTCTTCATCATTCAAAAATCCCAAAATCAGCACTCAACACCGATTCTCTAAATCATTTGTCAATCTTTTCCAATTCTTCATCATATTAGTATTGCCTTCTTAATAACTAATTAATGTGAATAAATGGTCCATAATTTACTTTTCCTCAAACATCTATAATTAGTTTTTTTACACCTCTTGCATCAACATCTCACAAAGTTATATATTCACTAATCACCTCCCAATCCTCAAAAGTTTTCTCCAAGTTGCAAGAATATTACGTAGCAACCACCAAACTGCTAACTGAAACAAAAAAGCTTTTCAGCACAAAATGACACGTGAACAAATTCCAACTGAATGGGATCATGACAACAGCGACAAACCCAAGATTTCAACACGCGAATTCAGTTAAGCAATTTTTTTTCTTCTGAATTTCAGTAATTGTATGTAATAGCAATATCACCATTTGCAAAGACCATTTACATACCAAACTCAGACATACCCAATCAACAAAACCAAACAGCAAAATGCCATTGCAAACATCCTCAAAAACCAAAAAGAAGCGAAAAAAGAAAAGAAAAGAAAAAGAAAAACAACACATCATAACAAGAGCGTATTCCCATACAACACAGATCCGTTCAAATACCAAAAGCACCAAAATACCGAAAAAATATCCAAAAAAGAACAGAATGAAATGAAAACTCACAGTGCTGCCACGTGTTTCCAGCCAAATCCTCCGCCTTCCTCGTCGCTTCTCCCACCTTGTTTCCCCACCTCCCCAGCGCTGCCCTTACAGTCTCCATCGTATCTGATCCCATTCAAAATTCTTCATAAAGAACAAATATACACATATACCTAAAACCTATATACACACCTGTACATGCGCGTATAGTACGTTACCTTTGAAGGAGAAAGACGAGGGAGTCGCAGGAGTACGCGCGACGTAAGGATTGGATCCATTAAGAGATGAATACATGGTGATGTGATTCGAACATGGAGATTCGGAAACCAATTCGGGGCTCCAGTGAACCGATTTCCTCGTCCCCGATGGCGTACTATTCAGTGATTGCTCGAATTCAACAATCTTTGTCTCGCTTTGATTTTCAGTCTGAGTCTGAGGCTGAGTCTGAGAATCTGACCCCATAACGAAGCTGCCCAAATTCCCGTCAACATTCGGGGCATGATCCGCTGACTTCGGATCTGGTTGGTCAGGTTTCGGGTGCTGATACTTACCTGGAGATTCCGTCTCTGCCTTGGGTTGTTCCATGTTCTTAGAAATTTCTTCAGAGGGTAATAGTGGCAAGTGAGGTGATCTCTTTATCTTTCTTTTTTATTTTTTTGGGGGATACGTGTGGAATTTTTTCGGATTGGAATTGGAAGATGCGTTTACAGGGAAGGACGGAAATGGGCCGTACAAAGTGATCACTTTTTATTAGTCCAAAGGTGGACAGCGTTAAGCCGTTTTAAAAATTTTATAAAATAATATTAATTTATTTATTTTTATCAAAATCTAATATTTTATTAACTTGATAATTATAATTTTATAAATATTAATATATATTTATATATAAATTATATGAATTTATATCATTTATATTTTATATTGTTGTAACTTGTGATTAATTAAATAATTTTAATTATTATTAAACCAGATAACATGCCTTATATATTTATAAAGTGTAATAATGTGTTTGAGTCTTTAACTTATACTAGAATTGATGGGCAACATTGATCCATTGGGTCTAGATCTTATGTGGTCAGTTGTATTCTTTTATGTGTATTAAAACTTTCAAGTTTTTTTTGATAGAATGCGAATCTTATTTATCCAAGTGAAAATGGTACAATAAGAGTAGAAATCTTACTACAAAAAGGTATAACAAAGCCATAGAAAATACATGGAAGTTCGGATCATGATTTTTTTTATCTAAAAATTGAAACGAATGTTAAGTTTATTGTGAGATTAAATGTTATTATGATAAATTTTGAATTTAAATATTCTCCTTTAATGATGTGATATTCAATTTTATCATAAACTTGGTTATATTTAAATTTTCAAATGAAAAAGAACATGACTCAAAAAAGACCCGTAATTATATTACATAGAAAAAAAAAAAAAGCAAACAACAAAAATCATGAAAACTAATATTTAAGAGTTGAGAGGCCACAGTTATATCTAGAGAGCTGCTATTAAGTTTTGGAAGGCTAAGAAGCCTATCTCTAACATCAGAGACAATGCAACTTAGAATCTCAAAGGGTGTATGAAAAATAGATTGATGAATCCTTGAGTACCTTTCTTTCCAGACATGATAAAGAAAATCATTCCAAGCAAGCTTAAGAAGAAGAACAAGCAAGTTTTGAAGATGCCCAACTTAACTATCTTGCCAGGAACCAATTGAAGGTCTAATCACATTAGTTTTGTCTAGAATTTGATGCCAAATGTGCTTAGAGTATCTGCAACCGAAGAATAAATTATCCCTATTCTCATCTCCTGCGTTGCAAAGAATGAATGTTATATTAATGGAACTCCCCAGTGTTGCTGCCTCACTTTAGTAGAAAGTCTATCAAGAATGACTAACCAGCTTATAAAGTTGTGCTTTGGATTATAAGAGGTAAACCAGATCAGTCTATGCCAAGGAACCTTAGATTTTTTAGGCCTTAATGATCCCAAGTGGGATTCAGATGAAAGTTACCAGAAGGAGAAGGAATCCAAGTGACAATCAACTGCAGTAGAAGGAGTGAGAGTACTAGCAGCAGCTTAGATTTGAACAAGATGATCAGATCGAGCTGCAGGCTAATGCCACTGATTATTTCTAATAAATAAGCAACCAAAGCTTGCTCTGAAATTGTGGAATCATAGAGAAACCTTCTAGGAAAATGATCTACAAGAGCACCACTACGATGCCAAGTATCAAATCATTAGTGAATTTGCTTGTCATTTCCCAAGGTATGCTTAATAAGAGGCTTAGCAAGAGGTCTCAAGTGAAGAAGCTTTCTCCAACCTAGCTATAATCTGTTGGAGGCTTAAGAGTCCAAAAACTTCTCCCTTTAAGAAGGAAAACACACATCCATCCAATTGACCTTAGCTCCTTTTGCATTACCAGCTACCCCATTCCACAGAAAAGCACTGCAAATTCTTTCCACAGAGCTAGTAACTTTCTTAGGAAGAGTTAACATAGAACACCAGAAATTAGCCATACTGTTTAAAACATAACTTATTAGCTGAAGTCTATTAGAAAAAGAGAAGTGCCTAGCAGTCCAAGAAGTAATCCTTGAAATAATTTTGTCAGTGAGGGGCTTGTAGTCATTCTCTGTAAGTTTTCCATAGATGAGAGAAACTCCAAGATATCTAACTAGGAGAGTTCCAATTTTAAAACTAGAAACATTGGACAAAAGCTTCATTTGATCTTGAGAAATGCCACAGCAGAAAAGCTCACTCTTAGAAGAGTTAACTTTTAACCCAGATAAGAAGTGGAAATCATCAAGGACCTTAATAATGTTCTGGATTGAGGGAAGACTAGCAGTGGAGAAGATCATGATATCATCAGCAAAGTATAAGTGAGTAATGCCAAGTGCTTGACATTTATCATGATACTGAATTAGACCTTGGCTAGCAGCTTTGTTAAGAAGTTTAGATATAACCTCCATAGCCATGACAAAAAGATATGAGGATAAAGGATGGCCTACAAGATCACCATCCCCTGCAACAAAATTTTTTGGGGAAGTAATACAAGCCTCAATCCATTTTATAATGTTGCTGGGAAGTTCAAAGCATAGAAAACAATGAGGATAAAATGCCAATGAAGAGAATCAAAGGCTTTCCTTACGTCAATTTTCATGGTAGACTTGGCTTTGGAGCTTTTCCCATGGTATTCTTCACCAATTCCTGAGCAAGAGGACATTTTCAATATTCTTCTACCCTTAATAAACGCACTCTGACTTGAACTGATGAAATAAGCTAAAGTCTTTTGTAATCTGTTAGAAATGATTTTAGTGACACATTTGTAAATCACATTGCAGCAGGAAATAGGTCTAAAATCATTCACTGTGGATGGGTTAGGAACTTTGGGAACCAAAGTAATGATAGTGGCATAAACTTCCCCAAACAGCTTACCACTTTGAAAAAACTCTTTGATAGCTGCAATAACTGCAAAGCCAAAAATATTCTAAGCTGATTAGAAAAACTCCACTGTGTAACCATCAGATCCAGGAGATTATATTTTTGCCAACTTCAGCAGTGAGCATGGGATGAAAAGAATCAGGCAAATCATAATTCAGAAGGATTTTTAGATCAACAACAGAGCTCCCATTACAATTTGGATCAACCCTCCCCTAATAAGTTTTGGAAATGAGTCATAGTTGTTGCCTTAATAAGATTAGGATCCTCAAATTTTGTCACCAACATGAGTATATAAGAATTTAATCATGATCTGTTGGCTTTGATAATTCTGTGAAAATATGTTGTGTTTTAATCCCTCGCCTTAAGCCAATTAATTCTAGATTTTTTCTGTAAAAAAACCTCTTCAACAGTGGAGAGAGCAGCCACAACCTTAGCAAGATCTTGCAGAAGAAGGGCCAAAATCTGCTTTGCTTTAGTCACTCTATCGTGAATCCCATTGAACATGTTTCTATTTAAAGAATTAAGAACTGGCTTGAGACTCTTGAGCTTTTTGCAAAGAATATGATAACCTTGCACTTCTACATTCCAACCATCTCTAACAATCTAGGTAAAGTTGGGATGCTGGATCCAAAAGTTAAAAAATTTAAAGGACACTTTACTTAGAGAGCAAAAAGATTTGTCAAGCTTAAGGAAACCAGGACAGTGATCCGAGATAGAGGAGAAAAAAACTCAACAGTGGAATCAGGCTGCTGCATTAACCAATTATCATTCACCAAAACTATGTCCATTTTTTTAGCCACAAAACCATTTTCTCTCTTGGTTGTCCAAGAAAAGTGAGGACCAGAAAAATTTAACTAAAAAAGTTGAGCTTGGAGGATGCAATTATTGAATTCAGTTACTTCTCTTGGAGAAGGATAGTCTTCATTAGAATCAAACCTCTCCCCCATATATCTCATTACATTAAAATCACCCATTAAAATCCAAGGGATGTCAGGAAGGAAGGCTTAGTGCTAAAGAATATGATGCCATAACGTCTCTCTGGCACTAGGATCGTTAGAAGCATTTATAAAGGAAGCAAATTGTCAGCTTTACAAACATGACAGTGAATCCCGTAAACTGTAATAGAATTAGGAAATACTTTTAGGTTTGAGTTCCAAAGCACCCAAATTCTACCAAGAGAAGCAGCAGTATAGTTGTGCAGAATAGACCAACCAGCTAATAGATGTTGAAGAATTTGCTGAGACATATGCTCTTTAATATGAGTTTCAAACTAGCAAATAAGATCTGCATTTTGAGTATTTAAAATGTTACTAAGCTCCTTTTGTTTTTGAGGATCATTAAGATCTCTCACATTCCAAAAGAAAAGTCTCATGAACTTAAAGAGGGAGCTAAAGAGGAGGAAAGCTTCAATTTACCTTTCCTTGCTTACTTGATGGGATGAACATTGTTTGTTGTGGGAGAACCGTGCCTATCTGCATCTGAACCAGTAGTCTCTTTTAGAAAGATTTACTAACTTGATTTTTGATTTACTAACTTCATTTTTATTCTAAGCACTGCTTACTAGAATTTCAGTTGGAGGTTTGGTCTTCATTACGATGCGAGTCCATTGACCCTCAGTACGATTAGCCAAATTATGATCAGAAATAGTTGCAGGAATTTGGGGATCATCTCTTGCATTTTTAACTTTCCATTCTTGTTTTACCTTCTTACAATTATCAGTGGAATCCCCAAATTCTATGCAATATGAGCATTTTACAAGTTTCCAGGGTTATTCTACCCATATTTCCACTTGTAGATCCTCCTCCACTTCATCTTTAATACAACCAGGTAATATAGCATCAACATTGATTTCAACACAGATATTTTCAAAGTCCAACCTTTGTCTGGACTCAATAGCTTTGTCCAAATACAGAGGTATGCCAATGGCACTGGCAATACAGATCGGACCATTTTTGGTCATTAATTCCATATGGACATTCCACAACTTAGCCTAGATGGGAATCCTATTGTGAGTATTCAAAGAAACGTAGAAAATAGGAAAGGAAATAAAGGTCACACAAAATGACTTTGCATTGATCAATATTTATAAGTTGCAAGGGGATTCAAATACAACAAGGAAATTTAAATACAACAGCTCTATCTAAGCTAACTCCAAATTCAAATACAACAATTCTATCTAAACTAACTCTTAGATATAATGAAACAGAAGGATACAAAAATCAAATTACAAATACAAAGTCAAAAGCAAACCAATTCAAAACAATATTAGAGAAAGTGTCAATGGCTCTATTATGCCCCCTCAAGACGGAGCTCGAGTAGAGAGTCCAATCTTGGTCTTGAGATTAAGAAATGGTGTCCTAGATAGGGGCTTTGTCAAAGCATTAGCAAGCTGGTCTTTACTCAAAACATAAGCAACACGTAGACGCCCCAATTGAACTTGATCACAAATAAAATGGAAGTTGATAGCCACGTGCTTCATTCTAGAGTGGAAAACTGGGTTGGAACAGAGATTAGTGGCCCTAATATTATCACAGTAAATCACAGGGGAATGTGAAAGAGACACATCAAGTTCAACCAAGAGAGAGCACACCCAGTTGAGCTCAGCGGTAGTATTTGCAACAGATCAATACTTGGCCTCAGTGCTAGATCAGGCAACAGAGTACTACTTCTTGGAACTCTAGGAAATCGGATTACGACCAAGGTAAACAATATATGCACTGGCGGAAGTGAAATCATCTATGTTCCCAACCCAATCAGCATCGGAGAAAGCATGTAAAGATTGTGGTGATTCACGTTAGAGGAGTATGCCTTTATTAACCGAACCACAAAGATAACGGAGAAGTCTCTTAACTAGAATTCAATGATCTGAGGTTGATTTATGCATGAATTGCGACAACTTGTTGACGGCAAAAGCTATGTCTGACCGAGTAAGTAATAGATATTGTAAGCTCCCAACAATGGCACGGTATTCAAATGGATCAGAAAGTGGAGAACCGGAGTCCAAAGTGATTGGTGATAAAGTGGGAAGAGGTGTGAGAACAGGTTTTGCTTCCATCATTTTTGTATGAGCAAGAATATCCATTATATAGCGTCTTTGAAAGAGCAAAAGAACATGAGGATGCAATAAAACTTCCATATCTAGAAAATAAGATCGCTGCCCAGATCTTTCAAAGAAAATTGTTGAGATAATAGAGTCACAAATTGTTGAACAAAACCATCATTATCACCAGTTATAATAATATCATCCACATAAACCAAGAGATAGATAAGATGACCACCATTTTTGAACAGAGAAGTATCAGCTAGTGAGTTATGAAAACTCGAAGAAAGAAGAAATTTGTGAAGCTCAGTATACCAGGCACGTGGAGCTTGCTTGAGCCCATAAATTTCTTTTCTAAGCTTGCATACATAAGATGGATTATTAGGATCAACAAAGCCTTGTGGTTGTGACATATAGACATCTTCATAAAGATGACCTTGTAAAAACGCATTATTGATATCAAGTTGTCGGAGAGACCATCTACGACTAACAGTAAGACTAAGAACACGGCGCACCATAGTTAGCTTGACCATAGGGCTAAATATATCGTGATAGTCAACACCAAGACGTTGATGAAATCCTTTAGCTACCAAACATGCTTTGTACCTATCAATAGAACCATCAGAGTGTTGTTTAAAATGCGAAAAATCCACTTACAACCAACTATATTGTGACTAGAAGCAGGAGGTACTAGCTCCCATGCCCCATTTCGAACAAGAGCATTATATTCTTCAGACATGGCCCGACTCCATTTTTATCCTTGAGGGCTTGGGTCGCAGTGGTGAGTTCTATATCAATATGTGGAGATAGTTGAGTGGAAAGATTTAGTTTTTGAATAGGATTGGTAATGTTGTCTTTTGCTTTTGTGATCATTGTGTGAGTAGATTGAGAGGTAGAGGGATTGAAAATGGTTACTGGGAGAGGTGATGGGTAGGGCGAAAGTGCAGTGGTGGTTGAATTGGATGGCAAAGATTGTGTGTCTGTGACCGAGGCTAATGGTCTGGTAGATGGCGTTGGTACTACGCACTAGGGCTGCTTGATAGGTTGCACGTCAGATGGAGTAGCGTCTGTTGGCGAATATACTGTTGGCGAAGGTGCGGTTGGAAATGGAACAGTGATAGGCTGAGGAATCTAGGTAGACACAATATCAGGTTGTGGACGAGGAAGGTGAGTGGATAGTTTGTGAAATGGAAACACCGACTCAACAAACTTGACATGCCTAGAGACATGTTTTTGATGTGGATGGATGGAAACAAAGATATGCACTTTGTGTAAGAGAGTAGCCTAGAAAAACACATGGTTTAGAGCAAGCATCAAGTTTGTGAGAGGAATATGGACGAAGCCAAGGGTAGCATAAACATCTAAAGATCCGAAGTTTTGAATAATTTGGAGAAGTGCCAAAAATGTTTTCAAAAGGAGACGAAAGATTAAGTGTTGGAGTTAGCATTCTATTGATTAGATAAACTGCAGTAGCAAAGGATTAATGCCTAAAGGTTAAAGGTATTGAGGCATGAAAGAGTAGGGATAAACCTGTTTCAAAAATGTGACGGTGTTTTCTTTCAAATTAGCCATTATGTTCAAGAGTGTGTGGTGGAGTAGTGAGATGAGAGATTCTATTGGTAGCAAGAAAGTTGGTTAAAGCTTAATATTCACGACCATTATCGGAATAAAGTGTGCAAATTTTAAGTGTGAAGTGTTTTTCAACAATAGCTTTAAATTTTATAAAAACATCGTTGAATTCAGATTTGTACTTAAGTGAATAAAACCAGATGTATTTGGTGAAGTGATCAACAAATATGACATAATATTTAAAACCATAAGAGAAAACAGGTGAAGTCCATACATCAGAGAAAACTATTTGAAGTGGTTGAGAAGACACAAGAGAATAATTAGAAAAAGAAAGTTTGTGACTTTTATTGCAGTGACAGGCATTACATAAAAAATTGGAAGACAATGATGTGGATGAGTCTAATTGATAATGAGAAAGAATGTGATTTAAAATAGGAGATGCTGGATGACCTAATCTAAGATGCCACTCAAAAGAAGTTGTCTTGACACTAGAAAATGCTAACAGATAAGAATTTATTGGAGAAGATGATGGTCATTCATACACCTCATCCTTCGTTTGGCCTTTCAAAAAAGTTGCCCCCGTGTGCAGTTCTTTCACAAGAAAAGAATATGAAAAGAATTCAATGGACGCATTATTTGAGAGACAAAATTGTGAAATGGAGATTAAGTTTTTCTTCATGTTAGGTACACAAAGAACATTATTTAATTGAAAAGAGGTGCTAGGAGTGTTAAGAGAAGTGGAACTAGTGTGAGTGATGGGGAGACTCGTGCCATCGTCGATCATAATGTCATTGGAACCTATGTAAGGCGCATAAAGGGACAGATTGCACAAGTTTGCAGTGATATGATGAGAAGCACCACTGTCTAGTAGCCATGTGGGAGTGCTAGAAGAAGTGTTCGCAGCAAAGTGTGCTCGAGGCTGCCATGGTGTTGGAGAGTTGGTCATCGAAGCACTTATGGTGGGAAATGGCTGAATGGGAACAAGGTGAATGATGGATACTTCTTGCCCTTATGTCCCTGAATCCCACAAATTTGACAGTGGCCAAGCTAAGGATGAAGAGGTCGATCATTTCGACTAGAGTTTGGCTCGGCATTGGAGGATGCAGGGGAACGATTATTGTAGTTTGGCGACGGGCGCTAGCCCGTGTTGCTATGTCCAAAGAATTGTGATGGACGCCAATTTTTATTGTTTTTGTTCCCAGAGATGTTCGAAGGACGCCAGCCATTGTTGGTTCGATTTGCAGGATTTGCCGATGTTGGAAAGTGAGTAGGTTCAGATTTTGTTCTAGAGAGAGTTGCTTTAAAATTCAGAAGCTTTTCGTGAAGCTCGTCAAAAATGATCATAATGTCTCGGGCTTGGACTGCACGAACAAGTTCTTTGTACTCATCACCAAGACCATTAAGGATTTTCTCCGTTAGATCATCTTCTTCCATTGGTGCTCCAAGAATCGCAAGCTCATCAACTGAGCTCTCACTGTTTTTAGGAAATCTGTAACACTTTGAGAACCTTTGGTTAGATTTTTAAGGTGACTTTTACCTGCTTAATGCGACCTTGTGACAGCTTGGCATACATGTTTGCCAAAATTGTCCATGCTTCCTGCGATGTCTTGGCTCAAGCAATGAAAGGAATGATAGTGGGAGAAAAAGATCCAACAAGAGCATTTAGAATTAATTGATCTTGTCGAACCCATACGATGTTAGTAAGATTTGGTGTAGTAGTGTTATTTGTAGTAACAGTGGCTACTGGACATGGTTTTGATCCATCTACATATCATAGGAGATCATATCCGATAAAGAGGGCGTGAAATTAAAGCTTCCATGAGATGTAATTGTTGTAGGTGAGTTTGAGTGGGGCTTGAGCTGAGATATTAAGGTGATTAAGGTATTATTTGGCTTGTTAGTGTTGTGAATTGTTAGGTTGGGAGGTTGAAGAATTTGATTGATTGTTTGTAGTCATGACTGTGGTGGCTTAGAGAAGATAAAGAGAAGTAGAGAAAAAATAATCATAGAAAAAGTTGGTCCCGTCGGCCCAAAGGTCCTCCGTCTTTTTACTTTGTTGGCGTCGGATTTACCAACACTATGGGTTTCGGGTCTATGAGTTGAAACATACTGGCTGAGCAGTGGCAGTGCAGCTGTGGAGCACTGCAATAGTGACTGTGATGGTGATGAAGACGATGAACACTGCAATAGCGAAGTTCAACGAGGTATAGAGGAAGAGGAGAATAGGTAAAACAGAGAGGAAGAGAGTGACGAATGGAGACCCACTCACTAGGAAGCTCAAGAACAAGTCTCAACCACTCGCTATCTCTGGAAAGCGAAAGCACAAGCTCTCCAAGAAATGGCACAGAGAGCAGAAAGAGGGAATGGAGAAGGGTTTGGTGAGCATACAAGACGTGGAGATGGCAGTTGTTGAAGGCACTTCTCAAGATGCCAACAAAACGCCAAGAAAGTTTAACGTGAATAAGGGTTTGAAGCTCAAGCGTTCAAACCGTAAAGGTAAAAAGAAGAGAAGTTCCAAGCCTTTTGCTGAAGCTTTAGTGGATGCCATGGTAGAATAAATTGTGAGAAAACATAATATTATTGTCTTAATACTTGTACTATTTTTGAAGTGGTGCAAGCCTAGAGATAGGTTTTCTCTGAGCATGTGAGGGTTGGAAGGAGATTTTTCTTTTTCCTTGTTTCCAAAAGAAAAAAAAAAGGAAGAATAGTAGTAGCAATTAAATTTTAAATTGCTCTATACCATATTCAAAGAAACGTAGAAGATAGGAAATAAATGTCACACAAAATAACTTTTTATTGATCAGTATTGATAGGTTACAAGGAGATTCAAATACAACAAAGAAATTCAAATACTATAGCTCTATCTAAACTAACTCCAAATTCAAATACAATAGCTCTATTTAAACTAACTCTTAAATATAATGAAACAGAATGATACAAAATTCAAATTACAAATACAAAGTCAAAATCAAACCAATTCAAAATAACAACAAAAAAAATGTCCCTATTAGTGAGAATTTAAAAATAAATGAAGAGGATGAATGGAATTGGCAAGGTGTATCAAAGATCCTATCTTAAAAACGGTATTTTCTCCACTTGGATCGTAGTACAAATTTACAGGCGGCTTCTTAGGAAATCTGTCCCTATGATACAATGCCCGACTCTCAATCTTCTTTCTCAAAGTTTGTGGTACGAGGAAAAAGGAACCAATTGTACCAGTCATAGCCAGAAAAGTATTAAGACAAAATAGCGAAGAAGTAGGAGAAAAAAATACTACACGTTTTCTCATCTCCTTTTATTACAAGTACTACGTTTATATATATATATATATATATAACCACTCAAAGGTTACCAATAGAAAGACACCACTTTTCAATAGTAGACTTCTATTCAAAACACGTAACTGGAAGTAACCACCTATTTAATATAACTGCTTATATTTGATTTTTTAATTTTGTATTTAAAAATAATAAACGTTTTTTTATTATCTTACAAAATACTGCAACAAATCTTTGTGAGTGATTTCTTGGTGAATTGCAAGCCAGGTTTCCATTTTGAGAAAGACAAAGGTTTATGAGCAATATACCAGGGGCACGATTCAAGAACCCAATTCTTGGTTACCATGTCAGAAAATTTGATGAGATAAGCGTCATGACCCACACTGATCACATCAATGGAGCCTTTCTTACCCCAAATCTTGTTTGCAGTAGAATGAATAGTACCAGGATTTGGAGCTGATCCATAGAACTGCCCTACTAAGCAGTACTCCCAAGCTAGCATGCCTCCCCTTCAACTTCTCTAGGAATTTTAACAAGTAGTTGGCCATCAGAAAAGGAAGGAGCATAATACTGTAATCTTTTAGTGTCTGAGCAAGAGATCGGTTTTGAAATAGATATTTCCAACCGTGAGCAGTAGCATTGAAAGCATTCACAACAGAAGGACTAGGCGAACAATTGGGTGATTAGGTAGCGGATTTGCAGAGATATCCTTAGAAGAATCAGGAGCTACAATCTTAGATGATGTGGAACAACCAGTAAAATTTAGAACTTCAGATCTAAATTTCAATAACAGTTGATCAGCAGAGTTGTTAAAGATAAAAAATTAATTTGAGCATGAGACAAAAAAAATTGTGTCTTTTCTACAAATTTAAATTTTTAAGATAATTGGTAATTTAATTATTTTTTACATGTTATTAAAAGTTCAAATTTTGATTTTGAATTTTTGGAATGCTTTTTTTTTTAATATTTTACTCGGTTCTTTAATATGTAACATTTCAATTGATAACTCAATTATCATTTACAAGAGTAACCATTCATCTTGATGTAGGGGGAAATTCTTCATCCAATGACATAACGACATGTAGCCCCACTGAGGGTAAAATGATAATTTCATGACTAGATAGACTAACTAATCAAATAGCTACACTTGAACAAGGATATAATGATAAAATCACACCGAAGTCCTGATATTTCTATGACGCTCCAACTTATGGATAAATCAAATATCATTTAAATCCAGCTTATGGATAACCTTCCTACTTGCAAACAAATCCAATCTTATCGGAATATCCCAGCCAATGAAAGTTTTGATCCTAGCATGACATTTAGTGATCAATCATCCTCCTAATTGGACTATGATCCACAACACTATATAAGGGGCTATCACTATCAAAGGTATTCATTCACAATCTCGACTAAATCCTCCAGTTTTATATTGTTAAGCCCTATACTAACTTAGGCATCGGAGAGTCCCCTTGGAGGCACAACCCCTCCGGTCCTTCAGTGACTTTCTTAGGTTTTTTCTCATCTTTGTATGCACAGGTATCAAATCCCGACCATTCGTCTATTCGGCAGATTTTCAACATCAACAGATTAACGTCATCCATGAGAAAAATCTTAATCCTTTAAAGAAAAAGAACTCATACTGTCACGATGCTACCTAAGAATCCTACCAAAAATACTGTCGGCCCCATCACTTAAGCCTCCAGCAGCAGTCAACAACTTGGCTCTGAACTTCCTGCCATCCGAGAGTGACACCTCCGACCAAAACCCCAGCGAACCATCCGATGGGCGGACCAGGCATGAGCAAATCTCTCAGTCAAATCCAGTGGATCCTGATGTCCTAAGGAGTCCAAAGGCACAAATAGCACCAAACCCGACTGCATTGGTTACCTAGGAGCAATTCCTGGAACTCACTCAGTTGGTATCAAGCTTAGCTACCAGATTCGGGGCGCAGGCTCACCCTCCTCCACCTCCACAATCTCAGCAAAGCCCTCGAGCAACGAGGCACCTGAATCTCAACAAACCAGCCCATAACCGTTCCACCATCGGGTCCTTTCTCAACCTAGTGTCAAAGTCCCGATGTTTCTCCACCTCCAGAAACTACACCGAGCTGGACAAGAAACTAGAAGAAATGGATAGAAGAATAGGGGAAGTCTTCAAAGGAAGAAATACTAATGTCTTAGATGAGCTCAACTCCTAAGCTCATCTTTTCACATAGGACATCCTCAATGCTCTTTTTCCACGGCATTTCCAAATGCTTATTATAAAAGCCTACGACGGTACTACGGATCCTATGGACCATCTTCAGCTTTACAAAACCACTATGTTGTTACATTGCCATCTTGATGCTGTAATGTACCGGGCCTTTCCTCTGACCCTTGAGAAGGCCACTAGTTCCTAGTACTCAAACCCCAAACTTGCCAGTATTAGCCCCTTCAAAGAAGTAAGTCGGGCCTTCGCAGCCCATTTCCTTAAAAGTAAAGGACCCTACAAAACCTCCAAAAGCCTCTTAATCATCCTCCAACGAAAGGGAGAAAAGCTTCGAGAATACATTTCATGATTTAACGTTACAGCATAGGAAATTTCGGATCTTGATCCCACGGTACAGACCTTGGCATTAAAAAATGGGCTTCGATCAGGGTCCTTTAGCTCTAAGCTCACTAGGCGCCCTCCCAAAGATGTGAATGATATCCTTGCTCGGTCTGAGGAGTTCATGATCGCTGAAGATGACTAGACATTCCGAAAAGCAAAGATCCAAAGGAAAAGAGGAGAAAAAGAGATACTGTTGAATCAAAGAATGGTCCACCAAAGAAGCCTCGCCAAAAGCGCAACCAAAAGACCACCCATATGTTCGACAACTTTACCCCACTTAGTGCATCCAAAACTAACATACTAATGAGTGCCCAGAATCGGGATATCCTCCACTGGCCTTAGAAGACCCGTTACACTAGTGAGAACAAGGATCAGACTAGGTGGTGCCACTTCCATAGAGATTATGGGCACGATACCAAGGAATGTCACGCCCTCAAGAACCAGATTGAGTCCCTTATTCGCATAGGGTATCTAAAGGAATACATTGGACCTCGTCCTTTTCGAGGCAATGATGA
Organism: Bretschneidera sinensis; assembly: GCA_023935145.1. NCBI lineage: Eukaryota > Viridiplantae > Streptophyta > Magnoliopsida > Brassicales > Akaniaceae > Bretschneidera > Bretschneidera sinensis. Next base: position 75,639,101 of record CM043703.1, on the reverse strand, counting down.
TCGCCCCGTGCGAAGCCCTAAGCGCCCATTCTGACCGGATGCCAATCGAATGAACCTCGATCGAGGTGATCACTAGAGTTCTAGGCAGAGCCCTAAACGAAGTCCCAAGCGAAGCCCTAGGCCGAGTCCAAGGAGAAACAACCAAAATGTTAGACATCTCCAAAGTAACCAAGGCCACACCGCCACAATAACAGGGACGATCAAAAAAATTTACAGAGGACTAGCAGCAAAGGGGCACTCTTTAAAGGCAAGAAGAGCTTATGCTCGATCAGTAGCATCGATCAATCGACCATACAAAATGGTAAGGACAGATCAAGTGATCTCTTTCACAGATGACGATCTAGTAGGACTGTAGACCCCATGATGATGTGGTGGTGGTAACACTCCTCATCGCCAATTATAACGTTGAAAGGATCTTGATCGATAACGGAAGCTCGATGGATATTCTGTATTATAACACCTTCAAGAAGATGAAATTGAAAGATGACCAACTCAAGCCGGTAGCCACTCCTCTCTATGGTTTATCAAGGACGCCGATATTTGTCGAAGGCAGTATAGTCCTTTCGATTATTGCAAGATTAGCTCCACAACATGCCACCGTAATGACCACCTTCTTAGTAGTCAAGCACCTATCTTTTTACGATGTTATCCTCCGAAGACAAACTTTGAACGAGATAAGGGCAGTAGTCTCAACTTACCACCTAAAGATGAAATTCCCTACAGAGTATAGTGCTGGAGAAGTATGGGAAAGTCAACAAGCCTCTCGATCTTGCTATCTTAATTCCATCAAGGGACATAAAAAGGCTGAGGCCTTGCCTCTAAAGATCGAGGATCTGGAACTCAAGACTCCGCGGGGTCAACCTGTAGAGGATTTGATAGTTTTCCCTTTGAATGAAAAGGGAAATTCGGAGACCGTTCAGATTGGATCCGGGCTATTAGAAGACCTCAAGGAATCACTAGTCTCTTTACTTCAAAGGAACCAAGATTTGTTTGCATGGCCGGCCTTCGACATGCTCGGAATCAACCTTTGAGTCATTATCCATCGGCTGAATGTGGACTCGAGCCACAAGCCTGTTATACAAAAGAAGCTATCATTTGCTCCAGAGTGGTAAGAAGCCATAGAAAAAGAAGTAGACAAACTACTAGTAGTCGACTTCATCTGGGAGGCTCACTACCCGAAATGGGTCGCCAATGTGGTGATGGTGAAGAAGGCAAACGAAAAATGGAGGATCATCATAGACTTCACTGAGCTCAACAAAGCTTGTTTGGAGGACAACTTTCCTCTACCTCGAAAAACTAGCTGGTTGATGCCACCTCAGGGCACAAACTCCTTAGCTTCATGGATGTGTACTCAGGATACAATCAAATCTTCATGCACGAGCTAAACCAGTCGAAGAACGCCTTTGTGACCGATCGTGGATTGTATTACTACAAGGTCATGCCTTTGGAGCTTAAAAATGCAGGGGTAACCTATCACAGGTTGGTCAATAAACTTTTCAAAGAACAAATCAAAAGGAACATGGAGGTCTACATCGACGACATGCTAGTCAAGAGCATTAAGGTCGAAGACCATGAATCTGACTTAGTAGAAGCATTCGAAATACTCCAACATCATCAGATGAAATTAAACACCGGGAAATGTGCATTCGGAGTCACCTCTTGTAAGTTCCTTGGCTTTATGGTCACACAACGGGGAATAGAAGCTAATCCTGAGAAGATAAAGGCTATCTTAGACATGAACCCCCCTCGTAACATTAAGGAAGTGTAGAGACTAACTGGATGTGTAGCATCACTCAACCAATTTATGTCAAAATCGATCGAGAGATGTTTACTCTTCTTTAGGGCTATAAGGAAAGCGAGAAACTTCGTTTGGATTGAAGACTATCAAAAGACCTTCGAGAAACTGAAAAAAGTATCTAAAAGAGTATCTAAGTTCACCACCACTCATAACTAAGCCAATCATCGGGGAAGAGCTATATTTTTACATAGTAACGGGTCAGGATGTAGTGGCTTTAGCCTTGATCCGAGAAGAAAGTGGGATTCAAAAGCCTATCTACTATGTCAGTCGAGTCCTCTATGACGTCGAGGTGAGGTAGCTCCCCATCGAGAAAATAGCCTATGCACTTCTTATCACAACCCGAAAGCTCATACCGTACTTTCAAGCCCATACCATCATCTTTTTGACTGATAAGTCCCTAAGGCAAGTGCTCCACAAGTAAGATATATCAGGGAGATTGGTAAAATGGTCTATAGAACTATGGCATTTTGACATCTGGTACAAGCCCTGGACGTTCATTAAAGCACGAGCTTTGGCAGACTTCATAGTAAAGACCATATTCCTCGAAATGCCCGTCGAGAGGCAAGAACCCGAGGGAAACAAGCCAACAGCAACCTGGACGTTATATGTTGATGGGTCCTCAAATAGTACTGGTAGTGGAGCAAGGCTTATTTTTACTAGCCCTGAGGGCTTTATGATTGAATACACCCTCAGGTTGGAGTTTAAATCCACCAACAATGAAGCCGAGTATGAGGCATTACTCGTAGGGATGAAGCTTACAAGGATATTGGTTGCCCAAGCCTTGGAGGTATACAATGATTCACAATTTGTGATTAATCAGATGACTGATGAGTATGAGGTAAAAGGAGTAAAAATCATCAGATATCTTGAAAAGGCTTAAGAGCTTAGTGCAGCCTTTGAGAAGTTTCAGATAACACAAGTGCCTCGAGCATAAAACTCAAAGCATTTACCTTGGCACGACTTCCTCCTCTAGGCAGTCTGACCTAACGCAGACAGTCTACCTCGAAACTCTCTCCAACCCTAACATCGACGAAGCCTCGATCATGCCAGTTGCCGAGAAACAAACATAGATAGACCTGATCCTCCAATTTTTGAAAGATGGAGCACTCCCTGGTCAAAAGATTGAAGCTAAGAAGACCATCTCCCTCGCTTTGCGGTACACAATCATTGAAGGGCGGTTATACAAGAAGGGCCTCATAACTCCATATTTGAAATGCCTCGGGTCGACCAAAGTTGACTATGCTCTCCAAGAGGTCCATAAGGGTATATGTGACAACCATCTTGGAGGCTGAGAACTGGCTTACAAAGTGCTCAAACATGGTTATTACTGGCCGAAGATCCTACAAGATGCCACCAACGTGGTTAAGAGATGCAAAACATGCCAACAACACACCTTTATATCCTAACGGCCTGCAAACCTACTAACATCTATTACTAGCCCACTTCCCTTCGTTATGTGGGGAATAGACATTCTTGGGTCTTTTCAAGAAGCTCCAAGTCAGAAGAAGCACCTGATCGTGGCTATTGATTATTTCACCAAGTATACAAAGCAGAGCCCCTCGCTAAAATTTCGGATTACTAAACCGAGGAGTTTGTGTGGAAGTCAATTATATGTCAATTTGGAATCCCAAGGATAGTTGTCATTAACAATGGTAAATAGTTTGATTGCTCCCGACTCAAATCCTTCTGGCAAGATATCCAGATCGAGCATCAACTATCCTCAGTAGATTACCTCAGGCCAACAGGCAAGCCGAGGATGCTGATAAGAAATAGGTCAAACACTTACCAAATGTTCTTTGGGCCTATCGGACAGCTACTCGGACTCCAACTGGAGAAACCCCTTTCTTTTCAACCTATGGTTCAGAAGCCATCATCCCACTTGAGATAAGAGTCCATTCACTCCTAGTTCATCACTTCGACGAAGCCCTCAGAATAAACGCTGACCTGATTGATGAACTAAGGGACAGATCCCAAATCAAGCTTGCTGCTTGCCAATAGAGGTTGTCGAAGTATTATAACTCTTGAGTCTGAGAAAGAACATTTAGGTTACATGATCTGGAACTTATAAGGAAAGAAGTATCTCATCCCCAAGAAACAGGGAAGCTCCTCCCAAACTGGGAAGGACCCTATCGCATCAAGAGGGTTTGCCAAGCCGGGACCTTTGAGTTGGAAGACCTCAACAGCAATCTGAAAACTCGAACTTGGAATGCTGAAAATCTTCACAAGTTTTATCAATATAGATTCTCTTACCTTTCCAATTCACCTATGTAATTTTCAAAAGTTATCAATAAAAAGTTAGCTCAATTCTCTCGTCACATTTATTTTGTTAAGTGAAGGGCCCCGAGTTCCTTCTACTTAAATGAAGACCAAGGAGAAGGCCCTGAGCTCTTCCTCCTTATATGTCTCCTTGTTTTAAAATAAGTAAAAGGTCCCACACTCATTCTACTTATATAAAGATCGAGAAGAAGGCCCTGAGCTCTTCCTTCTCGGATTTCTCTTGATTGAAAATAATAAGAGTGAAGTAAGGACTGTGTGAAGTTAATCTCCTCCTTATAAAGTACTATGAATAATTGTAATTGATTTAAACAAGGGGAGTCACTTCAGATAACCGAGGAACGGAAACAGTTTAGCACACCTCCAGTAATTCTATAAACATTCTAGAAATCCTAAAGCAAGCCCAACAGAAAAAGCCTTGGCCCAGTCAATAGACCCCAAAATTAGAAGTCTTGGCTTAGCCAATAGGCCCCCACATCCAAAGCCTGGGCTAACTTATGGGCTAGAAGTCCTTGCCTAGCCAATAGGCCCAAAGATTGACTCCATAGACCACTAAATGGGCCAAAGGCCCATAGCTACGATAAAACCTACTGAAAAGAATCTTATGAAGCTTCAAGAGAATGTACATATGTCAATAAAAAAGCATATGGTCCTTGGACTTATCTTCAAAACTTCGAAGAGTTCGATTCAAGTCATCCTCCTCGAACCTATCTCCAAAACTCCGAAGAATTCGATCAAAGTCATCCTCCTCGAACCTATCTCCAAAACTCCGAAGAGTTCGATCCAAGCCATCTTCCTCGAACCTATCCTCAAAAATCCGAGGAGTTCGATCCAAGTCATCCTCCTCGGACCTATCTTCAAAACTACAAAGAGTTCGATCCAAGTTATCCTCCTCGGACCTATCCTCAAAACTCCGAGGAGTTCCATCCAAGTCATCCTTCTCGGACCTATCTCTAAAACTCCGAGGAGTTCGATCCAAGTCATCCTCCTTGGACCTATCTCTAAAATTCCGAGGAGTTCGATCAAAGTCATTCTCCTCAAACCTATCTCCAAAACTCTTAGGAGTTCGATCCAAGTCATCTTCCTCAAAACTATACCCAAAACTCCGAAGAGTTCGATTCAAGTTATCCTCCTCAGACCTATCTCCAAAACTCTGAGGAGAGCAATCCAATTCATCCTTTTCAAACCTATTTCCAAAGACTCCAAGGAATTCGATCCAAGTCATCCTTCTCAGACCTATCTCCAAAACTCCGAGGAGTTCGATCGAAGTCATCCTCCTTGGACCTATCTCTGAAACGATCCAAGTCATCCTTTTCGGACTTATCTACAAAATCCTGAGGAGTTCGATCCAAACCATCCTCCTCGGACCTATCTCCAAAACTCCGAAGAGATCGATCTAAGTCATCATCCTCGAACCCATTTCCAAGGACTCCGAGGAATTCACCCCAAGCTTACCTCCTCGGACCTTTTGCTCTTAACTCTGAAGGATTTGCTCCAGTTTCAAGCCCCTCGGATCATTACCCTCCTCACTCAGAAGAATTCTTCCCAAGTCTGTGCTCCTCGGACTCATCACTTCTCTCCTAACTCTAAGGAGATTACCTCATGTTAACATTTCTCAAGACTCCATCAAAGATAACCATGAGAAGCTCGAACCTTACACATTCCTTTATGAAGAGGTAGTGTTGAGCTATTAAGCCTCATCGGAGTTTACATTCCCTTCTAAGGAGGTAACACCAAGCTATTATGCCTCCTTAGAGTACACATTCTCTTCCGATGAGGTAGTACCAAGCAGTTAAGCCTCCTCGGATTTTACATTCCCTTCCAATGAGGTAGTGTTGAGCTATTAGGCCTCCTTAGAGTACACATTCTCTTCCGAAGGAGTAGTGCCGAGCTATTAGGCCTCCTTCGAGTACACGTTCTCTTCCAATGAGGTAGTGCCAAGCTGTTAGGCCTCCTTGGAGTTTATATTTCCTTCCAAGGAGGTAGTGCCAAACTATTAGGCCTCCTTGGAGTTTACATTCCTTTCCAAGGAGGTAGTGCCGAGCTATTAGACCTCCTTAGAGTACACATTCTCTTCCAATGAGGTAGCACCAAGCTATTAGGCTTCCCCAAAAGCACAACACCTCCAGTCCTTTGGCAATTTTCTTAGGTTTTCTCTCATCTTTATGCGCCCAGTTATCAAATCCAGATCGTTTGTCTACTCGGCAGATTTTCAGCATCAACACATCCATTACTATCAAAGAGAGGGTGGTACCATATTTTCCTTCTTCCTTTTTCTTTTTCTTTTTCTTTTTCATTTCTTTCTTTATTTTTTTATTCTTGTAAATCATTTTTCCTAGTTTCTCAAATACGATCATTAAAGGTAAATGAGAAAATGAAAAATGAAACATGAAATTTAGAATGTGCTAAACGCGGTGAAATTCAGTTTAAAAGTTCATAATCTTTGAAGATAAAGCACGGAAACGGTGGTCATAATAGAGGAAATCTAAAAGTTGAACAAGGAAATCCGAAAAACTATCATGATGTCAAGACCAATTGTAACATGGAAAGAAAGGTGAATGTCACTGTACCATCAATAAAATGATCTATTTTGGATAATCCAAGTACATGAAAATTTTATTTGATCTTTGCTCAATTGTACCTAGCTCGAAGTAGGCGAACCTAGGCCATGTAGTGAATCTTTTCGATGATGAAGAAAAAAACAAAAAGGGTTTTTCGTAAGAATATCAGGCCATAAAGCAACCTTTTTATCTCAGCAGATTCTTCACGTCAAAGGAAGTCGACTCACTTGTTATGTGGTGGCATCTTTTGAATCTTTTCAATGAAGTTAAGCATTGTCTCCTGACCTTTCTGATCTGTACAAAATGGAAAGGTATTTAGAAATGGAAAATCCAATCATATTATATATACTACATAATGTTTATACTTTTAATAATAAAACAATTGCAAGAAACCAATTTATTATGCATATCACTGACCAAGCTTGGGTATGGTGTGCCCCTTCGGGTGATGGATTACTACAGGGTCTACAAACGATTCCAGCATAGCAGCTCCCCCTGTCTTCAAAAAATCCGTCTCCCCTACACCAATTATCGTGCTTATAGATGAAACATTCAACCACTTTTCCTAAAATCTAAGCTCTTCATTCTTCCTATATGTCAATATCCCAATTCTTTTGCACCATTTCTGCATTTAATTTGTGTATCAAAAAGTTTCTTTTTGGATGGTACATTCCTCAAAACTTCTACCAAAGGAGAAGATACAATTTTAACCCAGTAATCCTTTCATTAATTGTGGTTAACTAATAAGAAGTTATCATTTATTAGAAATGCATAATGAGAATTTGCACATTTCTCAAATCATGATGAGTCCTTGCTATATATTTTGTTTAACCAAGCATTTATGCGGTAAAAACTTTTGAGAAGTGTTTAATTACCAATGAAGTGCATGGATGGGCACTCAATAGGAGATGAAAATGCATTAGCTGCCAGTTTAGGCTGCCCAAACTTCAATCCTCCAAACATAGCCCCTGATATTATAATCAAAAACTTTATCTTCTGCACTTTTGTAAAAGCCATACCCTACAATTTTAGCATTCAAGCGCATTACTACTAAAAATTCCATTCTCATCCTCTCCAAAGCCAACCAAAAAAAAAATACTTTCAATGGGCTATTCAAACTACGTTTTAGTAAACCAGAATTTGATTTGTACCTCTGCTTGCATTCCCGGCACAGCAGCTGATATAAATGCTCCCTGTAATTCATGAATTCATTTTTAGAAAGATTGCTAATTTGTAAATAATTCTTACAAGATGGTTGTAGTAAATGACATCTTTCAATTCACCTGGGAAAAACCCTGCAAACCATCAAAAGGGCCATGCTTTATCATGTAATCTTCAATATATGCCACACATTCTTCAAAGTTACTGTACTTTGTAAAATCCTACAAAACAAATTATACGTAACAATATTGTTGCTTACCCAAAAACAAAAATCGAATTCTGTACTAACCTGATTACTCTGATACCATTCATAGTAGGGAGGATCAAAGATGCCATCAACATCAGACTTTCCTTTGGCTGGAAAAGGGCCGTCAAGGAAATCAAGATCAAGCTTTTCTAGCACAGATTCAGGCCACCTTCCAATCAATTTCTTGAGGATTTTGAGCACTTGTTCTGAATTCATGGAGACATAGAATTTTAGGTTTCTTCTGGGTTTGACTTTCCATCAAACTTTCCCCAAATTGCCAATTCCTATCTTCTCTTCTAGTTGTTGAAGTTTATCACCTTATGCTGGTGTAGATGGACTTTTTAATTTAGGAAGCTGCTGGCTGCAGTTATATTTTTTTAACCATTCAGACATTTACCAAAGTGACCTTCTCCTCTGCTAAGATGTTTGTTTATTTTAACTTCTTGTACTCCATATACATGCTTTTTCACAAGTTTTGGGACCATTTGTTCTGGTAAACTTGTCATAAGCTTGTGCTTGATGGGTTAGGTTTTTATTTTTATGTGATTGGCTTTTTCAACTTAAAGGTTTGTGGGAGCCATTGATATCATCATCACGCAATGTAAAAGAACATAGTCATAACTGACCCTAAAAAAAAAAAATGGAAAGTACATTTGTATAGTTGGGTATAAAGAACTCTACATTTATATCATTGTATTTTTAAAACATGCATATATATCATTTATTTTATTTATAATTTTATTTTTAGTTACAAAATCGTTACTGTCGTTGATGTTTCATTAGTCAACTATTACTATACTAGTCAAAAAAAGCAAGACATCTATTTCTAAAACCTAAAATTTCCCCTGGTTCATTACCTCCAGAACTCTTTTCTCCATACCACACTAAAAAAGGGAGAAAAACCAATAAGTAAAAATGGAAGTGGTGTCTTAGTTGATTCGGATAGAGAGAAAGAGAAGGGATCTGGTTTCAATTTTTCACTTTCAAAAACCTAAAATGTCTTTTTCTTTTTCATGGGATTCCCTAAAAATCTCAAAAAAATTGCAAAAGCAAAAGGGAGTTGAGTTGATTCAAAAATAGAGAGAAAGTGAGAGGTGACTTTTCGACCAAAATTATTAATTTTTTTTACAAATAATTTTCAAAGCATAAAATTTCGTTTTAATTTCTCCAAACAGTAACGCGACGTAGCACCTTGGCTCGCTAAATAGTAACGCCCCCACGACATTTTAGTCGAAATAGAGGTCCAAAGAACCATTTTTGCATAGCTATAATGCTTTTATTGTGGATCTGACGGCATAAAAAATTAGCTCGGTGGTGGCTATGGAGCAGATGGGAGGTTTTTGTTGTGTGAGAGAGCCCATAAGATTTTTTTTCTTTGGGTTTTATTCAATGTGCCTGGTTCACAGAGAGAGAGAAAGAGAGAATGGTGAGGAAGAAAAATATTTCTTTTCTTTGGGGGGTTTCTCTAGGATTGTTGCAATGGTAGAGGAAGAAAATTTTCGACGGGAAAATGGAGGTGCGGTTGTGCGATGGCATTTTTGGGGAGAGGTCGTTTTAGGGTTGTGGCTCTAATTTTGTGGATGGATGAGATGATGGCGTGTTATGTGCTTTTCTTCATTGGAAGTACTTCACGATGTCTGTTGTGGCTGAAATTAGAGGAGAAATTGGTGGATTTTGCCAGAGATGATGGTGGTCATTGATCTTGGGGGAAGGGGGCTCACTGCGATAGAAAGAAAAAGATGAAGTTTTTTCCCAATTACTCCATGTTTCTCGGGAAACTTAGGTTCTACGTGGAGGATTTGTTCGTGATGAAGTGTTACATGAGAAGAGAGAGAGAGAGAGAGAGAGAGAGAGAGAGAGGGACGATGAGAGAGAAGGGAGGAAAGATTACTCTAGTTAACTGAGCGTAAACGAGACAAAATGAGTTTTATATATATGGGCAGTTTCGTAAGTTTTTCTGTCATGAGTTCACAATCATATTAGGGTCAAACAAGGTCTAATAATGTATGCATATGTTTTAAAAATATAATAATGTTAATGTAGAATATGTTATGTTATAATGATACGAATATAATTTTCTTAAAAAAAAATATTTTAGACTCCAAATATATAGGCATGCTCTAAGATGGAAAAGCAAATCCTACTCATAATTGAAAGAAAGTTACAACTCAGTTGTGTCTAAATTGAAGAATGTTCGGATCGGAATGTTTAGCACCATTTTTTTTGTGGAATTTATTTTTGGGTACATTTAAGGGGAGGGAATTGAACTCTGGTTTTTTATGTAGAGAATCTAGAGGTTTAGGCCAAAAAATCCGAGTACACTCTTGGTGGAATTAGTGACATTAATGGATAATATATTATGTTTCCTTTAACCTACTTGACTCTATTAATCAGGATTTACAGAGCCCCTTGATATTTTTTAAATTTTTAATGCTCTTCTTTGATTTTATTGATCAAGCTAAGCATAATTATCTCTATGCCTCTCTCATCTGTACAAAAGACAGGAAAAAAAGAAGAGAAAATGAGAATTTCATATCATATAGGATATTTCAAAAATATATATATATATATATATATATATATATATATATATATATATATATATATATATATATAAAAAGTAGAATAGTTCAAGAGTGTTACATAAGTAATGAAATGGACACACCATATACATATCAAATTTTTTTAAAAAAAATAAACAAAAAAACACATACATTCAAATTAAAATTCAAATTTTGTATATATAATCGTAAAGAGATTTTGGTCCAACCAATAAATTTAAAAATTCAATAAAAAAAAACCTTTTACAAGGCAATCAATGCGTTAGTCCAACCAAAATTTAGGCAAAAAAAAAATCTATACATATCTCTAAATCAATCAAGAATTTTAGATTCAATTGCAAACAATCATTATAGTCAACGACCGTTATTAATTAACATAGATTTTATTATCTTAATTTAATTACTTCAATTTTTATATGCATTGATCGGATTACAATTTAAAGAAACCAGAAGTTATATAATATATGCATAATTTTTATATATAAACAAATTATTATATATTACTAAGGAAAAAGGATCTAAACTATTGAGATTAGTTTTGTACTAGAAAAAGATTATAAATGAATCATCAAAATAGAAAAGAATAAGAGCTTCAAATTACCTGTTTATGTTCAAAACATTTGGAGACCGTAAAACCTACCGAATGAATAATCCAACTTATATAGTAACCTCAATTTGCCCTACTTTCTTTCAAGCATACAATTGTTTATGATCGAATGCATTGCGGTAAATATTTAGTTTCCCTTTCCAAGGCACAAAGAGATCTCACATTGACTTATTTTGAGTTAAAAAATTGCAACATTATGCCACTTACTTCTTTATGAAAAGACTTGATGAACCCAAGATGAGTGAAATTGATTTTGGAAAAAGAAACCGACAATTCGTTGAACATCTCATGTTTCCTTCTTTATATTAGAACCCTATATTAATATTCAATTGATTTTTTTAGTTCCTTGAAGAATCTTTGAAGTAGACTACATTTTTACTATTTTAGTCACTGTTTTGTCAATTTTCTATTTTTATGTGAAACCGTACGTATCTATGTTTTTTATTTGCTAAAATTTCATTGCTAACCTTACACCGTATCTATGTTACTTTGAATTGAATGCATGTAAATTGCATAAATAGCCATGTTATGTTCAAGCCACCATATCTTTGAAATATTGAATCGAAAATCTCACATTTAATCATTCCTAATGATTAAATGTAATTCTTTTGATGCTAAAGCATAGTAAGGATTATCAATTATATTAATGAATTTTTGAGGAATCAATCTAACATATTAGGTTTATTAAATAAATAAACAAATATGGTAATTTTCATGTAACATAATAAGCTTGAAGAATATTTTTTTGGAGATTTTAAAATTCAAATTCAAATTCAAACTTTGTATATATAATGACAAAGACATTTGGTCCAATAAATAAATTCAGGAAATCAATATAACCTTGCAACACAATCCATGCATTAGATCTAACAAAAAATTAGGTCAAATAAAATATATGTATATCTCTAATTCAGTCAAGAATTTGGAGTCAATTGCAAACATTCATTATAGTCAAAGACCATTATTAATTAACATAGATTTGATTACCTTAACTTAATTACTTTAGTTTTTATATGCATGGATCGGATTACAATTTAAAATAAAACCCCAGGAGTTATGTAATACATACATAATTTTTATCTGTAATAGATTCTTATAGACTACTAAGGAAAAGTGATCCAAGCGAATGAGATTAGTTTTGCACCCGAAAAAGATGATAAAAGAATCATCAAAAAAGAAAAGAATAGGAGCTTGGAATTACTTGTTTGGGTTCAAAACTTGCACCGCTTAAAGCAAATATAGTATTATATACTATATATTAGATTCCAAAAAAAAAAAAAAACTAATATTTAATGATAATATCATATATGGGAAGCTAATTTTTAGACTATAATCAAAGAGCATATTTTCAACTCAATTAGTATACCCGAACTAGTAATGCTCAAACAATATTTTATCCAACCATTAAGTATGGTGTTCTTGCAAAAGTTGAAGAAAGACAGTAGGTGCACACCTTAAGAAAAGAAATATATGCTTAAGAAAGGCAAGAACTGTAATGATCCATCCCGGACGAGTTCACCCAAGATGATATAGTCACTTTTTAGCACAAAGCATAACTTACATGTAACAAACTTTTTCCATAACTTGAAAGATAATTATAACATACACGCCTCAATTCTTTTTAAAGGAGATAAAAAAGTTTATTACATATTTTATAAAAATAAATACATTTATGCATGTTTATATACAAGACTTATTTATAAATATCACAAGTATTTTTATTTTCTTTTTTTTTTACTTTTCTGAGGATGCCAACCACGGAGACCCACCTATATACTCACAAATAGGCCTCAAGTCAAGGTGTTCTATCAACACTACAAGATAACTTACATATGCCGGCGCTTCCGCAATATATTTACCGCCGGCACTTTCGTGAAGCGCCGCAATAGTCAAAGAACCCATTTTCGCCGCTTTTAAGCGCCGGAATGTGCTACTTTCATATTTAAGCACTTTAAAGCGCCATAATATGAAATGGGTTTCGTGCATATCCCGGCGCTTTAAAGCGCCGGTATATGCTCCATTCATATTTCGGCGCTTCAAAGCGCTGGAATATGATAAAAAAATTTCACAAATATGACAGTTCTTTGCCGTATCCCGGTGCTTTTTCCTCCACTGCCGAAATCACACCTCAAAACCTAAAAGCCCCTTTCTCTCTCACAGTATTCTCTCTGGATCTTTCTATTCCCAGCTGGCTCTCAATTCTACAGTCGATTCAAGTCCGTAAGATTGCATTCGTGACTTCACCATATTGCTTCTTCTCACGCGATTATCTACTGAGACCTTGAGGTAAGATTTTGGGTTTCTTCATTTTGCGAGATTTTGGGTGAATCTCTTGTTGAACTTGTGTTCTTGTTGTTTCTGTAGATTTCTTTCTTCAAATCCTCATATTAAGCTCTCAAATTACTATTTTCTCTCAATTCTACAGTCGATTCAAGTCCGTAAGACTGCATTCGTGACTTCATTGTATTGCTTGTTCTCGTGCGATTATCAACTGAGACCTTGAGGTAAGATTTTGAGTTTGTTCATTTTGCGAGATTTTGGGTGAATCTCTTGTTGAACTTGTGTTCTTGTTGTTTCTCTATATTTTTTTCTTCAAATCCTCATATTAAGCTTTCAAATTACTGTGTATGCTTCTGGTTATGTTGCCTTGCTTTGCAGCTTGGATAGCTTGTAATGGTAATGTTGTTATGGTGAAGGATTTCGATTGTTTTCTTTTTTAATCTTTGTTTTTTCCCCTTATTTATTGTGAGAAAAAAAGTAATAATGAACCCATTTGCTGGGGCCATTAATTGAGGAGCAAAGTTTCTCAATGATGTCCATAAAGGTCTTCGTTCCTGCATTTTTTTCTTTACATTAACAAAGAACCCTTAACATATCAAATCATGCAGAACACTGCTAATTTCAACTGAGATTGCTTGACTAGAAATACGCATAACTTCAACATTTAAGCCATTCTTCTAAAGCACCCAAAAATGAGTATTAACTAGATTCCCATGCAGAATATTAGGAAAATTTATACGCTTTGCAAAGCTATGTAATTCGGACCCAACATGTTTAGGCTTTAACAATAGAAGCAATGAAGCTTTATTTTGTCTAATCATTTTACAATGCAAACCAACTTTATCCAAGCTTCCCACCCCTATAATGTTCCAAACAGTAGAGCTAAACATCAATCATATATAGGAAGAGGAATATTAGGGACCTTGCTTTTAGCTCGGGTCCTTTTGGTCTTATTTTTAATAGATTTAGCAACTATTTCTTGTGAGGGAAGCACAAGACCTTTTTGAATCAAAGTTGTGAAAATCTTTTTGGAGAAGTTTTTGAAATCTTTTATGGAACGAGGTGCGAACGACTTTTTTAAATTTTTCTCTGGAGTTTCATTTGAAGATGAATAACCTTTGACAAGAGGGTAGTGGATTGTTTCCGGATGTTTAACATCATCTACACTATGAAGCATTTCAGTGTTGCTCTTAACGGGGAAATTAAGTATTTTATGGTAGCTAAGGGGAAAGATCTGACCTGAGGAATAAGGATCAGATTATATATCTTCATGAATGGTGTGCAAATGATCAAGGTCATATTTAGCAAGCAACTCAGACTGTCCTAGAGTGGCCTCAGGGACCAAAAGAGGGATGGAATGCCTACGAAATCTCTCACCTATTTGCTTGTGGTGAGAGATTTCGATTGTTTTCTTTTTTAATCTTTGTTTTTCCCCTTATTTATTGTGAAAAAAAAGGTAATAATGAACTTGTTTGCTTGGGACATTTTCTTCTAGATTTATTATTTTTTTTTTCATTTGTTATCATCTGTATGTATAATGGTAGGTATGCCCTGTAAATGCACACTTTGTTTTTCTTTCTTTTAAAGTTGATTATATGAGCTGTGATTATGTTATGATCTTAAGCATGTGCCGTTGCTAAAAACAAAGATCTGCCACAATAAATAAAGAAACATTCATTACATTTGAAGATTCGAAGTAACTCTTATTTATTCATTAGCAAAGACAAAATTATATTAACATCACAAACTTAACTCTTAGAAGCATTATTCATTTATGGTTATTGCTTCTTTTCCTTGATGTTATCTCTCTCATTCATCATGTTTCCTAAGCAAGTTTATATCCCAGTTTTTCTTTTTTACTGGTCTTATGCAAAAGAATGAATCATCCCCTCAGATTTTCCATTTCACAGTTTTCTGTACAAGTATTCATCCCCTCACAAGCTACTAAGGACTGCCTTTTCACAAAGAATTATATATATATATATATATATATATATATATATATATATATATATTATATTTCCTGTTTGATGCTTTGAATTTGTGTTGGTGGTCATAAAGTTAGAACTATTTATCCTTTCCACCTATGTAGCATAGCTTATTCCCTCTGTTATTAAGTTCAAAGTGGATATCTACTGAAGAATAGGGAAGTAATAAGCTTTATCTGTAGCTTTATATGCATCTCAAGTAATCAAAGCATGGGATTTATCCATTTTGCTTGATTGACAAGGGGGAGCTTGCACCACTCTATGACTTTGTCGAGTCTATTCTGCTGTAATAGTGCCATGTGATTTTTCTCTCTTTTTAGTAGTCTGAATATTTTGGGTACAAATTTTTGTGAGCTTCTGTTTGCTCATGTAATTTTTGTGGAATGAGATGCATCCTCAAAGCATCCGTGCTCTTCCTATATCATTAGTCCATGTGATGACTTGGTTCTTACTCATGATTCAAGAGAAACTTTTGTTCCCTATTGTAATTATGAGTTGTTGTTGCTGCATCTTTATAAGCTCCTCATGTTGGTTGCAACTTCTTGATTATAAATATTTTCAAGAAAGAAGCAGAGTACATTTCTTGCTTGCTCTGGTTCTAACTCACCTTCCTTCCATCTTACCGCTCTTATTTTGGCAAAGGCAAAACAATTCATCCCATGTAAAAACAATTCATCCCATCAAATTCAGAATAATTTGAAAACTAATAGCTCCAAGAAAAATAAACTTTCTCTTCTCTTTTATTAATAATGTCAGAAGATTGAATCTATTACAACCTCTAGTTCTTAAGAAATAATTTTTTTTTCTTGATAATTGTTGTTAGGTAAGGTTTGTATTTTAGATTCATTTAAAAGTTCTAATATCTTTTATTGTTAATAGAATATATTTGGTGTTCAAAAGAGGGGGGGGGAAAACTTAACTGGGAGGAGGTAAATTTTCAATTGTCACATTACTCGCTTTTTTTTGCCTTTATGGTTCTCAATAGATGATTCATTATAGAAGACTAAGTTCAAAATTAGTTCTATTGTATCATTCAATATATGGTTCTAGGTTGCTTGTTTTTGAAATGGTATATGATAAAATAATAATTGAGACATAAATTGTTTATTGTTTCGTAAAACCATTATGATAGATCATTTTATAAATTGCTTTTAGAGGTAATTGATATAATTTTTGTTTTTTAGACTTAATTAACACAATTAAAACCATTATGATTGAAATAATAACATTGAGATTTACTTGTCTTTACATGAATAGTTTGTTTTTATATTGGGATACTTTGTATATAATATTAAATATAGATTCTTTGAAAAGATGAGTATAAATTCATATGGTGATTGATCTTAGAAACGAATTTAGGATTGTTTTCTGGTAGGTCAAAGTATTTACTCAGTTTGTTTTATCAATTTCAGTTCATCCACTTACCAATCAAATCTAAGTTTGTGATTATGCCTTCTTTTGCCAAAATATTACATTTCTGACTTTCTTAACATTGTTTTAGGAAAGGCTATTAGCGTCATCTTAAAATGGATAAAAGTTGGATAGATAAACCAAGGTCGAGTAAAGCCTATATGGATGGTGTTGCAAACTTCATTATATTTGCATGTCAGAAAGCTTGTGGTTGTGGCAGTATTGTTTGTCCATGTAGGAGATGTGGTAATTGTTATTCATTCAAACCAGAAATTGTTCAAGAGCATCTATTGTATAATGGGTTTAGTCCAGGTTACACTGAGTGGCATTTTTATGCGGAGAAAGTCTCTCGTATAGACCACACTCACACTAGTTTACAACCCACTAGTGTTCCAGTTGGCTTCATGGGACGAGATGACGTGTTGGGTTTGCTCCGAGGTGCCTTCGAGGTAACTTGTGAAAACCCAAACAATGAATCGTTAAGTTTAGGAATCGTAGTGGGATCTTCCAATGAGCATGTTGAAGAGCAACAGGCTCATGGTGGGTTTGAGTTCAATAATTGTGGTGATCCTTCACACATCGAACACCCAGTTGGTTCTGCTATTGATAAGACGACTCAGTATCGCAATTTGATGAAAAATTACGATATTGAACTTTATCCTGGTTGTCAGAATTTCACAAAGTTAAGTTTTATGTTATATCTACTACATCTCAAATGTTTGAATGGGTGGTCTAGTAAATCTCTTACTATGTTGCTTGAGTTTATCAACATGGCATTTCCGATGTGTGCTCCATTGCCATCAAATTATTATGAAGCCATGAAGATTATCAAAGGATTGGGTCTGGGCTATGAGAAGATTCATGTTTGTCCTAATGACTGCACACTATATTGGGGTGAGCATGTGAATGATGAATTTTGTCATGCGTGTGGTGTGCCGCGGTGGGTTAAAAACAATGTTGATGATGAGGATCCGTTAAATGAGATGGATGGTCAATCTAAAAAGAAAAAGCCAGCTAAAGTATTGCGTTATTTTTCGCTAATACTGAGATTGAAGAGGATACATATGTCATCTAAAATCGCTTCGTTAATGAGATGGTATGATAAAGATCGGACAAAGGATGGGATTTTAAGACACCCAGCGGATGGATTAGCCTGTGAGTTTGATATTTTGTATCCTAATTTTGTAGCTGATCCTCAGAATGTTAGGCTTGGCCTAGCTAGTGACGGGTTCAATCCCTTTCGAACAATGAGTTCAACTTATAGCACATGGCCCGTTCTTTTGGTCCCATACAACTTGCCACCGTGGCTTTGCATGAAGCAAACATCCTTCCTCCTTTCAATGGTTATTCCTGGTGAGAAAAGCCCCGGTAATGATATTGACATATTTTTTCAACCTATAATTAAAGAGTTGAAATAATTATGGGATGGTGTTGATGCGTTTGATGCGTCCACCAATTAAAGCTTTAAGCTGCGCGCTTCTCTTCTTTGGACCATTAATGATTTTTCAGCCTATGCAAATTTATCTGGTTGGAGCACCAAGGGGCGGGTTGCTTGTCCATATTGTGGGGAATCTACGCATTCTGTATGGTTAAAGCATAAGGGAAAGTTTTGCTATATGGGTCATCGTCGATGGTTAGCAGAAAACCATGAATTTCGTTTTCAAAAGGATCAGTTTGATGGCACCATAGAGTTGGGATTTGCTCCTGTTCCACCGTTTGGGCATGATGTTTTAAGACAACTAGAGGGTGGAAACTATAGCTATGGTAAAACCTCGAAGCCTTCTAAGAAAAGGGCAAGAGAAGATGTTGGTACCTCTACGGGGCAAGTGCTAGTGGATGAAGTTGATAACTTTTTTTAGGGTGTGGACGATTTCCTTGAAAATGTTGATAATGGGGATATTCCCATGGATGAGAGAGTTGTAGATACAATATGGAAAAAAATAAGCATTTTTTTTTAGTTACCATATTGGAAAGACAATCTATTGCGTCATAATTTAGATGTGATGCATATAGAGAAGGATGTATGTGATAATTTCATTGGAACAATATTGAATATAGATGGTAAGATTAAAGATAATAAGAAGGCACACCGCGATCTCGAGGAAATTGGTATTAGGAAAGACCTCCATTTAGTTGTTCTTCCTAATGGAAAATATTACTCGCCTCCAGAATGCTACACTATGTCCACGAAGGAGAAGCAGAATTTCTTGACAGTTTTGGCAAATCTTAAAGTTCCTGATGGGTATGTGTCAAACATCTCGAGATGTGTCAACCTAAAGGATCGTAAGCTGTTAAACTTTTAGAGTTGATGAGTGAAAAACATTGCATATTTTGGCAACTTAATTTATATTTGTTAGCTTAAGAATTTGTTACTTTGAGTTGTTTTCATTGTTTTTCAGGTTTACAAGCACTGGGAAAGGAGTTTCACTAAAATTGCCAGAATTGCCCGTACAGATCAATCATCTTTGAAAATTAAACTATATTGATTCAAGAAGAACTAGGATATGAGCCATATATGCTTAGAAAGATCCAGAAGTCTATTTTCTGGAGAATTTTACGGCTCATAAAAATGATTTTTCTACAGAAAGTTATGGCCATTTTAGTAGACAAAGGTCAGGTTGTGCGGGCTGTGCGGGATTTCAGCATGAACAGAAGTTTTGAAGGGCATATGAAGACTTAAATCCAACATCCTACATCGGTTGGAAACACATTTCTATAACCCACATCCCACATCGGATTGGAAACACATTCCACTTGTGGTATTTGCCTCTATAAGACCTACTCCACTTCATCATTCAGTGTGCAATTCCTGAACCACTTTGGTGTTTACCGGTGGACGTCCGCTAGCATTCTGGTGGATCTCGAAGGCTTTGTCACCACGAGGGGAAGTGTCGCTCGTCAGCGAGTGGAATTTCTCCCATGTAAAGTTGTTTATTTATTTCTTTATATTCAGTTGTTTTAGTTTAAATGTTTAGCACTTTTTATTATAGTTTTATAGTTATAAGTAGCTAGACTCTTCAGCTAAGGTTGAAGATGAAGCCCCACCGTTGTTTGGCGTAGTAGTTCAGATTTGCTCAAATCTGACAATTTTTAGTATAAATGTTCTGTCAATTATTTGAGTTAATCTTATAATTGATTGAGTTTAAATTGTCTGTTGGATATTCCTTGTGTTTCATCTGATGGATACATTGAATGCTTTTCGATTAAATTGGATTTCTTTTGTGATTTGTTAAGAGCGGATACATTGGATGCTTTTGGTTTAATTGGGATATTCTTTGTTTTTTGTCTTATAGTTGGATTCATTGAATCTTTTGATAGGCTATTTTTTAGGACATATATGCTTAAACTTTGGTGGGGTAGATTCGGAAACCTTAGTGTTTTTCATTAGTTTTTAAATCAATTTAATTTAAGTTTATATTTCTTTTGCGACATATAAATTACAATTCGGAACTAGGTTAAGATAAAGTTAATTTAAATTAAAAATATATTTTCACAACGCAATTCCCTGTGGATTCAACCTCGCACTTGCACAACGTTATACTGCAAACGACTCGTGCGCTTGTGAGTAATTTAAAACTCACAACAAGTTTTTTGCGCCGTTGCCGGGGAATTGTTTGGTTTGTGAAAATTTTTGGTCTAAAATGATTTTATTTTTCTACTAGTTAGTTATCTTTTTTGTTTAAAAAAAAAATTATGTGGATGAATCCAACGCCGGTTTCACAGTCTTTAGAGGACGCCCTCAAGGATTTCATTAAAATGACCAGCCCGTCCCTCAATGCTGCCAACACATTCAATGTTGATAGTTGTTCCATCTGTGCTAATCCTCTGCATTTAGCACAGAATTGTCCATCAATGCCGGCTTTTGCCGAGTATCCCATGGAACAAACGAATGCTTTCAATGAGTGTTGTTGGCAATCAAATGGATCTTACTCTGAAACATACAATCCAGGGTGGTGGGACCACTCTAATGTTTCATAGACGCAGAACCAACTGAGGAATCAAGGAGGAGACCATTATCATGCTCACAATCAATACCCTCCCGAATTTCCTCCACCAATTCCAAGTTATGGTCACTCAGCTTATCCAGCACCATCACCCGTTTACCAAGCTCCCATTCAAGCACCAGCGTCAGTTTCACAGTCATTGGAGGATGCTCTCAATGATTTCATGAAAACGACTAGCCAATCTATGAGTGAAGTGATGAGTGCAAGAATAGAAAACACCCAAGCGATTGCCACACTAGAGAGTCAAATTGATCAAATCGCAAGTTACGTGAGTGAAGGAGAGGAAGGAACGTTCCCCAGTCAAACTGGTCCTAACCCAAAGGAACAGTTTGCATGGGAAATTTGTTAACTCCTATGCATTGGCAGGAACAAGTGCAATCAATTGTCCCATTGAGGTCTGGGAGACAAGTGCACAATCAAGTGGAAGAGAACCCTGCTATGCACCAAGGGCAAGAAAGTGGCAACAATGAGAAGAGAGATGCTGAGTCATCTACAGCCACACCTATTATTAATGATCTCTCTAGGTCGTTTTTACCTAAAGTGCCTTACCCTGAGAGACTACAAGCGCCCAAGAAAGAAGGGAAGTCTGAGGACATTTTGGAGGCATACTTTGCTCAATTTGAAGACGATTTGGATTTAGATAAGTTGTTTGAGCAAGCAAATGCTACTTTGGAGTTGCTCCTCAAAAGATCAGTGAGACGGAGGAAACCACAATACCTGAACCCCCCAAGAAGGAACTTAAGCCTTTATCGGACAATCTTAAGTATAAGTTCCTAGGTCCAGCAGATTCTTTGCCTATAATGATAGCTTTAGATTTGGGTGATGCTCCAGAGGAGAAATTATTGGATGTCTTAAGAGAGCATAAGGAAGCTATAGGCTGGACTATTAAGGAGGTCAAAGGAATCAACCCCTCGTTGGTAATACACACGATACAGTTAGAGGAGAATGCTAAGCCATCGAGGGAGCCACAAAGAAGGCTCAACCCTGCTATGCAAGAGGTTGTGAGGGCAGAAGATATTAAACTATTAGAGCCAAGGATCATTTATCCTATCTCTGATCGCAAGTGGGTGAGCCTGATTCCAGTCGTGCCCAAACGTGCTAAATTGACGGTAGTAAATAAAGACGACGAGTTGGTCCCAACTCGAGTGCAGTCAAGATGGAGAAAGTGTCTAGACTACCGTAAATTAAATACTGCCACTAGGCCTGATCATTTTCCATTTCCATTTATTGATCAGATGGTGGAGCACTTAGTTGGGCCTGTTTACTAATGTTGGGTCTGGCTGAAGATGTTAAACTTAGCGCTCATGGGAGGCACCCCACAGCTTATCTTTTCTGTTTATTTATTATTTCGCATTTTTATGATTAATGTTTATTTCTAGTATTTTTTGTTTTCTAGTTTTTTTACTTTTCAGGGACAATGCGTACTTCAGTTCAAGTTTGGGGGCATACTATGAGCCATACCAGTCCAGATAGTTCTCCATATCTCAGGTCAACTCTTTCCATATTGTCACACATTGGGGTCAATGTGTAATTTAAGTTTGGGGGTATGGGAGACACATCACACACTTTGTCCTAATTTGTTGTCTTTTTGTCGCAAAGATAAATGCATGTTCATGTTCGTCTAAAATTTTTGGTTGTTCTGAAAAATTGTGATGTGATTTTATTGGTGAGTTTAAAACTTTGAACACGTGATCTGATGATAGAGTTTAAACTTTAGTTACTTACTTTAGGTATTTTTGAGAATTCACATGTTTGATCTAATCTAACACAAACACATTAGCACATATTTGTGTGAGGTATGACAAGTGAGTTGAATGTATACGTTTTCTTGTCTTAACTGAAACCGGACGACTTGTTGGATAAACACTTGGGCATATATAAAAATAAAAAAATATAAAAAAAACAACTAATACTACTAATATTTATAATGATCATCATCAATAAACTTTCCGTTGAGTAACTGGACCTCTCGCCTCAGTAAGCAGTGAGTGTTCACGTCAACAGGTGGGAATTTTATTCATAATGATCATTGCAAAACTTTCTGCTGAGTAACTGGACCTCTTGCCTCAGTAAACAGTGAGTGTTCACGTCAAAAGGTGGAATTTTGCTTGGTAGTATTAAGGCCGATTTAATTTCATAGCCTTTTTTACTCGAGTTAGTAAGTCCTTAGGGGTTTCTTTACACCTAATGCCCTAAAACCATCTGGTTTGGGAGTCATTGACTCAACACTCGTTACATGGGTCAATTAGAAAGCTTAAGGGAACTAAACATAACAGAGCCTTATGTTAAAAAAAAAAAAAAAAAAAAAAAAAACTATGCTTTCATTGTTCTTTCCGACGAGAAATTCTGTGGATCTTGAGATTTGAATACCTTGTACATTGAAGTTATTTGGAAACCTCATCTGTATATGCTAATTCACTTTACACTGATTTAAGCTTGTGATGTCTTACCATGCCTCTTGTAAGTAATTAAGTTTTAAATTCTTATTCATTGTGAAGATGGGTTTGACTTATTTAAGCTTACTCATGAATGAATCTCATGATTTTGAATGCTCCTTAAATTTTTGGATACTATGAATACTGAACTTATCTTTATAATCTTTGTTGTTCATTTAGTTTTTATTTTGTTTTGCTAAGGGACTAGCAAAATGTAAGTTTGGGGGTATTTGTTGAGTGAAAAATATTGCATATTTTGGCTACTTAATTTACATTTGTTAGCTTAGGAATTTGTTACTTTGAGTTGTTTTCATTGTTTTTCAGGTTTACAAGCACTAGGAAATGAGTTTCACTAAAATTGCCAGAATTGCCCGTACAGATCAATCATCTTTAAAAATTAAACTGTATTGATTCAAGAAGAACCAGGATATGAGCCATATATTCTTAGAAAGATCCAGAAGTCTATCTTCTGGAGAATTTTACGGCTCATAAAAATGATTTTTCTACAGAAAGTTATGGCCGTTTTAGTAGACAAAGGTCAGGCTGTGCGGGCTGTGCGGGATTTCAGCGTGAACAGAAGTTTTGAAGGGCATGTGAAGACTTAAATCCAACATCCCACATCGGTTGGAAACACATTTCTATATCCCACATCCCACATCGGATTGGAAACATATTCCACTTGTGGTATTTGCCTATATAAGACCCACTCCACTTCATCATTCAGTGTGCAATTCCTGAGCCACTTTGGTGTTTACCGGTGGACGTCCGCTAGCATTCTGGTGGATCTCGAAGACTTTGTCACCACGAGGGGAAGCGTTGCCCATCAGCGAGTGGAATTTCTCCCATGTAAAGTTGTTTATTTATTTCTTTATATTCAGTTGTTTTGGTTTAAATGTTTAGCACTTTTTATTATAGTTTTATAGTTATGAGTGGCTAGACTTTTCAGCTAAGGTTGAAGATGAAGCCCCGCCGTTGTTTAGCGTAGTAGTTCAGATTTGCTTGTACAAATATGACAATTTTTAGTATAAATGTTCTGTCAATTATTTGAGTTAATCTTATAATTGATTGAGTTTAAATTGTCTGTTGGATATTCCTTGTGTTTCATCTGATGGATACATTGAATGCTTTTCGATTAAATTGGATTTCCTTTGTGATTTGTTAAGAGCGGATACATTGGATGCTTCTGGTTTAATTGAGATATTCTTTGTTTTTTGCCTTATAGTTGGATTCATGGAATCTTTTGATAGGCTATTTTTTCGGACATATATGCTTAAACTTTGGTGGGGTGGATTCGGAAACCTTAGTGTTTTTCATTAGTTTTTAAATCAATTTAATTTAAGTTTATATTTCTTTTGCAACATATAAATTACAATTCGGAACTAGGTTAAGATAAAGTTAATTTAGATTAAAAATATATGTTCACAACGCAATTCCCTGTGGATTCGACCTCGCACTTGCACAACGTTATACTGCAAACGACTCGTGCGCTTGCGAGTAATTTAAAACTCACAACAAGTTTTTGGCGCCGTTGCCGGGGTATTGTTTGGTTTGTGAAAATTTTTGGTCTAAAATGATTTTATTTTTCTACTAGTTAGTTATCTTTTTTGTTTAAAAAAAAAATTATGTGGATGAATCCAACGCCGGTTTCACAGTCTTTAGAGGACGCCCTCAAGGATTTCATTAAAATGATCGGCCCGTCCCTCAATGCTGTCAACACATTCAATGTTGATAGCTGTTTCATCTGTGCTAGTCCTCTGCATTTAGCACAGAATTGTCAATCAATGCCGGCTTTTGCCGAGTATCCCATGGAACAAATGAATGCTTTCAATGAGTGTTGTTGGCAATCAAATGGATCTTACTCTGAAACATACAATCCGGGGTGGTGGGACCACTCTAATGTTTCATGGACTCAGAACCAATTGAGATATCAAGGAAGAGACCCTTATCATGCTCACAATCAATACCCTCCCGAATTTTCTCCACCAATTCCAAGTTAGGGTCACTCAGCTTATCCAGCACCATCACCCGCTTACCAAGCTCCCATTCAAGCGCAAGCATCGGTTTCACAGTCATTGGAGGACGCTTTCAATGATTGCATGAAAACGACTAGCCAATCTATGAGTGAAGTGATGAGTGCAACAATAGAAAATACCCAAGCGATTGCCACACTAGAGAGTCAAATTGATCAAATTGCAAGTTACGTGGGTGAAGGAGATGAGGGAACGTTCCCCAGTCAAACTGGTCCTAACCCAAAGGAACAGTTTACGGTGGGAAATTTATTAACTCCTATGCATTGGCAGGAACAAGTGCAATCAATTGTCCCATTGAGGTCTGGGAGACAAGTGCACAATCAAGTGGAAGAGAACCCTGCTATGCACCAAGGGCAAGAAAGTAGCAATAATGAGAAGAGAGATGCTGAGCCATCTATAGCCACACCTATTATTAATGATCTCTCTAGGTCGTTTTTACCTAAAGTGCCTTACCCTGAGAGACTACAAGCGCCCAAGAAAGAAGGGAAGTTTGAGAACATTTTGGAGGCACGCTTTGCTCAATTTGAAGACGATTTGGATTTGGATAAGTTGTTTGAGCAAGCAAATGCTACTTTGGAGTCTGCTCCTCAAAAGATCAGTGAGACGGAGGAAACCACAACACCTGAACCCCCCAAGAAGGAACTTAAGCCTCCAGCATGCTACACTATGTCCACGAAGGAGAAGTAGAATTTCTTGACAGTTTTGGCAAATCTTAAAGTTCCTGATGGGTATGCGTCAAACATCTCGAGATGTGTCAACCTAAAGGATTGTAAGTTGTTAAACTTAAAGAGTCATGACGATCACAAATTGATGCAAGAAATCCTTGTGATTGCATTAAGAGCATCTTTGCCTATACATGTTGTAGTAGTTGTGTCTGAGTTATCATTATTTTTCAAAGCTTTATGCTCTAATGCCCTGGATCCCCATGAGCTTGACTTATTGGAGTCGCGTGTTGCTTTGACACTTTGCCATTTGGAGAAAATATTCCTCCTGGGTTTCTTTACCATTATAGTTCATCTTATCATTCACTTAGCCTCCGAGACAAGGCTTGGGGGTCCCGTACACTATAGATGGATGTATCATGTTGAGAGGTTAGATGTTCAAAGCTATTTTGTGCACTTTGTTTTTTTTGTTATATATTGAATACTTAATTTATCTTTAATTTTTGGCTTTGCAAGGTATTTAGTGCTCTTGAAATCTTACGTACGTAATAGAAGTCGATTTGAGGGTTCAATTGCTGAAGGGTACAATGGGGAAGAGTGTCTAACATATTGCTCCAAATACTTCAAAGGTGTAGAGACAAGATTCAACCGCCCCCAAAGGAACAATGATACTATAAATTTTTCGGATGAATAATGTTTTCTTTTGGTGGACAGATAATGGGAAAGATTGTGATTGTTGAGCTCGATGACATGTTATTGGCTCAAGCACATCGTTATGTGTTGCTCCATAATGATAAACTTTCTGACCTTCGTAGGTTAGTATCAATAAAGGAACTTAATTAGTAATCATGTGTTTAAATTGAGTTTTTATTATCTGTTGTTATCATTGTGATGGCTAACAGTTACATAAAAACATCAATTATTACAGCGAATTTTTGGCTGCTCAAAGGCTAACTAACTGTTCCAATCGACCAATACAAAGTCTCGAACAAAAGTGGTTGGTTGAGAAATTTCCCTCATGGCTTATGAGATAGGTTAGGCATAATAACAAGAGTCTTCGAATGTTATAAGTGTTTTCAATAAAATATTGAATGTTGTTGTCTCATATTAATTGTTGGAAAATGTTTAGGTGCCATTGATGGTGGATAACAATTATTCAGATGAACTAATTTCCTTTGCTCGAGGTCCGAATAATGTTGTTAGGAGATTCAATGGATTCAACATCAACGGCTTTAAATTCCACACAAAGAAACGTGAGAGGTGTAGACGATCTCAAAATTCAGGAGTTATAGTTGAAGCGGATGATAAAATGTATTATGGTGTGCTCAACGATATCATCGAGTTGGATTACTATGGGATGTTTAAGATTGTGTTGTTCCGTTGTGATTGGGTGGATATTGATTCATCCAGGGGTTTAAAGAAAGATGCAAGTGGGTGCATTCTCGTGAACTTGAATAGGTTAATACACACTGGACAGTTATTGAAGGATGACCCGTTCGTACTTTCATCTCAAGCAAAACAAGTGTTTTATTTGCAAGACCCAAAAATAAAGGAATGGTATCATGTTATGATCACAAAGCCAAGGGACCTATATGAAATAGGGGAAAAAAATGCAGGAAGAGGATGATGACACTTACAATCAGTGCATGCCTTCTAATGTAGTGGTAGATGATCAATTAGATTGTATCTCAACTTGGGCTAGGATGGACATTGACGAAGATACCAACTAGTTTTATATGCATTTCTGTGTAATTATATTTGGATGTGTATTTATGTGATGGTCATGTGTGTCAACGAGTTTTGTAAGGTTTTATTGTAATCTATCGGGTTACTGTTGCTTTGTAGCACACATAACAAGAGTCTTGAACTTTTTTGCGTACAGTTTGTGGAATGCTACTTAAGAATGTCGTAAATTTCTGTTTTAGTTGTATCATTGATTATTGCTTGTTCTTTAAATCCTATTTGAATCACTTATTTGTTCATTTGTTCTCAGGTACTCTGAAGTTATTGATTGCTGCATTTGTTGCGACCCCTTGACCATTCCTATCTTTCAAGTGTGGTTCTTCTAATTCTTGTTAACTTTTAATGCATTCTTGATAGTGTGAGATATAATCATTTTAATGTTTTTATGTATACAGATTGCAAGATATATAGGTCAAAAAATATCCCTCCATCAGTTAGAGATAACATGTCAGACCAGTATGCAACTGAGTCTTCACACCATCAAGAAGATATTCACTATGAGCATGAGTATCACCTTGATGATGATCATGACTCGCAAAATGATTCTGAGACCGATCCAATAACAACGAGAAGTGATCACAATGATAGTGAACAATACGAGATAATTGGTAATTTTTGTATTAGAATACATTCTCTTTATAACTAGTTTGATACCACATTGTTATACTAATTATAAAATTTATGTTTTCAATGTATAGATTCTGAAGGGAGGGTGAGGAAGCAAACACGTGTCCTGAGAACCTCACAAGTGTGGTCCCTTGAACATGGGGAAAAAATTGTGGTCCACTTCAATGCACGTCATCAACCTATTAAGAAAGGTGGCCAAATGTTAAGTAGCTGGTTGGACAAGGTTGTGAAGAGAGGAAACCTTTGTCTGCTTAATTACATGGATTGGAAGAAGGTCCCTTCTAGCTACAAGAAGGACCTTGTTTTATTGATTCGGGTAAGTAACAACTTAATAACCATTGATTGCCTCCAATTTTTTTGTTTTTTTTTTTGTTTTCGTGGTGTTGTACATGCATAATCCCTAACACCAATAATGTTTATTTAACATCGGTTTCCTTTCTTTGTGGTAGAGGAAGTTCCATTACCCTACGATTGAGGCGATAGATAACATTTTGTTGAGGATGATAGGGAAAAAATGGAGGGACTACCGATATGTGATTAAAAGGGACCACGTGAGGAACAAAACAAAACAACAAGTTTTGAGCAATGATGTTCCAAAAGGAGTAGATCAAGACCAGTGGAAGCAACTGGTGAACTACTGGTTCTCTGACCAGAATGAGGTTGTTTTAAGATAATTATGTTCATTTGGATTCTCATTGTTTCTATTTTTCTAATAATGACTGATTATTCAATTGGTTTATTATTGGTGTAGAAATATTCTACTATAGGGACAGTGGCACGTGAAAGACAACAATGTCCTCACACGTCCGGTTAAAAGAGTTTTGCTAGAAGACGGGATGAATATGTGAGTTAATTTGCTTCATTCATCCAATCTTTCATTTGAGATGTAGTGTATTGAGTCACAATTTGAACTCTTTTCATACATGGTAGGAGATGACACATGGGAATGTGCCTGGGCGCGTAGAGTTTTTTGCTGAAACTCATAAACGCAAGGATGAGACTTTTATTGATGATGCATCACGACAATTTATGGTAAGTTCACTGTACGTTTGATGATTTGGATATGATTTGTGTGTTTGTAACTATTTGGATACAAGCACATCTTCATTGTTGGTTTCTTATTTGTGTAATATACCTCTGCAGATTAGTGACATGATAAATGTGATTACAGTGTATATATATATATATATATATATATATATATATATATATATATATATATATATATATATATATATATAAGATTGTTTGTTTAGTGAGCAAAATAGTAAAGTGGGGCTGGAGATTCTTTTTGGGGTTATGGTAGAAGAGGAAGGATGGTGGGGTTGGAGCTAGGCAACTCAAATAAATGGTTCAATGCCTGCTGTTAGTTTAGTGCAGTGCTTTCCAATCTAATCTACATAGGGAAGGGGAAACTTATGGCTAGATAACTTTTGCTCAAGCTTGTCATTCGGTAGGTTTCTTTTTATGGGTCTTAAATTAATATTAGATTTAGCATATTATATATATATATATATATATATATTGTTATATTAAATTTGTGGCTCAAGCTTATGGTTATCCCAACTTGAATCTGACTACTTCTTTTGAAAGAAAAAATCCTTAAATCTGACAACTAGCTACTAGTTCCCCGAATTAAACGAACAGATTAGTAATCCTTGAATGTAGCTGTGCTTGGCTGGGTTTTGGGTGAGAGAGAGTTCCAGCTCTCAAAGTGTGTATTGATTGCTCTTGAGGCCACTATGTTCTCCTTTTTATTTTCTAAACTTCCTTTGCATCCATTTACATGTGTTTGTGTTCATTCAAATTTTTTGCAAGTATATAATAAAGTTGTGTGTGTGAAGCTGTGATCAGTGTGTACTAATAGGGGTGTGCACAGGCTGTTAATTTGTTTTATTTGCATTATTTAATCCAATAAATGGGATAATATTCACCAGCTTCAACTATAAGCATTTGTAGACATACTATTCCTTTTGTTTTAAGAGCAATGGAATAATTCTATGGCTTAGTGTTTTATGAGCATATGGGGAATTGATTTCTAGTTTTCATCGACATGATCACATGATATCTAATGATCATTCTGCGGGAAAATAAAATAAATATGACTATGAAGTAAGTTACAAGTATTTGTGAACCCATCCTTATTAGATCTTATATCTCTTGGGGCATTGTCAGCTTTAAGAATCTCATTCTTATGCCCTACTTTAGTTATCTAGGTTATAATTAGTTTCTTTATGAGGAATGATATATCAGCCTTTTAATAGAACCTGTATTCGTTTTAAAAGATGATTTTGTAACTTGATCCATTCAACCTGCTGATATGTGATTTCCAGTGAGTGGTCAGGGAATGTCATGCATTATGGGCTTTTAAGTTATTTCTACCTTTTGGCGCCACAAAAAAATGATATTTGTTCTCCAGTGATGCTCTTTGCTGCCACTTATTAGCTCTTATTAGTATTTCTTAAAGTTTTACTCCCGATACTTATATTTAAATCATCTAATTTCCCTTGTGCATGTCCAAGTTTCTTAAATTTTAGTTGTGCTCTTGTGCCTATTCAAGTTTCTTAAATCTTGAGTTAAAACAAGGAAACTCTGCTCTGTTGGCTTCACCCAGTTGGGACATTTACATTCCATTTAGTACTGATATGTTTCTTGAGGTTTGATGTGATGTATCGTTTTTATATTGATCTAGCTCTCTTGCTTTGTTTTATTTTCATTTAAACATGTTTTAGATGCACAAGCTGTGTTTGAAGAGATGAAGCGGTTAGGTATAGCACCAACAATGAAATCCCACATGTTACTTTTATCTGCCTACTCAAAAGCTGGCAATGTAGCTAAATGTGAAGACATTGTGAACCAGATGAACAAATCAGGGCTCAAACCAGACACCTTTGTTCTTAATAGTATGCTGAACATGTACGGCCGATTAGGCTGGTTTGAAAAGATGGAGAAAGTTTTAGTAGCAATGGAAAAAGGACCATATGTAGCCGATATCAGCATATACAACATCTTAATCAATGTTTACGGACGGGCAGGATTTTTGGAGAGAATGGAAGAGTTATTTACTTCCGTTCCTGCCAAAAATCTGAAACGTGATGTGGTGACTTGGACTTCTCGTCTTGGTGCTTATCCAATAAATGGGATAATATTCACCAGCTTCAACCATTCAGATTTTAGCTGAACTCATGCCTTAACCACCATTGCAATATAAATTGTTATGAAGTGCTATTTCAACATCTCTTATCAGTCTACATGATACTGAATGAATAATTTTTGAAATATTTTAGTATGGATATTTTCATCAATTCTTTGTCTCATTAGTTTAGTTTGCATCTAGGACTAAAATTAATGCCCGCACTACTAGGAAAAAAAGGCTAGAAAGGCCGACACCATGTTCAAAAATGTGTCTTTTGATATCGAGTGCATTACATGACTTGTGGGAATTTTATTTTCTCCTTGGAGTTTCAATTCTTGCCTTGAAAAAGATTTGTCCAGATCAGTTGATAATTATTATTGTTAATGCTATTGAAACTTCTTTGTTTGCTCCTAAAATTTGATTCATCTAAACTCATGCAGCTTTGATTATGGATTTCTTCATTTCAATTAAGTTTGGTCAGCTGTCGGTTCTTGCCTTGGGAGTTGTTTAAATTCAGATTAATGACATGTATGAACTTAGATGAGATTAATGTTATATGGATAGTCTGAACATGTATGAAGCAAACATTTCACTTGTTCTTATATCATCTCTAACCTTGTAAGGTATGTAATAATTTTTTTGCTTTAATTCTTGTTCTAGTTGTTTGGATTGTATATTTGTTAAGTTGTGAATTGGCTACTTTGTTTGGATTGTATATTTGTTTTTCTTTTGCATGAGGTTTTATGGAAAAATAGGGGAAATTCTGCCCGTTTTTCTATAAAATATGATAAGCACATTTTGTTTTATGTAAATTTCGCTGTAATTAGCTACTAAATATTCGGAGAAGTTCAATCTTTATTGTTTCCTAATTGTAGGTGATAGCTGAAGCTCGTGTTGCTGAACTTGTTGCAGCTTCAGGATCCTCTGATGCTAGCAATAATTTAGCAATATAAAATGAAGTCTTCACCGAGCTTATGGATGAGGAGAGTTCCGGTCGTGTCCGAGGTCAGGGTTTTGGAGTTACACCCTCTGTTGTGTTTGGACTTTCAGCTCAAATGAGGAATGAAATGGGATACCATGGGGCTTATGCTGAAGAGATAAATAGTCTGAGAGCACAAATAGAAGAAACCAATCAACAGCATGCACATCAGATTGAACAGTATGCGCATCAGATTGAACAGTAGTCCCATCATATTCAAGAAATTACAGCTAAGTACGATGATCAAATGAACAGTATGTAATCCCAAATAGATGACCTGAAGTCTTTACAAAAAAATTGGTTAGTAGAGGACCTCAAAATTGATGTTAAGTGTGATGGTAACTATGATTTTTTTTTGGGTACATGAGATGACTTTTATACTGAGTAAAAGAATTTTTATGGATGATGGTATATTTTATATATTGAAGAACATTTTGAAATTTTATGGTATATTTTATATATTAAAGAACATTTTAAATTTTATGGTACATTCTATGTACTGAAGGGTTCATTTTATTGTACAATATTAAACCAAAATAATGTGAAAAAAAAATTAAAACAGTTATATATCGGCGCTTAGAAGCACCAGTATATTTTGGAAAAGGGCTGAAATATTGCAGTGCTTGTAAGCGCCGGTATATTGCGGCGCTTACAAGCGCAAGCGCCGCAAAAATAGGCACATTGCGGCGTTTTCTCTAAGCGTCGGTATTTGCGCTTCGACACCACACATACCGGTGCTTTATCCAGCGCTTGCGAAAAGTGCCAGAAATGCATATTCCGGCGTTTAAAAGCACCACAAAAATAGACACATTGCGGCACTTTCTCTAAGCACCGGTATTTGCGCTTCGACACCACACATACCAGCACTTTATCCGGCGCTTGCGAAAAGCGCCAGAAATGCATATTCCAGCACTTTAAAGCACAGAAATATGCAAGAAAAAACGCCAGCGATAACCTTTTATCTTGTAGTACATTGTTCTTGTTTGCAACCTGGAATTTTATTAAAATAAAAGGGTGAGCTTTACAAGCTTAATGATGTTCAATTGACTAGAAGGATTCGATTTTTATACTTCAATCCATAATCATAATTAAATTTGATATTCAAGTCATAAATCATCATTTTTTACATCATATTATATCTCATGTATTTCATTAAACACATAGATATCATTCCAGATATCCAATTAAACATCATTTTTCTCATCATAAGATTTCACAATCATCTCATCACAAGATTTCATAATCATCTCATCACAAGATTTCACAATCATATTGATGTATCAACGTCTCATTAAAATAATATGCATATGACATGAATGCATATGCATAGATTTCTTCTTTCTTTTCACATCACATCTCATCCATACATATCTCAAGTATGGGTATTTTCATCCATTTTTTTTGTATCTGTACCAGTCTCTAATATAGCTGTCAGGGATATCTTCCATGTGCCGGCAGTAACATCTAGTTCATCTACGATTCTGACCTTTCTCGGACCATACTCCACTCTTATAGTCCGACAATGCATATGTACAATCACATACAAGCAAGCACAAGAATAACATGTAAATCAAATAATTTCATCACAAATTTCCATTTTGTCATAATGATCAAATTTATAGGATTTACACATCCATTTAAGAATATAATTCACATCAGTTCATCATATATTTTCATACATCCAGTCTTTTCATCAAATTAATATCATTAAGAATAATTTCTCTTTAATTGTTAAATTCATACTTATATCATGTATTTCATCAAATTTAAGATATTCATAATCTATTCATTAGTTTTTCTCACTTATAATCCATTTTAAGTTTTTTTTCATATTTTTTACTTCTTCTCGCTTACTAATAGTAAAGTAAATTCACCACAAAGCACTGAACGCTATCAACGGATCACTTCCTTGCCATTTGCGCTCCTCTCAGCAACACTAACAGATATTTCACCCCCACCTACCAGTAATATGCTTACCTAATATTATTATCTTATAACTTAATTTAAACCCTTATAATGGGTTAAATACATGAATATATGTATGCATGCTCCATCTTAGTTTCAAATTCAAAGTTTCAATCAAATTCTTTTTCTATTATTTTGAATCAAATTCAAATTCATTTAAGAAGAATATGAAGATTTATATCTTCAAAATCATAATTTTTATACGAAAGAACAAGAAATTAAAAATTACCACCACAAATCTTTTCTCAGAAATTTATTGAAATCAATTCTTGAACGATTGAATCCGATAATAGTTTATGAAATCCTTCAGTTCTTTAGTAATTTGAGAAATTTAGAGAGAGAAAGAGATTTAGGGAGAGAATGAAGAGTTTGAGAGGAAATTTTGAAGTTTAAAATGTGCAAATGACTTTTATATGGCAAAAACACCTTACTAGTTGACTACTCAGTCGATGGGTGTGCTCCAGGCGACTACCAAGTCGACTAATAGGGTACTAGTCGGCTGCCCAGTCGTATTTTGAAATCATTTTTCTTCAGTTTTCATAAATAAAACCATGGAAAATAATAATAAAAAAAGAGAGAATGCATGTAGTTCAGAGGGGCAAGATTCACCCATCTCCCCCTTACACTTACATTTTCTAAAGTGAATCATGAATTAATATAAAAAAAAAATGTTTTACTTTACATAAATCTTTTCATAGCTTAACAAAAAGAAAAACAAATACACATATGTAAAGTCAACTAAATTACTTATGATTGAATATGAGTTTAACGTTCAGTTTATTGATTGCCTTTTTTTATTAGTTATAATGATATCCATATTTTTTATAAATTTATTCATCTATTTTTTTTTTTAGTTTCTCTTCCAAAAATTCTTCCTCTAGTTTTGCTATTTTGTATGGTTTCTTCCCTAATTTGGTATTCAGAATCTTTCATTCACCTATGTGAAAATTCTTAAGAAGAAATTTACATTGAAACTTAAACTAACAGACTTTTTTCCACGAGAAATTTAGAAAGAAAAAAAAACCTAAAAATTTCCATAATTCTTGCTGAATAAGTAGTTGATTTTTAATTTTATTAATTATAAACCAAATAAAAAAACTTATTACAAAAGCATATCTTTTGATTTGTGGATCCATCTATCACTAATAAGAGACAAACTCCGAACATGAGATCTCAAATCTAGAGTTGAGCACAATACATAGTGAGATCCAACCTAATAATAAGAAGTCTAAATGGAAGAAAAAATCAGATCAAAACGTTTTGAATACTTACATATAATTAAGTGCGAAATCAATTTTTCAAAGAGCTAAGCAGCAAAATCTCATAGATGTTTAAGAAATCTAAAACCCATATGAAACTTAAGAAAGGAATAAAATTGTAGAAAAGAGATGTCTAATATACTAATACCCACATAAAACATTTGATTATAACCAACAAAAGATCAAAATATTAACAACACATTTAAAATTTTCATAAATCTTATGTCAGATCTAAGCATATCGTTGTGAAAATTTTCAAAGGAAAAAACATATAATAAGCATACCTTTAATGCAGAACAAGAAAAAACTTTTAGTGTATTCGATCTAACAGTTGAAGTAGAAGATTATGGAGGAGGTAGTCCAGAGTTGGATGAGTTACTAATGAAAGAGAAGAGAGAGACGAAGCAATTCAGGTTCTGCATATCATTATCCAGTGTTACCTCTTATTGAAACAAATGACAAGGTAATACGTTTTATTTAAGAATATGAACATTATATTGTGCAAAGGATGATAGGGTAGACATATTTTTTTTTTTTTTCAGATAAAACTAAATGAATATAATAAAAAAAGAAAAGAAGTACAAAGTTCACAGTTGCAAGGGTTTATGATTTTGACCCATCCTGTGAATGTACATCTATTGGGTTTATAGGAAAGGTAAAAAAAAAATTAATAGAATTTCTTTAATGTAATTTTTTAATATCTCAATTATCTAAAAAAAACAAAATACTGGATGGATCTTGCAGCTTTATTCTTCATCGCTTCATCTATCTAATAAAAAAAATCTTAATTCAAAAGCTGAAATCACTTTATCTTCGAAACATTTATTTTTTAGGCTAATTATGTCTGATCAAAATATTGAAGAATCTATGTTGAAAAGATATGCATAAGGTATACCTATGATCTTTATTGTAAAAAAATCGTTTATTACTTTAAAAAACATAATTAAATTTCAAAAAACATAAATGTTATATATTTCAATACTTTGAATATACAAAGAAGAAGCATTTCATTTCAACAAAAGCGCTAATAAAAAATAATAAATTTGATTGTTTATCTTAATTGAAGTATGAGATTCTACAAGAAATTTTACTTTTTTTATTTGAGCATTTATATTTGTTTAATTTATCAATTAGAATTATCCATTTGAATTTTTTTATGCCCAATTGATTTTTTTAATTACATTCATTTTGAATTTCTTAATTATTTAATGAATGTTACATCACTAATATAGATATGATAAACTTAATTTCTTAACAATTTTTTAAAAATTAAAAATATAATAGAATGCTAATATTATGCATGAGTTCACATCATCATGCTTTTTTTTATTTAAATATTTAATTATGTATTAAATATTTTTATTTATCTTGATAAAATAAATTATAAATTATAAATTTATTATTTATATATTTATTTTTATAACATAACTTTCTGTGAATTTGTACGGATTCAAAGTTAGCGAGTGTCTGTCTGATGGTCAAATAAAAATTAAAACCATGTATTTGGAGCAAAATCCAAGCAATTATGAGGAACTGACTTAATTTTGGTACAGTGTGTCCCATGGGGTGATGAATCACAGTAGGATTCTTTTGTAGATAAAACGAATTCACCTTTTGAATGATATCTTTCAAGTCATGAAAGTATTCAGCTGCAATTACAATAATACCCCTAGTTTTATTCCAATTTATTTCTGGGTATTATTTGCTCCTTACAACCTAGTCACATGTCTGGTTTTCTAACAAGCCAGACTTTAAGGAGCGCAGCTATTTGTATCACATAAATAAGAGTGATATTCCTGAATTACGCCCAAACAGTATTCTGTGAAAACAGTCATATAAAATGAGGTGTCGATCCCACGATAAGAACGTTTTATAGTCGAAGTCTAAGGCAAAAAAATGATAGAAACAAAATTAAAAATTAAAATTGAGAAAATGTTGAGAATTAAATTAAGCAATTGAATTAAGTGAAAGAAAATCAATAATGAGAAACATAAGGGTCCAAGCTATCAAATGAGGTGTTGATCTCACGATAAGAACGTTCTATAGTTGAAGTCTCAGGCAAAAAAATAGTGGAAACAAAATTAAAAATTAAAATTGAGAAAATGTTGAGAATTAAATGAAGTAATTGAATTAAGTGAAAGAAAATCAATAATGAGAAACATAAAGGTTCAAGAATCCCTCTTAGTTTTCACAGCTTCAGCTTGTATCGATTCAGTAATTATAACTCAACTACGCATTTCACATCCCAAATGCATAACCGAAAAATAATAATGAAAGCACCAAAAATATTCTTTTGTAAATTATTATGAGAAATCCCTTCTTTTTTTTAAAAAAAAAGTAATGCAACGGTCGATCATTTATGATATCCTAAATCGACGATATATCCGGAGACAATAACGCAGTAAAGGACAATCATATATAATTAATCTATTGGAATCAACTGCATCCTAAATTCCACACGCATGACTGAACTTATATGGAGAAAAATAACAACAATCATCGGAGTTAAATAAAATCTATGGAAGAAGAAAATACAATTGTCTATCACACAAAAACATCAACTTCAATATTAAATAAAGGAAACATCTCAAAACAATTATTCAATGTTAAAAACACTAATAACTGAATTAAATACAAGCCAAACACGCTATGTCTAGGAGTTCATCTCTTCTTCTTGGTTAAAACTTAGCCTACCCGACAATACGTAATCACCAAAGCTCTTGAAAAATTCAATGTGTATCTCTTCAGCCCATTTTCCCTAAGTCTAATGTATCCTATATATATGTATGGAGACGGTTTTGTAGACAAAAATGGCAGTAGGGTTTCTGTTTGGAAGCTTAGGCCGCGACCTCCTTTTGTCCAAGCTCGGTTTCGTTCTGTCCAGGTCACGGCTTCCTTCCATTCAGACCGCGGTTTCCTTCTATCTAGGCCGCGGCTTCTTTCTATTTCAAGCCACTACTTCCTTTTGTCTAGGCCCGTGTTCCGTTCTGTCCAGGCCTGTGTTCCATTCTGTCTAGGCTCGTGTTCCGTTCTGTCCAGGGATGTGTTCCATTCTGTCTAGGCCCGTGTTCCGTTCTGTCCAGACCCGTTTTCCTTGTGTCGAATACGTGCGTAAGCTTGCCTTGGACTACTCTGAACTAGTCTGGATGTTTTGGATTCTTTCGAACATATTTTTGAAGGCTTCTTTGTTTTTTTTTTATCTGTAAAACACACTAAAACATAGGATTCTCCAAAGGACCACACTTGTCAAGAAATTCAATGAATAATCAAAATAATTTCAACAAATGCATTTAATTAACTCTATCTGAAGTACATTTTCATGCCCTAATCACTACCCACAACCAGCTCATTGCTAGTACCTAGTGATGCAAGCGAAACAGCAATGCATGAAAAGTAACATAGCATGAATGCTGTTTATTCGAGAATTTTGCAAAATTGTCTAGAATTCAAACAAACGTTGGCCAAAGCTCACATACGCTAACGAGATTTTCAAATCATGTCTTATGAGAAACTGTGAGTGTGTGCACTAAGCCTAAACCTTCTTACCACAAACCAATGATGCATAAAACTTTGAATTCAACCAAGAAAGAAGCCTCGACTCCATTATCCTCACAGTAAAGTGTTTATCAATTGAAACAGGCAAAGTATTTACTCATAGAGTTGGAAAGCAGATAAAAGCACTCAGTGAAAGGGTCAAGCAATTTAGGACAAGCAAGTGAACAAGAATCGATCACAAGATAGGCTAATCACACAATTCAGAACACTTTATCCGACTTACCAATATAATGCCTCGAAATTTCAATAGTTAATCAATAAGCCATGGTGTTGAAGCTCTTTTCTTCTGAGTGTGGTGCGACAACTTATCTTCCTTAAACTGTTGAATCTTCCTTCTTTCGAATAAAAACTAAAAACTGAAGTAAACAAAAACTGATATTTTCTTCTTCTTCTTCTTCTTATTTTCTTTTAAAGAATTACAATATAAATAAATAAACTGATAGAAGAATGATTTTTTTTGCTTCTCTCTTTGTTTTTTCTTTTAGAGAATTACAATATAAATAAATAAGCTGATAGAAGAAGAATGATTCCCAAGATGTTGTCGATGATCAAAACTTAGCACAAATGTCAATGATGGATTTGAATGCTTCGAAGACTAACCAAATCATTTCTCCACATGTAAGGTAAACAAAACAAAGCATCTCAAATAGTGATAAAACCAATTAAAATAAGCAATAAAAGTTCACAATACTAGTTTTCTCAGACTTTCCACTCAATCAAAAATAAAAAAAAAAAGTGCTTCAAACATGGTTAAAAACCAAAGATCATATGCATCACTCTCTAAACAATCCAAAAATCTTAGTATATGCATAGAAATAAGTTTCCAGAAAACAGTCAGTGTCAATCAAGATAGTGTCATTGAACCTTGACGAAAACAGAGTTGTAATCATGC
The DNA here is from genome assembly GCA_023935145.1 of Bretschneidera sinensis. Classification (NCBI taxonomy): domain Eukaryota; kingdom Viridiplantae; phylum Streptophyta; class Magnoliopsida; order Brassicales; family Akaniaceae; genus Bretschneidera; species Bretschneidera sinensis. Next base: position 75,598,927 of record CM043703.1, on the reverse strand, counting down.
ATCAACAGTTCACAAAATCGTGAAATCTCACAAACATGCCATGATAGTTTCACACAAAACAATATATAACAAGCCTGCATATGCTACCACCCCTAACTAGAATGCGACAATGTCCTCACAGTCACCAAAAGATAAGAAAATCATACCGACGGGAGAGAAGAACTCCAGTAACGTAGTGTAGGTAAACCTACATCACACAAAACAAAACATAAAAGCAAACAAAGCAAAACAAAAGAAACTAAACTAGAAAGCAGTAAAATATAATATAGATAAAAGTACCGAACATTAATCAAAGTAGACAGGAGCAACCAGAGAGATCTCCTCTAGTTCCTCTATTTTCCCCACTTAGTGCTTCAGACGTTGCCCATTCACTCGAATACTCTCCAAACTGTTAGATCTTCTATCTCAACCAAACCATTGGGAAATACTTGCTTAAACACGAATGGGCCGGTCCATCTCGATTTTAGCTTGTCGGGATAAAGGTGAAGCCTCGAGTTATAGAGGTGGACTCGTTAATTGGGCTCGAAATACTTCCTCAGAATTTGCTTGTCATGAGCCGCCTTCATCTTTTCCTTGTAGATTCTTGAGTTGTCATAGGTATCATTTCACAACTCTTCAATCTCAGCCAACTGAAGCTTCCTATGAATTCCTGCATCATTAAGATCAAAGTTAAAGCTCTTTAGGGCCCAATAAGCACGATGTTCTAACTCAACCGGTAGATGAAAAGCTTTTCCAGAGACAAGCCAGTATGAAGACATCTTGAGATTGGTCTTGTAAGCAGTACGGTAAGCCCAAAAAGTATCGGGAAGGTGAGAAAACCAATCATTTCTATTCGAGTTCATTGTCTTATCCAATATTTACTTCACCTCTCGGTTGGCCAATTCAGCCTGACCATTCGTCTGTGGGTGGTAGGCGTCAGCGACCTTGTGGTTCACTCTATACCTGCGCATAAAAGCCTCAAAAGAATGGTTACAGAAATGAGTGCCTTGATCACTAATCATAGCCTGAGGCATGCCGAATCTGAAGAAAATGTTTTCCTTAAGAAATTTGACAATAGTGTTATTGTCATTGTATCACAATGCCATAACCTCTACCCATTTGGACACGTAGTCCACTGCAAGCAAGATATATAGATACCCAAAGGAAGGTAGAAAGGGTCCCATAAAATCGATCCCTCAACAATCAAATATTTCAATGACAAGAATCGGGTTAAGGGGCATCATATGCCTTCGGGACAAAGCACCAAGCTTTTGGTATCTATCACAAGAACAACAGAAATTATTAGTGTTTTTAAACAGAGAAGGCCAATATAATCTAGACTGTAGAATTTTTCCAGTAGTCTTTTTCATAGAAAAGTGACCGCCACAAGCTGAACTATGACAAAAATGTAAGACACTATCAATCTCAATCACAGGGATGCACCGCCTCATAATTTGGTCAGGGCAATGTTGTGACAAATATCTACCTAAATAAATAAGCAAATAACCGTCCTAGTTTTACTTGCAAGTGCACAAGGTAAATGATAGCATAGTGTGCAAGTGCGAGATCATTTCCACAGGGATTGGTGAATTTCATTTTAGAATTAGTTTCTTCAAGGTAAAAATAGAAATAACTGTTGATTGTGAGTAAATAACAATAATGAGAACATAGGACTACAATATCCACCACTAATTATACTTTCTCACTAAGTAAGGTGTCAATTCTCTAGCCTTATCATGAATATTTAATGGTTGCCAACCTTAGGGCTTGGTCCACACCATAGGCTATTGATCTCCCTATGCAACGAGTTAGGCATGGTGTATACTCTAACTCTTTTCTCTCTTAAGGGATTCAGTATGGGTGTATACTGAGTTGTTCCTTAAGAGATCATGAGGGCTGTGGAGATCGGCAACCACACGGGACCTAGGGCTTGGTCCACTCCCAGTTTCCCATGTTGATTAACCCGGGAATCCGGTGTGGATATCCCTTGTTACTAATGTCAAACCCAGGACTCGGTCATCCAAATTGATTCGAGTAACTTATCAATACCACATGCATACGTTGATCAGACACACACATATGAGGAATTTAAATACAAACAAGCATTAATCAAGTTAAACATTCTAACAAGGCTATAGCAAAGATAATCAATGAATAAATATGTGGAAAAGCATAACTAGGGCTTCAATCGAGCCCTAAAGGAGTTTAGTTACACATGCTAGTTGAACTAAATATTCTAAACATAATGCAATAAAAACAAAAAACTAAAACCAAAGAAAACTCGGGAGACGAGTCGTCAATTCCTCTCCGAAGCTTGCTACTTCGAGACTCAAACAAAAAGGTATGGTTTATGTGTTTTACTATTGTGACAGATATCTACCTAAATAAATATGGAAATAACCGTCCTAGTTTTACTTACAAGTGCACAAGGTCAATGATAGCATAGTGTGCAAGTGCGAGATCATTTCCACAGGGATTGGTGAATTTCAATTTAGAATTAGTTTCTTCAAAGTAAAAAGAGAAATAACTGATTGATTGTGAGTGAATAATAATAATAATAACATAGGACTGAGATATCCACCACTAATTATACTTTCCCACTAAGTAAAGTGTCAATGCTCTAGCCTTATCATGAATAGTTAATGGTTGCCAACCTAAGGGCTTGGCCCACACCTTAGGCTATTGATCTCCTTATGGAAAGAGTTAGGCATGGTGTATACTCTAACTCTTTTCACTCTTAAATGATTCAGCATGGGTGTATACTGAGTTGTTCCTTAAGAGAGCATGAGCACAGTGGAGATCGGCAACCACACGGGACCTAGAGCTTGGTCCGCTCCCGGTTTCCCATGTTGATTAACCCGGGAATCCGGTGTGGATATCCCTTGTTACTAATATTGAACCCAGGACTCGGTCATCTAAATTGATTCGAGTAACTTATCCATACCACATGCATACGTTGATCAGGCACACACATATGAGGAATTTAAGTACAAACAAGTATTAATCAAGTTAAACATTCTAACAAGGCTATAGCAAAGATAATCAATGAATAAACATGTGGAAAAGCATAACTAGGGCTTCAATCGAGCCCTATAAGAGTTTAGTTACACATGCTAGTTAAACTAAACATTCTAAACATAGTGAAATAAAAACAGAAAACTAAAACCGAAGAAGACTCGGGAGATGAGTCATCAATTCCTCTCCTAAGCTTGCTACTTTGAATCTCAAACAAAAAGTATGGTTTATGTGTTTTACAGGGCTATTTATAGGGTCCTTATAGTGTCCCGAAACCCGAATTTTCTATTTGGAGTATGGAGACTTCTTTCCATATCTGGCTTTGCCGCCTCTAGAGTAATTGCGCTCGAGCGCATGTGTCCACTCGAGCCTTCTTCAAGTGCACTCGATCTTAAGGGGGTGTGCGCTCGAGCGCACCTTGCTGGATGGCAGAACATGACTTTTGCTTCTAAAAGCTCCAAATTATCATATTTTTGTCCAAGTCCTATGAAAAACACATAAAACACTAAAATGAAGTAGAATCCACAGAAATAGATAAATAAATAGCTTAATAAGTGCAAATTAAGGGGATTAAATATGACTATTTAAGCACTTATCACACCTCCAAACTTACATATTGCTAGACCCTTAGCAATACAAAACAAAAGACTATGTTGAAACAAAATTAAAGATAAATTCATTTTCGTGATACTCAAAGTTTTGGGTTGTGTATAAAACTATGATAACCGTTCATGAGTAAGCTTATAATAAAAACGCATTTTTGTATTGAAAAATGATTTTCAAAAGTTCATGTTACTTACCTAAGGTTGGCTTAAGGCATCACAAGTTTGATTTGTGTGTGATGAGTTAGCATATATAAGATGGGGTTTTCACATAATTTTAGTGTATAGTGTTTCGATGCCCAAACCTTTATCGATTTCCTTATCAAAGAGAACAAAAATGGCATAATGCTTGCTTCTTTTTCTTTTTCTTTTGTCATGCGATCTTTGCCATATTGAGTTCCATCGAGCTTTCTAATTGACCCTTGTAACGAGTGTTTGGCCAATGACTCCCAAACCAGATGGTTTTAGGGCATTAAGTGTAAAGACACCCCTAAGGACTTACTAACTCGAGTAAAAAAGGCTACGAAACTAACAGGTTTTAATGCCTATAAATGAAATTCCCACATTTTGACGTGAACACTGAATGCTTACTGAGGTAAGAGGCCCAATTACTCAGTGGAAATTTTTATTATGATCATTAAAGGCTTACTTCCCACCTTTTGACATGAACACTCACTACTTACTGAGGCAAGAAGCCCAGTTACTCAGTGAAAATTTTTTAATGATCATTAGAAGCTTTCGATTTTCTTTTTGTATGATGAACATTTTTCTTTATTTTTCTTATGCCAAAGTGTTCTTTTTAACAAGTTATCCGATTACAAATTGGTTATGGAAACATATATAAAAGAATTATGTGTCATACCCCACACAAATGCGTGCTAAATATGCTTGTGCAAATTTAGATCAAACTCGTGAATTCTTAGGTGCCTTGAGGTAGGTAACTAAACTTTGTAAAATTCCTATTATAAGACTATATGTTCTAGTTTTTAGGCTTACTAATGAAGTGTTATCAAATTTTTAAATCAACTAGAATTTTTGTTACCAAATGAACATGCATTTATCTTTCCTAAAAAAAAAACTTGGATCTAGTGCGTGCATGTGTTTCAAGTGTGTGAGTGTGTGTGAAATAGTATCTCCCACTACTCTCATACTTAAAGTACACATTGTCCCTAATGTGTGTGGCACGAAAAGATCTGACCTGGGAGATGGAGAACTAGGTTGCTTGCTTTGCTTGTGACACGCCCCAAAACTTGAACTAGATGCACGTAATAAGTACCTAACAAAGAGAAATAAATGTTGTACTAGAAAACAAGAAATATAAATAATAGACATGTAATTATAAATATAAACAAAATAAAAGTACTAAAATGAAAAGGATATGTCTGGGGTGCCTCCCATGAGCGCTAAGTTTTTCGTCTTCAGCCAGACGGGGTATCCTCTCATTGCTGATCATCTGTGGGTGCAGTAGAAGAGGTGCCGGGTGCAGGAGGTAGGCGGTCAAGGATGACCTGTAACATCGCCTCCTATCGTGTAAACTGCACCTCTAACCCATTGATCCACTGATGGATCAAATGGGCTCCCTCATGATCCTCCAGGCGGATGTTGGACAGCTCACAGAGAAAGGAAGACAATTCATCTAGGAGGTGCTGATACTCCATGGATCCCATGTTTGGCTGGTCCTCCTCCCATGAAGGGCTCACTGGTGGATGCTCAGCATCCATCGGATCATCCGCTATGGGCTCGTCAGCTGGAATCTGCTCTCGGGGGCCTCGAGTCATGTAAGACTGGCTGAGGCTCCACTGGGCTCTCCCAAAGAAATGATGGTCACTAACTGGGCTATCTATAGAGGAGCCTCTAATACCCTTCTTCTTGAAGATGTGACTGAGCAAGAAGGAAAAAGGAAGGCCCCAAGCATTAGCTGTGGTCATCTGCCAGTTATGCACGCCATCCTAGAACTTGTGTATCTGACTCCATATGACCGCTGGAATGGAGTACCAGTGACCCCGGTGAAAGGCGTAGAGAGCCTATAAGAATTGATCCCGTCTCTGTGTCTTGTGCCCCAAAGGACACACATTACATTGTAGGACTGAGTCAATAAACCATAAATAGGGAGGTAAGCTCGACCGGCTCCCAGCATTGTTGTGGTGGTCTGCATACTGACTCGCACACATATTATCTATGATGTGAGGGAGAGGAAATGCGTCAGGCTGCTCCTCTATGTGGTTGTCCTCTGGTGGGGACTCATCATAATAGTGTAAAGAGCCGGCTATGTCGCCGGTGGTCAGCTCTATGAATCTACCCTGTACTGAGGAAGATAAGATCTCTGGCCTGGTGCAATCATAGGTCAGGTTCACGTAGAAGCTGACCACAAATCGTGAGTATATCGTCGAGCAGACTGGCTTGAACAGCCGCTTGAGTCCCCGATTCTTGAACTCTTGGACCGCCCATCTTGTGGCGTCCAAACTCTTGAAGTCTGCATCTACATTGAATGTGGTCTCGAACAGTATTTCACGCTGTTCAAAACTGGGTTGGGATACTTGGTGGCGACTACTGGAAGCTCGGGATGTGGAAGCCATATGTTGTGGAAAAATAGTGTTGCTTCTGGTGTGATTGCGCTCGTGCACAGCTTCTTGTGCGCTCAATTGCTAATACCAAGTGCTTGATCGCACTCGGTTAGGCAATAGGTCGAATACTGTATGTGCACCAAAAACCATAAGCTATAGAATTTATACACACTTGATCCCAACCTCCTGCAAATGTAAAAATACCCAATCAACACATAAGATAAACATATATGAATATGTAAACTCAAGATTAAGAACTGTGTGTGATGGTGTGCATGTAAGTGGACAAAAATCGGTTTACATACCGTATTGGATTTAGGAAATTTCACGGGAAGATGGTCTTGTGGATGGGTGATGCACGACAGTAGGGTGGTGAGTGTGACGGAGGAGCGGTGAAAATGTGGTGGTCGGAGTGGTGTGTTGGTGGTTAGTTAGCTTGGAGGATGAGTTTTAAGAGTAGTTGGTGGTGTGAGTGCGAGAGAGCGTAGCTTAAGCGCGTTTGAGCGCAAGGATGAAAAATGGGTTTTTGAGCTGAGCGTACCTAAAAATCCTCATGTGCCTTCTACCTCGAATGCACTTGAGCGCATAGTGAAGTACACTCAATCGCATATGTGTGAAACTGCTTAATGTAATGAGCTCATGCGTACTCGAGTGCAGGGCAAGAAGGTGCTCGAGGGCATGTGGTGTGCGCTCGATCGCATGACATATAATTTTGTTAAGAGCAAAAGGAGTTAATAGTAAAGAAATGAATAAAGGTAAAAATAGGAACGATATAGTCATACCAACTTGGAGTAGCCTCCGTACCACTAACCTTGATAGAGGCACTTGAGCTATATGTTATGCAAGTGGAATTGCTCAAGTGCTCTTTATGGTAGCTTCAAGGCTATGTCCTTTGAAGGAGGCACTTAGGACCCCCATCAGGTGGTTCTAGTGCTGTCGACAGCTGATTTGTCTCCAATTTGGGTGCCTGGTCAATAAAATAAGAAAAAGCAGTATTAGTAAGTGCAAGATTTTTAAATTGGAGATTACACTTACTTGGAAGCTTGAGTGTGTTCTTGATGGTGTGCACAACTCCATTAATATCCTTAATCACGTTATCATTCTCTAGCCTAATGTCCAATCTCGTGTCAGCATGGTTGGGGATGGTCTCCAATGGAATAGTGCAATGGACTTTAGACATTTTTTACCAATACCTTGCATGAAGGTCACATTATAACACTCATTATTAGTTTTAGTGGAGTCTAGTGTATTAAATATTTTAAATTCTACCTCTTCATCATTTATTCTCATAGTGATAATGCCCATTTTCACATTAATGTTTGTGTCAGCAGTGATCATAAATGGTCTCCCTAAGATGATAGGGAGTGGTACAAGCATATAGCATTCCTCCATGTCTAGCACAATAAAATCAGCAGGTAAAATAAATTTACCTACTCTTACCAAAACATCCTCGAGGATACCTCTTGGTCGTTTGATGCTTCTGTCAGCCAATTACAAAGTAATAGAGGTTGGTTGGAGTTCCCCTAAACCTAGTGTCTCGAATACACTGTAAGGTAACATTTTGACACTCGCTCTTAGGTCCAATAATGCATGCTCAAAAAGCTTGTCACCTAGCCTGCAAGGAATAGTAAAACTACCCGAATCTTTTAGTTTAGGTGGTAGTTTTCTTAATAGTACAGTACTCACCTCTTCGGTCAAGGCTACCGTCTCACGTTCCTAAAATTTTCGTTTGTTAGTGCAACAATCTTTTAAAAACTTAGCATAAGCAAGAAGTTGTCTTATTGCATCTAATAAAGGAATATTTATTTCAACCTTTTTCAAAGTTTCGAAAATGTCAATCATTTTAGTTTCCTTTTTAGGCTTCACTAACCTTTGAGGGAAAGGTGGAGGTATATTTACCTTTTCCATCTTACTTACCTTAGATGTTGAGGCTTGGTCTAGAGATGCTTGTGTAGGCTCATTGGTGCCGATGATCTTACCACTTCTTAAGGTTGTTACAACATTCAGTTGCTGATGTCCTCTTGGATTAGGTAATGGCTGGGCTGGGAGCTCTCCTTGCTTTCTGGTACTTAATTCCTTGGCCAATTGTCCCATTTGTACCTCTAGTCTTTGGATGGCTTGCTCATGTTTTGCAGTGATTTGCCTTATTTTAGTCCGAAATTGCCTTGACTCTTCCATGAATTGTTCATGTTTATTCAGGATTTGTTGCTGCTGAGACACTAGTTGCCTCACAAGACTTTCGAGGTCATTCTTCTTTGGTTCAGGCGTAGATTGGGCTGCTGGTTGGAAGTTTCTTTGCTGCCCTTGATTGTTTTGATTGTTGCTCCATGAGAAATTTGGGTGATTCCACCAGCCAAGGTTATATGTGTTTGCATAGGGGTTGTTCTTCGGTGGATAGTTATTTGGTCCCATAAAGTTGGCTTGTTCATGATCTGCAGATGAATACAAGGGACATGTATCAGTATTCTGATCAAATTGTGAGCAAATGGCACATACTTGGAGTGGTGTTCTGAGTAGCCATAGCTTTAACTAATAGATCAAGTTTCCTCTCCACAGCAGCTATTTGAGGAGATGATCCTCCATTCAGGCTTACCTCATACATACCCTTACTCTTGGTTATATGTCTACCTCGAGAGGAGAACTACTGCGTGTGTTCGCTTAGGGTTTTGAAGAGTTCCATCGCCTCTTCGCTGCACTTTTCCATCAGCACTCCTCCATAACATGAATAAACAATATTTTTGTTAGAGTCACTCAAACCTTCATAGAAAGCTTGTACCAGTTCGTCTTGGGGTAGGTTGTGGTGTGGGCACTTGAGTAGTAGCTCGTTGAAGTGTCCCTAGGCCTCGAAAAATTGATCACCATCTTTTTTTTGGAAGGATTGAATTTCCTTCCTCATTTGCCTCGTCTTTTGGACTGGGAAGAACTTCCTTAGAAATTTGCTAGCCAACTCCTCCCAAGTGTGGATGGAAACTGCAGGCAAAGAATTATACCATAACTTAGCATTATCTTTCAAGGAAAAAGGGAAAAGAATTAACCTTATTCCTTCTTGGTCTAAGCCTCAGATGTGCTGGAATTTGCAAAGGTCGAAGAACTCTCGAAGGTGCAAATGTGGATCCTCACTAGGTATACCCCTAAAGTGAGTCAGTGCATTAAGTATCTGTGGAGATATGTAGTAGTTTCCTTCCGCCTCAGGTTGATACGCAAGGCACGAAGGTTTATCGAGGTTCTGCGGGATGAAGGATTGCTTCATAGGCCTCCGCTCAGGTGGTTGCTGCTCGACTATCTGTTCTGCCATTTGTATCTCTTCCTCGATTCCTCTTTCTACCTTTTTCGACTTATCTCTAAACCTTTGTCAGATAGTCTTCTTTAGCTTGGGATCAAGGGGAAGGAATGTTGGATGCTTGGATCGACGTCCGTGCATGGATCGGTGTTAGTTACGTAAGTGCAGCAGTCAAATACTACTGCTCGGATGACTTTCTGCCTCAATTGCGCTCAATTGCACAGGAAGGTGCGCTCGATCGCAAGTGGCACAGAAAGTTCTCCTGGAGTACCTGAAACAGAGAAAAAAAGGAAATTTATTAGAGTTTTAATGAAACGAAAAATAAAATAAACATAATAATTAAGAATGGAATAGAATAAAAAGGAAATAACAATAATTAAACGAAATGAAAAAAATTAATTCTAAAAGGAAATTTAGCGCAATCCCTGGCAACGACACCAAAAACTTGTTGTGATGGATAACTACCTAAATAAATATGCAAATAACTGTCCTAGTTTTACTTGCAAGTGCCCAAGGTCAGTGGTAGCATAGTGTGCAAGTGCGAGATCATTTCCACAGGGATTGGTGAATTTCAATTTAGAATTAATTTCTTCAAAGTAAAAAGATAAATAACTGATTGATTGTGAATGAATAATAATAATGAGAATATAGGACTGCGATATTGTAAGGGCCCGGTCCATAACAGTTACAATATTGTTCGCTTTGGGCCGAGGGCCCGCACGGCTTTGTTCCTGGCGAAGCCCACTGGCTCCCCAAAACACGTTGTAACCATTATGAACTGGAACACCTTATATCTAGCACGTCCTCTTCCCCTCTAGTCGATGTGGGATAACTCGCAGCACCACATGCCATGCGGCCGACCCCTCACTGGGCCTCCAACATCGCAATACGGGCACCTCTCCCTCTTGGAGCACAGCGTCCCCGCTGTGTGGCCATAGCCCCCATGGCAACCCCGAGGGGCTTTTGAGGGTCTTACTCTGATACCATCTGTAAGGGCCCGGTCCAGAACAGTTACAATATTGTCCGCTTTGGGCCGAGGGCCCGCACAGCTTTGTTCCTGGTGAAGCCCACTGGCTCCCCAAAACGCATTTTAACCATTAAGGACTGGAACACCTTATATCTAGCACTTCCTCTTCCCCTCTAGCCGATTTGGGATAACTCGTAGCACCACGTGCCATGCAGTCGACCCCTCACTAGGCCTCCAACATCGCAACACGGGCAAGATATAAGTGTTCCAGCCCTTAATGGTTACAACGCGTTTTGGGGAGCCAGTGGGCTTCATCAGGAACAAAGTTGTGCGGGCCCTCGACCCAAAGCAGACAATATTGTAATTGTTCTAGACCGGGCCCTTACAGATATCCACCACTAATTATACTTTCCCACAAAGTAAAGTGTCAATGCTCTAGCCTTATCATGAATATTTAATGGTTGCCAACCTAAGGGCTTGGCCCACACCTTAGGCTATTGATCTCCCTATTGTTGTGCGAAAATATACCTAAATAAATGGGTAAATAATCGTACTTTGTTTTACTTGCAAGTGCACAAGGTCAATAGTGTAGCATAGTGTGCGAATGCAAGATCATCTCCACAGGGATTGGTAAATTTAACTTTAGAATTAGTTTCGCAGTAATAAAAAGATAAAAATAATAAAAGAGTTAATTTTGATAAAGCTAAAATAATAAGGATAAAGGCATAGGGACTTGATATCCACCACTAATTATGCTACCACAATATAACAGTATGCCAATGCTTTACTCATGCCATGTATACCTACTGGTTGCCAACCTAAGGGCATGATATCTACTCCTTAAGCTATTGATTTCCCTAAGCAACGAGTTAGGCATGGTATCTACTCTAACTCTTTTCTTCCTTAAGGGATTCAGCATGGTATCTGCTTGAGTTGTTCCTTAAGAAAACATAAGTACTATGGAAATTGACAACCACATGAGACCTAGGGCATGGTATCTACTCCCAGTTTCCCATGTTGATTAACCCGGGTATCCGGATAAGATATCCCTTGTTACTAATGTTAGACCCAGGACTCGGTCATCCAAATTGATCTAACTAACAAGTCTATACCACATGCACATATTGATCAGACATATACATATGAGGAATTTAAATAAAAGCAGGTATTAATCAAGTTTAAGCAACACAACATAAATATTGCAAGGCACCAACACTAAATTTATTGAGTAAACATAATTAGGGCTTCAACCAAGCCCTACTAAGAATTTAGTTACACATGATAAAATAAAAAGGAAAGAAGAAACCCGAGATAAGAGTCGTCAATTCCGCTCCACGGTCTCCTTCTCAAAGCTAAAGCAAAAGATAAAAGAATGGATCTAAGAAGTGATCCCCCCAAGAGGTGATGCCTTTTGTGTGTAATTTACAAGTGTATTTATAGGTCTTTGAGAAGTCCTAAGAGTCTCATGAGTTCCTAAACTTTCCTAAAACACAAAACTCATTTATTTCCAAAATAGGGTTATTTCCAAAACAGGGTTCTGCAGTTTACTGTTCACGCCCATACATGTGCGCTCGATCGCAATTCTGCGCTCGATCGCACAGAGGAGTGCGCTCGATCGCAATCTAGCCAGCAGCTGCTCCAGGATTTCCAGATTTCTTCCTTTAAGTGCCAAAAATGCATCTTTTTCTCCAAGACCCTATAAAAACGTGTAAAACACAAAAGTGAAGTAAAATAGACTAAAACATATAGATAAAGAACTTAACAAATGTAAATTAAGGGGCTTAAATATGAATATTTAAGCTCTTATCACCTATGCAACGAGTTAGGCATAGTGTATACTCTAACTCTTTTCTCTCTTAAGGGATTCAACATGGGTGTATACTGAGTTGTTCCTTAAGAGATCATGAGGGCTGTGGAGATCGGCAACCACATGGGACCTAGGGCTTGCGCTCCCGGTTTCCCATGTTGATTAACCCGGGAATCCGGTGTGGATATCCCTTGTTGCTAATGTCAAACCCAGGACTCAGTCATACAAATTGATTCGACTAACTTATCCATACCCCATGCATACATTGATCAGGCACACACATATGAGGAATTTAAATACAAACAGGTATTAATCAAGTTAAACATTCTAACAAGGCTATAACAAAGATAATCAATGAATAAAAATGTGGAAAAGCATAACTAGGGCTTCAATCGAGCCCTATAAGAGTTTAGTTACACATGCTAGTTAAACTAAACATTCTAAACATAGTGAAATAAAAACAGAAAACTAAAACCGAAGAAGACTCGGGAGACGAGTCATCAATTCCTCTCCTAAGCTTGCTACTTTGAATCTCAAACAAAAAGTATGGTTTATGTGTTTTACAGGGCTATTTATAGGGTCCTCATGGTGTCCCAAAACCCTAATTTCCTATTTGGAGTCTAGAGACTTCTTTCCACATCTGGCTCTGCTGCCTTTGGAGTAATTGTACTCGAGTGCATGTGTGCGCTCGAGCCTTCTTCAAGTGCACTCGTGCTCTTGTGCCCTCGATCTTAAGGGGGGGTGCGCTCGAGCACACCTTGCTGGATGGCAGAACTTGACTTTTGCTTCTAAAAGCTACAAATTATCATCTTTTTGTCCAAGTCCTATGAGAAACATATAAAACACGAAAATGAAGTAGAATCCACAGAATTAGATAAAAAAAAATAGCCTAATAAATGTAAATTAAGGGGCTTAAATATGACTATTTAAGCACTTATCATTTATAGGGTCCTAATGGTGTTTGATTACACCCAAAACATAACGCAGTATTGTAGTACAACTTTGGGGTGTCGATTCCACAGGGAAACAAACTAATTACAAAAGAAGGTGTAAACCTCAACACAAACGATAAAAGTTAAAGTGACAAAATCTGAATTGTTGATTGTGCAAAATTTGTGTAAATAATTGATGGATAATATAATAAAGAAACAACAAGGTTTCAAAAATCCTCCCTAGGTTTTTTGCCCTAATTCTAACTTGATTCAGTTGTTTTTATCTCGATTGCAAGTTTCACATCCCAAACAGGCAATCGACAAATATTCAATTAAAGCGCATGTAAAAACCCTAATGTAATTGATATGAATTATTCTTTACTTTCAAGAACACATGACCTAACTTATAAATTATCAAAAGATGACGATATATCTAAATGACAATACCGCAACAATGGACAAATCAATAAAAGAGATATACCGGACTCAATCACACCCAAGCAAATACACATAAGAAGAGCATGACTAGACTTATATGGAAAAGAAGCATGCAATCACCGGACTAATAAGAAATCTACTAATTAAATTAAAGAATAAAACATAAAAATGTTTAATGAAAATAATACCAAACTATAACTGAATCAAATAAAGGAAAATAAGAACAACTACACCTAGGGATTCATCCCTTCGCCTTGCTTGGAGACTAGCCGGCCATGGGGCTCATGCATCCTCGAGTTGCCTCCAGACTCTCAATGATCATCTCCCCCTTGGTAGCGAAAGCTTCGGCGATTCCTCAGCTTGCCCTCCAAAAGTACTTCGGATTCCTCCTAAGGGCCCTCTAGATTACTCTTAAAGGCACTCTGGATTCACTTTCTGATGATCTCAGATTCTTCAATCGTCCTTAAAGCTGAAATGAAGTGGGTCTTATATAGGCAAATACCATGAATGTAATATGTTTTCAATCCGATGTGGGATGTGGGATTTAGGCCTTCACATGCCCTTCAAGCTGAAATTCCGCAGAGCCCGCACAGTCTGACCTTTGTCTACTTAAACTGCCATAACTTTCTCTAGAAAAATCATTTTTATGAACCGTGAAATTCTCCAGAAAATAGACTTTCGGATCTTTCTAAGCATATATGGCACATCGCTTAATTCTTCTTGTATCAATATAGTTTAATTTGCGAAGATAATTGATCTGTACGGGCAATTCTGGCAATTTAGTGAAACTCCTTTCCAGTGCGAGCAGCAGCTGTTGCCCTTTTAAGCCCTCCATCTTATCCTTCCAGAAGCATTCCTTCACTCGAGTATGCCTTGAGTCTTTGTGCTTCAAGCAATGATAACTTTTCCTCCTCTTTTGAGCTTAAAGTACATGAAAATGCACCGAAATAGATCAATGATCCAATAATGATATTTTAGAGTTGTTAACGTATAAAAGTGCAATTAAAAGCTAGATCAACCCTAAAATGATAGCAATTAAGTACTATTAAGATGCATTTTATGACTCTCATCAGTGTCCCGAAACCCTAATTTCCTATTTGGAGTCTGGAGACTTCTTTCCATATCTGGCTCTGCTGCCTCTGGAGTGATTGCGCTCGAGCGTATGCGGGGTGCGCTCGAGCCTTCTTCAAGTGCACTCGATCACAAGGGAGGTGCACTCGAGCGCACTTTGCTGGAGGGCAGAACATGACTTTTGCTCCTAAAAGCTCCAATTTATCATCTTTTTGTCCAAGTCCTGTGAAAAGCACATAAAACATGAAAATGAAGTAGAATCTATAGAAATAGATAAATAAAGAGCCTAAAAAGTGTAAATTAAGGGGCTTAAATATGACTATTTAAGCATTTATCACACCCCCAAACTTACATATTGCTAGTTCCTTAGCAATACAAAACAAAAGACTATGTTGAAACAAAATTAAAGATAAATTCATTTTCGTGATACTCAAAGATTTGGGTTATGCATAAAACTATGATAACTGTTCATGAGTAAGCATAAAATAAAAACACATTTTTGTATTGAAAAAGGATTTTTAAAAGTTCATGTTACTTACCTAAGGTTGGCTTAAGGCATTGCAAGTTTGATTTGTGTGTGATGAATTAGCACATATAAGATGGGGCTTCCACATAATTTTAGTGTATAGTGTTTCGATTCCCAAACCTTTATCGAATTCCTTATTGAAGAGAACAAACATGGCATATTGCTTACTTCTTTTTCTTTTTCTTTTATCATGTAATCTTTTCCATGTTGAGTTCCATTGAGCTTTCTATTTGACCTTTGTAATGAGTGTTTGGCCAATGACTCACAAACCAGATGGTTTTGGGGCATTAGATGTAAAGACACCCCTAATGACCTACTAACTCGAGTCAAAAAGGCTACGGAACTAACAGGTTTTTAATGCTTTTAAATGAAATCCCACCTTTTGATGTGAACACTCAATGCTTACTGAGGCAAGAGGCTCAGTTACTCAGTGAAATTTTTTATTATGATCATTAAAGGTTTACTTCCCACCTTTTGACGTGAACACTCAATGCTTACTGAGGCAAGAGGCCCAGTTACTCAGTGGAAAGTTTTTAATGATCATTAGAAGCTTTTTTTAATCACTTTTTTTGCATGATGGACATTTTTCTTTATTTTTCTTATGCCAAAGTGTTCTTTTTAATGAGCTATTCGATTATAGTTAGGTTACGGAAACATATATAAAAGAATTATATGTCATACCCCACACAAATGTGTGCTAAATGTGTTCGTACAAATTTGGATCAAACTCATGAATTCTTCGGTGCCTTGAGGTAGGTAACCAAACTTTGTAAAATTCCTATTACAAGACTATGTGTTCTAGCTTTTAAACTTATTAATAAAGTGTTATCAAATTTTTAAATCAACCAAAATTTTTGTTACCAAATGAACATGCATTTATCTTTTCTAAAAAAAAAAAATGGGACCTAGTGTGTGCATGTATTTCAAGTGTGTGCGTAACAGTATCTCTCACTACCCCCAAACTTAAAATACACATTGTCTCCAATGTGTGTGTGGCATGGAAAAATCTGACATGGGTGATAGAAAACTAGGTTGCTTGCTTTGCTTGCGACACACCCCCAAACTTGAACTGGATGCACGCACTAAGTACTTGGCAAAGAAAAATAAACATTGTGTCAGAAAACAAGAAATATAAATAATAGACATGTAATGATAAATTATAAACAAAAGAAAAGTACTAAAATGAAAAGGATATGTCTGGGGTGCCTCCCATGAGTGCTAAGTTTTATGTCTTCAGCCAGACGGGGTATCCTTTCACGACTGATCATCAGTGGCTGCAGTCGAAGAGGTACCGAGTGCAAGAGGTAGGCAGTCAAGGATGGCCTGTAGAACCGCCTCCTGTCGTGTAAACTATGCCTCTAACCCATCGATCTGCTGATGAATCAAACAGGCTACCTCACGATCCTCCCGGCGGATGTCGGACAACTCATAGCGGAAGGAAGACAACTCTTCTAGAAGGTGCTGATACTCCATGGATCCCATGTCTGGATGGTCCTCCTACCATGTAGGGCTCACTGGTGGCCGCTCGATCTCCATATGACTATCTGCAATAGACTTGACAGCTAGAATCTGCACCCGGGGTCCTCTAGGCATGTGGGACTAGCTGAGGCTCCACTGGGCTCTCCCAAAGAAGGGATGATCACTAACCGGGCCGTCTGTAGAGGAGCCTCTAACCCCTTTCTTCTTGAAGATGTGACTGAGCAAGAAGGGGAAAGGAAGGCCCTAGGCATTAGTTGTGGTCGTCTGCTGGTTATGCACCCCATCCCAGAACTTATGTACCTGACTCCATATAACCGCTGGAATAGAATACCAATGACCTCAGTGAAAGGTGTAGAGAGCCTGTAGAAACTGATCCCGCCTTTATGTCTTGTGCCCTAAAGGACACACATTACACTACAGGACTGAGTCAACGAACCATAAACAGGGAGGCAACCTCGACCAGCTCCCCGCATTGTTGTGGCGGTCTGTATACTGGCCCACACACATATCCTCGATGATGTGTGGTAGAGGGAACGGGTCAGGCTGCTCTTCTATATGGCTGTCTTTCGGCTGGGAGTCATCACAGCAGTGTAAAGAGTCGGCTATGTTGATGGTGGTCAACTCTATGAATCTGCCCTGGACTGAAGAAGATAAGATCTCTGGCCTGGTGCAGTCATAGGTTAGGTTCTCGTAGAAGCTTACCACAAATCGTGTGCATGCCGTCGAGCAGATTGGCTTGAACAACCGCTTGAGTCCCCGATTCTTGAACTTTTGGACCGCCCATCTTGTGGTATTCAAATTCTTGAAGTCCGTATCTACATTGAATGTGGTCTCAAACAGTATTTCACACTGTTCGAAACTGGGCCGGGATGCCTGGTGACAGTTGCTGGGAGCTCGGGATGTGGAAGCCATGTGTTATGGAAAAAAAAAATAGTGTTGCTTCTGGTGTGATTGCACTCGTGCGCAGCTACTAGTGCTCTCAATCGCACAGTTTGAAGTGCACTCAATCGCACTCGGTCAGGCAATAGTCGAATACTTTATGCGCACCAAAAACCAAAAGCTGTAGAATTTATACACACTTGATCCAAACCTCTTGCAAATGTAAAAATACCCTATCAACACATAAAATAAACATATATGAATATGTAAACTAAAGATCAAGAACCGTGTGTGATGGTGTGTATGTACGTGGACAAAAATTGGTTTGCATACCATGTTGGATTTGGGAAATTTCAGGGGAAGATGATCTTGTGGATGGGTGATGCACGGTGGTAGGGTGGTGATTGTGACGGATGAGCGGTGGTGATGTGGATTGCTGGAGGTGAATGGGTGGTTTTCAACAGATTTAATGGTTGGTGATGGTATTTGTGATAGACCAGAGGACAAAGTGCGTTGGAGCGTAATGTGAGAGAAGTGGGGTTATGAGTGAAGTGTGAATAAAAATATCACGTGCTTTCTCTGCCCCGAGTGCGCTCGAGCGCATTTGTGAAGTGCGCTAGATTGCACGTGTGTGCAACTGCTTAATGTGATGCGCTCGTGCGTACTGGTGCACAGGGCAAGGGGGCGCTCAGGCGCATGTGGTGTGCGCTCGATCGCACTATAGAATTTTGTCACGAGTAAAATGAGCTTAAATAAAGAAATAAGTAAAGGTAAAGATAGGAACGATACAGTCATACCAACTTGTAGTGACCTCAGTACCACTAATAGAGGCACTTGAGCTCTATATTATGCAAGTGGAATTACTTAAGTGTTTTCTATGGTAGCTTAAGGGCTACGTCCTTTGAAGGAGGCACTTAAGGCCCCCATCAGGTGGTTCTAATGCTATCGACAGCTGTCTTGTCTCCAACTTTGGTGCTTGATCAATAAAATAAGGAAAAGTGGTATTAGTAAGTTCAAGATTTTTAACTTGAGGATTATACTTACTTGAAGGCTTAGGTGTGTTCTTGATGGTGTGCACAACTCCATTGATATCTTTAATCACATTATCCTCTGGCCTAATGTCCAATCTCATGTCAGCATGGTTGAGGATGGTCTCCAATGGAACAGTGTAATGGCCCTTAGAAATTTTCTCACCAATACCTTGCATGAAGCTCACATTATTATACTCATCATTAGTTTTAGTGGACTCCAGTGTATTAAATATTTTAAATTCTACCTCTTCATTATTTACACTCATAGTGACAATGCCCCTTTTTACGTTAATATTCATGTCAGCAGTGACCATAAATGGTCTCCCTAAGATGATAAGGAATGGTACAGGCATATGGCATTCCTCTATGTCTAATACAATAAAATTAGCAGGTAAAATAAATTTACCTACTATTGCCAAAACATTCTTGAGGATACCTCTTGGTCGTTTGATGCTTCTGTCAACCAATTGCAAAGTAATGGAGGTTGGTTGGAGCTCTCCTAAACCTAGTGTCTCGAATACATTGTATGGTAACAAGTTGACACTCACTCCTAGATCAAATAATGCATGCTCGAAAAGCTGATCACCTAGCCTGCAAGGAATAGTATAACTACCCGGGTTTTTTAGTTTAGGTAGTAATTTTCTTAATAATACAGCACTTACCTCTTTGATCAAGGCTACCGTCTCATGCTCCTGAAACTTATGTTAGTGCAACATTCTTTTAAAAACTTAGCTTAAGCAGGAAGTTGTTTTATTGCATCTAATAAAGGAATATTTATTTCCAATTTTTTCAAGGTTTCGAAAATGTCAATCATTTTAGTTTCCTTTTTAGACTTCACCAACCTTTGAGGGAAGGGTGGAGGTATATTTAACTTTTCCATCTCTCTTACCTTAGATGTGGAGGCTTGGTCTGGAGATGCTTGTGTAGGTTCATTGGTGCCGATGATCTTACCACTTCTTAAGGTTGTTACAGCATTCAGTTGCTGATGTCCTCTTGGATTAGGTAGTGGCTGTGCTGGTAGCTCTCCTTGCTTTCTGGTACTTAATTCCTTGGCCAATTGTCCCATTTGTACCTCTAGTCCTTGGATGGCTTGATCATGTTTTCCACTGATTTGCCTCATTTCAGTCTGAAATTTCCTTGACTCTTCCATGAATTGTTCATGTGTATTCAGGATTTATTGTTGCTGAGATGCTAGTTGCCTCACAAGACTTTCGAGGTCATTCTTCTTTGGTTCAGGCACAGATTGGGCTGCTGGTTGGAAGTTTCTTTTCTGCTCTTGATTGTTTTGATTGTTGCTCCATAAGAAATTTGGGTGATTCCACCAGCCAGGGTTGTATGTGTTTGCATAGGGGTTGTTCTGCGACGGATAATTATTTGGTCCCACAAATTTTGCTTGCCCATGATCTACAGATGAATATAAGGGACATGTATCAGTATTATGATAAAATTTTGAGCAAATGGCACATATCTGGAGTGGTGTAGCTGGTGGGTTAGTTGAGGTGCTTTGAGCGGCCATGGCTTTAACTAATAGATCAAGTTTCCTCTCCACAGTAACTATTTGAGTAGATGATCCTCTATTCAGGTTTAACTTATACATACCCTTACTCTTGGTTATATGTCTACCTCGAGAGGAGAACTGCTGCGTGTGTTCACTTAGGGTTTCGAAGAGTTCCATTACTTCTTCGCTGCTCTTCTCCATCAGCACTCCTTCACAACCTGAATCAACAATATTTTTGTTAAAGTCACTCAAACCTTCATAGAAAGCTTGTACCAATTCGTCTTGGGGTAGGTTGTGGTGCGAGCACTTGAGTAGTAGCTCATTGAAGTGTCCCCAGGCCTCGAAGAATAAATCTCCATCTTTTTGTTGGAAGGATTGAATTTCCTTTCTCATTTGCCTCGTCTTTTGGGCTGGGAAGAACTTTCTTAGGAATTTGCTAGCCAACTCCTCCCAAGTGTGGATGGAAACTGTAGGCAAAGAATTATACCATAATTTAGCATTATCTTTCAAGGAAAAAGGGAAAAGAATTAACCTTATTCCTTCTTGGTCTAAGCCTCGGATGTGCTGGAATTTGCAGAGGTCAAAAAACTCTCGAAGGTGCAAATGTGGATCCTCACTAGGTGTATCCCTAAAATGAGTTAGTGCACTGAGTATCTGCGGAGATATGTAGTAGTTTCCTTCTGCCTCAGGTTGATACACAATGAACGAAGGTTGATCGAGGTTCTGTGGGATGAAGGATTGCTTCATCGGTACTCATGCAGGTGGTTGCTGGTTTTCGAGCTGTTCCGCTATTGGTGCTTCGTTCTCGAATTCTTCTTCGTTCTCGACGAAGTTGTTTCTAAGCCTTTGTCGGATGGTTCGCTCAAGCTCAGGTCAAGGGGAAAGAACATTTGATGTCGGGATCGAAGTCCATGCATAAATTAGGTAAACTAGCTTCAGTGCTGCAGTTCAACTCTGCTGCTCGGGTAACTCTCTACCCTAATTGCGCTTGATCGCACAAGAGGGTGCGCTCGATCGCAAGGGTCACAGAAAGTTCTGCTGATGCCCTGAAATAGAAAAGAAATGGATTAGGGTTTGATAAAAATAAAGATGATAAATAGAAACTTAAATTTTTAGAAAAATTAAAGTAAAATAAAATAAGAATAGCGATGATTAAACTAAACGAAAGTAATTCTAAAAGGAAATTTAGCGCAATCCTCGGCAACAGCGCCAAAAACTTGTTGTGACGGATATCTACCTAAATAAATAAGCAAATAACCATCCTAGTTTTACTTGCAAGTGGACAAGGTCAGTGATAGCATAGTGTGCAAGTGTGAGATCATTTCCACAGAGATTGGTGAATTTCGTTTTAGAATTAGTTTCTTCAAGGTAAAAAGAGAAATAATTGTTGATTGTGAGTAAATAACAATAATGAGAACATAGGACTACGATATCCACCACTAATTATACTTTCCCACTAAGTAAGGTGTCAATGCTCTAGCCTTATCATGAATATTTAATGGTTGCCAACCTAGGGGCTTGGTCCACACCTTAGACTATTGGTCTCCCTACGCAACGAGTTAAGCATGGTGTATACTCTAACTCTTTTCTCTCTTAAGGGATTCAGGATGGGTGTATACTGAGTTGTTCCTTAAGAGAGCATGAGAGCTATGGAGATCGGAAACCACACGGGACCTAAGGCTTGGTCCGCTCCCGGTTTTCCATGTTGATTAACCCAGGAATCCGGTGTGGATATCCCTTGTTACTAATGTCGAACCCAGGACTCAATCATCCAAATTGATTCGACTAACTTATCCATACTACATGCATACGTTGATCAGACACACACATATGAGGAATTTAAATACAAACAGGCATTAATCAAGTTAAACATTCTAACAAGGCTATAGCAAAGATGATCAATGAATAAATATGTGGAAAAGCATAACTAGGGCTTCAATCGAGCCCTATAGGAGTTTAGTTACACATGCTAGTTGAACTAAACATTCTAAACATAATAAAATAAAAACAGAAAACTAAAATCGAAGAAAACTTCAATTCCTCTCCTAAGCTTGCTACTTCGAGACTCAAACATAATGTATAGTTTATGTGTTTTACAGGGCTATTTATAAGGTCTTCATGGTGTCCCAAAACCTTAATTTCTTATTTGGAGTCTTTAGACTTCTTTCCACATCTAGCTCTGCCGCCTCTGGAGTGATTGCGCTTGAGTGTATGCGGGGTGCGCTTGAGCATATGTGTGCGCTCGAGCCTTCTTCAAGTGCGCTCGTGAGCTTGTGCGCTCGATCACAAGGGAGGTGCACTCGAGCGCACTTTGCTGGAGGGCAGAACATGACTGTTGCTCCTAAAAGCTCCAATTTATCATCTTTTTGTCCAAGTCCTGTGAAAAACACATAAAACACGAAAATGAAGTAGAATCCACAGAAATAGATAAATAAAGAGCCTAACAAGTGTAAATTAAGGGGATTAAATATGACTATTTAAGCACTTATCAGGCAATACTTATAAAGATAAGGGTCATCCCAATAGAAATTTCCTACCTCGACAAAAAATTTGCGCTTATCTTGCGCGCTCCATGTGGATGGCATTTCGCCAGAAACCAAGTAATTTACAATGTACGCATACCACGGTATTTGGCATACGACGAATAGATGTTCGTCGGGGATATCATCTTAGATGGGTGGGCCATCGGCAAACTCATTGAACTCCAGGCGAGACTGATAGACGCTTAAATATACATATTTAAGCCCCCTTATTTACACTTGTTAGATCCTTTATTACATTAATTTGGTATCTTTTACTCCATTTGTGTGTTTTACATGTTTTTATAGGGTCTTGGAGAAAAAGAAGCAGTTTTGGCACTTTAAGGAAGAAATCTAGAAGCCCTGGAGCACTTTCTGGACAAAGTGCGATCGAGCGCACATGAAGTGCGATCGAGCGCACATACAATCGTGCGCACACAGCTAGGATCGAGCGCAACTTACGATCGAGCGCAAGGCCACATGCGATCGAGCGCAAAGATACGGGCGTGAACAGTAAACTGCAGAACCTTATTTTGGAAAATACAAGATTTTCGTTTTAGGAAAGTTTAAGACTCATGGGTCTATTAGGACTTCTCAAAGACCTATAAATACACTTGTAACTCACACACAAAAACACACCTTAGATAGTAAACACTTTTCTCTTTTCTTTTACTTGGAGTGGAGAGCTTGGGAGAGAATTGACGCCTCTTCTCTCGGGTTTATTCTTCTCCTTTATGTTTAGTTTAATTATGTTTACTTCAGTTAGTATGTGTAACTAACTCTCTTATAGGGCTCGATTGAAGCCCTAGTTATGCATTCCCATATTTTTATTCATTGATTAAATCTTTGCATAGCTTATTATGTTACTTAACTTGATTAACACCTGTGCTTATTTACATTCCTCATATGTATGTGTAAGGCCAACGTATGCATGTGGTACGGATAGGTTAGTTAGATCAATTTGGATGACCGAGTCCTGGGTCTAACATTAGTAACAAGGGACCATCTTATCCGGATACCCGGGTTAATCAACATGGGAAACCGGGAGTAGATACCATGCCCTAGGTCTCATGTGGTTGTCGATTTCCACAGTACCTATGCTTTCTTAAGGAACAACTCAAGCAGATACCATGCTGAATCCCTTAAGGAAGAAAAGAGTTAGAGTAGATACCATGCCTAACTCGTTGCTTAGGGAAATCAATAGCTTAAGGAGTAGATACCATGCCCTTAGGTTGGCAACCAGTAGGTACACATAATATGGCTAGAGCACTGATACTTTATACAAAATCGGGAATGTATGACTAGTGGTGGATATCAAAGCCCTATGTCTTTATTATTATCAAATCACCCTTCAGTTTATTATTTCTATCTTTTTACATTGCAATTATAATTCTAAATCGAACTTTACCAATCCCTGTGGAGATGATCTTGCATTCGCACACTATGCTACACTATTGACCTTGTGCACTTGCAAGTAAAACAAGTGCGATTATTTACCCATTTATTTAGGTATATAAACGCGCAACAGAGACAAGTGATCTGCCACTACATTCTCCACCCATTTTTATCCTTAATGGTTAAATCAAATTCATGCAAGAGTAAAATCCACTTAATCAATCTTTCCTTAGCATAATTCTTTGAAAAAAAAGTACTTAAGGGCTGCATGGTCAGTAAAAACAGTGATAGGTGTACCAATCAGATAAGCACAAATTTTATCTAAGGCAAAGACTACTGCTAGCAATTCTTTTTCAGTAGTGGAATAATTCATTTGTGCATTATTAAGAGTTCTACTAGCATAGTATACAACAAAGGGCTTCCTCTCCCTTCGTTGTCCCAAAACTACCCCCACCGTATAATTACTCGCATCACATATAATCTCAAATAGTAAATTCCAATCCGGTGACTACATGATGGGGGCGGATGTAAGCCTATCAATGAGTGTTCGGAAAGCATCCTCACACTCATGTCCAATCGAACATGGATTCCTTAACGAGGATGTTACACAATGGTCTAGATATAGCAGAGAAATTCTATATAGACCTCTTGTAAAAACATGCATGCCTAAGAAAGGATCTAACATCCTTAACAGTTTTAGGTGTGGGCAATTTAGAGATCAATTCTATTTTTGATTTATCCACTTCGATCCATTTTTCAAAAATTATGTGCCCAAAAACTAGTCCAGAGGGAACCATGAAATGATATTTTTCCCAATTAAGCACAAGACATTTTTCTTCACATCTACTCAAAACAGCCTGTAAATGGAGTAAACATGAATCAAAAGAATTTCCAAACATAGTCAAATCATCCATAAAGACTTCCATAAATTTTTCGACCATATCGCTAAATATACTCATCATGCATCTTTGAAATGTAGTCGGCGCATTACACAATCCAAAAGGCATATTCCGAAATGTATAAGTACCAAACGGGCATGTGAATGTAGTCTTATTCTGATCTTCTAATGCAATCTCTATCTGATAATATCCCGAATACCCGTTTAGAAAGCAATAGAAGGGATGACCAGCTACACGTTCTAAGATTTGGTCTAAAAATGAAAGTGGGAAGTGATCATTGCCGGTGGCGGAATTAAGTTTTCTATAGTCTATGCACATGTGCCACCCTGTCACTACCTTAGTAGGAACAGGAATCCCCTCCTTGTTGGTTACTATAGTTAACCCAGACTTTTTAGGTACTACCTGAGTTGGGCTAACCCACTTACTATCAGATATGGGGTAAATGATACCCACATCAAACAACTTTAAAACTTCATTTTTCACGACTTTTTTCATAGTGGGGTTAAGTCCCCTCTGGGGTCCCTATGGGGGTTAGCTCCTTCCTCTAAATGGATCCTATGGGAACATATTAAGGGACTAATACCTTTAATGTTAGTAATTATCCATCCTAATGTAGCTTTGTGCTCATTTAACATGTCAATCAATTTCTTTTCTTGTGAATCACTAAGTACAGAGGAAATAATAACAGGAAAGGTATCACCTGGTCCCAATAATGCATGTTTGAGTCCCTCAGGTAGCGTCACTAAGTCGACCTTTGGGGTCTCCTCAGTGGATGGCTTCAGTCTCTCTTCATCTCTTGGTAACTCCTTGAAGCTTGGTTGCCATTTTCGTTTTCCTTTATCATTTGACCCTGAAATAGCAAAAACATCATAAACATTGTTAGGATAAAGTGAATTCTTAGAATCAGAAATACAAAGAAGATAATCTAAAGATTCAGAAACTTTGCTCAAGTGAGCTTCCTCTGGGATCAGTGTGTCTATCATATAAGTATGATAGTAATCATCATCATCATGTGGTTGTCTTTTAATGTTGAATATGTTAACCTCTAGAGTCATGTTCTCAAAAGACAGTTTCATTAGCTGTTCCTACAATTAATAAGAGCATTAGAGGTGGCCAGGAAAGGTTTTCCTAAAATGATTGAAACTTTAGACTCCATATCAACCACAGAATGAGTGACCAGAATGAGAAAATCAATAGGATAGTAAAACTTATCGATTTGTATTAGTACATTTTTGACTATCCTCATCGGTTACTTAATCGATCGGTCGGCCAACTGTAGTAGCACAGATGTGGGTTTGATCTCTCCTAGATCCAGTTGCAAGTAGATGGTGTAAGGCATTAGGTTCACACTGGCTCCTAAATCCAACAAAGCTTGGCCGATCTCATGAGTCCCAATTTGACAAGTGATCGTGGGACACCCTGGGTCTTTATATTTAGGCGGTGTCTTTTGCTTAATCACCGCACTCACTTGCTTAGTCAAAACAACAGTCTTCTTGACTTGATGCTTCCTTTTTATGGTGCACAGATCCTTAATCGCCTTTGCATAGGTTGCTACATGTTTAATCACATGAAGCAAAGGTAGGTTAATCTTAACTTGTTTCAAATGTTATAGGATCTCACCTTGTATTTTTGGATTTTTCCCTTTTGGTCGAAGTGCTTGGGGAAAAGGGACTTGAATTGAAATTTTCTCATTTGGCTCATTCTTGGGGGTATTCTCTTCAGTACTCGGAGAGGTGCTCGTGGTCGTCGTTTGACTTGGTCCATATAATACCTTACCAATCCAAGTAGTTATGGCATTAACCTTTGTGATGTTTTGTGAATATAAAGTAGAGGTTTGTGCCATATGTTGCCCCCTTGGATTTGATTGAGGTTGAGATGAGAATTTTCCTCGCTCTTGCACTACGAGAGATCTTGTTAGCTTAGTTATTTGACTTTTAATTTCCTTGTTCTCTTCCATCACCTGTGTCACAACAATTTCCAATCTCTAAATAATTTTACCTTGTGACTCCGTAAATGCGTTTAATTTTTTATTTAAAGGGATTCTATTAGGTTGCGCATTGTATGAGGTTGTAGGGTATGACACAAGTGGTTGTGCATGTGCGTGTGTGGGTTGGTTTGAGTCAGACCTCTAGCTAAGGTTCGGGTGGTTACTCCAACCAGGATTATATAAATTGGAGAAAAGATTATGAGGCTTCCTATAAATCCCTAAGGCGTTACATTGTTCATCAAAAATACCTCTCATCTTTGCAAAAGCCTGGAAATCCTAAGCTAAGTGTTCCACTCCCTTATAGATGAAACAAGCACCTTGTGACTCGACTCTTACAACAGTATGCCTGAGTCTACCATCTTGGGTCTTAAGTGCCTCTAACTCTCAAGTTACTCGCTCTAATTTGACTTTCATGCTATCATCTCCCCTAAGTTGGTAGATCCCAGTCGATCTTGCTCTATTTGTGCTTTCAATAGCACTGGGCCCTTTCTAGGTGTGGACCTTCTCAGCCAAGTCATTCGGATACTCAATTGCGTCATTGGGGTCCTTTTGCATAAAGTCCCCATTGCATATCATCTCTATGAATTGACGCTCTCTACTCGTAAGTCCCTCATAAAAATGACTAACTACGCACCAACTTTCGTACCCATGGTGTGGACACATATTCAACAAATCCTTATACCTCTCCCATGCATGATATAGTGTCTTGCTATCCTTTTGGGTAAAGGTTGAAATTTGTCTTTTCAAACCATTAGTTTTGTGAAATGGGAAGTATTTATTGAAAATGCTTTCGTCATCTCTTCCCATGAACCTATGGACCTCGACCGCAAAGAGTATAGCCAACTCTTTGCTTGTCCTTCAAAGAAAAATGAAAGAATCTCAGTTTAACCGAGTTAATAGCCTCAGATCTTCCATGAAACATGGCCACTACTTCCTCAAATTCCCTAATGTGAACATATTCGCTTTCTAAACCATGGATGGTTGGTATTAATGCTGTAATGCTCGGCTTGAAATCTATATGTGGTGTGTTTGGCAAAAACATGATGCATGATGGTGTAGATGTGCGTGTGGGATGAAGGTAGTCATTTAAGGTCCTAACAGGGTTGTCTCTGTGATTGTTTATGGTGTCAGAGCTTGTGATTGAACCCGTTTCACTCTTAATGTAATGTGGTGGGTATTCTAACTGAAGGATTCTAACCAATCGTTTGTTTTCGGCTCTAACCCAGTGCATATACCACCAACACTCTTTTTTTTAATAAAATAAAACTGAAAAATAAAATAAAGCTAGAATTAAAAAGAAACTAAAAGAAAGAGTTCGGAAAGATAGTACCTGAAAACCTCTCTGTAGACTGACGCTCTCCCCGGCTATGGCACCAAAATTTGAATTACGCCCAAACAATACTATGCAGTAGTAGCATTATAGAATGGGGTCTCGATCCCCTGAAAAGAACGTTCTACAGTCGAAGTCTCAAGCTAAAAAATAATAGAAACAAAATTAGAAATTAAAATTGAGAAAATGTTGAGAATTAAATGAAGCAATTGAATTAAGTGAAAGAAAATCAATAATGAGAAATACAAGGGTCCAAGAATCCCTCCTAGATTTCACAGCTTCAGCTTGTATCAATTCAGTAATTATAACTCAACTACGCAGTTCACATCCCAAATGCATAACCGGAAAATAATAATAAAATCACCAAAAATATTCTTTTGTAAATTATTATGAGAAATCCCCTTTTTGTTTTTAAAAGTAATGTAACGGTCGATCATATATGATATCCTAAATCGATGATATATCTAGAGACAATAGCGTAGTAAAGAACAATCATATATAATTAATCTACCGGAATCAATTGCATCCTAAATTCCACACATAAGAGAAGCATGACTGAACTTATATGGAGAAAAAGAACAACAATCACTAGAGTTAAATAAAATCTATGGAAGAAGAAAATACAATTGTCTGTCACATAAAAACATCAACTTCAATATTAAATAAAAGAAACATATCAAAACAATTATTCAACATTAAATACACAAATAACTGAATTAAATACAAGCTAAACCTGCTATGTCTAGGAGTTTATCTCTTCGCCTTGGTTAAAACTTAGCCTAGCTGACAATACATAATCACCAAAGCTCTTAGAAAAATTCAATGTGTATCTCTTCAGCCCCTCTTCTCTGAGTCTAAAGTATCCTACATATATGTATGGAGACAGCTTTGTAGACAAAAATCGAGCTAGGGTTTCTGTTTCGAAGCTTGTGCCATGACCTCCTTCTATCTAGGCCACGATTTCTTTTTGTTCAGACCGCAGTTTCCTTCTGTCCAGGCTGCGGCTTCCTTCTGTTTCAAGTCGCGACTTTCTTCTATTTCAGGTCGTAACTTCCTTCTATCCAGGCCCATGTTTCATTCTGTTCAGACCGCGTTCCGTTCTGTCAAGGCCATGTTTTGTTCTGTCCCGGCCATGTTCCGTTTTGTTCAGACCGCGTTCCATTCTGTCCAGGCTGTGTTCCGTTTTGTCCAGGGTGTGTTTCGTTCTGTCCAGGCCGTGTTCCGTTCTATCCAGGCCCATTTTCCTTGTGTCGAATATGTGCGTAGGCTTGCCTTGGACTATTGTGAACTGGTCCGGATGTTGTGGATTCTTTCGAACATATTTTTGAAGGCTTCTTTAATTTTTTTTATCTGCAAAACACACTAAAACACAAAATTCTCCAAAGGACCACATTTGTCAAGAAATTCAATGAATAATCAAAATAATCCCAACAAATGCATTTAATTAACTCTATCTGAAGTGAATTTTCATGCCCTAATCAGTTCCTAAGTCATTAGTAATCACAAAAAATATAGTAGTAACTGAATAAAATCAATTAAAAAAATATTTAATTACTATTATATTTTCTCATGATTACTAGTGAACTTCTCCGATTTCGTGGTAACTCTCACAAAGATATTCAGTTACTATCGTATTTTTTCGTAATTACTAGTGAACTTTTTGGAAATCATTTTACATCATTTACCCACTTTCGTTTGTTATAGTAATTTTTTAACAACAAAATCAAAATTTTATTAGTTTTTTATTTTTGTATGTTATGTTTTTAAAAATCTACGTTTTGAAGATTTATTTTGGTGGGCTTAATATCTTTACCAAAATTTAGTAATGAAATTTCAATTTTACCCTTGCTTCATTTCATTATTTACAAATGAAGGTGGATATATATATATGGACTAACTTACAACCAAGGTGCAAGGTGTTGTATTGTAGCATTGTACACTAGATATTTTGAACAAAAGTACTCCAAAATATTCCTTAAAAAAAAGTGAAAAAAAGCAGGGATAAATTTGTAATTTAAAAGAATTAAAAAATAAAACTAAAAATAATAAATTACACCAATTGGGACAAAGCCTACTTGCGGCTGCCGGATGTCTCTAGCACATGTGGCTCACCCGGTCATTCTTTGCAACAGTTCGTTGCCTGACTTTACAAGTGGGTCAAAAATCTAATTTTTGTCCTTTTTGTCCTGGTGGTGGTCTCTATTTCTGATAATACCCACCAAATGTACGTATCTAAAAATGTACTTTCTCAATTCATGACAGAGCAGCTAACAGCATGTGAACCCAATCAGCTCGATGGAGGGCAGTGAATTCAGGTCCCAATGTAGTTCTTGGTAAGCTCATTTTAACGATATTAGAAATATATTTTTTTAATAATTAATTAATTTAATATTGTAAAAAAATTTTAAAAATTAATTAAATTAAATCAATAAATTTATTAAGTTATTTTGTTATTTTTTAAAATTATTTTATATAAAATTAAATTCATGGGGACATTTTGATTTTAGATATTTAGTGTGCAATATTAACTTAAAAATGAGGGGTTCTTTACGTAAGGGTTAATTTTTTCACTTCAACCACCTATGTCCCTCTTTATCTCTTTTTCTCTTTGTAGATACTGCACAATGTCCACATCGTGGCGCTATTGCCATAATGTGGAGTGGTCACGAGAGATTGGCACAGAGGGAGAAAAGAGAAAAGGGCGAAAAAAGAGAGATTGAAGAGAGAAGAATAAAGTAATTTTTTTTGTTTTCAGTTATTAGTCTAATCTTGATAGTGAAAGAGACATCGGTAATGATGGTGTTGTTGGGGTGAGCGGATCACAGGTGTCCTCGTATTAGGGCGAATATGGATTTCAAAGTGCAGGCAAATTTAGGGCCTGATGTAAGAGTGGCGTGCATTCGGGGCGAGTAAAGAATTGGTCAGGGCAGGGGGAGCTAAGAAGTTACCCATTCCGTATGTATGTGACCTGTTGCCATCTTTTTGTAATATACCTCGACAATTTGGAAACAATATTCAATAAATTAATAATAGTGATGTGATGTAGCGAAAAATATTCTCTTCAATAACATAACGACACATATCGATTTTCAAATATAAAATAGTAATTTTATAACTATGATAAAATAACAATCTTTTTTTAACACGTGACAAAAGACATAATGGTAATTTCACACCAAATGGATTGATACTACTCTGTCACTTCAACCTTTAGATAAAATCTTACGGCTTGTTAATAAGTCCAAAAGAATACTACACCTACCTCAATACTAAAGTTGTTCTCCAAATTAGACTCTGCTCCGACACACTATGAAAATGGGTCTTTAAGAATCAAAAAATACTTTTCAATTCATAACTCATAGCTCCTGATTTTACACACATTTCCTTATCTCCAAAAGGCTCTATCTAACTTAGGCATCAGAGAGTACTCCAAATGCACACTCCCTTCAAGCTCTCCGCAGCTTTAGGTGTTCTCTGTGTTTCATGTGTGTAGGTCTCACTCCCCGACTATCCAGATTCCAGTAGGTTTTCAGCATCAACATATTGGCCCTAGAAGGAGGGCCTTCTTTTTTTGAAGGATCAAGAACTTATCTGTTACCATGCCGCCTAAAAGTACTACCGGAACTAGTTCAGTTGCCACACGAGCATCTACCTGCCAATAACCGGTAAATCCATTCCTTCTTACTATCTCTGAACATGCTGGCTCCGAGCATGATAATGAGCCATTGGATGAACGGACTGGGCATGATCTTCACCCTGATCCGATAGAACCCAAGCCCCAAGAAAATCAAGAGGCTTTTCCTACCTTGCATCCCGCTATCCACAAGATCCAAGAGCAATTCTAGGAGCTCACTCAACTTGTCACCGATCTTGCCGCTGAGGTGAGGGGAAGAGCCTGTCATTCCACGCATCCACCTATCTCATAATGGAGCTCCTGAAAAAAGACACAACTTGAGCACAATAAATACTTCAGAAGCCGTTCCTTGATCGAATCATCCTCGCGTACGAAGGTAAAGTCTTGGAACAACTCCATTTATAGGCTTTCTTCCAAAGTCAGGTTTCGAGGCTTCTCAATCTCCAAAAATCACACTGACTTGGACAAGAGATTGAAGGATATGGACCAAAGGATAAATAAAGCCTTTAAGATAAGGAACACCAATGTTTTGGATGACCTTAGCTCAAAAGATCCACCTTTTACTCAAGAGATCCTTAAAGCCCCTAACCCTCAACATTTTCAAATGTCGGTTATCAAGGCATATGATAGTACCACAGACCCAGTAGATCACCTTCAACACTACAAGATACCATGATGCTGTCACCATTTTGATGTCGTTATGTGCAGAGCTTTTTCTTTGACCTTAGAAATGGCTGCTAGCACCTGGTACAACCACCTCAAGCCTGACAATATTGGCTCATTCAAAGAGCTAAACTATGCCTTTGCATCATTTTTCTTGAGTAGCAAAAGACCTCGGAAGACCTCACAAAGCCTTTTCAGTATCATTCAACGCAGAAGGAGAAAAACTTTAAGAATATATTTCCCAGTTCAATGTAATAGCTTGGGAAATTCCTGATCTTGACTCTGTTATCCAAACCTTATAATTTTAGAATAGGCTCAAGTCAGGAGCCTTCAGCTTCAAGTTAACCAAGCACCTTCCCAAAGATATGAACGATATCCTAGCTTGGGCTGAGGAATACATGATCGCAGAAGACGATCAAGTATTCAGGAGAGAAATAGAGGGTAAAATGGAAAAAAAGAGGGATACCAATGAATCTAGAGAAAGCTCTACCAAAAAATCTTGCCCAGAAGGGAAAGCAAGAGTCCCCCTTAACTTTGTGAATTTCACTATGCTGAGTGCCTCCAAGACGAACATACTTCTGAGTATCTAAGATCGGGACCTTATTCATTGGCCTCTAAGACCTCTCTATCCAAGTCCAAAATAGAGCTAAGTGGTGCCACTTTTATAAGGATCATGGTTATGACACTGAGGAGTTTCACACCTTCAAACAGCAGATCGACTCCTTCATTCAAAGGGGGTACTTAAAGGAATATATTGGATCTCGCCAAGTTCAGGATTACGAAGATCGTTCTTGGCGCCCATACTGACGAACCACAAAAAGGTCATATCGAAGACGTTAGAGTCTTAGTTGGAGCCCTAGGTCGAGTCCTAGAAAACCAACCCAAGAATAAAGATGCCCCAAAAATAATCAAGGACACATCACCGCGATTACTAATACTATCAAAACCGTTTTTAAATGACCAGCTGCAGGAGGATAGTTCACCCATAGGAGGAGAGCTTATGCCCAGTTGGTAGCATCGATTAGTGGACCTCATAAATGGGTCAAGACAGACCAAGTGATATTTTTTTACAGATGAAGACCTAGAGGGAATACAAATGCCACATGACGATGTTGTGGTTATCTCCGTTCTCATCGCTAACTATAATGTTGAGCGGGTCCTGGTGGATAACGGAAGCTCAACATACATCCTTTTCAATGAGGCCTTCCAACATATGAAGCTAAGGGATGACCAGCTCAAGCCAATATCATCTCTTTTGTATAGCTTTTCGGGAACACAAGTGTTTGCCGAAGGAAGCATAGTTCTCCTGGTCACTGTAAGAACTTGATGAGAGTAAGAAAATGCATCTTAATAGTGTTTATTTGTTAGCATTTAGGGTTAATTTAGGGCTGGATTATACATTTATGCCTTAATAATTCTTAAGTGTCATTCTTGGTATATTGATATGTTTCGATGCATTTTGGATTTAAAAGAGATGAAAAAGCTAACGTTGATTAAAGCACAAAGATTCTATGCATGTTCATAAGCATGTGGAAAGGAGTTTCACTAAATTGCCAGAATTGCCCATACAAATCAGTTATTTTTGTGGATTAAACTGTATTGATTTAGGAAGAACCAGGAGATGAGCCATATATGCTTGGAAAGATCTAGATGTCTATTTTCTGGAAACTTTTATGGCTCGTAAATATAATTTTTCTATATAAAGTTATGGCAGTTTTAGTAGACAAATATCAGGATGTGCGTGATTTCAGCGTGGCAGATCAGTCATTTTTGTGGATTAAACTGTATTGATTCAGGAAGAACTAGGAGATGTGATATATATTCTTGGAAAGATCCGGATGTTTATTTTCTGAAGAATTTTATGGCTAATAAATATGATTTTTCTAGAGAAAGTTATGGCAGTTTTAGTAGACAAAAGTTAGTCAGAACCGGGCCTGGATAGCAGCAGAAGCACACGACCTGAACAGAAACCCAAGGGTAACTTTTCTATCAACAAAGCCATCTACATACAGCTATATATAGGAATTTAGACTCAGAGAACAGGGAAGAGGAGAGTTTTTGAAGAGAGCTTTCATCTTCTTCTTCCTCAAGGCGATCAAGGATGAACTCCATGTCCAACTAAACTCCAAGCAAGGCGAAAGGATGAGTTTCTAGGTGTAGTTGTTCTTATTTTTATCTTTGATTCAGTTGTATGGATTGATTGTTAAACATTGTTTATGATTTACTCTTTGATTAAATAAGAAGGATTTGAATTCATGTGACAGCTGCAATTTATGTTCTTCTTCTGTTAGATTTTCTTAATCTAGTGATCACATTCTTCTTCTCCATATAAGTCTAGTCAAGCTTTTCTTATGTCAAAGTTGTTAGATGCAATTGATTTTGGTAGATCTATCTTATAGGTTTGTCCATTACTGCAGTATTATTATTGAAATATATTGTCGCTTCTTGATAATTTATAAGATAAATCTTGTGTGTTTGAATTTGAATTAAAGAGTAATTTCTGGCAATTATATTAGGGTATTTATATACTTTGATTGAATATTGACCAATTGCTTGTTTGGGATGTGAAACTAGTAATTGAGATAAAACATTTGAGTCAAGATAGGAATAAGGCAACGAACTTAGGAAGGATTCCTGGAACCTTATTATTTCTTTGTTGAATTCTTCATCATATTTTCACAATTCTCTTATATAATTTCATTCGTAAAACTCAGATTTTCTTATTTGAACTTTATCGTTTAGTGTTAAGGTTTACACTTTCTCTTATAGTTCCCTTTCCTCGTGGGATCGACACCTCAGCTATATACAATAATCGCGTGTTAGTTTGAGTGTTATCAAATTTTGGCGCCGTTGCCGGGGAACTGCGCTTAATTACAAGGAAGATTGTCAACTTTGAGACAAGATGGTAACATTGTTCTTTGCTCTTTGTTTTGATTTTATTTTGTTTTCTTTATTCGTCTCCCCTCTAATTCCTTTGGTGTATGCGTAGACTGAGAGATAAGCGAGGTAGATTCATTAAAAGAACTGAAATAGAGTTACCCTCTCCGTCCATGTCCGATAGTGAAAGCTCTCCTAGATCAAATCATAGTGCACACCCAAATAAGAATTTAGAGAATTTTGTTAACATGGCCAACAATAACAATGAGAATGTTGCTAGGAAACTTAAGGACTACTTGTACCTAGCCGAATGGCCACACCATCTTGTATCATGTTCCCCCCTAATGTTCAACAACCTGAGTTTAAGCCGGGCATGATCCAATTGCTACCAACTTTCCATGGATTAGAGAATGCAAACCCCTATGTCCATATTAGGGAATTTGAGGACGTAGTAGCAACCTTTCAAAGTAGGGCCGATATGTTAGACACCGTCAAACTTAGGTTTTTCCCCTTTTCACTTAAGGATAAGGCCAAGGTTTGGTTGTACTCGTTAAGGCCTAGGTCTATAGGTAGTTAGGATGAGATAACACAAGCCTTCTTCCAAAAGTATTTCCCAACCCATAAGACCAATAACCTCAAGAGACAAATTTCAAACTTTGCACAAAAAGAGAGTGAAACCTTATATCAAGTTTGGGAATGTTTCAAAGACCTTTTGAATTCTTGTCAACACCACGGGTATGAGAGTAGGTGGGTAGTTAGCTATTTCTATGATGGACTTCTAAGTAAGGAAAGGCAATTTATAGAAATGATGTGTAATGGAGATTTTCTTCAAAAAGATCCTAACGAAGCCATAGATTTTCTAGATGACTTATTGGATGGGACCCAATGCCATAGAAAGTACTAAGAGAAAGCAAACCGTTGAAATTTATCAACTTAAGGAAGAGGATAGCCTTAAAGCCCGTTTAGAGTTCCTAACTAAAGAAATTGAGGTTTTAAAAACCAAGGATGCTAGAGCCCCCGAACTAGTTGCTAGGGTAGAGTCCCATGAACCTTGTTTTATGATTAATGGGGTAGATCATGTACCTAGGGATTGTCCAACCTATTTTAAGATGAAGGAAGAGTGTAATGCTTTAAGTATACCCTTTAGGAAAACATACTCACCCTACTCTAACACCTTTAATCTCGGTTGGAAGAATCACCCTAATTTTAGTTGGAGATCCAATACACAACCTTCTACCCAATCTAGTACCCAATGGAGACCGGAAGCAACTTCATCTAATGCACCACAACAATCTTTACCTTTGGAAAATGCTTTTAAGTCATTTATGCAAGTACATGCCCAGAATGTGGAAGATAAAGGCAAGATAAATCAACGGTTGCTAAAGGAGCAATAAGGGGTCAAAGAGGAACAAAAGGTGATAAATAGCCAACTCACCAAGTTGACTAATTTATTGATGGCTCAAGAGAAAAGTCATTTTCCTTCGCAGCCACAACCTAATCCAAGAGGACAACATATGGCACAAACCTCCAATCTCGACAATCAAAATGTTAAAAAGGTTAATGCCATGACTACTCGCAGCGGTAAGAAAATTGATGGACCCACTCTACCATCAACCTTGATTCCTAACACCATGAATAACAATGATGAAGCCCCTAAGGAACAGATTCCATACCAGTGCCTTTCCCTCAAGCACTCCTCAAACCTAAGGAGAGAAATTCAGCATTAAAAGGTGAGATTCTTGAACAACTTAAGCAAGTTAAAATTAACCTTCCTTTTCTTCATGTCATAAAACAGGTTCCCAACTATGCTAAAGTCATTAAGGATCTCTATGCACACTCAAGAGAAGGCACAATGTGAATAAGATAGCATTCTTAATTGAGCAAGCAAGTGCGATAATTGATAGCAAGACACTGCCCAAGTATAAAGATCCGAGCTGTCCTACGGTGGCTTACCAAATTAGAAACAAAGCTTGTGGCCAAGCATTGCTAGATTTAGGGGCTAGTGTGAATCTCATGCCCTACTCCGTTTACTTGCAACTCGGTTTAGGTGAGATCAAACCGACTTCCATGGTACTTCAACTAGCGGATCGATCGGTAAGAAAACCAAGAGGTATTATGGAAGATGTTTTAGTACAAACTGACAAATTCTATTATCCCGTTGACTTTTTGGTGTTAGATACCATTTCTATTGTGAACGCGGAGTACAAAATTCCTCTCATTAATTGTAGGAATAGTCTAATGACATTATCATTTGGAAATATGACTCTGGAGGTGAATGTTTTCTGTTGTGAGTTTTAAATTACTCGCAAACGCACGAGTCGTTTGCAATATAGTGTTGTGCAAGTGCGAGGTCGAATCCACAGGGAAATGCGTTGTGAAAATGTAATTTAATCTAAACTAACCTTACCTTAACCTAGTTCCGAATTGCGAATTATATTTTACAAAACAAATATAAACTACACTAAATTGATTTAAAAACTAACGATCAAAACACTAAGGTTTCTGAATCCACCCTACCAAAGTTAAGTATATATCTTTATGTTCTAAAAATACCCTATTAAAACATTCCATGAATCCAACTTAAAACAAAAAACAACAAATATCCCAATTAAACCAAAAGTATCCAATGCATCTGTTTTTAACAAATCACAATGGAAATCCAATTTAATCAAAAACAATTTGATGTATCCATCAGATGAAACACACGGAATATCCAACAGAACAATTTAAACGCAATCAATCATAAGATTTTACTCAAATAATTGACAGAACATTTATACTAAAAAAACATCATAATTGTATAAACAAATCTGAAACTATTATGCCAAACAACGGCGAGGCTTCATCTTTAACCTTAGTTGAAGATTTTAGCCACTCATAATCATGAAACTAGAGTTCATAATAAAAGTGCTAAACATTAAACTAAAAAAAACAGTAAATTAAAACTGACTATACATGGGAGAAATTCCACTCGCTGTTGGGCGACGCTTCCCCTTGTGGTAGCAAAGCCTTTGGGATCCACCAGAATGCTAGCAGAAGCCCTTAAGATTGCATCAAAATGGCACAAGGATTGCTCACTAAAGATGAAGTGAAGAGGGGCTTATATAAGGAAACATCGCAAGTGTAATGTGTTTCCAATCCGATGTGGGATACTGCAGATTCCAACTTTTGCTTTGACCTTTGTCTACTAAAACAGCCATAACTTTCTCTAGAAAAGTCTTTTTATTGATCCGTAAAATTCCCCAAAAAATAGACATCCGGATCTTTCCAAGAATATATAGATCATCTCCTGGTTTTTCCTGAATCAATACAGTTTAATCCTAAAAAATGGCTGATCTGTCACGTTGAAATCATGCACAGTCTGACCTTTGTCTACTAAAACTGCCATAACTTTCTCTAGAAAAATCATTTTATTGATCCGTAAAATTCCCTAGAAAATAGACATTCGGATCTTTCAAGTATATATGGCTCATCTCGTGGTTCTTCCTAAATCAATACAGTTTAATCCTCAAAAATGGTTGATCTGTACGAGCAATTCTGACAATTTAGTGAAACTCCTTTCCAAGCTTGTAAACCTATAAAACAACGAAAAACAACTCAAAGTAACAAATTCCTAAGCTAACAAATGTAAATTAAGTGGCCAAAATATGCAATATTAAGCACTCATCAAATACCTCCAAACTTACATTTTGCTAGTCCCTTAGCAAAACAAAATAAAAAACTAAATGAAAAACAAAGAACATCAAGATAAGTTCATCATTCATGGTATCCAAAAATTTAAGGAGCACTCAAAACCATGATATTCATTCATGAGCAAGCTTAAAAAAATATAACCCATCTTCACAATGAATAAGAATTTTAAAACTTCATTACTTACAAGAGGCAGGTTAAGACATCACAAGCTTGAATCAGTGTAAAGTGAATTAGCATAAACAGATGAGGTTTCCAAATAACTTCAATCTACAATGTCTCCATGTCTCAATATTCATAGAATTTCTCATCAGAATGAACAACGATGGCATAGTTTTATTTTATTTATTTTTATTATAAGGCTCTACTATGTTTAGTTCCCTTAAGCTTTCTAATTGACCCATGTATCGAGTGTTGAGTCAATGACTCTCAAACCAGATGGTTTTAGGGCATTAGGTATAAAGACACCCCTAAGAACTTACTAACTCGAGTAAAAAAGGCTAAAAAACTAAACTGGTCTTAATGCTATCAAGCAAAATTTCCACCTTTTGACGTGAACACTCACTACTTTTTGAGGCAAGAGGTCCAGTTACTCAGCAGAAAGTTTCACAATGATCATAATGAATAAAATTTCCACCTTTTGATGTGAACACTCACTGCTTACTGAGGCAAGAGGTCCAGTTACTCAGTGAAAAGTTTTTTTATGATGATCATTATAAATATTAGTAGTATTATTTATTTATTTCTTTTTTTTTATGCTTTTCTATGCCCAAGTGTTAATCCCACAAGTCATCCAGTTTCAGTTAAGTCATGGAAACATGCACATTAAAATCACATGTCATACCTCACACAATTATGTGCTAATGTACTCGTGTCAGATTAGATCAAACATGTGAATTCTCAAATGCCTAAAGTAAGTAACAAAGTTTTAAAACTCTATAATCAAATCATGTGTTCACAATTTTAAGCTCACCAATGACATAACATCACAGTATTTGTTTAGATCAACTAAAATTTCAAAATAACATGAGCATGCATTTACCTTCTTTTTTTTAAATAAAGAAAAACAACAAAAAATTAGGACAAAGTGTGTGTAATGTATCTCCCAAAGCCCAAAACTTAACTTATACATTGACCACAATGTGTGAATAATATGGAAAGAGCTGACCTGAGATATGGAGAACTATCTGGACTTGGTATGACTCATAGCATACCCCCAAACTTGAACTGAAGTACGCGTTGTCCCTGAAAAATAAAGACTGAAAAACAAAAGAAACACTAGAAATAAGCAGTAACAATAAATATGTAAAATAATAAACAAATGAAAAGGATATGTTGTGGGGTGCCTCCCACGAGCGCTAAGTTTAACATCTTCAGCCAGACCCAACATTAATAATCGTGCCCAGCTAAGTGCTTCACCATCTGATCAATAAATGAGAGTGAAAAATGATCATTCCTTGTGGCAGCAGTCAACTTACGATAGTCTATACTCACTCTCCATCCTGACTGCACACTAGTTGGAACCAATCGTCATCTTTATTCATCACTACCACCAATCCAGCCCACTTTGGTATGACATGAAATGGGCTCACCCACTCGCCATCAAAGATTGGATAAATTATCCGGGTTCGATCCCCGGCAACGGCGCCAAAAACTTGTTGTGAGTTTTAAATTACTTGCAAGCGCACGAGTCGTTTGCAATATAATGTTGTGCAAGTGCGAGGTCGAATCCACAGGGAATTGCGTTGTGAAAATGTAATTTAATTTAAACTAACCTTATCTTGACCTAGTTTCGAATTGCGAATTATATTTTGCAAAACAAATATAAACTAACCTAAATTGATTTAAAAACTAATGATAAAAACACCAATGTTTCTGAATCCACCCCACCCAAAGTTAAGCATATATCTTCATCTTCTAAAAATAGCCTATCAAAACATTCCATGAATCCAACTTAAAACAAAAAACAACAAATATCCCAATTAAACCAAAAGCATCCAATGTATCCGCTTTTAACAAATCACAAAAGAAATCCAATTTAATCAAAAACAATTTGATGTATCCATCAAATGAAACACACGGAATATCCAACAGAACAATTTAAGCGCAATCAATCATAAGATTTTACTCAAATAATTGACAGAACATTTATACTAAAAAAAATCAGAATTGTATAAACAAATCTGAAACTATTATGCCAAACAACGGCGATGCTTCATCTTCAACCTTGGTTGAAGATTTTAGCCACTCATAATCATAAAACTAGAGTTCATAATAAAAGTATTAAATATTAAACTAAAAAAAGCAGTAAATTAAAATTGACTATACATGGGAGAAATTCCACTCGCTGTTGGGCGGCACTTCCCCTCGTGGTAGCAAAGCCTTCGGGTTCCACCAGAATGCTAGCAAAAGCCCTCAAGATTACACCAAAATGGCACAACGATTTCTCACTAAAGATGAAGTGAAGAGGGGCTTATATAGGGAAACATCACAAGTGCAATGTGTTTCCAATCCGATGTGGGATACTGCAGATTCCAACTTTTGCTCTTTAACCTTTGTCTACTAAAACAACCATAACTTTCTCTAGAAAAATCATTTTATTGATCCATAAAATTCTCCTGAAAATAGACATCCGGATCTTTCCAAGCATATATGGTTCATCTCCTGGTTCTTCCTGAATCAATATAGTTTAATCCTAAAAAATGGCTGATCTGTCACGCTGAAATCATGCACAGCCTGACCTTTGTCTACTAAACCTGCCATAACTTTCTCTAGGAAAATCATTTTATTGATCCATAAAATTCCCCAGAAAATAGACATCCGGATCTTTCCAAGCATATATGGCTCATCTCCTGGTTCTTCTTGAATCAATACAGTTTAATCCTAAAAAATGGTTGATCTGTACGAGCAATTCTGACAATTTAGTGAAACTCCTTTCCAAGCTTGTAAACCTGTAAAACAACGAAAAACAACTCAAAGTAAAAAATTCCTAAGCTAACAAATGTAAATTAAGTGGCCAAAATATGCAATATTTAGCACTCATCATTTTTCGAGTCTCAAGGCAGCCACATGAAGAGGATGAGTGTTTCGACACTTACATGATCGATGAGCTTATTTTGGAGGATGAGTACATTAAAGATAATTCTAATTCTTTGGAATTGCTTCTTAATAATTTTGATTTTAATGATTCTTCAAGTTATCCCCATGCTGTTGATGTTGTTGATGTTTTTGATAAGTCGTAGGGATTTATTAAGAAATTATGGCAACCGTGCTTTGAGGAGTTGCCTAAAGAGACGGAGGCACCCAAACCATCTTTCGAGGAGACACCAACGTTTAATTTAGCCCTGCTGCCTAAAGGGCTCAAATATGCCTTCTTAGGTCTAGGTGATACCTTTTCGATTATTATTTCTTCTGAACTTAGTGATGTGCAATGTGATAAATTGTTGAATTTGTTAAGAAAGCATGAATTTGCACTAGGTTAGACTATAGCCGACGTAAAAGGTATTAGCCCTTTAATTTGTTCCCATAAGATTTATCTAGAAGAATAAGCTAACCCTAGTAGAGATCCACAAAGAAAGCTAAATCCAACTATGAAAGAGGTAGCTAAGAAAGAAGTCTTAAAGCTATTAGATGCTGGAATTATATATCCAATATCCGATGGTAAGTGGATTAGTCCAACTCAAATAGTTCCTAAGAAAGTCGGGGTGACCGTGGTAGAAAATGAAGAGGGGGTATTAGTACCAACTAAGGTAGTGATCGGGTGGCGTATGTGCATTGATTATAGGAAACTTAATTCAGTTACTCGGAAAGACTATTTTTCCCTTCCATTCATAGATCAAATCTTAGAACGTGTGGCTGGTCATCCTTTCTATTACTTTTTAGATGGATATTCGGGATACTACCAAATAGAAATTGCCATATAGGATCAAGACAAGACCACCTTTACTTGTCCTTTTGGTACTTTTTCTTTTCGTAGAATGCCCTTTGGTTTGTGTAATGCACCGGCTACTTTTCAAAGATGCATGATGAGTATTTTTAGTGACATGGTTGAAAAATGTATGGAAGTGTTTATGGATGATTTAACCGTGTTTGGAACTTCTTTTGGTTCATGTTTATCTAACTTGAAAAATGTTTTGTGTAGGTGTGAAGAGAAAGGGATTATGCTTAATTGGGAGAAGTGCCATTTTATGGTGTATTCAGGAATAGTTTTGGGCCATATAGTGTCCGAAAAGGGGATAGAAGTGGATAAATCGAAAATTGAATTAATCTCTAAATTACCCACCCCTAAGAATATTAAAGATGTTAGGTCTTTTCTAGGGCATGACGGGTTTTATAAAAGGTTTATTCAAAATTTCAGTGCTATCTCTAGACCCTTATGTAACCTTTTGTTGAAGGATACCGAGTTTAAGTGGAGCCCCGAATGTGAGAGCATTTTAGGACACTTGTCTTTAAGCTTACAACTGCCTCTATTATGCAATCACTCGATTTTACCTTGCCTTTTGAGATTATGTGTGATGCTAGTGATTATGCTTTAGGGGCTGTTTTAGGACAAAGAATGGAGGGAAAACCATTTGTTGTTTATTTGGACTCCCAACTCCCCTTATGTTCCAAATGAGTGTTCTAATCACTAATCATTTTGAAGGAGTAAATACAAGACCCTTAAATTTACACCAAAAAATAAGCCCAAGCCCAGACTCTTGGACAT
This sequence comes from Bretschneidera sinensis, assembly GCA_023935145.1. Taxonomy (NCBI): domain Eukaryota; kingdom Viridiplantae; phylum Streptophyta; class Magnoliopsida; order Brassicales; family Akaniaceae; genus Bretschneidera; species Bretschneidera sinensis. The sequence continues at coordinate 75,555,160 of CM043703.1, read as the reverse complement.
CTAGAACCAAACCTGAAGTATCCTATGGCACATTAGTCCAAGATGATGTACCAGGGCCAAACACTTTTTCTTGGGCCAAAAAAATGAACCCTCGAGGGGCCTCTCCTAGCTAGTCAGAATTGGATGGAATTGTTGGGTTCAGAATGCTGTCTGGACTGTCGAATGAAATGACTTCCTTCATCTTATTCTTCTGCCGTTTAGACCCTTTGTTCTTATTAGGCTGAACTTGAGTGTTCGGATATTGGGCTTACAACTTTGCGCTAGGATCCAAATAAGATATTGTAGCTTCTCCTGGACCCACAACACCTCGTGTCCCCCACTGCTAAGCTTTTTCGGCAATGCAAATCACTATGGCCCTATAAGGAACACTTACTGTAGAAATCTAGATTATCTTCATAAATAATAGTTTGCTAGTATCCATCCTCTCTATTTGGACCTAACCAAATCCTCTTAGGGTAAGGTTGTGTGAGGTCAATTTCAATATAAATCTTGGCACTACTTGGCCATTCTAATGTAAACGTACGATAGTCAAATTTAAGAAAACTAGAAAAGGAAGATGTCATACCTTTTAAAACAGAAAGATGAAAATAAGGAAGATGCAAACCCGACAAACATATCCAAATGGCAGTCGTTGTCATTTCCTTCCTCATGGAGAAATCAGGTGTCTATTTAATTAACCTGTACAAAGAATTTTGAACCTTACGATTTGGATGTGCCCAAGCAACAATCAAATCCTCATTTGATTTAAGCAGAACCAATACATGATGTTTGTCTAGAACCTCGACTATGAGATTTTGTTTCAAATTCTAGGAGAGAATATGATCATGAATCAGGTTCATCGGAGGCAAACCCGTATAAAATTTCAACACCACAATATAACTGAATGGCTCCATAACTTTCGAAAACTCCATAAAAGATAACGGTAGAGTCGGCTCACCGTTTATTTTGTAGGGTTTTGATGATAAAACTAGATCAGAAAGTGGCTTACGTGTGCAACTTAATGCTACATCGAAGATCTAGATTAGTGACAGGCGGATGAACCAGATACAATTATGGAAAAGGTTAGGGGAATAGTGTTTGGGGCAAAAGGGTGAGAGTTTGGGATAGGGTTCGTGTTTACGACTGATGGATTAAAGGTGGCAGAAAGAGGAAGAGCAGGGTTAAGGATAGTGGTTGTAGGCGGGATAGGGGCTAAGAGAGGGTTAGGTAGAATCGGGGTGCCTCCTGGAGGCGGAAGGTGGCCACGCTATTCAGCCATGACGGCCACCAAGTGACGAATCAAGGAAGAAAGAGAAGGAAAAAATTAGGGTTTCTAGAGAAGGTAGAGCTTCTCTCTCTATAATATACTACCATTCTGTTATTAGTTACCATGCATTTATATCATTCCATCATGTAATGTACCAATTAAGCTAATTTGAGTATGGAATTCATGCCAAACCCTTTGTATTAATACTGTGTGTCTAGATCTCAAGAAAATAATTCTTATGTTGAAATTAGAAACTTCTTTCTAATTTTCACACTATATTGGCCAAGGAACTTCCTGAATTATACCTTAGTATATCACATAAGATATTATCCCCTTTTACTTAAGAGTGATAGATCTAGTAACATATTAAATAGTGTCAAAGTATAATAAGTTGTAAATAAGATAACCATAGTGCCTCAGGTCTAAGGATCACATGCACAATTATAACATAAGAATTACCTATTGACAGGCAAGTAAAACTCCATTAGGTGTTCTTAAGTCGAGTTATGTTCAGTGAACCCATTCTCTAATAAGCACCAACATACTTATTTTAGAGTCTACCACACAAGTGACATTGAGATCAGTCACCCTCCCAATTGAGTAAACATAGTTTGTACCAGTCTATCCGAATTAATAATCATCCAATTAGTATCCTACGCCCATGAAATTTTGAGAGAAATATTTTTCAAAATACTATATCTCAAAATTATGATCTCATCATAATCCTATCTCAATTTCTTACTTTAATCACTTTATCGTGGTAATGTAATTAAAGAAATATTCATGATAAATAATCTTGCCATAAATTATGATAATAATTTGAATAAGATTGTTTTACAAGTAATATCCCTCGACATCAAATGTCATTGACTTATAGGGCATAGTACTAACAATCTCCCACTTGCATTAAAGCTAATCATTCATGTATTTAATACCCATATTCTCAAGATGATGATCAAAGTGTTGTTGTGTTAATGCCTCATGTTTTCTCCAAACTTGTTATCAATAGGACTTTTTTTCTCCAATTGCTTATGTAGTCTCCAAACACTCTCAATAAAAGATTAACTTCATTTCTTTTATCAACATTTATCTTAATAAGTGCTCCAAGCTCTTTCTGAAAAAAGATGAAAGGTAGGGCCTCGAGCCTTTCGAAAATCTCATCAGTTAACACAAGCAAAAGGTTTTGAGTTCCTTATATTCACTTAATGGCTAAGGAGAAGGCCATGAAACCTTCTCCTTTATCTCTTGGTATTTGCCTATATAAGACCCACTCCACTTTAGCTTTTGGAATCAATCGGAGCTCATCTGAAATCATCAGAGAGTGACTCCAGAGGGCCTTTAGGAGCAATCCAGAGGACCTTTAGGATCAATCCGAAAGTATAAATTTGGAAGCAAGCTGAGGATGATCGTTGAAAGGCTGGAGGCAACTTAAGGAAGCATGAGCCCCATGGCTGGCTAGTCTCCAAGCAAGGCGAAGGGATGAATCCCTAAGTGTAGTTGTTCTTATTTTCCTTTATTTGATTCAGTTGTAGTTCGATATTATTTTCATTAAAAAAATTTGTATTTTATTCTTTAATTTAATTAGTAGATTTTTTATTAGTCCGGTGATTGCATGCTTCTTTTCCTTATAAGTCTAGTCATGCTCTTCTTATGTGTATCTGTTTGGGTGTGATTGAGTCCGGTAGATATTTTTTATAGATTTGTCCATTGTTGCGGTATTGTCGTTTAGATATATCATCGTCTCTTGATAATTTATAAGTTATGTCATGTGTGCTTGAAAGTAAAGAAGATTTCATAACAATTACATTAGGATTTATAAATGCACTTTAATCGAATATTTTCCGATTGCCTGTTTGGGATGTGAAACTTGCAATCGAGATAAAAACCACTTAATCAAGTTAGGATTAGGGCAACGAACCTAGGGAGGATTTCCGGAACCTTGTCGTTTCTTTATTATATTATTCAATCATTTACACAATTTTCATAAAATCAATAATTCAACTTCTTTCAATCAATCTTTTATCGTTTGTGTTCAAGTTTACACATTCTTTCGTAATTAACTTGTTTCCCTGTGGAATCGACACCCCAAAGCTATACGATAAATAACTGCGTTATACTTTGGGCATAATCAAATTTTGGCGCCGTTGCCGGGGAAACGCGCTTAAGTAAAAGGAAGATTGGCAACTTTTGACATGATGGTAGAAGAAATATAAATAGTTTTTCTTTTCAGCAGCTGTAAAGGCGGTAACTTCGTTCCTTCTTTTAGCTTGCTCCATTATTTTCCTTCCTTCTTTTTATTGTCTTTTTTTATTATTGTTTTTTTTTCTAAGTTTTGATTTTCTGATTTTTTTTATTCTGTTTTATTTTTTTCCTCTCTAATTCATTTGGTGCATGCTTAGACCGAGAGATTTGCGAGGTAGATTCATTAGAGGACCCGAACTAGAATTACCCTCTCCTTCCGAGTCTGATAGTGAAACCTTGCCTAGATCAACCAATAGTGGAAACCCAAGTGAGAATTTAGAGGATTTTGTTAACATGGCCGATAACCTTAATGAGAATGTTGCTAGGACACTTCAGGATTACCTCCACCCTACACGTACAGCCACACCATCATGCATCATGTTTCCAGCCAATACTCGCCAATTAGATCTTAAACCAGGGATGATTCAATTACTCCCTACATTTCATGGCTTGGATAATGAAAACCCATATGTGCACATTAGAGAGTTTGAAGAAGTAGTTGCGACTTTTCACAGTCAAGATGAAACCAATGACATTGTGAGGCTTAAGTTCTTTCCTTTCGCTTTGAAGGATAGAGCTAAGAGTTGGCTATACTCACTAAGACCACGATCTATTAGGTCGTGGACTGAGATGACTTGGGCTTTCTTTAACAAATACTTTCCCCAACATAAGACCAATGCTTTAAAAAGGCAAATCTCCACCTTTGCACAAAAGGACAGCGAGACTTTGTATCAGTATTGGGAGAGATTTAAAGAGTTATTGAGTATGTGCCCTCACCATGGGTATGAGAGTTGGCGCTTAGTGAGCTATTTTTATGAGGGACTTACATATAGAGAGCGCCAATTTGTAGAGATGATGTGTAATGGTGAGTTTTAGAGAAAGATCCTGATGAGGCCATAAAGTACCTCAATGAGCTTATTGAAAAAACTCACATTTGGACTGGACCTAGTGCTACTGAAAGCACAAATAGGTCATGACCTATAGGGAACCCAAATGGTGGTGGAATTTACCATCTTAGGGAAGAGGATAACCTTAAGGCCAAGGTCGAGATGCTCACTAGGGAACTAGAGGCATTAAAAACTAAATGCTCAAAGCCAACACACATGGCTAACCATGCCAAATCTTTGAAACCATGTTTTGTGTGTGGCGGGGTAGGTCTTCCCGCTCAAGAGTGCCCCATATTTTTTGATATGAGAGGGATGTATAAGGAACAATGTAATGCCATGTACACGAAGCCTTTTACACCCTTCTCTAATACTTATAATCCGGGATGGCGCGATAACCCCACATTCAGTTAGAATTTTGAAAATCAGCAGCTTGTACAACCCCCTAGCTCATATTCTGTACTATATCATGCACCTTCATCTTCTAGGGGTCCTTTAGAAGACACTTTGCATGCTTTTATTGAGGCACAGGGTAAGACTAATCAAAGACTTGAATCTTTGATTAAGCAGGTTGTTGAAGAACATAAGGAGATAAAGAGCTAAGTGTCCACGTTGATGAGCTACTTGAGTATGACTGAGCGAGGTAAGTTCCCTTCTCAAGCTCAGTCCACATCCCATGGTCAACACCTAGCACAACATAATTTAAAGGAGGTGAATTACATTGAGACACTGAGGGGTAAGTCATTACACATCCCAAAAATGAAAAAATCAGAGGATGTGGATGAAAGCCATCAAGCACAAGCATACATGATTGACTCATTCATGGAAAAGGTCCAGCACCTTAATCTATTTGAGTCCACCCTCATCCATGGCTTCACCAAAGCATACATCGAGCCAGAATTTGCAGATGTTACTAATGACATCCTTGAGGCCCCCTAAAAGCATAGAAGCACCAAATTTGGCAATGAAGCAGTGGCAGATGTATTCAAGTTATGTTTTTCAAGGAGAGAATAAGAGCGTCTGGCTGAAGACGTAAAACTTAGCGCTCATGGGAGGCAGCCCACAACGTATCTTTTTATTTTTATTGTTTTTTATATTTCTTTTTTCTCTTTTTTATTATTATTATCTTGCTGTTTTCCAGTTTTACTTTCGCATTTCTTTTTCAGAGACAAAAATACGAAGCAGTTCAAATGGTGGAGCACAATTTTCAGCTTCTGTGCACCTTTGGCTACAAGGGGAGTTTCCTTTACTCTTTCTTTTACATTGAGGTCAATGCAATTTTTAAGTTGGGGGTGGAGGAAACGCATCTCTTTGTTTCCATTTTCTTTATTTCCATACATTTTTCTTTTTCCATTGAACTGCTTGGTGTCATTTTCCCTATCTTTTTGTTTTAAGCATGCTTGGTGTTAGCCTTAGAGTTTATTCACATGTCAATGATATGAGCTTAATTGATATAGCATATAGCATTTAGAAGAAGTTAAATCTTGCTTCAGTTTGAAATTAATTTAAGCATCAATCTTCATTTGGTTTGAGACTCTAGTTTGTGGTAAGATTGTATGATTAGTCTATAGCATCTAGAGAAATTTTATGTGTGATTATTTTGTGAATATTTTTGCGGTCTCGACAAGCTTTAGAACTTACTTGATAACCACTTGAGGTGAATTCTTAGAATGCACACTACTTAGGATATGATATAGGCCATTTTTGGACCGTTTGAGCCTTTCAAACCTACCATTGCTATATTTACCACTAGTCACCTATTTGAGCCTTTTCTTGAAAAATGATTTGAGCCTTGTTTCTTTCAATAGCCCATTTACTCACCCATATGAGCCTAAAGAGAATATTTTATCCTTACTTTTCTCTTAAAAGAACTTAACTATACACATTTGTTGAGAAGCACTTAAAAGGAGTAGGGAGGGAAATATGAAAAAATATCACTACCACAACCCAAGTACATTAAAGGAGATAAGTTGGGGGTTGTGGAAAATAAAAAAAAACGAAAATAGAGGTGAATGGTCTTATGCCAAAATACAAAAGAAAAGAAAAAAAAAGTGAATTATGGCAAAGAAAGAAGAAAAGAAAAGAAAAGTGGTGATCTATTGAGAGATAAGATCTTATAAAAATGGTTGAAAGAGTTGGGTGTTAAAGTAAGGTTATTCAGTGCTTAAGGAGTTGTGTTCAAAACTAAGAGATTAAGTTCTTCTACTTGTTGAATCCTTCCCGTTCTTTCTTAACCTTTACCTTAGCCTAACGTTACAAGCTTATTAAAGACCTTTTGATCTAATGTAGTGTGATTTTTCTACAATAGTGGAGAGTGATTTGAAAAGTGAGAGGCCAAGACTTGTATTCATGAATGTTATGCATAAAATCATCCGGGTGTTTTGATTAATGGTTTGTTGTAAGATGGATGTTAAGAGTCAATAACGATTTTAAGATTGATGTTTGGATTACTTTTGGACTTAGGTGAAATTTAATAATTCTATGTGCCGTATGTTATGTACAATTTTTGAGATAAAAAGTGAATTACTCTTGGTTCAACGCTAGCATTGCTTTACTTTGTTTTTAACTCCTACCATAGAATTCATCTCTTATTTTCGCTTCAATTGTTAGGGACTAGCAATAAGCTAGTTGGGGGTTGTGATGAGAGTCATAAAATGCATCTTAACAGTACTTAATTGTTATCATTTTAGGGTTGATCTAGGTTTTAATTGCACTTTTATACGTTAACAACTCTAAAGTATCATTATTGGATCATTGATCTATTTCGGTGCATTTTCAGGTACTTTAAGCTCAAAAGAGGAGGAAAGGTTATCATTGTTTGAAGCACAAAGATTCGAGGCATACTGGAGTGAAGGAATGCTTCCAAAAGGACAAGATAGAGGGCTTAAAAGAGCAATAGCTGGTGCCCGCACTGGAAAGGAGTTTCACTAAATTGCCAGAATTAGCCGTACAGATCAATCATCTTTGAAAATTAAACTGTATTGATACAAGAAGAACCAGGAGATGAGCCATATATGCTTAGAAAGATCCAGAAGTCTATTTTCTAAAGAATTTTACGGTTCGTCAAAAGGATTTTTCTAGATAAAGTTATGGCAGTTTTAGTATACAAAGGTCGGGCTGTGCGGGATTTCAGCGTGATTTTGGGCTTAAATCCCACATCCCACATTGGTTCGAAAACACATTTCTATATCTCACATCCTATATCGGATGGGAAACACATTGCACTCTTGGTATTTGCCTATATAAGACCCACTCCATTTTAGCTTTTGGAATCAATCGGAGCTCATCTGAAATCATCAGAGAGTGACTCCAGAGGGCCTTTAGGAGGAATCCGAAAGTATAAATTTGGAGGCAAGCTGAGGATGATCGTTGAGAGGCCGGAGGCAACTCAAGGAAGCATGAGCCCCATGGTTGGCTAGTCTCCAAGCAAGGCGAAGGGATGAATCCCTAGGTGTAGTTGTTCTTATTTTCCTTTATTTGATTCAGTTGTAGTTGAATATTATTTTCATTAAACATTGTTATGTTTTATTCTTTAATTTAATTAGTAGATTTTTTATTAGTCCAGTGATTGCATGCTTCTTTTCCATATAAGTCTAGTCATGCTCTTCTTATGTGTATCTGTTTGGGTGTGATTGAGTCCGATAGATCTTTTTTATAGATTTGTCCATTGTTGCGGTATTGTCGTTTAGATATATCGTCGTCTCTTGATAATTTATAAGTTAGGTCATGTGTGCTTGAAAGTAAAGAAGATTTCATAACAATTACATTAGGATTTATAAATGCACTTTAATCGAATATTTTCCAATTGCCTGTTTGGGATGTGAAACTTACAATCGAGATAAAAACAACTGAATCAAGTTAGGATTAGGGCAACGAACCTAGGGAGGATTTCCGGAACCTTGTCGTTTCTTTATTATATTATTCAATCATTTACACAATTTTCATAAAATCAACAATTCAACTTCTTTCAATCAATCTTTTATCATTTGTGTTCAAGTTTACACCTTCTTTCGTAATTAACTTGTTTCCCTGTGGAATTGACACCCCAAAGCTGTACTACAAATAACTGCGTTATACTTTGGGCGTAATCAAGCACTGAGCTCTTTCCATCCTTGGATTACTTTCAAGCTACATTTCGAGTTTAGAGCCTTGAGCTCTTTTCATCTTTGGAACTTATTCAAGTCTCACACCAAGGAGAGATTCCTGAATTCCCTACTCCTTTGAAATCATTCCAAGTTAAAATTCTAAGGAAAATTACTCGGAAGCAAAAAAAAGAGTCGAAAAGACACAAAAGGCGTAAATCTATTCAATTAATAAAAATTTCAGTTTAAAGCACTATTAGCCTTTAGATACAAAATGTGGTTAGGGAACTATCGACTCTTAAATACATACTTAAAACAAAAAAAAAATTAAACTAAAAAGGGACCAACACCTACTCATCCCCTATAACATCCACAACTGCTTGAACGTTGGTCCTGATCTCATCACCATCCTCCACACCCTGGTTCTTATCCGGAACAACAGTGATCTCCGCCTCGAAAATCTCGACCATCGAGACATCTATATCAAGGAATAGGCCAACAGTCTTCTTCTTTGCGTCCATAAAGCCATAATAGTACTGCTCCCCACTCTTGATCTGTAGCTCAGTATGATATTCAACTGATGATCAAAAATCCTTTATGGCTTTTTGAACCACCTTCTCACATGCAACAACAATGTTCGAAGCTCCCCTCACCTTGAGAGATGGTTAGGCCTCTTGAGAACTGACAAATTGAGTCTTCGCAAGTTTGAGCTCTTCACCCTTCTCCCGAAAGAAAGCTTTAAGGTCCCCGACCATAGCCTGTTGCTCTTCTAACCTTTTATTTACGTCAACAAAGCACTGAGTTAAAACCCCAATGCTCACACAAGCCTGAAAAAAAAGCCAAAGAAAAACAATTTATAAGTATTTGAACCTCCCAACTAAAGTTAAAAAGAAAATGAAGGGGAAAATCACATTGGCCTCTAACCTTTCCATAGAGTGAGCAAAGACCTTAGGAGCCATAGCATCAAGCTCGATCATGTCCTTAGGTGTGATACCTTGGACCAGCCATCACTAAATCCATCACTAAATCCATCACTTTTATAAACTAATTGGGCTGAACACGCCTATAGGAGGAACAGTGGGGCTTCCAAGCCCAAGAACAACCAAGCTCGGAATGCAAAAGGTCAGGAAGGAACCCACACCAACAATAGTCGATTGAGGAGACAACATGTAGCCACTTTCTTGGCCCTCAGAGATAGAGGAATTCAATTTCCTCTTCCCTTTACACAAGTGTTTGACGTTGGTGCTAGCCCCGACATCACTTTATTTTTCGCCAGCCTTCTTGGCTGCCTTTAATATTTGCGATCAACTTAGGGACATCTCTACAAAAGCAAGACGAAGCATAAGACTTAAAAGCAGCTAGAAGAAATCCAAAAGAAAGCAATTTAAGGAATATACCCTCTGATGGACAAAGGCCAAGCCTAGCTAGGTTCCTATTATCTCTGAGTTCAACAGCCTCTATGGCTCCCGCCACCGTAAATCTAATAAGGCCGTCCTCTAGAGAGTTTCATTTCGGACGATGACTCTTCGTTAAAAAAGTATCCTAAACTCATGGGATCCCAAAACTGGTGTCACTCTCAAATGATTCTTATCTATTTTTTTCTTGGACCTCTAGGTCACAACTTGTAATACCCGTATTCGTAAAGTAAGGGTAAAAAAAGTAATTTAATAAATATGACATGAAACTAAAATAATGTGTATGTATATATATACGCGAAGGATTTAGTATTGAACAAAATAATTCTAAAAAAAAGAACTGGATGCGTGGGGACATAGTAACAAAGGAAATGAAAAAAAAAATGGAAGTATACAGTTTGAAAAGGAGAAAAGAAAAAAAATTATTTTTCTTCAAAAAAAAACAGCACACAAAAAAACATGGGAGCAGGTGTTGCCACCTGCTGCTAAGGGAAGAAGAAATGTTTCATGTAGGACACGTGCACATTTCATGGAGCAATTTGGGGGGGGGGGGTTAAGTGTAGAAGTAAAAGATATATATATATACACACACACAACATTATTGCTTTACTTTAATTTTTCTTAGCAAATCTTTAGTTTTCTCCTTTCTTTAGTTCAAACTACTCATTTTCTCTAAACACTTAGGGATCGAAAGAAAGGTTGAAAAGGCAAAATTTTGAATGGGTTTACGGGAGAATTTTATAGAGAACTGCAGGGAGCTCTAAGAAAAACTAAAGATAATAATGTGATGTTTATTTTTTGAATTTTTAACATACATGAAATTTCTCAGAATTCAAAGTAGGAATTTTCAAAGGGTGTGAATTATGGAAGAATTGAAGAAAAAAAATTAGAAATTTTAATATAAATATTATATCAGGTGTGGACGGTCAGCAACCGAGGGAAATTTCTGAGAGGAACAGGAAAAGCAAGGAGGTGATCCACAGGTAGCTTTAAGTGCTATGTGGTGAGTTAGATTTACTTTAAGTAATCTAGATAAAAATGAAATATCTAGTGATAATATTAAAATAAATTATTAGCTTAGGCTTTGGTGGTAGATGAAAAATTGATTGATAAGTATGATAGGAATTTTGGACATGTAGAAAATTATTATGTAAGAAATAATATTTTTGGAATAATAAGTTGATTTAATAATAAAAGCGATAAGTGAAATTCTTGATGAGCTATGGTTGATGTTTTGATACGAATTATGAGGAGATGAAATTTAATGGATCTTGACTAGCTATGATGAATGATTTTATGTGATTTATGAGGAGAGGAATTTAGTGGAATTTCTTGCAATAATAATTTGAGAATAATCAGGATAGCTAATTTAAATATTTGAAATCATGTTTGTTTTTATGTTATTGTTTATATGCATATTTCATATCATTGTTCATATGCATATGCATGAAATAAAAGAACTAGGAGAGGGCCGGTCTAAGATAAAAACATGTCGACATGTGGGAAGATGTTCCATAATAATAATTCATGCATTGCATCTGTTTTAAATATTGATTGCATTACTGAAATGCTGAAGTGTTGTTTGTTATTGTGAATTTAGTTGTAGATGAATGAGTCTCACAGAGAGATAGTTATGGTGAGAAAGAAACATAGATGTATAATATGATAAGAACCATCTAAATGGTAGACTTTATGTTATGAACCTCATTGCGAGGTAATTTTGAGATAATTGATGGTCTTAAGGTGAACCAATATATAAGAAGAAGATATTGATAGATAATGAGACTTATGATATGAGTAATGATAGTAGAATGCTAGTATCAAGTTGTATGAGATATAAATGATTAAATATTGAAAGACCATTTATATAAATTGAGTACTTCTAGTAAATTTAATTCACTGAGCTTGTGAAGCTCACCTCTCATTGTACAATGATTTCAGGTAGTAGGCATGACAAAGAGTTTGGTGAGTTGAGGTTCAGACAAAATCATTATATGTAAGCCACGTTCATGTCCACATCCTCAGACTAATGAGAAAATAAAATAAAATTTTATTTGTAAATATTCATGCATTTTACGTTGTATATAATGTTTAAGTCAAGATCAGAATGATATATCTCCCCTATTGAGGGTTGAAGATTGATGTAAAAATTTCTATTGGTGTTATTTTTATTGTTACATATATGTGTCATGCTAGGATTTTCAAAATGTAACAACACCGTCTCGAGGGTGGCCAACCCGGGATGGGTTGTTATAATTTTGGTATCAGAGCATTAGGTTTTATGATTCTGTAGACTGCATAAAAAGTAAGAAGGTGGAAGATTAAAATAAATTATATTTTAAATAGTCTGAGGATGACACATAGACGTGCTAGAGCTAGAGTTAGAGTTATTGATTTGAAAGTGCGTGGTAGGCCCCCAATATTTTTGACAAGTTGAGGTTGAGTCTGAATCTGCGGTTCCTAGAAGGGAACGTGTTGATAGTATAATTGATATTACTAAAAGTGTGAGAGAATCTGAAGTTGAAAGAGATAAGCTAAGATAAGCTCTTACACATGCTCTTGAGAAAATGAATGTAACAGATGATAGCTTATAGCTTATAGCATAGACTTGATGAACAGGATAGAGCAGTGCCTGAGGTTGTAAATCTAGTAATGATAGACGTTTATAAAAAGATTTTTTCTCTTAAAAAAAAAAGGGGAAAAATGAGTTTATGCATGAGATGCAGAGAGATTGTTAAGTTGAATGCTTTGATGTTTAAAGGATTTATAAACCCTTTTAAGCCTTACTTATGGGTAAAACATATAGAGAGATTATTTGATATTTTACCAGTGACTGACAGGCAGAGGTTCGTCTTTACTACGTTCAAGTTAGAGGGAGAGGCCCTAGAATGGTGGGAGGATATTCTCCACAAGGTAAGTACAGATATTGATAGACCCTTAACCTGGAATAGGTTTAAGGAGGTTTTTCTTGATAGATACTTTCCTTATACCTTTAGAGCCCAACAAGATAGAGATTTTATTTATTTAGGGTAAATGTGTTGACTATGGCTTAGTATGATAACAGATTTGTGGTCTTATCAATGGTTGTATTGGAAATGGTAGACGTAGAGGAGAAGAAGTGTAAGAGGTTCATAGATGAACTATGTTTTATGATTTGATCAAAACTATCTTACATGAGGCATATTAATTATGTCAGATTAGTGGATATAACACTTCAGATTGAGAAGGATGTGATAGAAATCAGAGGTAAGAGGAATCAGTGGAAGAGGTCTAGGTTTTAGGAACACAAAGATGGTACCAGTATGAATGTGCAAGGTGAGAGACCACCCAGATGAGGTGTTCCTTGTCATAGAGAACTTTAGTACAGAGTCAGAGGTAACCAGAATCGGTTGTTTCTGTAGCTCAAAGTAATATCGATGGGAACCCTAAATTTGAGAGATAGGTTATCGGAACTGGAAGTTATGGTAAATGTGGGAGTGTACTACTTAGAGGATGTGATAACGTGATAAAAATATTAGAACATGTTATAGATGTAATCCGATAAGATATTTATCCCATAATTATTCTAATTTGAGGTGCTTTGTATGTAGTGAAGGTGGACATATTAATGTTGATTAATCTTGGTGCAAACCATTCTTTTGCATCCAGTATTCATATGAAGTCTATTGAAGTATGTATTAGTCATTTGATGCATAATATTTTGTTGAAGTTCCCACTAGAGATATAGTGATAATCATAAATGTTTACAAGTGTGGTGTGATTCATATCAGTGATAGAGAATCTGAAGCTGATTTATTATCTTTGAATATAATATAATTTCATTTAATTTTGAGAATGAATTGGTTATTGTAATACCCGTAATCGTAAAGTAAGGGTAAAGAAGTAATTTAATAATTAGGACAAAGAGTTAAAATAAAATATAGATATTTTAAGTGCGAAAAGTCCAATTGAAATAAAGCAATTCTATAAAAAAAAAAAATCCATGACGTAGGCATCATTAAAAGAAAAGAAAAAAGAAGAGGTTTTTAAAAAAATAATAATAAAATAAAAAAATGAACATTACTAAACATCAAAGGGAAAAAAAATATAGGAAATATATATATATATATATATATATATATATATATATTTAATCGTGCAACATCTAGAAGTCCAAGTGTTGCACCTTTATTTTCAAATTGCTGTCTGTGTTGCAGCTGGAGAGAAATGAATAGTAAAAAGAAAAAGAAAACAGTGGCAACCACCTTAAATTTCTTTACGTATATGTTCAAGTTTCATTTTTTTAGTTTGCCGATTCCATTTTAGCTTCTTATAATTTTTTCGTTTTCTTTAAATACTTGGGGACTCAAAGAAATGCTGAAAGAGCAAAATTTTGAAGAGATTTTCTGCAGAATTTCATAGAGAATCAAGAATAGCTATCAGAAAAGCAAAAGATAATATCATAGTGGTTATTTTTTAATTTCTAACATTTATGAAGTTTCCCTAAATTCAAAGTGATAATTTTCAAAGTGTGTAGTTTATATCAGATTGAAGAATAAATTAGAAAATTTATATAAATATGATGTCAGGTGTTGACGATCTACAACTGGAAGAATTTCTGAAAGAAACGGGAAAGGCAAAGAGGTGATCCACGGGTAGCTTTAAGAGCTACGTGGTGAGTTGGATTTACTTTAAGTAGTCGAATAAAAATAAAATATTTAGTGATAATATTAAAATAAATTATTAGCTTATGTTTTGGTGATATATAAATATTTGGTTAATAGATATGATGTGAATGTTTGACCGTAGAAAAATTATTATGTGAGAAGAAATATTATTAGAATAATGGGTTGATTTAATAATAATAGTGATAAGTGAAATTCTTGATGAGCTATGGTTGATGTTTTGATATGAATTTTGAGGAGATGAATTTTGATGGATCTTGGCAAATTTTGATGGATGATTTGATGTGATTTGGGTTGAAATTTAATGGATCTTGATAAGTTTTAATGGATGATTTGATATGATTTGGGATAAGAGGATTTTAGTGGAATATTTTTATATAATTTGAGAAAAATCAGGAAAGTTAATTTAAATATTTTGAATTCATGTGGTGTTTATATCATTGTTCATGTGCATATGCATTTAATAATATAACCGAAAGAAAAACCGGGAAGGGGCCGGTCAAATGGAACAACCGTGACTGCCGGTATATGCTGGAAATAAAAGGGACACCGTGACAGTCGGTATATGCTGGAGATAAATTCTGTGACAGCCGGGATAAGCTGTAAAGAACCGGGAAGGGACCAGTCTAAGATAATAATAACCTGTCGACAGGTGAGAAGACGTACCCATCATGATCATTCATGTATTGCGTATGTTTTAATTATTACTTGCATCATTTAAATACTGACGTGTGATGTATATATTGTGAATATAATTAATGATGGATGAGTCTCACAGAGAGACAGTTATGATGGTAAGAACAATCTAGATGGTAGACTTTATGATGTGAACCTTAATACGAGGTAATTATGAGATAATTGATGATCTTGAGGTGAACCAATAAATAAGAGGAAGAGATTGATAGAGAATGGACATTATGACATGTGTGTTGATAATAGAGTGCTAGCATCAAGTGTTTGAAATACAAATTGTTTTAAGTATTAAAAGACTAGTTACAAATGAGTACTTTTAGTAAATTTAATTCACTGAGCTTGTGAAGCTCACTCCTCATTGTACAATGATTTCAGGTAGCGGACAGGACGATTAGTCTGGTGGGTTGAAAGTCGGACGAAATCATTTTCTATAAGCCACGTACGTGTCAACATCCTCAGACTAATGGGAAAAGAAAACAAAAATTTTATTTTGAATGTTCATGCATTTTAAGTGGTATATATATATATATGTGATGTAACTCCCCTGTTGAGGGTTGAGGATTTATGTAAAAAAAATATTTTCATTTGGAGTTATTTATATTTTTTTGTCGCATATATGTGTAGTGCTGAGATTCTCAAAATGTAATTACATTGTTTCGGGGGTGGCCAACCCGGGATGGATCGTTACCGTTATCGACATATTATGTCTGGGTTGATTGTTCCAGAAAGAATGTAGTGTTCAAGTTATGGACATGAGGAGTGTAACTTTCATAGAGAACATAAAATACTCTCGAACTATCTTATTTTACTCTGACTACTAGTAGATGGTTGAAGAAAGGATGTGAGGAGTATTTGGCATATATAGTTGATTCTAGAAAAGAAAATAAGAAGTTAGAAGAAATCTTGGTAGTGAAAGATTTTCATGTTGTATTTCATGAAGAGTTGTCCAGATTGTCTCCCAGTAAGGAGATTTAGTTTCCTATAGATGTGATTTCGAGTTCAACACACATATCTATAGCACCCTATAGAATGACACCAGCTGAATTAAGAGAGTTGAACGTACCATTTTAAGAATTTTTGGATAAACAATTTATCGGATCTAATGTATTAGGGGAGCCCCTGTATTGTTCGTGAAGAAGGAAGATGGAACGATAAGAGTGTGTATAGACTACAAATAGTTGAATAAGAACAAATATCTTTTATCCAGGATAAATGAATTGTTTGAGCAGTGCAAGGAGTGAGAGTGTTTTCTAGGATAAACCAGAGATCAAGTTATCACCATTTAAGGATAAAGGAGGGAGAAGTGCCTAAGATTGTTTTTGGACACATTATGGTCATAAGTTCTTGTGATGTTATTTGATTGACTATGGTTCCAAAAACATTCATTGACTTGATGAATAAAATGTCTGAACCATTTCTTGATAATCTCGTGGTCGTGTTCTTCGATAACATCTTGGTGTATTCTAAGACTAAAGAAGAGCATACAAAACATTTAGAAATTGTGTTGGAGATTTTGAGGAGAGAGAGATTGTATGCTGTAATTTCCTAAATGTGAATTTTGGCTGAAAGAAATAACCTTCTTGGAACATGTAATATCGGAAAATGGCATAACAGTTGATCTACAAAAGGTAGAGGCAATATTAAGTTGGGAGAGACCAATTAATGTGACTGAGATTAGAATCTTCTTGGAGTTAGCTGGTTATTATAGAAGATTCTTTTAGAATTTTTTTCTATTATTGTAATACTGTTAAATAGATTGACTAGGAAAGAGGTGAGATTCGTATAGTAAGGGAAGTGTGAAAAAAAAAATTTCCAATTACTAAAGGAGAAATTGATTACAGCTCTTGTATTTGTGTTTCCTTCTGGTGATGAAAGATTTGTGGTGTATAGCGATGCGTCGCATCATTGGTTGGGATATGTGTAACATAGGAAAGCTGTGGCCTATGCTTCTAGGCATTTGAAGATTCATGATAGAAATTATCATACTCATGACTTAGAGTTGGCTGCTATAGTGTTTATTTTAAAGATTGGAGACATCATCTGTATGGAGCCACTTGTGAGATATTCATGGGTTATAAGAGTTTGACATACTTACCTACCCAGAGAGAGTTGAATTTGAGGCAAAGATGGTAGATGGAGTTGATTAGTAACTATGATTATGCAATTCACTATCATCTAGAAAATGCGAAGGTGATAGCTGATGCATTGAGTAAAAAGTCTACAAGAAGGTTAATTGCTATTGGAAGTCTTGATTTGAAATTGATGATAGATTTAAAAGAGATAAGAATGAAGTTGAATATCAGTAATAGAGGATCATGGTTAACGAATATGTTTGTACAGTCATCTATAGTAAAATGTTTTAGAGATGCAAGGTAGAGATGAAGAGAAAGAAAAGATTAAGCATTGAGTGCTTACTAGAAAGCATTTTGAGTTCAAAAAATTTGAAATGAGGGTATTTTGGTATTGGAACATGGAATTTGTGTTCCCAATAATGCGAAGTTGAGAAAGGAGATAATGAGAGAGGCACATGATGATGTAGATTCGATGCAACCAAGTAACAATAAGATGTATAAAGGATGGAGACAAAATTTTTGGTAGTCAGGATTGAAGAAGGATATAGCTGAGATTGTGAGGTTGTATGGAGCACCATTAAGCATAGTGTCAAATAGAAATGCTAGATTTAAATCTTGGTTTTGGAGAGTCTTTCAGAAAGCCATGGGTACAAAGTTACAATTTAATATAATTTTTCATGCTCAGATAGAAATGATTATTAGAATACTAAAAGATATGTTAAGGGAAAATGTGATGAGTCTCTCAGTAAGTCGGGATGCTTACATGCCATCGATTGAAATTGCTTATAATAATCAGTATCAAACTAGTATTGGGATGGCACCGTTTGAGACATTGTATGGTAGGAGGTGTAGAACTCCTATATGTTGGGAAGAAGTGGGAGAGAGAAATATATTTGGTCCATCAATTATTGAGTTAACAACTGAGAGGATCAAATTGGTTAGAAAGAACCGTAAAGTAGCATATAGTAGACCAAATAGCTATGCTGATAACAGAAGAAGACCTCTTGAATTTCAAGTAGGTGATTGGGTGTAATTAAAAATATCTCCATGAAAAGGTGTGTTGAGGATCAAAGAGAAATAAAATTGAGTCTGAAGTAAGTGGGACCCTATGAGGTTTTTGAGAAAGCTGGGCTAGTTGTAAATAGCTTGGATTTGCCTCCAGAGTTGAAGTAGTGACATAAAGTATTCCACATTTCACTTTTACGAAAGCCCTTGATAAATCTCATAATATTTCGACCCAAGCTATAGAAATTCAAAAAGATTAGACTTTGATGCAAGTACTAGTGATAATTTTAGATAGAAAAGAACAAATCTTGTATAATAGAATAATTTCATTAGTTCAAATTCTGTGGTAGAATAAGGATGTTGAAGAGATTACATGAAAGCATGAGGTAACTATGAAGTAATATTATTCACAATTGCTTTCTTGATTAGGTAAAAAAAATTTGGGGACAAAATTTTTATAAGGTGGATAGAATTGTAATACCTGTTTTCGTAAAGTAAGGGTAAAAAAAGTAATGTAATAAATATGACAAGAAATTAAAATAGTCTATATGTGAAGGATTTAGTATTGAATAAAATAATTCTTAAAAAAAAAACTCGACTCGTGGGGACATAATTAAAAAGGAAATGAAAAAAAAAAACAGCACACAAAAAAACGTGGCAACAGGTGTTGCTACCTGCTGCCAAAGGAAGAAGAATTGTTGCATGTAGGAGACATGCACATTTCGTGGTTTTTTTTTGGGAGGGGGCGTTAAGTGCTGAAGTAAAAGGTATATATATATATATATATATATATATATATATATATATATATATATATATATATATATATATATTATTGCTTTACTTTAATTTTTCTTAGCAAATCTTTGGTTTTCTCCTGTCCTCAATTCAAACTACTCATTTTCTCTAAACACTTGGGGGCTGAAAGAAAGGTTTAAAGGGCAAAATTTTGAAGGGGTTTACGGGAGAATTTTATAGAGAACTATGAGGAGCTCTAAGAAAAACAGAAAGTAATAATGTGATGTTTATTTTTTGAACTTTTAGCATACATGAAATTTCTCGGAATTCAAAGTGGGAATTTTCAAAGGGTGTGAATTATGGAAGAATTGAAGAAAAAAAATTAGAAATTTTAATATAAATATTATATCAGGTGTTGATGGTCAGCAATCGGGGGAAATTTCTGAGAGGAGCAAGAAAAGCAAGGAGGTGATCCATGGGTAGCTCTAAATGCTACGTGGTGAGTTAGATTTACTTTAAGTAATCTAGATAAAAATGAAATATCTAGTGATAATATTAAAATAAATTATTAGCTTAGGCTTTAGTGGTAGATGAAAAATTGATTGATAGGTATGATAGGAATTTTAGACATGTAGAAAATTATTATGTGAGAAATAATATTTTGGGAATAATAAGTTGATTTAATAATAAAAGCGATAAATGAAATTCTTGATAAGCTATGGTTGATATTTTGATACGAATTATTAGGAGATGAAATTTAGTGGATCTTGAAAAGGTATGATGGATGATTTGATGTGATTTATGAGGAGATGAATTTAGTGGAATTTCTTGCAATAATAATTTGAGAATATTCAGGATAGCCAATTTAAATATTTGAAATCATGTTTGTTTTTATGTTATTGTTCATATGCATATTTCATATCATTGTTCATATGCATATGCATGAAATAAAAGAACTAGGAGGGGGCCGGTCTAAGATAAAAACATGTCGACATGTGGGAAGATGTTCCATAATAATAATTCATGCATTGCATTTGTTTTAAATATTGATTGCATTACTGAAATGCTGAAGTGTTGTTTGTTATTGTGAATTTAGTTGTAGATGAATAAGTCTCACAGAGAGATAGTTATGGTGAGAAAGAAACATAGATGTATAATATGATAAGAACCATCTAAATGGTAGACTTTATGTTATGAACCTTATTGCGAGGTAATTTTGAGATAATTGATGGTCTTAAGGTGAACCAATATATAAGAAGAAGATATTGATAGATAATGAGACTTATGATATGAGTAATGATAGTAGAATGCTAGTATCAAGTTGTATGAGATATAAATGATTAAATATTGAAAGACCATTTATATAAATTGAGTACTTCTAGTAAATTTAATTCACTGAGCTTGTGAAGCTCACCTCTCATTGTACAATGATTTCAGGTAGTAGGCATGACAAAGAGTTTGGTGAGTTGAGGTTCAGACAAAATCATTATCTGTAAGCGACGTACGTGTCCATATCCGCAGATTAATGAGAAAATTAAATAAAAAATTATTTGTAAATATTAATGTATTTTACATTGTAAATAATGTCTAAGTCAAGATCAGAATGATGTATTTCTCCTTGTTGAGGGTTGAGGGTTGAGGATTGATGTAAAACTTTCTATTGGTGTTATTTTTATTGTTGCATATATGTGTCGTGCTGGGATTTTCAAAATGTGATGACACCGTCTCGGGGGTGGCCAACCCAGGATGAGTCGTTACACAACTACCCAATCGTTTTCCATATGGCAACTAACAGTAAACAAATTCTCGAAAACATTGAGGGTCGGATACCCACCTACCCTCTTGAAAACATAAACTAAACCTACTAACACACGAATAGAGTTTGGAACTAGTTAACAAAGGGCAATATTGTAGTAGTTCATAATAAGGCATATGAAATGATCGAGGGTAAACCTAATGCCAACCTTTAAAGTTTGTGAGTACACACCAACCTCATATGGTAGATCCTTATGAGGGAGGTCACACACTCTTTCTCTTATAGCCGAGTTTCTGAGAGAGTATTCGGATGGAATCCTATATTTCACCTTCTTCTTCTCCTTTTTGGAATCACTCTGCTCATTTGATATATTTTTTAGCCAAGAAATCTACATCCCTTTACCCTAAGCCATAACATCTTAAATATCATTCAAGGTAGGCTCGACATCAGCTAAAAAAGTAGTCTCCATCACAAGAGCTCTTACACTTCTCTCACCCTCGCCATCAGGACCTATAACTACTTTCTCTATATATGATTGGGCCGAGAAGCTATTATCCTTAGCCTTAGAAGAACTAAAACAACTAAGAGCAATTGAAATTTCTTTGAAGAAAGGAGAAAGAGAAAGATATGACTCACGTAAGAGGAATGAATGAAGCTGAAGACACTTCAAAGACCAAGGACTCTAAACTTTTTCTACTCCTCTGCTTTGAGAGCTCTCCAAAGAAACTTTGAAATAAAATTTGGAAATGATGTGAAGGGAAAAGAGAAGCACCCCCATACTTATAAAAAAAAATGGATGGTTGAAATCAATTAATATGAAGGTCTAAGATTGTCACTATTCATTTTTTCGAGAGAACTTTTTCATTTACGAAAAAGCTCTTTGGCTCCCCACTAACGACTCTAGAACCCTCTTAGCCTATTCAGTTCTAACGAGCCTCTCACAAGTGAGCTCCCCATCGTATAATGGGCCTTAACCTATATAGCAGGCTTCCCACAACTAAATGCGGCCCCATCTCTCCTCTTGGGCCTGGCCCCCACAACTACAGTCAATGATGTACAAAGAAAAACTTTAACAAAGTATTTGATCTTGCACCTTTTAATAAGCCTCAGTCATATTTATAAAAACTCCAAGCATCAATAAGCCTCGGTCATTTTGTCATAAAACATTGAAGGATGAGCCTTGCTATCTCTCGTCCAAAAACTCCAAGCATCAATAAGCCTCGGTCATTTTTTTTTTGAAAACTCCAAGTGATGAGCCTTGATCTCTCCCATCCAAAAACTCTGAGCATCGATAAGCCTCAATCATTTTGTAGAAAACTCTGAGGGATAAGCCTTGCTTTCTCTCATCCAAAAACTCTAAGCATTAATAAGCCTCGGTGATTTTTCATAAAACTCCGAGGGATGAGCTTTGCTTTCTCTCGTCCAAAAGCTCCGAGAATCAATAAGCCTTGGTCATTTTGTCAAAAAACTCTAAGGGATGAGCCTTGCTCTTTCTCGTCCAAAAACTCTGAGCCTCAATAAGTCTCAGTTATTTTTACAGAACACTCCTACAGATGAGGCTTGCTCTCTCTTGTCCAAAAACTCTGAACATCAATAAGCCTCAGTCATTTTTCAAAAAAAATGAAGGATGACCCTTGCTCTCTCTGGTCCAAAAACTCAGAGCATCAATAAGCCTTAGTTATTTTTCGGAAAGCTCCGAGGGATGAGCCTTTGTCTTTCTCGCCCAAAAACTCCGAGCATCAATAAGCCTCGACCGTTTTTCAGAAAACTCTGAGGGATGAGCCTTGCTCTTTCTCATCCAAAAACTCCGAGTGTCAATAAGTCTTAGTCATTTTTCAAAAAACTCTGAGGAATGAGCCTTGCTCTCTCTCATCCAAAAACTTTGAGCATTAGTAAGCCTTAGTCATTTCTTAGAAAACTATAACGGATGAGCCTTTTTCTCCCTTGTCCAAACCGTGGCTATTCATGAGTTCAAGCCTAAACTGCTAAGCGAAAAACCCAAGCCCAGAACATGACCCTCGTGGTCATCGGGAGGTCTCTAGTTCTGGACCTGCGAAGTATACACCATCTCTAACCACTTCTAGGCACACAAGTCTGCTTCATTTAGACTCCTTACTTACCTCCCTTTGAGGCACACAAGTATGTTCCATTCAAATTCTTTACCTACCTTGCTTTAAGGCACATAAGTCTGTTTTATTTAGTCTCTTTACCAACCTCGCTTCGAGGTACATAAGTCTGTTTCATTTAGACATCTTACTTACCTCGCTTTGAGGCACACAAGTTTATTTCATTCAGACTCTTTACTTACCTCGCTTAAAGGCACATAAGTCTGTTCTATTCAAACTCTTTACCTACCTCGCTTTAAGGCACATAAGTCTATTTCACTTAGACTCCTTACCTACATTCCTTTGAGGCACACAAGTCTATTCCATTTAGACTCTTTATCGACCTTGCTTCGAGGCACATAAGTTTGTTTCATTCAAACTCTTTACCTACCTCACTTCGAGGCACATGAGTCTGTTTCATTCAAACTCTTTACTTACCTTGCTTTGAGGCATATAAGTTTGTTCCGTTCAGACTCCCTACTTAACTCACTTCGAGGCACACAAGTCTGTTCCATTTAGATTCTTTACTTACCTCGCTCTGAGGCTCATAACTTAAAGTCTAGACTAATAAGTTCACCTTGAGACATCTAATTTCAAATCTCTGCACCATGTCTCCTAAGTACCCCGGTTACCCAAAAGATATCAAGGCTGATCCAAACTATATAACACACTTCAAACTACTTCCTCAAGTGCATAACTGCACTTAAGGAAGTGTGGGGCATTTGATGTAGGGAAAAAACCTCATTGAATGACGCAATCATATGTGGTGCCTGCCAAGGGCAAAATTATAAAATCTTAGATGGAGATCCTCATCAAATAGCATAATGACATGTAGCAACCTTTAAGGGTAAAAAGGTAGTTCCACGACTCAGACAGACCAACCAATCAAATCGTCACATTGGCAAAGGTCACAACGATAATTCAGTACTAAGAGCCCTAGTACCATAACAATACTCCAGCCTATAGATAAATAATTATCCAGCTTACGATAATGATAAACTTATCTCCCAAAGTTCTATTCCTATCAGAACACTGAATCCTTCTCCTGATCAAACATTACTCTGAAACACTATATAAAGGAGGCTTTTACAATCAAAAGGTACACACAATTGTCTACTCATAGATCTCATTCTCTTTGACTTTCCTTATTCTTCTTGGCTTTCCTTTCCCCAAAAAAATCTCCATTTGAACTTAGGCATCGGAGAGTCCCTTTGAAGGCATAACCCCTCAGGTCCGCTGGCAATTTTTAGGGTTTTTCCTTGTTTCATGTGCTCATGTACCACTTCCTGGCTGTTCAGATTTCAGGTAGATTTTCGGCATCAACAATTTGTTTGGTAAATAATTTAAGAGCCCTAGTGCGATAGAGGTTCTGCTTAATCCCCCGGCTAAGCTGGGACCATTGTTGTTAGCAAATACTTTGGGTATTGAGTTTCCAAGAGGTGGCAGATTGTTGTAGGTCTTTTTCTATTTTATTTCTAATGTACCAAAAAAATTTGATTTAACTGTATCCTATATAGCTAAGATAAAGTAAAAAAAAAAAGGGCATCACCATAGATGTCAGATGAATTTTACGGCAAAGAGACAAATCAGAGAAGAAAATAAGATGTTCAACGTTAATTTCAGTATTAAAATAAGGAGAAAATAGTAAAATTTTAAGTCTCCGTTTTTCATCATAATTTTCACCTTTCAATATTTTATATTTAGAAAAATTATAATTTGTACATGTTAAAAAAAATCAACCATCTTGACTTTATTTTCTCTTAGTTTTTCTTTCCTAAACTAGAGAAAAGTCAATTCCACACACTTTTCTTTCCTTACTTTTTTTATTTTCTTGCCCTTTTCTCTCTAACTAAACATACTCTGCAGTAAATGTGAGAATTTTGACCCGAACCCATTGAACCCGTTTTTTTACTCGCAAAAAGTGGGTATGGATATAAGTTTATAAACCTGCTAAAAATTTACCCACACTCAGCCCGACCTGTGAAATTTCAAGTAGAGTTAGGTTTACTCACGGATCAAATGAGTGACCCGTTAAATTTAAGCCAAACAGTGTGTTGAGACTTTTTCAGGCAAGTGAAGCTGGAATTGGCCCATTGAAATTGCATTAAGAAAGATCAATGTGTTTCAAGGAATTTCGAATTGCCAGTAGAATCAGCTAGCTCACCGGAGAAAATCATAAAAGAGAGATCTGATAGCCTTAGAGTATTTGTCTAATTTGATTTGGGAAGATTACCTATGAGATCATAATTACTTAATAAAATAAGCTCTTCAAATAGGAGGAATTACTTGATAAAAAAGCCATTTCATTTTATCTTTTGTTACTTTCAATTAATTAACCTAGTGATTGCATAATAGTTTGTTGAAAATTAAGATAGCAGGAGGAGGAATTTTTGTTCAAAGTGGGGGATGGAACTATAAAGGTTGTGTCACCGAATTTTTCATCATCACTTGTATTGTTGTTACCGAAGGTGGTCTTCTCTTTGTGTAGAGCATATTGTAATAAGATCAAACCTTTAATAAAACTATTTTACTTTTATTTAGTTATAATATTTTTTAATGAGTCATCCGTGGGTTCAACCACAAAAAAGTAGATTGGGTTTGGAAGTGAAAAAATTGACTCGTTTAAAATCGAGTCTTTTTCACCAGCACCTGTTTGACCTATGACCCGTGACGGATTACCCACACTTGACCCGACTTGCTTACTATCCATCTTTACCTTGCAGGATACATATATTTTCATTACCTTCTTTTTTTTATAAACTTTTAGTTTCATTACCTTGTTAGGCAGCTATAGGTGGGAATTTTGGCTCGTACCCATTAGACTCATGGTTCACACCCACTAAAATATGGATATGGATATAGATTTGATGACCCTTTAAAAATTTACTCGTATCTGGTCTGGTCCATGAAAAATTTACTCTTACCTGTACAAATTAAAACATTTTCTTAAACTATTTTAGATCGGTTTAAACATTTCTCATAATTCTTATATTCTAAATCTCTCATATAATGTATCAAAAAAAAAACCTCTTATGTGTTTTTAAGTATATTTTATACACACGTACATTATTGGTAGTTATTTTAGACGAAACAACTACATCAAAGGGAAAGAGCATGAAATACACAAGCTAAACCTTAATGTAAAATAGAGAATGAGATGAATTTTGCAGGATGAGCATACCAAATGGTCTAGATAAGAGAGAGCACCATTTTTTCCCTTTTCTTTGTAAATGTTAGTTGCATTGCATTTGACTTAGTTGTGTAATTCTTTTAAGGCTCTAATGACTTTTAATTATAGATAATTTGGTCTAATACAAATTTAGTATGCTATTTTGTTTACTTATGTTGTTGTTATAATCTGAAAACTCTTACAACATAATTTTTAATATTGATATTTTCATCTTATATAGATTTCTAATGTACCATAAATGTTTATGTAATTCTTTAGGAGGTTTTATGCATTGAAAATATCAATAAAAAGTTTATCCATTTTCTGACAATGAGTACTGAGTTTCATTCACTTCTACTATATCAACATGTTTGCGTGGCTAACAAATTTAATAGAAGAAGAGATATTAAAGAAGAGATCAACGCACACGTATGCATTACGTACGTGTTGAGATGCTTGTAAAAAAAAATAGAATAAAAAATTTTAGTGGGTAATCCTTGGGTTCACCTTCTTAATAGTGGATCAGATATAGGTGAAGAAAAATAAACTTGTTTAAAAACAAATATTTTTAACGCATAATGGGTTATCCACACTCAGCCCGACCCGTTTGTTATCAACCTCTATAGGCAGCCTTTGAAGCCTCAGAAAAGAGAGATTCCCGAACTATACTAAATATATAATATGTTATGCAAAATCAGAAATGACCCACTATATGTATAGCCAGAAGATTTATTAAGAATGTAGAGCTCGATATTTTAAATATCGAGATTTCACCTCGATGTGTTTTTAGAGCACTCGATCAGATTTGTGCTTAATTTAATTTCGTTTTGGAGTTTATAAAATTTGGAAGCAAGTAAATAAATTAAGTTTTAGTAAATAACTGATTTCTTGGGGGAGATGTTAGGTATTTTTTCAGAGTCTTGGGGTAGTTAATGAAAGAAAGGAAGAGTTGAAGGTTGATTATGTAAATAAGGGAGAGTTTTAGTATAAATAGGGTTAGAGACTAGCACTTTGTGCTAGAACTCTCTAGAACTTCTGAGAAAGAAAGAAGAGAGAGAGAAAATGGAGAAAAGACAAAGGGGAAAAAGGAGAGGAAAAAAAGGAAAAATGGTGGAAGATTTTTAGCTAAGGTTAAGGTAAGAACTTGTTTTAATTTAATTTAATTGTTAAGTATGTTCATTTAATTAAAGATTTGAGTTCTGGGAAGTAAAATTCTAAAGAATTTATGATGAAGAACAAATTTTTAATTTCAAGAAAAAGTTTGAAAAAGGTTTTTTTTTTTTGGTTTGAAGAAAAGGGTTTTGTATTTTGGTTGAGTTTGAGGGTTTTAACTTGAAAATTTTTCCATGGGTAATGTAGAAATTTGATTCAAAGTCTTGGGAAAGCTGTGTCTTAAAAGGATTTGAGGTTTTATAAAAGATTAAATTGGTTTTGGAAAAGAAAGAAGTGATTTTCGTGGAAAACTTTTGATGAAAAATAGGATACCAGTCGACTGGGGGCTTCTTCCAGTCAATTGTGTGCTGTACCCGGGGATACCAGTCGACTGGTGTAAGTACCCAGTCGATTAGGAAGTTAGGCAGAAACTTCTGGATGAAATTCCAATCGACTAGATGTTTAAGGCAGTCGATTGGGTCAGCTCATATTGTCCAAAATGACCAAAGTTTTGCTTACTTTTTTAGTTTGTAACTCCTTATAGAACATCCTAAAGTAATTATAGGTTAGAAACTTAGATCAAATATTCTTAAGAAAATCCTTTTTCCTTTTGTTTTTAACCTTTAAGAAACACTTAAACCATGGGGGAGAGAACACCTTGAATTAGGACATATTGTTCTTTCTCGACATAAATCTTTGGCATGGGTAATTATTGTATATAAGTATATCTTGTTTTGATTCCTTAAAATGGTATATTCACTAGGTGTGGTTGAAGAGCATAATAATGAAAAGGTAGTAATTCAAGAATAAGGCTTGGTATCGAAGGTGAGTACACCTAACTTTTAGTAAACGCATTAGATTGTAAAATGAAAATAAAAATATGGAAACATGACTGATTGTGGAAATGAAAAATATTAGAATTATAAAATGTAAGTATAGAAGATTTCAAAATGGAAATAATAAAGAATAAGGATATGAGATTTATATAAATATATGTTGGGATACAAGCATACATTATACTAGTTTAGAAATGATTTGATGTATAGAAATGATTTGATGTAGTTGTGTTGAGGAATTGTGATGTGTATAATTGTAATGAACGTGATTGGTTGGATTGGAATGAAAATGTGATGTGGTTGATTGATGAATGCTTGTTTGCTTATTCATTGTTTGGTGAATATATATATATGGTTAGCGTATTATAAAAAAGAGGAGTGGTGAGATTGCGGTAGGTCTCTTCCTAAAAAGGGTGACAGGAAACCAAATGTGGATGGAAATGTAGGACCCCTCCCAATGAAAGGGTGTAGGAGATACAAAGCTGATTATTTATGAGAATAATTGTTGATGAAAACGTATAGGCACATGGGGAGACGTCTCCGTTGTTATGTGATTAGCCCAATGAGGGGCTTTACGATGCTATACATATATATATAATTATGCATCTCATTACATTCGCATTTGCATTGCATATCATGGATAATGGATGTGTGATGAAATTAACCCATGAGGGGTAACTATCGTGATTTGCTAGTGGGAGGCATGTGGTGTGCTTAGCCCGGAAAAAGGGTTGTTGTTGAAATGAAAAAGTGTTGAGATGGAAACTCCTAATATTTTTGTTGGCTTTATGACATTTGCAAGTGTGTTAAGAATTTTATGTTTGGAGTCAAATTAGGAAAAATTGATGAATTTCTTGTGCTATTGGTATTTTCTACTATTAAGAATTTGAGAAAAATTATTGGAGGAAACTCAAGAATTTTATTATATGTATTTAGTAATTAATTATATTATATAAAATAGTTGAAATCAAAGTAATAACTTCCTCCAGTATGATTACTTCTAGTAAAGTGTTTCCCTATGAGTTTTTTAGCTCATTCTTTTATTTTACTAACATTTCAAGTAATACAGGGAGTTTCATAGTCAAAGTTAAAGGGAGTCTTTAATAAGACACTCGATCATGATATCCTCGTCTTTTGGTTTTTGTTAGAAATTTAAATCTTGGTTATAATTTAGTTGTTGTATAAGAAAATGTATAACTTAGTTGCAGTAGGGGAGTTTTCTTTTCATTTGTGTCTTTTGTAAATTTTAAAACTTTGTTATTCTTATATTGTAAGATTGTTTGGGTTTGTAAATTGAATGTGCAATTTGACAATATGCTGAAAGAATTTGTTGTTATAAATTGTAAGTTGTGCGATTGCATCTTAGGTCAAGGTGCTCAGTGCTGAAAAGTAATGAAGTTGTTCTGAGTAAGGCTCACTCGTGATGGATCGTTACAAAGAAGTTGTACTGAAAGGGTGGGATTGGGACATGGGCCCGTTTGGTAATAGATGAGATTCTTGTGTTTTTTTTTTCAATAACAAAAAATATGAAAAGTGAAGTATATGAGATTAATTTGATAGTGTTTTTTAAATTATCATAGATTAAAAACCTATAATAGAAAGATAATTCTGATTTGAGATTTTTCCATATTTATGATACTAAATTAATCTATTTTATAAGATTTTTATTTCAAATTAAGGTTTTAATATTATTACTAATTAAATTTTTAAACACAATTTTATTTTAAAAAAAAAATTTGTTCTTCATCATAAATAAAATAGACTTAATTTGAATAGATTTTCAAAAGAAATAGACTTTCCCTTAACGATTATTTTCAAAAATAAAACTTTTTTTTCTTTCAAAAAGGTTATTTTCCAAAACAAATTAGGAGTACAACTTTCCCTATAGGTCAAAAGTTACTACAGTTTGCTAATGCGGATAAGGCTGGTCCTGCACAAAAAATTTTCATTATGTTACCACCATGCCAGCGATTTCCGGCCTCGCTTTAAACTAATGTTTTGTCGTGACTAGGTAAAACCACTACTCTATTAAAATAATTTATGCTGTGAGCATATTTTAATAAAAGCTCTTTTTAGTGCTCAGTAAAAAAATTGGTAGAGACGTTACCTAACGGAAAAACATAAACCATTATAATTGAATGAATTAGTTTTAAATGCATTTTGAAGTATTGAAATCACAAGAGGGTATAATTTTGGAAATACTTTTAATTAGTAGTACCATAAAGGCTCGTTTGGTACATGTGTCATATGTCGATTTTGCTCGAGTTAAAAATATATTTTTCAAAATAAAAAAATTGAAAAAAAACAAAGGAAAAAATAATAGGAATTTCATATTAAACACTAGTATTAATTAGAAAAATTAATTTAATTTTGTGATCAATCACCTTTGGATTTAATTCCCTCATCTGTAAAATTCAATTAACTTTGAAATTTAATATGGACGTGGTTTAAATTTAACATCTCTCACTTTAAAATATTTTTATTTTAAAGAAAAAAGTAAAAGAAAAGGAAAAAGGAAAAAATAAACAAAAAAAGAAAAAGAGAAAAATCCAAAAGCAGTTTGGGGTTTAGAACCCATTTCAAACACTCCTAGGCGTGCAGCAGCTAATGAACCCTTAAAAAATTATGGACTTGAGCTTCAAACCCATTTAAGTAAGTACAACCCGGGTCTACGCTAGACCCATCTCCATCAACCTAACCCGGACTCTAAACGCGAATCCGACTCCAAGTGTAGCAATAAAATCCCCTTCTCCCTCATTTTCCTCTCTCTCACACAACCAACACAACACACCCCACCCCCCCGGGCTCACTCTCTTTGCAAAGCCACCTTAAGCATCCCTAAGCCTTCTGAAAATTACCCCTCTCCCTAATCTGAAAAATTAATCATTGTCAAACCCTAATTGTGAATTCCCTCTCTCTCTCGTTCAATCCAGAAGCCTATGGAAGCTTCACGAATTCTTCATCTTACCCTCTCAACTGCTTGTATGGAAAACAACAAAGGAATTCATGCTGGTATACCGGCTTGCACAATGAGAATATCACATTCCCAAACACCATCTCTCTCTCTCTCTCTCTCTCTCTCTCTCTCTCTCTTCGTTTCTCTCTTTCCCATTTACCCTAAGCATTTCTTTTATAAATTAAGGCTATTCCTTGTGTGGATATGTTTCTATGCCTAGCTGATTATTGTGTATATGAAACGGACCCTATATGTTTTTCAATGTAGCAAGTTTCTTGTGTCCAAATGTGTGCTCTATGTTTTTCTTTCGCTCTGCATTGTTTATGATAGTTGTATGCCCTACAAATCAATAGAATTTGATTTTATAGACATATTACTTGTAATTAATTTTATTCATTTATTAAAAATAACAATTTTCTTATTTTGATAGTAGTATGCTCTACAAGCTAATAACATTTGATGTTATGAACATATTACGTGTAATAATATTATTCATTTATTGACAATAATTAATGACATTTTTTTTTCATTTATCATGTTTATTACAAATCATTGCATGTGCTTGAGGCACTAGTGTGTGAGATACTAAAACAAGTTATGTAGGTGCTTGGTTGAGAATATGTACATCGAACTCACGCGACTAAAAAATTCCTAATGGATATTTTACTAGCTGTCAATATGAGTTTTTACGTTGCAGTTGTATAAGTGATCTTTAGATTTGAGATACCATAGATGTCTCATGTATATGTCATCATGCTTTGATGCTACTTAAATGTGATTCTAATTAGGGCTAGAATCGATTCGAGCTTTTATCAAGTTATTTGAGGTCGAGCTCGGCCAAAACTCGACACGATCGAACTCGAGCATGAAAATTAGGCTCGAATAGCTTATTGAGTCGAGATCGAATACCTTAAGGTTTAGCTCAAAGGGTTTTCGAATAGTTTGATAAGGTATTATTGAGCTAGAGTCGAGCTGAGCTGGAGCTCAAACCAATATTTATTTAATATTTTTATTTATTGAAATTATAGTCGAGGCTCGAGCTTGAGCTCAAATGGGCAATCCAAGGCTCAGGCTCGAGCTTGAGCTCGGGCTTGAATAGACTCATTTGTTATCGAGTTTGAGCATATGCAGAGCTCAAATATCTTAGTATTCAGCTCGATTTGGCTTGAATCCACCCCTAATTCTAATTATGGGTCATAGAAGGGTAGTAATTAGGTATGACCACTTATGCGTAGAGGTACTTCACTGTAAAATAGAGGATCCATGACTCTCATTAAAAGAGAGAAAATGTGTTACGTGATTTGATTAAGTCATAGTTTGGAAATTCCTTGGGTAAGGTGGGGTGAAAATTAGTAAGGAGTTTCTAATTTCACCATTTAAGTTATGGACTTGAGATTGAGATATATATGATTAAATAATTAAGGTTTGACAATAATTCCATACCTTAGGTTTAAATAGGGACATTGCATGATGGAATGATTGAATTGCATAGTAACTATCAATGGAGAGGTTCATACTGATTCATATTACTTGGGTAGTCATGACACACTGCTAAGCGTCAATCATGACTAGTAGAAGCCCTTAAGAATGAATTGTAATTATTTTTAATTAAAGGGATAATTCAAATGAGTTTTAATTCGAATTAAAATTAAAAAGAAGATTTAATTAACTGTATAGGATCCAATTGTTACGTAAAAGTTATGACCTACTGCCAGCACGATATTGAACCTAAAGGGTTACACACAATAAGAAAATTGCAAGAATTAAGAAAATTAATGGGCTAATAAAAAGGTTACTATGAATTAATTAAGCTAGAGGTTTAATTGTGATTCTAAAAATCCTGAAGTCTTGAGGAGTAAGGGCTCTATAGAAACCCTAATGCAGAAATTGTGAAACTAAAATAAGGTTTTAGATATTCTCTTTCTCTTTAAAAAGCCGAAAACCTTAAGGCTAGCACTCGTAGGTTTCGGCCAGCATATTCTTCTTCCTTGCATGCTGTTCGATATCCCAAAGAAGGACATCCTCATCCTTAGTTGTTGGTCTGGATAAACTTAGAGGTCGGACAGATCTCTCTAACAAATTTGCAAATAGAATCTTCATTAAAGTATAAACCCTAACATTATATGGAGATTTGTTTATATTAGTCTAATAGATTTGTATAGAATTTCATGGGATTAATTTATTGATATGAAAAAATTTAAATTTTTGTTATGTTTCTATATCTAAAGACTTGTAGTGGTATCAGTGTAGAAACTGGTTTTTAAATTAAAATATTTTAAATTTTGGGATGTCACTTTTACGTGTGTTTGGTGTTTGTGTTTAGATTTTAGTCATAATTAAATTCATTTGGGGATTGGTAAAACTTAGGAACGAGTAAATAAATCGGGAGTCAAGAAATAAAATAATGTTTTGAGGGATTTCTAAAATTTTAAGGAGTTTGGGGTAGGTTGTAAAAGAGGTGTTAAGTGGAAGGGTATTTATGCAATTAAGAAAGAGTTTAAGTATAAATGGGGGTAAGAGAGTGAGAGACCAGCATTTTGTGTTGGAACTCTCTAGAATGGCCAAGAGAAAGGAGAGAAAGAGAAGAGAAAAAGAGAAAAGGGAAGCATGAGAGGATGAGAAGGAAAAAGGATGGGAATTTTGGCAAAAACTTAGGTAAGAAATTATTTTACTTTACTTTGTTTATCAAGTATGCTCATTTAACTAAAGACTTGAATTTTTGGAAGTATGAATTTGAAGAAACTATGAAGAAGAACAAGTTTTGGTTTCAAAAAAATGGCTTTGTGCTTGGTTGGGTGAATTAAGAGTTTCAAGTTAAAATTTTGTTGTGGGTATTGTAAAGATTTGACTAAAAACCTTAGAAACTTGTGTTTTTAAAAGGATTAAAGATTTTATGAAGGATCAAAGGGTTTTGAAAAGGAAAAAATTATGAATTTCGTGAAATTTTTAGTTTCAAGTCATTGAACCATTGACAGTGACGATCCCACAATCGATTGTGCAAGAGGCGGAAACTTCAAGTCTTCAACACAGTCAACTGTAGGATTTGGACAGTCGACTGCGCCACCCTATTTTTTAGGTCTTTAAACTTTGATTTCTTACTCCTTTTAAATTTTAAGTCCTTAAGGGTAACTTATTAAAATTAGTTGAGGATTGTGGACATTTGATTTGATTAGATGATGTCTAATTACCTATGTCTTGGTTGTTGGAATTAAATGACGTTCCATTAGGCTAATTGAAGATCGTTCAAGAGGTAAAGAAGTGGCTCGGGACTAAGGCTTCGATCTAAAAAGGTGAATTTCACCTTACTTTTAGTAAACGTTGTAAATTTGCAAAATAAGAATAAAAGGCTAAAAATACATAAATATGAAGGAGTATGGATTTAATAATAGTAATATTTAGAGAAATATATGTATAGATAAGGATATAAAAGTGTAACAAATAAGTGTAGTAACTTGAATGATAAAAATGAAAGAAAAAGAGTTGTAAATACGAATGATTATGGAATTTATAATTATTAGTGTTATGAAGATGATATACATATATGGAGAGATACAATATACAAGAATTGAGTATAGAAATGGTTTGATGTAGTTATGTTTATCAGAAATTTTGATACTTCTCATTGAAATGGAAGCGATTGCTGAATTGTTATGAATTTGTGATGTGATTGGATGATGGATGTTTGGATTGCAAAATCACTTCATCATGAATTACATTTCACATGATATATATTATAACAGTTTATAAGAGGAGGAGTGATGGGTGAGGCCGGTAGGTCCCTTCCCACAAGGGGTGATAGGGAACCGAATGTGGTTAGACATGTAAGACCTCGCCTAGTAAGGGGTAGGGGAGGATCCAAGTGATGAAAAGATCTCGTCCAGTAATGGGTAGGGGAAGATTCTAGTGATGAAAGGACCTCACCCAATAAAGGTTAGGGGAGGATCCGAGTTTTATTGTGATGATTGACGTACCAGTATGTGTGAAGACATCCCCGTTGTTATATGATTAGCCCAATAAGGGGCATTGTGATAAAATTAGCCTAATGAGGGGCAGTGACATATGATGAGCTGAAATATGATCATAAACTACATTGCATTGCATGGTATTATATTGCATATCATTTCTCTGAAGATTGATGTGTTGATGGGATTAGCCTATTAAAGGCATATGTTATGATTGGCCCATGAAGAGCATGTGATGTGATTCACCTAATGAGTGGTGTTGAATATATTTGGCCCGTTGAAAAGTATGAAAAATGTTGATTGTTGTAGTTTAAAAAGAGTTGAGATTGATATTACTCATAAAACATTGATCTTGATATGTGTGAAGTTATAAGAACTCTATGCTTTCTGATTTATTAAAGAAATAAGTATTTCTTGTAATGATTGTTCCTTCAGTAATAAGAAATGAGAAAAGTAAACTGGAATGTGTGTGTATATATATATATATATATATATATATATATATATATGTGTGTGTGTGTGTGTGTGTGTGTGTGTGTGTGTATAAAAGTCGTATTATTCATATATTTAGAAAGAAATGAATTATACGATAAGAACTGGAAATAAAAGAATAACACTTCTAAAATGGTTACTTTAAGTAATGTGATTTCTTGCTCAGCCTTTAGCTCACCCCCTCATTTTTTACTAACTTTTCAGGTTAACACCGGAAGACTTGTGGTTATAGTTGAAAGGATTTCTCGTTCATGACATCCTCCTTTCTTGGGTCTCTTGAAAGTCTAAGATTTTATTGGTTCATTTTTCATAAAAGTGTACAAGTTAGATGTGATAAAGGATGACTCTTTAACTTATGTCTTTTTGTAAAATCTTAAAAGTTGATTTAGTGTATCAAAAAGTCTCATGATTGTAAAGAAATATGTTTGTTTAGAATTTTGATGTTTGCAAAGAATGTGGTTTGATTTGTAAATTCCACAATTTTCTCCATAAAGTAAGTATTTCATTTATCTATGACAATATACCACATAAGCATTTATTCAAGTACAAATAAATATAATCAATTAATTACTAAAAAAAACCTCTCTTCATAACCCATTTAAGAAAATTGACATTAATCATATATTCTTAAAAATCACAATCAAAGATAAAAATTCATGTTTCCTCAACAATTATAAATTTTAAAATAATTCAAACTTTCATAACACAACTACATTCCAAATAAATACGAAGAGAGGAGAATATCAAAGTTTGGTAGTGAAACTCACCTCAAGCTAAGACAATAAAATATGCTATCAAAAAGTAGGATTACTTGGACCTGCTCCTTCTGAAATATTACATATAAGGACATACTAGGACGAGTCACTTAACCTGAATTCTCTTAATATGCTATAATATATGAATGCGTACATGTGTATTCCAATAAATATCAAAGATAACAAATTTATCCAATTAAAGTCATAGTTATTTGAACTCATTTCTTTCATTTTTAATAAATAAACTTCTCTAATTCTTTTATTTATTTCTTTCAAAATTTAAGAAAATAAAAAAAAATCTATAAAAAATCGGACAAGTTTCCTTTGTTTTTTGGACATTCCCAATTTTTCCAATAGCTAATAACTACATAACAATTTCAAATAAAATCCCAATATAAACTCTAATTCAATTTGCCCATCCTCCTCAATCTCATGTCCATCAATCAACCAATACAATTTTATATCCAATCCACAGAATTCGTAAATAACTTAATGAAAATTTTATATCCCATCTAAAAAATAACTTAATGAAAATTTATTTCATAAATAAATCATTTAAAACCAACTTAACCCAAGACCTTTAGATGATAGCATTTTACAAACCTTTGATAAAATAATATAGAACGAAAACTATATATTTTCTCAATTAACCTCAACTAAAGCTTCTAAGAACATTCATTATAAAGTTTTAAAATTTCAAATTTAAGTATTTATGACAAATAAGGTTTATATCAAAAGTAAAATATAAACATCTAGTTTTCTAGCAATTTATAAATTATCCAAAAATGGCCTAAAGTTATCAAGGTTTGTAAAATTAAATTGGTATATCAAAATTATATTTAAATTGAACAAAAATCCAACTACTAACAATTAACTCATTTTTCTGTCTATATATACTAAAATTTCATTATTCAAATTTTCTTTTATTAAATTATATAACTCAAATTTTTTAAGTATAATTAGAACCTTTTCTTTACATATTCCATACATTTTTAACATCCCCAAACATATATGTTTCATATAAAAATATAATTTTAGCTAGTATATTTATATAAATATTTCAAAATTTTAACCTCCCGATACCTTTAATTACACCATAAATTTTTGAACAATTAATCTAATAACTTTAGAAACAATAAAAATGTATTAACAAATTTAATATAAAAATATGAAATTTTTAATTTTAAAAAACAAAATTATTTAATTATGCATTCAATTGAATTTTACCTAAAGAGATTTGAAGCTGGTGATGACGGTAGAAAGCAGATATCCAACCAACACCAGAGTGAAAGTAAAAAAGTGACAAGAAAGCGGCAGGAGAATATGAAATTTAAATAAGTAAATCTTAAATTTTTGGGTTTTAAGTGAGAGAAACCCACTGCCAGTCGAGGGAGGAAATTGAGGAGAAGAAGAGACGGAAGAGTGTGTGAGAGAGAGAAAAGTTTCTTCTATTATCGAGAGTGAATAGCGTGAGAGACAGAGAGGGCTTTTGAGAGCTGAAGCAATGAAAGTTCAAAACTTTCTTCTTCTTCTTTTTTGTTTTTTCCAAATTTTTTTTATTATTTTATTATATTATTTAAGTTGGTTGCGTGGAACATGGAAACTTTGTATATGCTTCCAGGCATTTCTTACTGCCTCAATGTTTTTGCGTCCTTTTTTTTAACATATATATTATTGTTTTTTAATTTACATGTTACATACATTAACATGTTTTCAGTAAACATGCGTCTTTAATTTTTTTTATTTTCTTATTAACACACACACACACACACACACATATATATATATATATATATATATATATATATATATATATATATATATCTAAACACTCATTTTAGTCTCATTATCATATTTACACATACTTTTACATTAATCCCACTGAAAATTTATTTAGTCAATTTATATTGTGAATATGCATGACAATCATGATAATGTCGATAAAAATATAAAATTACTAAATTACCCCTACCACTAAGGTGAGAATTTTACATTTCTACACTCCTAAAGAAAATTTCGACCTCCAAATTTACCTTGAGAATAAAAAAATGCGGATATTAAGCGCGTATAGCTGACTCACGCTCCCACATGGCTTTTTCAACCACGTGATTGCGCCAAAACACCTTCACTAACGGAATAGGCTTATTACGTAATACTCGGTCTCGCCTATCCAAATTCTCAACTGGTTGCTCATCATAAGAGAGATCCTCTTTTAATACAACAGGATCAAAAGTAAGCACGTGTGAAGGGTCAGGCACGTACTTTCTCAAAGAAGATACGTGAAATACATCATGAATCTGAGATAACTCTTGAGGTAAAGCTGTAAGCAACCATACCAATTCTCTCAACTATCTCATATGGACCAATGTAATGAGGACTAAGTTTACCCTTATGTCGAAACCGAAGCATACCTTTCAAAGGTGCTACCATCAAGAATGCCCAATCACCCAACTAAAACTCTAAATCACATATTCTATGGTTTGCATAACTCTTCTAGTGACTTTTAACTGTTTTTTAGGCGCTCTCGAATAACTTTTACTTTCTCAGTGGTAATTTGTACCAATTCCGGACCTAACAACTGTCTCTCACCAACCTCATCCCAACATATTGGAGATCTACATCGTCTACCTAAAGAGCTTCATATGATGTCATACCAACACTGGACTGATAGCTATTGTTATACGCAAATCAATTAACTATAAACGAGTGTCCAAACTACCAAGAAAATTCAAATCGCAAGCTCTTAGCATATCCTCCACAATTTAAATAGTACATTCCGACTATCCATCAGTTTGAAGATGGTATGAAGTACTGAAATTGAGCTTAATTCCCATAGCTAATTGAAGACTAGGCCAAAACCTTGAAGTGAATCTCAGATCTCAGTCTGACACCATAGATATTGGAGCCCCATGAAGTCTCACAATCTCAAAAACATATAATTATGCCAACCGTTCAAGAGAAAATATGGTCTTAACAGCTAAGAAATGAGCAGACTTAATTAATCGGTCAATTATTACCAAGATAATAGTATAACCAACCTGAGTCTACGGTAGACCCGATACGAAGTCCATAGTTACATGTTCCCACTTCAACTAAGGGATGGAAAGGGGTTGAAGTAACTCGGTTGGCCTCTGATGCTTTGCCTTAACTTGCAAGCAATTCAAATATCTTGAAATAAACTTCGCGATTTCATGCTTCATACCAGGCGACCAATACGTTTCTCAAAGGTTTCGATATATTTTGGTGATACTTGGATACATTGAGTATGCGATACTATGGGTATCATCCATAATCTCTTGCTTCAACTCACTATCACTTGGTATGCATAAGCGACTTCTGAAAAGAAGCATACCATCGCCTCAAATTACAAAAATCTGATCTAAATCCAATATGCACTTATCTTTGGAATCTTTATATCTCTGAATCTATAATTTGAGCCTCTAAGATATGATCAACAAAAGTCGGTCTAACTCGAATAGTAGCTAACAATATCCCACAACTCTAATCAAACTTTATTCCTAAAGATCTCAAATCTTTATACAAATCACTTTTTACATTTTTCAAAACACACAATTTCCTTGACTTCGACTCAGAGCATCCACTACTACGTTAGCCTTTCCTGGATGATAATTAACATTGCAGTCGTAATCCTTAATCAATTCAATCCATCGCCTCTGCCTCAAATTCAATTCATTCTCAGTAAATAAGTACTTCAAATTCTTAAGATCAGTAAAAATTTCATAAGTCTCCCCATACAAATGATGTCTCCAAATCTTAAGAGCAAAAAAAAATTGTCGCCAACTCCAGATCATGAGTGGGATAGTTATGCTCATGGTTCTTTAACTACCAAGACGCATAAGCAATAACTCTACCATTTTACATCAACACACAACTAAGCCAACAGTGAGACGTATCATTGAAAACCACAAATCCCTCACCACTAATAGGAAGAGCAAACACATGAGCCGATGTTGATTTCTTTTTTCAGGTTCTGAAAACCCTCATCACATTCATTAATCCATTCAAACTTTACATCTTTTTAAGTCAGACGATTCAACGGTGCTGCTATCAAAGAAAAATATTCAATTAACCTCCTGTAATACCCAACTAAATAAAGAAAACCATGCACCTCCATCACATTAGTTGGCCATTCTTAATTAGCCACTACCTCTACTTTTTTTTGGGATCTATAGAGATTCCTTCACCAAAAATCACATGACCCAAAAATACCACATGATCAAGCCAAAATTCACACTTGCTCAGCTTAGCATACAACTATTTCTCCCTCAAGGTCTGTGAAGCAATCTCTAAGTGTTGTCTATGCTCTTCTTTGTTACGAGAGTATACTAAGTTATCATCAATGAAAACCACTACAAAACAATCAAGAAAAGGTTGAAACTATAATACCCCTGTTCTTTAAGTAAGGGTAAAGAAGTAATTTGATAGATATTACATGGAATTAAGTAATATATACATGAAAGATTTACTATTGAACGAAATGATTTTTTTTTTGGAAAAAAAAGGAAAGGACCAACAAAAGGACGTCCATGTGTTGGTTACCTAATATGCATGCTTCCATGTTAGACAACTAGGGGAGTGAATATGAAGAATGGTGCAAAACGGTCGGGTAGTTTTAATATAAAAATTTAGGTTTTTGTTTTGTTTTGTTATTTCTTACCAAATCCCGTTTAGTTTTCTTCTTTCTTCAATTCAAATTTCTTAGCAAAAAGTTATAAAGAAAATTTCTCTAATAATAGAGATAGTACAGTCATTCAATTACAATAGCGAGACTTCATCATATTTGAGGTAAATTTTCAATAAGACTCGTAACTAAATAATTATATTATTTGAATTAAGTTATGAAATAGTAAGATTTATGAAAGTTTATGATTTGGTGTTGGTGATCAGCAATCTCAAGAAATTGTTGAAAGGAGCAGGAAAGACAAAGAGGTGATCCATTGGTAGCTTTAAGTGCTACGTGGCGAGTTAGATTTACTTTTGGTAATCGAGACCAATAAAAAAATATGAATTTATGATATTTGAATAAATGGGTGAATTATAATGATTTAATGATGTATTTTTTGTTATATATGATAATTGATTTGTTTATTGATTATTGATTAAATAGTATGTTGAATATTAATTATATAAGAATTTGTATTTTAAAAAGGATAGATTAATGAAAAATATGCTGATCAGTTATATGAAATTTATGAAAATATAATTGAAAATTTGATATGATATATGAGGAGGTAATTTAATAAATATGATAAAAATAATTATTTTGAAAAAGAGCTAGATAGTTGAATTGAATGCTTTGATGTATACTTGTTTTCATATTACTGCTCATATGTATAAATGAAAAGACCAGGATGGCAGCTGGTGTAATGACCCATCTCGGGTTAGCCACCCTGGAGACGGTATCATCAAATTTTGAAAATCCCAGAACGATACGTATATGCAACAATAAAAATTTATCAACTGCAATTATTTACATCAATCCTCAACCCTTAACAGGGGAGATACATTATTCAGATCTCAATTTAAACATTGTATACAACATAATATGCATGAATATTTACAAATATTTTTTCTTCTCATTAATCTAAGGATGTGGACCACGTGGCTTACAGATAATAAATCTGTCTGAATCTCAGCTCACCAACTATCTGTCCTGCCTACTGCCTTAAATCATTTAACATTGAGGGATGAGCTTCACAAGCTTAGTGAATTAAATTTACAGGAAGTATTCAATTTGTATAAATAATATTTTAATATTTAATCATTTAAATCTCGTATAACTTGATAATATCATTTTATTATCACTACACATATCATAAGTCTTATTCTCTATCAATCTCTTCTTCTTATATATTTGTTCACTTTAAGACCATCAATTATCTCATAATTACCTCGTTATGAGGTTCACAGCATATAGTCTACCATTTAGATAGTTCTTATTATATCATACTTCTATATTTATTTCTCACCATAACTGCCTCTATGTGAGACTCATTCATCTATAAATTTAAAATAACAAACAACACTTCAGCATTTCAGTAATACAATCAATACTTAAAACAGATGCAATGCATGAATTATTATTAGGGAATGTCTTCCCATATGTCGACATGTTTTATCTTAGACCGACCCTCTCTTGGTTCTTTTGTTTCATTTAGACCGATCCCCTCCCGGTTATTTTATTTCCAGCATATACTGGTTGTCGCGGTATTCATTTATTTCCAGCATATACCAACTGTCACAGTTTTCATTTATTTCCAGCATATACCAACTGTCACGTTTTTCATTTATTTCTAGTATATACCACCTATCACGGTTTTTCATTTAGACCAGCCCCCTCACGGTTCTTTTATTTCATGCATATGCATATGAATAATGATATAAAATATGCATATGAATAGTAATATAACAACAAACATGTATTCAGACATTAAATTTAGCTATCCTGTATTTTCTCAAATTACTATTTGATCAATTTCACTAATTTCTCACATCAATTTATCAACCATAACTCATCAAGAATTTCATTTATCCCATTCAATATTTAATCGACTCATTATTCCAATAATATTACTTCTCATATAATAACTTTCCACATATCAATTATACTTATCATACCCATCAAACAACTTTCATCTATTATCAAATCATAGGTTAATAAGTTATTCAAATATTATCACTATATATTTCATATTTATCTTGATTAATTAAAGTAAATCTAAGTCACCATGTAGCACTTAAAGCAACCTGCGGATCACCTCTTTGCCTTTCCTACTCCTCTTAGCAATTTCCCCCGGTTGCAGATCGTCCACACCTGATATAATATTCATATTAAAATCTAATTTATTCTTTAATTCTTCCATAATTCACACCCTTTGAAAATTCACACTTTGAATTCTGAGAGTTTCATGTATGCTAAATTTCAAAAACAGACTTCACGTTGTTACCCTCTGTTTTTCTTAGAGTTTCCCGTGATTTTTTATAAAATTCTTCTGTAAAACCTTTCAAAATTTTACTCTTTCAACCTTTTCTTTCGGTCCCCAAGTGTTTAAAGAAGTAGAATAAATTAGATTTGAGATTGAAGAAAATCAAACAGGATTTGGAAAAACTAATAAAACAATTCAATATATATAATAAAATTTTTTAGCGGCACCGTTCACTGTTGTTTTTATTTGAGCTGCCTCACATGTAGCAACCTTCAATTTTTAAATCAACACTTGGAGTCCAAGTGTTGCACACTATTTTTTTTTTCTTCAAAAAAAACTTTTTTTTTTCTTTTCTTCTTCTTATCCTCCACGAAATCATTATTATTATTTTTATTATTTTTTAGAATTGCTTTATAAAGATTAAATCTTTCGCATATATGTATTATTTTAATTCTATGTCATATTTATAAAATTACTTCTTTACCCTTTCTTTACGAATACGAGTATTACAATTCTACATACCTTACAAAAATTTTATCCTCGAAATTTCCTTACCTAATTCATGAAAGAGTTTGGGGTATTCTTTCCTCATTCTTGCTTAATTCTCCCAAGTAATTTCTTCAACATCTTGGCTTCGCCATAATATTTGAATAAAATGAATGACTTTATTGCGCAAGACTTGTTCCTTTCTGTCTAGAAATCTGACTAGTACTTGCATAAAAGTCAAATCTTACGGAAGTTCTATTGCATGATTCGAGATACTATGGTATTCATCGTGTAAGTGCTTTCTCAAAAGTGTGACATGAAACATATTATGTAATTGCTTTAACTCTGGAGGCAAATCCAATCTATATGCTACTGGTTTAACTCTCTCAATCACGTCATATGGCCCCACAAATCTCGGGCTCAACTTTCATTTCTTTTTAAGCCTCAACACGCCCTTCCACGGAGATATCCTCAAAAATACCCAATCACTAACTTGAAACTCGAGAGGTCTTCTTATATTATCAGCATATCCTTTATGTCTGTTCTGTGCTGCTCTAAGGTTCTCTCTAACCAGTTTGATCATCTCAGTACTCAGATCTATCATTTGTGGACCAAATATCTTTCTCTCTCCAACTTTATCCCAGCATATTGGAGTTTTACACCTCCTACCATATCAAGCTTCGAATGATGCCATCCAATTACTTGTTTGATATTGATTATTATATGTATATTGTATA
This sequence comes from Bretschneidera sinensis, assembly GCA_023935145.1. NCBI lineage: Eukaryota > Viridiplantae > Streptophyta > Magnoliopsida > Brassicales > Akaniaceae > Bretschneidera > Bretschneidera sinensis. The sequence goes on along the minus strand of CM043703.1, from coordinate 75,510,767 downwards.
CAACATAATATGTAAGAATATTTACAAATATTTTTTTTCTCATTAGTCTGAGGATGTGGACCACGTGCCTGCTGCCTGAAATCATTTAACATTGATGGATGAGCTTCACAAGCTCAATGAATTAAATTTACTAGAAGTATTCAATTCGTATAAATAATATTTTATTATTTAATCATTTATATCTCATATAACTTGATAATAGCATTCTATTATCATAACACATATTATAAGTCTCATTCTCTATCAATCTTTTCTTCTTATATATTTGTTCACCTTAAGACCATCAATTATCTCATAATTACCTCGTTATGAGGTTCACATCATATAGTCTACCATTTAGATAGTTCTTATCATATCATACTTCTATGTTTCTCTCTCACTGTAACTGTCTATCTGTGAAACTTATTCATCTATAAATTTAAAATAACAAACAACACTTCAGCATTTCAGTAGTACAATCAATACTTAAAACATATGCAATGCATAAATTATTATTAGGGAACATTTTTCCACATGTTGACATGTTTTTATCTTAGACCAGCCCCCTCTCGGTTCTTTTGTTTCATTTAGACCGGCCCCCTCCCGGTTCTTCGATTTTCAGCATATACTGGCTGTCACAGTTTTCATTTATTTCCAGCATATACCAGTTGTCACGGTTTTCATTTATTTCCAGTATATACCGGCTGTCACGGTTTTCATTTACATCGGCCCCCTCCCAGTTCTTTTATTTCATGTATATGCATATGAATAATGATATGAAATATGCATATGAACAGTAATATAACAACAAACATGTATTCAGACATTAAATTTAGCTATCCAGCCCTTTCTCAATTACTATTTGATTAATTTCACTAATTTCTTCTCCTCATATATCACATCAATTTATCAACCATAACTCATCAAGAATTTCACGCGTAGTCAGATCTATGCATTTGTGGACCAAATATCTTTCTCTCTCCAACTTTGTTCCATCATACTGAAGTTCTACATTTCCTACCATATCAAGCTTCGAATGGTGCCATCCAATTACTTGTTTGATATTGATTATTATATTCATATTGTATACAGCATAATATGCATGAATATTTACAAATATTTTTTTCTTCTCATTAGTTTGAGGATGTGGACCACGTGCCTGCTGCCTGAAATCATTTAACATTGAGGGATGAGCTTCACAAGCTTAATGAATTAAATTTACTAGAAGTATTCAATTCGTATAAATAGTCTTTTGTTATTTAATCATTTATATCTCATATGACTTGATAATAGTATTCTATTATCACTACACACATCATAAGCCTCATTCTCTATCAATCTTTTCTTCTTATATATTTGTTCACCTTAAGACCATCAATTATCTCATAATTACTACGTTATGAGGTTCACATCATATAGTCTACTTTTTAGATAGTTCTTATCATATCATACTTCTATGTTTCTTTCTTACTATAATTGTCTATTTGTGAGACTCATTCATCTATAAATTTAAAATAACAAACAACACTTCAACATTTTAGTAGTACAATCAATACTTAAAACATATGCAATACATAAATTATTATTAGGGAATGTCTTTCCACATGTTGACATGTTTTCATCTTAGACCGGCTCCCTCCCGGTTCTTTGATTTCCAGCATATACCGGTTGTCACAGTTTTCATTTATTTCTAGCATATACCGGTTGTCACGGTTTTCATTTATTTCCAACACATACCGGTTGTCACGGTTTTCATTTATTTCCAGCATATACCAGCTGTCATGGTTTTTCATTTACATCGGCCCCCTCTCGGTTCTTTTATTTCATGCATATGCATATGAACAATGATATGAAATATGCATATGAACAATAATTTAACAACAAACATGTCTTTAGACATTAAATTTAGCTATCCAGCCTTTTCTTAATTACTATTTGATTAATTTCAGTAATTTCTTCTCCTCATATATCACATCAATTTATCAACCATAACTCATCAAGAATTTAATTTATCCCCTTCATTATTTAATCGACTCATTATTCCAATAATATTACTTCTCATATAATAACTTTCCACATATCAATTATACTTATCATACCCATCAAACAACTTTCATCTATTATCAAATCATAGGTTAATTAGTTATTCAAATATTATCACTATATATTTCATATTTATCTTGATTACATAAAGTAAATGTAACTCACCATGTAGCACTTAAAGCTACCCGTGGATCACCTCTTTGTCTTTCCTACTCCTCGCAGCAATTTCTCCTGGTTGCTGATCGTCAACACCTGACATAATATTCATATTAAATTCTAATTTATTATTCAATTCTTCCATAATTCACATCCTTTGAAAATTCCCACTTTGAATTTCGGGAATTTCAGGTATGCTAAGTTTAACAAATAAACTTCACGTTATTACCTTCTGTTTTTTTAGAGCTTCCCGTGATTCTCTCTGAAATTCTCCTATAAACCCCTTCGAAATTTTACTCTTTCAACCTTTCTTTCGATCCCCAAGTGTTTAAAGAAATTGAGTAATTTAGATTTGAGATTGAAGAAAACCAAACAAAATTTGGTAAAACTAATAAAACAATTCAATATATATAATAAAATTTTTTAACGACACCATTCAACGTTGTTTTTATTTGAACTGCCTCATATGCAACAACCTTCAATTGTTAAAGCAACACCTGGATTCCAAGTGTTGCAAGCTGTTTTTTAAAAAAAAAAAATTTTTAATAAAAAACTTTTTCTCTTTTTCTTATCCTCCACTAAGTTATTGTTTTTCTAGAATTATTTTATAAAGATTAAATCTTTCGCGTATATGTATTATTTTAATTCCATGTCATATTTATAAAATTAATTCTTTACCCATTCTTTATGAATACGGGGATTACAATTTGACCCACATTACAAAAATTTCGTCCATGAAATTTCCTTACCTAGTTCATGAAAGAGTTGAGGGTATTCTTTCCTCATTCTTGCTTCATGCTCCAAAGTAATTTCTTCAACATCTTGGCTTCGCCATAATACTATAATCAAAGGAATGACTTTATTGCGTAAGTCTTGTTCCTTTATGCTTAGAATTTTGACCGTACTTGCGTAAAAGTCAAATCTTACTGAAGTTCTATCGCCTGATTTGAGATACTATGAGATTCATCGTATAAGTAATTTCTCAAAAGTGAGACATGAAACACATTACGTAATTTCTTTAACTTTGGAGGTAAATTCAACCTATATGCTACTAGTCCAACTCTCTCAATCAACTCAAATGGCCCCACAAATCTTGGGCTCAACTTTCCTTTCTTTTTAAACCTCAACACGCCCTTCCACGGAGATATCTTCAAAAATACCCAATCACCAACTTGAAACTCGAGAGGTCTACTTCTATTATCAGCATATCCCTTCTGTCTGTTCTGTGCTGCTCTAAGGTTCTCTCTAACCAGTTTGATCCTCTCAGTAGTTAGATCTATCATTTCTGGACCAAATATCTTTCTCTCTCCAACTTATTCCCAGAATACTGGAGTTCTACACCTCCTACCATATAAAGCTTCAAATGGTGCCATCCCAATACTAGTTTGATACTGATTATTATATGCATATTGTATTTATATAATATGCATGAATATTTACAAATATTTTTTTTTCACGTTAGTATGAGGATGTGGACCATGTGGCTTACAGATAATAAATCCGTTTAAATCTCAGCTCACCAACTATCTGTCCTGCCTGCTGCTTGAAATCATTTAACATTGAGGGATGAGCTTCACAAGCTTAGGGAATTAAATTTACTAGAATTATTCAATTTGTATAAATAGTCTTTTAATATTTAATCATTTATATCTCATATAACTTGATAATAGCATTCTATTATTACTACACATATCATAAGTCTCATTCTCTATCAATATCTTTTTCTTATATATTTGTTCACCTTAAGACCATCAATTATCTCATAATTACCTCGTTATGAGCTTCACAACATATAGTTTACCATTTAGATAGTTCTTATTCTATAATACTTTTATGTTTCTTTCTCACCATAACTGTTTTTCGGTGAGACTCATTTATCTGTAAATATAAAATAACAAACAACACTTCAGCATTTCAGTAATACAATCAATACTTAAATAGATGCAAGGCATGAATTATTATTAGTGAACTTCTTCCCACATGTCGACATGTTTTTATCTTAGACTGGGCGACTCCTGGTTCATTTATTTCCAGCATATAACGGCTGTCATGGTTTTCATTTGTTTCTAACATATACTGCCTATCACGGTTTTCATTTATTTCCAACATATACCGGCTGTCACGGTTTTCATTTATTTCTAGCATATACCGGCTGTCACGGTTTTTCATTTACACCGGCCCCCTCCTGGTTCTTTTATTTCATGCATATGTATATCAACAATGATATGAAATATGCATATGATTAGTAATATAACAACAAACATGTATTTGGATATTAAATTTTACTATCCTTCATTTTCTCAAATTACTATTTGATCAATTTCACTAATTTCTTTCCTTTATATATCACATCAATTTATCAACCATAACCCATCAAGAATTTCATTTATCCCCTTCATTATTTAATCGACCCATTATTCCAATAATATTACTTCTCATATAATAACTTTCCACATATCAATTTCACTTATCATACCAATCAAACAACTTTCATATATTATCAAATCATAGGTTAGTAAGTTATTCAAATATTATCACTATATATTTCATATTTATCTTAATTACTTAAAGTAAATCTAACTCATCACGTAGCATTTAAAGCTACCTGTGGATCACACCTCATTGTCTTTCCTGCTCCTCTCAGCAATTTTCCTTGGTTGCTGATCGTCAACACCTAACACAATATTCATAGTAAATTCTATTTTATTCTTCATTTCTTTCATAATTCACACCCTTTGAAAAGTCTTACTTTGAATTCCAAGAATTTCATGTATGCTAAATTTCAAAAATAAACTTCACGTTATTACCTTCTGTTTTTCTTAGAGCTTCCCGTGATTCTCTATGAAATTCTCCCGTATACCCCTTCAAAATTTTACTCTTTTAACCTTTCTTTCGGTCCCCAAGTGTTTAAATAAATAGAGTAATTTAGAATTGAGATTGAAGAAAACAAAACAGGATTTGGTAAAACTAATAAAACAATTCAATATATATAATAAAATTTTTAGTGGCTCCGTTCACCATTATTTTTATTTAAGCTGCCTCGCATGCAACAACCTTCAATTGTTAAAGCAACACCGAGAGTCCAGGTGTTGCAAGTTGTTTTTTTGTCTTATTCTTTTCCTCCACGAAATTATTATTATTATTTTTATTTTTTAGAAATGTTTTATAAAGATTAAATCTTTTGCATATATGTATTATTTTAATTCCATGTCATATTTATTAAATTACTACTTTACCCTTTCTTTATGAATACGAGTATTACAATTCTACCCACCTTACAAAAATTTCGTCCCCGAAATTTCCTTCCCTAATTCATGAAAGAGTTGGGAGTATTCTTTCCTCATTCTTAATTCATGCTCCCAAGTAATTTCTTCAACATCTTGGCTTTGCCATAATGCTTGAATCAAGGGAATGATTTTATTGCGCAAGACTTGTTCCTTTCTGTCTAGAATTCTGACCGGTACTTGCATAAAAGTCAAATCTTCCTGACGTTCGATCGCTTGATTCGAGATACTATGGGATTCATCGTGTACATACTTTCTCAAAAGTGAGACATGAAACACATTATGCAATTGCTTTAACTCTGGAGGCAAATCCAATCTATATGCTACTGGTCCAACTCTCTCAATCAGCTCATATGGCCCCACAAATCTCGGGTTCAACTTTCATTTCTTTTTAAACCTCAACACACCCTTCCACAGAGATATCTTAAAAAAAAACCCAATCACCAACTTGAAACTCGAGAGGTCGTCTTCTATTATCAGCATATCCCTTTTGTCTGTTCCGTGCTGCTCTAAGGTTCTCTCTAACCATTTTGATCATCTCAGTTGTCAGATCTATCATTTATGGACCAAATATCTTTCTCTCTCCAACTTCTTCCCAGCATACTGGACTTCTACACCTCCTACCATATAAAGCTTCAAATGGTGCTATCCCAATACTAGTTTGATACTGATTATTATATGCATATTGTTTACAACATAATATGCTTGAATATTTACAAATTTTTTTTTTCTCATTAGTTTGAGGATGTGGACCAAGTGGCTTACAGATTATAAATCCCTCTGAATCTCCGCTCACCAACTATTTGTCCTGCCTGCTGCTTGAAATCATTTAACACTGAGGGATAAGTTTCACAAACTTAGTGAATTAAATTTACTAGAAGTATTCAATTCATATAAATAGTCTTATAATATTTAATCATTTAAATTTCATATAACTTGATAATAGCATTTTATTATCACTACACATATCATAAGTCTCATTCTCTATCAATCTCTTCTTTTTATATATTTGTTCACCTTAAGACCATAAATTATCTCATAATTACCTCGTTATGAGGTTGATAGCATAGTCTTCCATTTAGATAGTTCTTATCATATCATACTTTTATGTTTCTTTCTCACCATAACTGTTTCTCTATGAGAGTCATTCATCTATAAATTTAAAATAACAAACAACACTTCAGCATTTCAGTAATACAATTAATACTGAAAATAGATACAAGGCATGAATTATTATTAGGGAACGTCTTCCCACATGTCGACATGTTTTTTATCTTTGACCGGCCCCCTCCTGGTTTTTTATTTCCAGCATGTACCGGCTGTCATGGTTTTCATTTATTTCTAGCATATACCGGCTGTCACGATTTTTCATTTACATCGACCTCCTCCCAATTATTTTATTTCATGCATATGCATATGAACAATAATATGAAATATGTATATGAATAGTAATATAACAACAAACATGTATTCAGATATTAAATTTAGTTATCTTGCCTTTTCTCAAATTATTTTTTGATCAATTTGACTAATTTTTTCTCCTCATATATCACATTAATTTATCAACTATAACTCATCAAGAATTTCATTTATCCCCTTCATTATTTAATCGATTCATTATTCCAATAATATTACTTCTCATATAATAACTTTCCACATATTAATTATATTTATCATACCCATCAAAGAACTTTCATCTATTATCAAATCGTAGGTTAATAAGTTATTCAAATATTATCACTATATATTTCATATTTATCTTGATTACATAAAGTAAATCTAATTCACCATGTAGCACTTAAAGCTTCCCGTGGATCACCTCTTTGCCTTTCCTACTCCTTTCAGCAATTTCCCCCTGTTGTTGATCGTCAACACCTGACATAATATTCATATTAAATTCTAATTTATTCTTCAATTCTTCCATAATTCACACCCTTTGAAAATTCCCACTTTGAATTCTGGGAATTTCATGTATGCTAAATTTAAAAAATAAACTTCACGTTATTACCTTATGTTTTTCTTATAGCTTTCCATGATTCTTTATGAAATTCTCTCGTAAACTCCTTCAAAATTTTACTCTTTCAACCTTTATTTAGGTCCCTAAGTGTTTAAAGAAATAGAGTAATTGAGATTTAAGATTGAAGAAAACCAAACAGGATTTGGTAAAACTAATAAAATAATTCAATATATATAATAAAAATTTTTGCAGCACCGTTCACCATTGTTTTTATTTAAGCTGCCTCACATGCAACAACCTTCAATTGTTAAAGAAACACTTGGAGTCTAGGTGTTGCAAGCTATTTTTTTTATAGAATTATTTTATAAATATTAAATCTTTCGCATATATGTATTATTTTAATTCCATGTCATATTTATTAAATTACTTCTTTACTCTTTCTTTATGAATACGAGTATTACAGTTGGTATGGCTGATAAAACCTGGATGGTAGCTGGTCTGGCTGAGAAAACTAGGAATGCAGCTGGTTTGGCTGAAACATGTTGACATATGAGAAGACATTCCTAGATGATAATATGAAATAATGAGATGATATGATGGAAAAGAAAGAAAGATGATTTATATACATGCATTTATTTATTTGGTTATTTTATTATTGTTGATTGAGATGCTAAAGTATCAGTCTTGATTGTGAAATTATTGATAGATAAATGAGTCTCATAGAGAGACAAATATGATGAAAAAGAAATATGAAAGTATGATATGATAAAAATTATTTGATTGATTGATTATATATTGTGAACCTCATAATAAGGTAAATAATGATGTTGAATTGATAATCTTAAGATGATCAAATATATGAGAAGAAAAATTGATATGTTTGATGATTAATTTAAGAAAAGATTGATAAATGGTTAGAATTATGATATGAGTAGTGATAATAGAATGTTATTATTGAATTATATGAGATAATAGATGAATGAATATTGGAAGATTATTTGAAAGATTGAATTATTATATGTGAAGAAATAGTTGATTAATATTGGTGAATTAGAAACAATTGAATTATAAGATGTGGCTGGAAATATACAAATCGAGTACTTCTAGTAAATTTAATTAACTGAGCTTGTAAAGCTCACTACTCATTGTTAAATAATTTCAGGTAGCAAGTATGATAAATAGATTTATGTGCTGAGATTCAGATTGATTTGTTATCTGTAAGTCTCGTGGTCCCCATCGTCAGACTAATGGAAGAATAATTTTTTTTTGTAAATATCCATGCATAATAGGTTATATATATTGTTTCAGTTGGGATTTTAATGATGTAACTCTCCTGTTGAGGGTTGAGGATTTATGCATATATTTTCAGTCTATATATCATTTTATATTGTTGCATATATATGTCGTGATGGGATTTCAAAACGTGACGACAACGTCTTGAGGGTGGCCAACCCGGGATTGGTCGTTACAATTTTGGTACCAAAGCATTAGGTTTCATGATTCTATAGACTGCATAAAAATTTAAAGAACTGGAATATTTAAATAAACTACATTTTAATGCAGAGTTTGAGGATGACACGTAGACGTGCTAGAGCTAGATATAGAGTTCTAAATCAGAGAGGACGTGGTAGACCCCTAATATTTAGAAGAGCTGAAGTGGAGGGGTGGTCGAGTCTGTGGTTCATGTAAGGGAACAGGTTGCTAGTGAAGCTAGTACTAGTAGAGGTGGGAGAGAATATAATATTAGGAGGGATGAGTTGAGATAAGTTCTTGATCGTGCTATAGAGAAAATGAATGCAACAGAAGAAAGAGCTGATAATTTACAAAGGAGATTAGATGAAAGGGGTATAATAGAACCTGATGCAGTGAGATAAGAGGCTTATAAGAGAGAGGGGAAGTTTACACATGAGGTGCAAGGAGATTGTTTTGTGAGATTTTTTTAAGTTTAAACCCCGATCTTTTAGAGGATCTGTAAATCCTATTGAAGCCAAGTAGTGGATTAAAAATGTTGAGAAATATTTTGAAGTTTTACTAGTGACAGATAGGTAAAAGGTTGATTTTGCTTCATTTAAGCTGGAAGGTGAGGTGTTGTTAGTTTTAAATTACTTACAAGTGCACGAGTCGTTTGCAATATAGTGTTGTGCAAGTGCGAGGTCAAACCATAGGGAATTACATTGTGAAAATAAATTTTTATCTAAACTAACCCTATTTTAACCTAGTTCCGAATTGTGAATTATATTGTGCAAAGAAATATAAACTTAAACTAAATTGGTTTAAAGCAAATGATAAAAATACTAAGGTTTCTGAATCCACCCCACCAAAGTAAAACATATATTTTCATGTTCTATATAAAAATAATATATCAAATCATTCTATTGATATTTGTCTAAGGTTTAAACATGGTTTAAAGATGGTTAAAGTCTAAATCAAGGTTGTAAGATTAAATTTCAGCATGTTAAAGGAGTGCACACATGTGTGTGCATAACTTTGGATGTGTGTGCACACCTCTATTCATCAAGGAAAAAGAGTGCGCATAACTGTGAGAGGGACAACATCAGTGTGTGCTGCACCACTCCTTCATCAGCGCTACATCACTCAGCAAGAAGATAGTTTGATGGAGGGCAGCGCTGCACCACTCCTTCACCAGTGCCGCAACACCCAGCAAGTGGTGAAAATGGTGTTTTGCCTAGCGCCGCAGCATGCCCTGTTCAATGCCGCAGCGCTAGGCACACTGATGCACACATGGACAGCTTGTTTAAACCTCTTCTTAGGTGCGTGGATGCAAGGTTAAAATGCATAGCACCACTTAGGATTGATGGAGGGCCATGGTTAAGTGGTCATCAAGATCTAAGGGTGGAGATTGACTCTCAAGATTGGACAAGAAGTTGGTGCACTATATAAAGGGTCACCTAGTTTCATTATCAACAAGAATAATAAGTTTGTGACATACTTTGAGATCAATTGTAAAGAGTGACAAGACACAATACAAGAGAGAATTGTGTGAGAGTGCAAAGACACAAAACATAAGAGGGACTCATTGTAGAGAGGCTGGTTGTAAAAAAGAGAAAGTAGTATAGATAGAGAGCATTGTAATAGTTCTTATCATCTTATTTCTTCTCTTCTTGGTTTCTTCAAGAACTTGAGGTTTCTTGAAGAGGGTTGCTATAATTGTAAAGAACCATTAATTTAGTGCAGAGAGTTCGGAGAAACTCACGGGGACGTAGGCTATTGCCGAACCTCGATAACAAATCGCTTGTCTTCTTTTCTTTCTTGCTTTTGATTGCTGTATTTCTTTCTACAAGTCATTCTAGACTTGGGTGTTTGGAAGATCACCACCTGGGCATCTTATCAAGGTGATTTCCAACACATTCCATGAATGTACAGATCAGTCATCTTTGCGAATTAAACTGTATTGATTTAGGAAGAACCAGGAGATAAGCATATATGCTTGGAAAGATCTGGATGTCTATTTTCTGGGAATTTCACGGCTCATAAATATGATTTTTCTAGAGAAAGTTATGGCAGTTTTAGTAGACAAAGGTCAAGCTGTGCATGATTTCAGCGTGGCAGAAGTGATTTTTGCAGATTTAAACTGTAATGATTCAGGAAGAACCAGGAGATGAGCCTATATGCTTGGAAAGATCCAGATGTATATTTTTTGGGGAATTTTAGGGCTCATAAATATGATTTTTCTAGAGAAAGTTATGGTAGTTTTAGTAGACAAAGGTCAAGCTGTGCGGGATTTCAGCATGAGCAGAAGTTTTGAAGGACATGTGAAGGCTTAAATCCCACATCCCACATCGGATTGGAAACACATTGCACTCATGGAGTTCCCCTATAAAAGCCCCATTTCACTTCATCAAATGGCGTGCAATCTGGAGGACTTCTGCTAGCATTCTGGTGGATCTCGAAGGCTTTGCTACCAAGGGGAGAAGCGTCGCACAACAGAGAGTGGAATTTCTCCCAATGTAAAGTCACTTTTAGTTTATTTCTTTTTAGTTTTAAAGTTCAATGTTTAGTACTTTTATTGTGAACTTTAGTTTCATAATTATGAGAGGCTAAAATCTTCATCTAAGGTTAAAGATGAAGCCTCGCCATTGTTTGGCATAATATTTTCAGATTTGTTCATACAATTATGATATTTTTAGTATACATGTTTTGTTCAATTATTTGAGTAAAATCTTATGATTGATTACTTTTAAATTGTTCAATTGGATATTCTTTGTGCTTCATCTGCCGGATACAGCAGATCATTCAAATTAGATTAGATATCCATTGTGATTTTTAAACGGATACATTGGATGGTTTTGGTTTAGTTTGGGTAATTGCTGTGATTTGTATAATGGTTTAGTGAAACTCCTTTCCAACTGCTTGTAACCTATAAAACAATGAAAAACAACTCAAAGTAACAAATTCCTAAGCTAACAAATGTAAATTAAGGGGCCAAAATATGCAATATTTGGAACTCATCATGAGGCTTCCAATTGGTGGGAGAATATTCTGCCTGGATTAAGTACATAGGTAGATCAACCCTTAACTTAGCATAAGTTTAAGGATGTGTTCTTTGCGAAGTATTTTCCAGATACGTTTCGAGCACAATAGGAGATAGATTTTATTCATTTAAGGAAGAATACTTTATATGTGGCTGAGTATGATAGTAGATTTATAGCTTTATCGAAGTTTTTATTTGAGTTAGTAAAAATGGAGGAGAAGAAATGTAAGAGATTTTTAGACGGGTTACACTATGAAATTCGAACTAAACTCTCTTACATGGGTATTGGGAATAATACTATAATGGTGGATAAAGTATTACAGATTGAGAAGGATGTGATAGAGCTTAGAGGTAGGAGGGATTGGCTGAAGTGGTCTAGATTTGAGGGACCTAGAGGTGGTAGTAGTATGAGTGTGCATAGTGGGAGACCACCTTAGATGGGGCATTCTTTGTCACAGTGAACTGTAATACAGAGCCAGAGGTAAGTAGGATCTGTTGTTTCTGTAGCTCAAAGTAATATTGGTGGAACCCTTAGATTTGGGAGACAGGCAATGGGAACTGGAAGTTATGGTAGAGGAGTAAGTATCCCACCAAGGTGAAGTGGTAATTTGATATATGATCGAGAGACAAGGGTTTGTTATAGATGTAATCGAATAGGGCATTTATCTATTTTCCTACTCTGATGTGCTTTGTATCTAGTGAGGGAGGACATATTAGTGCAGATTGTCCAGTGGGAAACTATTGAGATAAGTACTGGAGGTGTTAGGAGAAAACAAGTGGAGAGAGGTGATGGATCAGGAAGTATACGGGGCATAGGCAGAGGATCAATAGCTGAGAGAGGACTCGGTGGTCAATTACAGCCCAACGACAGGAGAGTTTATGTGTTGACCCAACAGGATGCACATGCCACTCCTGGTATTGTTATAGGTATGGTATCCATTCTTAATAGAACTGTTAGATTATTGATTGATCCTGGTGTAACCCATTCTTTTGCATCCAATGTTTATATGAAATCTATTGATGCTTGTGTTAGTCCTTTGATACATGCTGTTATTGTTGAGGTTCCCACTGAGGATAGGGTTATTATCAAGATAATTTATCAGAGCTGTGTGATTAGTATAACTGATAGAGAATTTGAAGTTGATTTGTTACCTTTAGATATGACATATTTTGATTTAATTATGGGGATGAATTTGTTATTTGCATATCGTGCTTGGGTAGATTGTTTTAGTAAGAATGTGGTGTTCAGGATACCAAGACAAGAGGAGTTTAACTTTCAAGGAGAACGTAAGATACTTGCCAACTGTCTTATTTCTGCCCTAACAAGTAGTAGATGGTTGAAGAAGGGTTGTGATGGGTATTTGGCGTATGTGATGGATTATAGAAAAGGAATATTAGGAAGTTAGAAGAAATCTTACTAGTGAAAGATTTTTTCTTATGTGTTTCCTGAGGAGTTGTCTAGGTTGCCTCCAAATAGGGAGATTAAGTTTTCTTTTGAGGTGATTCTGGGATCAGCACTCATATCTATAGCACCTTATAGAATGGCACCAATTGAGTTGAGAGAATTGAAAGTTTAGCTTCAAGAATTGCTAGATAAACAATTTATCGACCTAGTATGTCGCCTTGGGGAGCCCCTATGTTGTTTGTGAAGAAGAAGGATGGAACGATGAGGTTATGCATTAATTATAGACAGTTGAAAAAGATCACCATCAAGAATAAATATCCTTTTTCCCAGGATAAATGATTTATTCGAGCAGTTATTGGGGGCTAGAGTGTTTTCTAAGATAAACCTGAGATCGAGTTATCATTAGTTGAGGATAAAGGAGGGGGACTGATTACGCCCAAAGTATAACGCGGTAGTTGTAGCACAGCTTTGGGATGTCGATTCCACAGGGAAAAGCGATCTATAAAGGAAAAGTGCAAACCTTAACATGAACGATAACAATTAAGTGAGAAGATATCAATGATGAAGTAATTATGTAAATAGATTGAAAAATATGATAAAAAACAACAAGGTTCCGAGAATCCTCCCTAGGTTCGTTGCCTTATTCCAATCTTTAATTCAGTTGTTTTTATCTCGATTGCAAGTTTCACATCCCAAACAGGATCGACAAATACTCAATCAAGCGCATATATAAACCCTAATGTAATTGATATGAATTACTCTTTCGAGTTAAGCATACATAACCTATCTTATAGATTTATCAAGAAACAACAATATATCATTAATGACAATATTGCAGTAATAGACAAACCTAAAAGATAAATCTATCGGACTCAATCATACCCAATAATCTTGATATAAGAAGAGCATGACTAGACTTATATCAAACATAAAGATATAATCACTTGATTAAGAGAAAATACTTTAATTAGATAAAAGAGTAACATATAACAATTTTTTTACAATGAAGCCCAACTATAATTGAATCAAGAAAGGAAAATAAGAACAACTACACCTAGAGATTCATCCTTTTGCCTTGCTTGGAGATTAGTTCGCCATGAAGTTCATGGTTGAACTCTTTGATGGAGGAGAGTGTGGTAGCCTTCTTGAGTTTTTCAAACTTTCCAAGATATCTCTTCACAAACCCTAAGTGGTCTATTTATAATATACAAGGTCTAAGGATGTTTTAAGGTTTAAAAAGTCCTAATTAAGTCATAACTCGGAGAGGAGGACCGTGTGCACCCCACGGCTCTCACTTATGGGCGCTATGGCCCTTGCCTTGACTTTGGTTTCTCCCTTTTCTGGAGGCCGCAACCCTGCCTATTCCAGGCCGCGGCTTCCACTGAAGCTTCTTTCTTGCTCTTTTGGCTCAGTTCTGGAGGCCGAGGCTTGGATATTTTCAGGTCACAGCGCACACATTCAAGACTTGATTTTTCTTCATTTGTCCTTCCACAACCATGCCTTCACTTCGGTATGCCTCAAGTCTTTGTGCTTCAAACAATGATGACTTTTCCTCCTCTTTTAGCTTAAAGTACTTGAAAATGCACCGAAATAGATCAATGATCCAAGAATGACACTTTAGAGTTGTTAACGTATAAAAGTGCAATTAAAACCTAGATCAACCCTAAAATGCTAACAATTAAGTACTGTTAAGATGCATTTTATGATTCTCATCACAACCCCCAACTAGCTTATTGCTAGTCCCTAGGAATTCAAGCGAAAACAATAGATGAATTCTATAGTAGGAGTCAAAACAAGGTAGAACAATGCTAGCGTTAAACCAAGAGCAATGCACGTTTTGTCTCAGAAATTGCACATAATATACAACACATAGAATCATTAAATATCACTTAAGTCCAAAAGTAATCCAAACATCAATCTCAAAATCGTTATCGACTCTTAACATCCATCTTACCACAATCCATTAGTCCGAACACCCAAATGATTTTATGCATAACATTCATGAATACAAGTCTTGGCCTCTAAAAATATAATGAATTGCGTGACATCAATCACAAATCAAGCTCCATAGGCTTATTTTTCAAATCACTCCCCACTATTGTAGAAAAATCACACTATATTGGATCAATAGGTCTTTAATAAGCTTGTAACGTTAGGCTAAGGTGAAGGTTAAGAAAGAACGGGAAGGATTCAACAAGTAAAAGAACTTAATCTCTTAGTTTTCAACACAACCACTTTAAGCACCTGATAACCTTTACTTCAACACCCAACTCTTTCAACCTGTTTTTATAAGAGCATATCTTTTAATAAGTCACCACTTTTCTTTTCTTTTCTTCTCTCTTTGCCATAATTCACTTCTCTTTTTTCTTTTCTTTTCTTTTCTTTTGTATTTTGGAATAAGACCATTCACCTCCTTTTTCATTTTTTTCCTTTTCCACAACCCCCAACTTATCTCCTTTAATGTACTTGGGTTGTGGTATTAATATTTTTTCATATTTCCATCCTTACTCCTTTTAAGTGCTTCTCAACAAATGTGTATAATTAAGTTCTTTTAAAAGAAGGGTAAGGATAAAATATTTTTAAGCTCATAAAGGTGAGTGAATGGGCTATTTAAAAGAAACATCGCTCAAATTCATTTTCGAGAAAAGGCTCAAATAGGTGACTAGCGATAAATATAGCAATGGTAGGTTTGAAAGGCTCAAACGATTCAAAAATGGCCTATATCATATCCTAAGTAATGTGCATTCTAGGAATTCGCCCCAAGTGATTATCAAATAAGTTCTAGAGCTTGTTGAGACAGCAAAATTATTCACAATCGATCACACATAAATCTTCTCTAAATGTTTTAGACTAATCATACAATCTTACCGCAAGTTAGAGTCTCAAACCAAATGAAGATTGACACTTAAATTATTCTCAAACCGAAGCAAGATTTAACTTCTTCTAAATTCTATATGCTATCTCAATTAAGTTCATATCATTGACATGTGAATTAACTCTAAGGCTAACACAAAGCATGCTAAAAACAAACAAAAAGGGAAAGTAGCACCAAGCAGTTCAAAAAAATAATATGTTTCCTCTACCCCCAACTTAAAAATTGCATTGTCCTCAATGTGAAAGAAAAGGTTAAGGAAACTCCCTTTGTGAGCAAAAGTGCACACATGCTGAAAATTGTGCACCATCATGTGAACTGCATGCCATTCTTCTTGCTGAAATTCTGATCTACAACATAGAACAACACAACAAAAAGAAAGCAATTGCAGTGTACTATTAAGATTCCTACTGTATGTTAGGTTAACGCATGAAATAGGAATAACTAAAAATGAAAATAATGTACGACCAATAAAATAGCGAAAAGGAAAAGAAAAAGAATGTTGGGACAGTCATCCGATAACAAGTAAAATAAAATAAAAGGAAACAAATAAGATAGAACCCAAAATTAATCCTCTACGTCATCATCCTCTTCTTCATTCTCTTCACCATCTTCAGGAGTTGGATCAAAAGATGAATCTGGATAGGGTGGCAAAGTGGGAAAGTGATCCATGTCACAACCAATAGTGGAGGCAAGGTGTTGGTAAATTTGACCAAAAGAAGAGTACACCCCCGCTTGATAATCAGCTTGCCTAGCCAAGAAATGTTCCTGACGATCAAATCTATCAATCAAAAATTTATGTTGCTCATCAAAATGAATCTCTAAATGCTCAAGGTGCTCTGCAATAGTGAAGTTCCTAGGGGGAGGAGGAGCTGCAATCTCCGTTTTCCCTCCCGGAACTGGCGGTCTTGAGGCTTTAATTTGAGTGAGCATGCCATCATCGATGGGCTTCTTTGGTTGCTGGGCATCCTCATCAGGACTATACTGAACTCCGGCTTGGATGCATAATTGGGTAATTAAGGAAGGGAAGTACAATCCAAGCTTTTATTGTACAGTGTGTATGATAGAATGAAATATGATCTAGCCCATATCAATAGTCATGCCCATCAAAATGGCATAAATCAGCACAGCTCTCTCAACAGTAAGGTCACTATAGTGTGTAGCAGGCATCAACCTCTGACATATAAAATATTGCCAAGCTCTAGGAATAACAGTCAGAGAAGTACTGAGCAAGGTTATAGGGGTATCCCCCGTCATTTTCCATGTAGTGCCCGAAATATAGAGAGTATTGCAAATCTCTTCATAATTAATATTGGATGCATATGCACTGTACTCACTATTTACTATGTCAGGGAGCCCATAGAATCTGTTGATAGATGAGCTTCTAAAAGAAACTATTTTTCCTCTCACTCTCGCCTTACCATTCCTATGTTCTTTTGCATTAGCATAGAATTCTCTAACCACATTTGTGAGGGAGTGAGATGGTTGGCTAGCAAATATACCCTAATTCTTATCAATAATCATTCTAAACAAGGTAGGGTTTGCTCTCTCTGTTATATTGAATCCTCTCTCAGGAATGAGTTTTCTAGTGTGCATCATCCTAACATATCTCTCACTAGCCTCAAAACTGACAAATTTGTCCTCATCTTACTCTTGTGCTTGTTTCCCCTTTGGTCTCTTAAGTTTAGGTGCCATTTGAATCAAATATGTAGAACAATAGTACTAATTCAAAATCAACCACCCAAATAGCACAAATGAACAACAAAGAGAAGAAATTTAGCTTACTTGATGCCCAAAGTTGGAGAGAAGAAAGACTACCCACCAACTTGAAGTTTTCTTGATGAACCTAAAATCTTCTTAGTACCAAGCTTTTTGGAGAAATTTTCAACAAAATCTACAATATTGGTGCAAAATCCTATAAGAAATGATGTTAGAATCAAGAAATTTTGAGTAAAAGTGAGTGGATAAGTGAGGGTTTGGAGAGAGGATAAGAGAGAAATGAATGTGCTGGGTTTTTTTGTAAAAGAGAAATGAAGAAGAAAGGCAGAATTTAGGGTTTAAAAGGGCCAGGTCTTGGGTGGCAGAACAGGTCAAGCCGTGGTTTGGCTAAAGGTGCACCGCGGCTTGAGCTGGAGTGTGTACATGTGGCCTTTCTGTGAGCTGCACCGCGGCTTGTGGATGTTCTAGGCCAGGCACTGTGGGGCGAGGCGCACTGTAGGCTGGGCCTAGGCGCTGTGCTGGTCCTGTTTTCTCAAAAAAACTTGTTTGTTCCAAAAAAATATATATATAAAATTAATAAAAATAAAAATTAGATTAAATAAAAATAAAAACTAAAAATTAAACTGAAGATAAACTTAACTAAAAAATAAAACAAACAAAATAAAAGAAAAATAAAAGTAAAAACATACATTTGTTGGGTGGTCAAGATGAATAGACCGGATCCATAAGTAGAATGTCTTCCACTTCCGGATCTTGTCTATCAATTAAGATCTTAAGTCATTGACCATTGACTTTAAAACTCCGACCATCTCTTGTATCCTCAATTTCTATTGCCCCATTCTCAAAAGCATTTTTCATTACGAAAGGACCGGTCCACCTCGATCGAAGTTTTCCCGGATGCTTATGGAGTCTAGAATCGTATAAGAACACTCGATCATCAGGTTTAAATGTTTTCCTCAAAATATTTTTATCATGAAACACTTTCATCTTTGCCTTATAGATTCTGGAGTTCTCATAAGCATCATTTCTTAACTCCTCTAACTCAATCAACTGAAATTTTCTAAGCTTACCCGCTTCGCCTATATCAAAATTAAAAGACTTGATGGCCCAATAAGCTCGATACTCAAGCTCTACAGGTAAGTGGCAAGGCTTTCCAAAAACAAGCCTATAAGGTGACATACCTAAGAGGGTTTTGAAAGCTATACGGTAAGCCCAAAGCGCATCAACTAGTCTCAAAGACCAATCCTTGCGGTCCAGGTTAACCGTTTTTTTTAAAATTTGTTTAATTTCCCTATTAGTAGGTTCTACTTGTCCACTAGTTTGAGGATGGTAGGCTGTAGAAATTTTATGTAACACCCCATATTTTCTCATCAAAGCTTCAAAAGAACAGTTGCAAAAATGTGTACCTCGATCACTAATTATAGCACGTGGTGTACCAAATCGAGATAACACATTTTCTTTAAGAAATTTAATTACCGTTATATTATCATTGCTTCGGTAAGCTACTGCCTCTACCCACTTTGATACATAATATATTGCCACGATGATATATTGGTATCCGAAGGAAGGAGGAAAAGGTCCCATAAAATCAATGCCTCAACAATCGAAGATTTCGATTACTAAAATTGGGTTTAAGGGCATCATATTACGCCGAGACACAACTCCTAACTTCTGACACTTTTCACATGAGCGACAATAGATGTTTGCATCTTTAAACAAGGTAGGCCAATAAAATCCACATTGCAAAATTTTTGCAGCGGTTTTTTTTCATTGAAAAATGGCCTCCACAAGCTTGGGAATGACAAAATTCCAAGACGCTAGCAATCTCTTCATTAGGGATGCAACACCTTAAAATTTGGTCAGGGCAGTACTTGAAAAGACAGGGCTCATCCCATTAAAAATTACATACCTCATTCAAGAATTTCCTTTTGTCTTGAGCGCTCCAATCCATTGGTATCTCACCAGTAGCTAAATAATTCACAATATGAGCAAACCATGGTAGAGAGGTAACAGAGAGCAATTGCTCATTCGAAAAATCATCCTTAATTGGCAAGTTGTCAGAGGTTTCCTTAAATGTAAGCCTCGAGAGATGGTCCGCCACTACATTCTCCACTCATTTCTTGTCTTTGATGGTGATGTCAAATTCTTGTAGGAGTAGGATCCATCGTATTAGTCGTGCCTTAGCATCCTTCTTTGTAAGGAGGTACTTGAGGGTTGCATGATCTGTGAAGATAAGAATAGGAGAACCAATTAAATAAGCACGAAATTTGTCCAAAGCAAATACTACAGCAAATAATTCTTTTTCAATGGTGGAGTAGTTCATTTGAGCACTATTTAAAGTTTTACTAGCATAGTAAATGACATAAGGTTTTCCCTCTCTTCGCTGTCCAAGAACAACACCTACAACATAGTCACTAGCATCACACATGATTTCAAAAGGTAAATTCCAATCAGGTGACTGCATTATAGGTGTTGAAGTAAGCTTTCCAATCAGTGTTTTAAAGGCCTCTTGACAAGCTTGAGTTCATTCAAAAGGAACATCTTTAATTAGGAGGGCACATAATGGTCTAGATATATTGGAAAAATTTTGTAGGAACCTCCTATAAAAACCAGCATGACCAAGGAAAGATCTTACATCATTTACTGTCTTAGGTGTGGGCAATTTAGAGATTAACTCAATCTTAGATTGATCAACCTCTATCCCTTTAGAAGAAACAATATGCCCTAAGACAATACCGGATGGTACCATGAAATGGCATTTTTCCTAATTTAAGACTAATTCCTTTTCCTCACAACGAATCAGCACTCTTTCTAAATTCATAAGCATGCATCAAATGAAGATCCAAAAACCGTTAGGTCATCTATAAAAACCTCCATGCAATTTTCAACCATATCACTAAAGATGCTCATCATGCAGCGTTGAAAAGTGGTAGGGGCATTATACAATCCAAATGGCATTCTACGAAAAGCATAAGTGCCAAAAGGACATGTGAAAGTGGTTTTCTCTTGGTCTTCTAATGCAATTTCAATTTGATAATAACCAGAAAAACCATCTAAAAAACGGTAAAAAAGATGACTAGCTACACACTCAAGAATTTGATCGATAAAAGGGAGTGGGAAGTGGTCTTTCTGGGTGGCAGCATTTAATTTTCGATAATCAATGCACATACGCCACTCGGTCACAAGTTTGGTAGGGAGTAACTCTCCTAGGTCATTCTTTACCACAGTGACTTCGAACTTTTTAGGAATGACTTGCGTAGGACTTACCCATTTACTATCAGCTATGGGATATATAATTCCCGCATCTAATAGTTTTAACACTTCATTCTTCACTACTTCTTTCATAGTGAGGTTAAGTCTAAGTTGAGGGTCTCTACGAGGACTAGTCCCTTCATCCAAATTTATCTTATGAGAATAGATTAGGGGACTAATTCCTTTTAAATTAGCCATGCTCCAACCTAAGGCTAATTTATGTGCATTTAAGGTCCGAATCAATTTCTCACTTTGAGAAGTAGATAATTCAGATGAGATAATAACAGGAAAGGTATCACCTGGACCGAGGAAAACATGCTTCAAACCCTTAGGTAGTAGCTTAAATTCAACTTTAAGCGCTTCCACACTCGAGGGGTTTTGCTTCTTGCTACTAAAGATTCATGAATATCTATTATTTTTTTTCTTCTTCTATTAATCTAAAGATGTGGATCACGAGACTTACAGATAATAACTCAGTCTGGATCTCAGCTCACAAATTTAGCTATGCTGCCTCTACTTGAAATTATTTAATAATGAGGAGTGAGCTTCACAAGCTGAGTGAATTAAATTTACTAGAAGTACTCGATTTGTATACTTCTAGTTATATTCATTCATTGTTAAATCAGCATAATTAATTATCTATCTTTTCTCACATTCTAAATCAATCATTTATCAATTTCTCTTAATAAATAAATTATCAAGCTATCATCTTTCAATACATATATCTCATATATTTTATCAATTTAATATTTTCACTTTAATATCATTATAAAGTTCACATCATACAAACAATCAATAATATTATTCTTTATTATATCATCCTTTCTATTTATTTATTATCAAAATTGTCTCATTATGAGACTCATTTATCTATCAATCATTTAATAATCAAAACTGATTCTTTAGCATTTTAGCCATTAATAATAAATATTAAAAACAAATATAATGCATGAATTTAAATTATCTTTCTTTCTTTCTCATCAAATCATTTCATATTATCATCTGGGAACATCTTCCCACATGTTGACATGTTTCAGCCAGACAAGCTACCTTCATAGTCTTCACAGCCATACCAGCTGCCTTTCTGGTCCTCCCTTTTATGCATATGAGCAATAACATGCAAGCAAGCATACATAAAACCATTCAATTCAACTGTTTAGCTCTTTCTCAAAATTATTATTTTTATCATATTTATTGAATTGTCTCCTCGTATATCATATCAATTTTTCAATCATATTTTTATAAATTTCATATAACTTCTCGGGATATTTTTCATTAATCTATCTTTTTTTTTAAAATATAATTTCCTATATAATTAATTTTCAACATATTATTTAATCCATAATCAATAAATCAATCAATTATCATACATAACAGAAAATACATCATCCAACCATTATATTTTAAAAATTTATTCAAATATCATAAATTCATATTTTTATTGGTCTCGATTACCAAAAGTAAATCTAACTCACCACGTAGCACTTTAAGCTACCCGTGGATCATCTTCTTGCTTTATCTGCTCCTTTCAGCAATTTCTTGATATTGTTGATCGCCAACACCTAATCATAAACTTTCATAAATCTTACTATTTCATAACTTAATTCAAACAATATAATTATTTAGTTATGAATCTTATTGAAAATTTACCTCAAATGTGATGAAATATTGCTATTGTAATTGGATGACTGTAACTATCTATAATATTGGATAAATTTTCTTTATAAACTTTTGCTAAGAATTTGAATTGAAGAAAGAAGGAAAACGATGAAATTTGAAAGAATAAATATCTTTAAACTTTCCGAGACTATGATAAGGCTTTGCAATTTTTTTAATATTATAATATTATTTTATACTAATATCAATGTTGATATTTGTATTTCACATGGGTTCTCAAAAACCATGTTTCTTCACTTTTTTTTATAATATATATACACTACTTTCACGTGAAGTTTGCGGTTCTAGTTTTTTTATTTATTTATTTAATACAATTTACATATTTGCCATCGGTTATTTACAATTCTTTCATCACTTAAAATTTACCATTTTTCCATTACATAATTACAGTTTTGCCATTTTTCCTTTAAAAATATTTTTTTTATCTTTTCTTCCTTCCAAAATTTTATAAAAATTGTAGAGAAATATAAAATTTATATTTTTCTTCCAATTTTTTTAATTTGTTTTTTGTTTATTTTTCTCAACTTCAGTCAAAATTCTTTCATTTCAACTTCAAATTTCAAAAGTTTTCTGTATTTCTTCAAAATTTTCTAACTCTTTATAACAAAAATTTCAATATTATCTTTCAAATATTATTTCAATTAAATACTAAATCTTTAATCAATGGGTTATTTAATTCAATATAATTGATTTAAAATTACTTCTTTACCCTTATTTCAGGAACACAAGTTTTACAATCTCTCTCTTTCTCCCCTATTCAAAAATCTTAGAGCTAGCACTCATAGATTTCGGCCAACCTTAGTCCTTTTCCTTAAGTGGTGTTTGACATCTCGAAGAAGGAGATCTTTATCCTTGGTTGATAATGTGGATACACTTAGAGGCCGCACTCTTGAACAACTTGTGATCTCTCTAACAAATTTGCAACCAAAGTCTTCATTAAGATATAAAACCTAACATTGTATGGGGATTTATTTATATCATTCTAATAGATTCATACAGAATTTCATGGGACTAAATTTATCAGTATGTAAAATTTTAAATATCCGTTGTGTTTCCATATTGGTAGACTTACATATTCATTATATTTATTTCAAATCACTACATGTGCATTACATGATAAATCCCATAGAATAAGAGCAAAAGAAATAAGCATAATGATGAGATCATGATAATGATATGTATTTTGTTAACATTTATTCTTAAATATTTCTAATCATTAGATCACTAAGAATAGCATTAATGAATCTTGATAGATTAGTATATACTATGTTTCCTCAAGGAGCTGAAGGTTGTTGGGAATTTTGTCTAAGAATTAAAGATTAAAGATGGAGCTTCAGCAGCACTTGGCGCCGCGGCCTCCAGCAAGTGAGGAAGAAATTCCTCCTGCTGTGCGCCGCGGCCCCCAGCAAGTGGTTGATTGTGCCCTGTTTTGCACTATGGTTTGCCCTGTTCTGAGCCACGGCACAAGGCACACCTGGTACATGTTATTCAGCACTCTTCAGCTGGTGCGTGGGACTTGATTAAAATGCACAGGTTCACTTAGACTCTTAGAGAACCATGAGTCTTTGGTTATTGAGATCTAAGGGTTGAGATTGGCTTCAAGATTGGTTGAGGTAGTTATTGCTCTATATAAAGGGTCATCTAGGAGCAATAATAACAACATATGAAAAACACATGAAACATTAGAAGAAGTCTCATTCCAAGAGTGGCTGGTGTTTAGAGAGATAGGCTCTTAAATCATTAGAGGTGTTTCTAGTAAGAGAGTGCAAGAGAGATTGGGGTTGTAGGGCTTTATAATTGGAACTTTCTTGGGGAAAATTCCAGGAAAACACTTAGCTCTTATCTCTTTCTTTTCTCTTATCTCATTCTTTAAGAACACATGGTTCTTGAAAAGGTGTTCCTGTAATTGTATGAACTTCATTGATTTAGTGCAGAGAGCTCGAAGGAGCTCACAAAGATATAGGCAATTTTTCGAACCTCGATAACAATTGCTTGTGTTTTCTCTTTTATGGTTTGATTCTTGTTTAGTACAAATCATTTTGGATTTGGGTGTTTGGAAAGATCATAACATAGGATTCTTGAAAAGGTGATTTTCTAAATGTGGTATCAAGGCAAGACTCCAAGAATCAAAGGAACCTTCTTGGGTGATTCAAGAACGATGTTGGGATCAAGATTTGATTGGGTTCTTGAGGTTTAGAAGTTGGAGAGAAGACGGTTGGAAAGCAATTGTGGGTGTTGCATAAATCTTGGGATTTTTTCTACAAGATGGGTTCAAACTTCATTGTTGAGAAGTTTGATGGAAAAGAAGACTTTGCCCTTTGGAAGTGGAAAATCAAAGCGGTTCTTATGGAACAAAAAGTGGACTTGGCGATTGGAGAAGATGATGATTTTCCAGCAAGTATCACGGAGCTCTAGCGGAATAAGATGAAGAAGATGGCATATAGCACTATCTTCCTGCACATGTCGGATAGTGTGACAAGGGAATGTGGAGATTCAGAAGATCCAGCTGTCATTTGGAAGAAACTAGATGAGTTATTTCTTACCAAAACTCTCCCTAATAAATTCTATCTTCTATAATGAATCTTTGCTTTTAAAATGGATCATAATAAAGAGTTGTAAGATAATCTTGATGTGTTTAATAAACTAGTACAAGATTTGACTAGTTATAGTATAACATTCCCGGATGAACAATTGGCTGTTATATTGTTGAATTCTCTTCCCGATTATTTTGAAAGCTTGATTAATGCTATTGAATATGGAAGAGATATACTAACCAAAGAAATTGTAATTAATGCTATAAGGGCTCATGATTTTGAAGCCAGGATGAGGGAAGGATCAAGTGGAGAAGGTCTATTCCTTAGAGGAAAGCCTGCAACTCAGAATGGCAGTAACATCTATGGCAACTACCTAGACAAACCAAAGGGTAGAGGTCAAAGCCATGGAAGATCGTATTCGAAACCGAAGTTTGGAGGAAGTGGTGCTACTACTGCAATAAGGAGGGTCATTTTAAGAAAGATTGCAAGAAGAAGTTGAGGGATGAGGAAGGAAGAGGCCATACCAGGAATGGAGAGGCTTCGATTGCCAAGGGAGAACAACAAGATGATGATGCTCTTATTGTGTGCTCAAATGTGAGTGAGAGGCAAAGCAACGAGAAATGGATCTTGGATTCCGGGTGCAGTTATCACATGTGTCCTCACCGGAATTGGTTCAAGAATTTCAAGGAAACCAATGATGGAAAGGTTTTCTTGGGGAACGATACTTTTGCCAAGTTAGGGGCATAGAAGACATCCAATTGAGGATGTTTGATGGAGTTACAAGGCTGCTGTAGAATGTGAGATATCTTGTAGATTTGAGAAGAAATTTGATCTCATTGGGGTAGTTAGATTCCATAGGGTACACATACAAAGTAGAGGGAGGAAAGATCTAGGTAACCAAGGGATCTTTGGTAGTGATCAAAGCAGCAATAAAGGATGGTCTCTATGAGATGATTGGAGAGATGGACATCAAGGATCAAGTAGCAAGCTTGATGGCTGAGATGGATAAGGTGGTTCTTTGGCACAATCTCTTGGGATATATGAGCGAAAAGGGGCTGCAAGTTCTCAACAAAGATGGTTTACTTGATGGTGACAAGGTAGAAAAACTTGATTTTTCAAGAGTTTCATTCTTGGGAAGCAACATCGGGTTAGCTTCAACACCGAAGTGCACAAATCAAAGGGTATTCTTGACCACATTCATGCCAACAAGAACACCAACACAAGGAGATAATCTTTACTTTCTTTCTTTAATTGATGACTATTCTAGAAAGGTTTGGGTTTATTTGTTTAAAAATAAATTTGAAGCTTTGAATAATTTTGTGGTGTGGAAAAAGTTGCTGGAAACAAAAACGGGCAAGGTAATTAAGTTTTTGAGAACCGATAATGGCTCAGAATTTCGCATCAGGATTTTGACAAATTTTTTGAGTTAAATGGGATTCTAAGACATAGAACGGTTGTGAAAACCCCTCAGCAAAATGGAGTTGCTGAGAGGATGAATAGGACCCTTATGGAAAAGGTTAAGTGCATGATTATTGGTTCTGGGTTACCAAAATGTTTTTAGGGGGAAGCTGTGTCTACTGTTACGTATTTGGTTAATAGATCACTCTCTAGAGCTTTGGATCTTAAGACTCCCGAGGAGATGTGGAGTGGAAAACCCCCTGAGTTAAACAACCTTAGGACTTTTGGATGTGCTACGTTTGCACATCAAAAGAATGATAAACTTAGCTCAAGATCTAGAAAATGTGTGTTTCTAGGATATGGTGAAGGGGTTAAAGGGTATAGATTGTGGTCCTTAGAGCCAAAAGGAAATAAACTCATAATAAGTAGGGATGTCATTTTGAATGAGTTATTATTTCCCTATTTGAAGAAAACTAACCCTTCAAGAGATAGTGACCAAACCAGCCTGGATTATATGGAGCATAGCATCAAAGAAAATTCAGTTCAGGTAGAGCAACGAAGGCAAGAGGGTTCGGATCAGATATAGCCCATTGATGAATACCAAGCTCAAGACACTCAAGAGGAGGCTGAACTAGAAGGGGATGATGCAGCAAATCAGAATGATTATCAACTCACAAAGGACCGAGAAAAGAGACAGATCAAACCACCTTTGAGATATGGTTTTGTGGATGCTAGTGTAGCAGCTCCTTATTCAGAAGGAGGGATAAATGAACCAGAAACTTACATTGATGCCATGGGATGTAAGGATTCGTCAAGACAGAAACTAACTATAGAGGAGAAAATGTATTCTTTGAGGAAGAACAACTCTTGAGAATTGGTGCCCAAACTAGAAAAACGAAGAGTTGTGGATTGTAAGCAGATTTACAAGATCAAAGAAGGCAACACTCCAGGGGATAAAGTCCAGTATAAGGCTAGGCTGGTAGCGAAGGGGTTCACATAAAGAGAAAGCATAGATTTCACAGAAATTTTCTCACCTGTTGTGAAATACAAGACGATAAGGATAATGTTAGCTCTGGTGGGCCAATTTAATTGGGAGATTGAGAAAATGGATGTGAAGACAGTGTTATTACATGGAGAGCTTAATGAGACCATCTACATGAGGCAACCTGAAGGCTATGAGGAAGGAAGACAGGGTGATTTGGTGTGCAAATTGAAGAAATCTCTCTATGGCATGAAGCAATCACCTCGGCAATGGAATAAGAGGTTTGATTCCTTTGTAACTGGCTTGGGTTTCATAAGGAGCTACTATGATTCGTGCTTGTACTACAAAGGTTACAAGGTGGAGAAAATGGTGATTATCCTCATCTATGTTGATTATATACTGTTGGTTGGTAACAGCTAGGAGAGGATAGAAAGGTTGAAGTCTCAACTCAGTTCAGAGTTTGAGATGAAAGATCTTGGTCATGCTGAAAAGATCCTTGGGATGAGTATAATCCGGGAAAGGGAGAGAAACAAGTTGAAGGTTTCTCAAACTTCTTACATAGAAAAGATGATATCTAAGTTCTCTATGGAAGATAGTAAACCAGTAAAGATTCCCCTTACTGGTCATTTCAAGTTCTCCAGCGATCAATGTCCTAGATCGGATGAGGAGAACAAGGAAATGAAAAAGGTCCCTTACTCTAGTGTGGTTGGATCAGTCATGTTCACCATGGTAAGCACTAGACCCGATATTTCTCATACCATTAGTGTTCTCAGTAGGTTTATGAGTAATCCTGGAAAGTAGCATTGGCTTAGGATGAAGTGGTTGCTGAGGTATTTGAAGGGAAGCTCAGATGTGGGGCTTGTTTACGAGAAGAGGGCTAAGTCCATCTAGTTAGAAGGTTATGCTGATTTGGACTATGGAGCAGACTGGGATAAGAGAAGATCGATTACCTCATACTTCTTCAACTTAAATGAATGTTGTATAAGTTGGAAGGCTCAGTTGCAGCCGGTGGTAGCACTCTCAACAACCGAAGCATAGTACATAGCAGCAACAGAAGTGATTAAGGAGGCTTTATGGTGTAAAGGGTTGTTGAAAGAGTTGAAGGTCTTAAAAGAGCAGGTGGTGGTGTATTCAGATAGCCAAAGTGCATTGCATTTATTTAAGAATCCGGTGTTCTATGAGAGGACAAAGTACATTGATGTTCAGTATCATTTCATTCAGGAAAATGTTACGGAAGGAAGCATTCATGTGGACAAAGTGACAATGAAAGAAAATTCTGCAGATTTAGGCACTAAAGTTTTACCTCTAAGCAAGTTTAATCATTTCCTTAGATTTCTTGGAATTGGAGTCGGATGATATGGTGACTCATGTTGAGTTTGGATCCTGAGTTCTCTGCATAATTGGCTCGGGTTTAATTGCTTAGTTATTACCCTATATAAAGGGTCATCTAGGAGCAATCAAGAAGGAGTCTCAATAAGAGAGTTCCAAGGAAGAAACACAAGAAGAAGTCTCATTCCTAGAGTGGCTGGTGTTTAGAGAGATAGGCTCTCAAATCTTCAGAGGTGTTTCTAGTGAGAGAGAGTATTCTAGATTGGGGATTCAAGGGCTTTGTAATTGAAATTTTCTTGGGGAAAATTCCAGAGAAACACTTAGTTTTTATCTCTTTCTTTTCTCTTGTCTCATTCTTCAAGAACACATGGTTCTTGAAGGGTGTTGTTGTAATTGTAAGAACTCCATTGATTTAGTGTAGAGAGCTCGGAGGAGCTCACTGTGACGTAGGCAAATTGCCGAACCTCGATAACAATTGCGTGTGTTTTCTCTTTTATGGTTTGATTCTTGTTTAGTACAAATCATTCTGAATTTGGGTGTTTGGAAAAATCATAACCTAGAATTCTTGCAAAGGTGATTGATCTCATTATCACCAGTGTATGAGACACTAAAACAAGTTATGTAGGTGCTTATTAGAGAATAGTTATATCAAACTAAATCGACTAAGAAATTCCTAATGGACGTTTTGGGCTATCAATCAGAATTTTTACATTACAATTGTACAAATGATCATTGGATTTGATGCACCATAAATGCTTTATGTATAGGTCATCATGGTTTGATGTTACTTAAATATGGTTCTAATCATAGGTCACATGAGGGTTGCAATTGGGAATGACCACTTATGCATGGAAGTATGTGAGTGTATGATAGATGACCTATTGAAAAATCACATTCTTGAGGAATCCTAGGTGGTGATCTTCTAAACACCCAAGTCTAAAGCGACTTGTAATAAACAGGAATCAAATAATCAAGGAAAGAACACAAGCAATTGTTATCGAGGTTCGGCAATGTGCCTACGTCCCCGTGAGCTCTTTCGAGCTCTCTGTACTAAATCAATGGAGTTCTTACAATTACAGCAACACCTCTTCAAGAACCCTCTTGTTCTTGAAGAATGAAAGAAGAGAAAAAGAAAGTGATAAAAGCTAAGTGTTTACCTGGAATTTTTTCCAAGAAAATTCCAATTACAAAGCCCTTGAATCCCCAATCTATACTACTCTCTCTCTAAACAACCAGCCTCTCTTCAATGAGTCTCTCTTATGTTTAATGTCTTTGCACTCTCACACACCATGTGTTCTATTTCACACACATTATGTTATTGCTCCTAGATGATCCTTTATATAGTGCAACCACTTCTTGAACCAATCTTGAAGTCAATCTCAACCCTTAGATCTTGAGGACCAATCAATCTTAGCCCTTCAACAAGTCTAAGTGATCCTGTGCGTTTTAACCAAGTCCCATGCACCAATCCAAAGTGCTGATCAGGAAGCATCAGGTGTGCCTGGCACCGCGGCCCATAACAGGGCAGGCCGAGGCTCATTATAGGGCACACCACCTCTAGTTGCTGGGCGCTGCGGCACACACCACCCTATGCCATGGTGCACACTGCTTAGAACTTCATCCTTTGCGGTAGGCCACGACGCACACTCCTTGTGTTGTGGCTCCAAGGCCTAATAAAGCTTCATTTTTCAACCTGTTTAATCCTTAAACAAATACTGACAATCTCTACCTTTGTCTAAGCGAATAAACCCAAACCCATTGTGCATAGAACTCAGGATCCAAACTCAACTTGGGTCACTATATCAACCGACTCCAATCCTAAGAAGTCCAAGATAATGATTGAACTTACTTAGAGGTAGAATTTTTAGTGCCTAAATCTACAGGATTTTCTTTCGTTGTGACTTTGTCCACATGAATGCATCCTTTCGTAAGATTTTCCCAAATGAAATGATACCAAACATCCATATGCTTAGTCCTCTCATGGAACACCAGATTCTTGCACAAATGCAATGCACTTTGGCTATCCGAATACACCACCACCTGCTCTTTTAGGACCTTCAACTCTTCTAACAACCCTTTGCACCACATAGCCTCTTTAACCGCTTCTGTTGCTGCTATGTACTCTACCTTGGTTGTTGAGAGTGATACCACCAGCTGTAACTAACCCTTCAAGTACCTCAGCAACCACTTCATCCCAAGCCAAAGCTCCTTTCCGAGATTACTCATAAATCTGCTGAGAACACTAATTGCCTAAGAAATGTCGGGTCTAGTGCTTACCATCATGAACATGTCTGATCCAACCTCACTAGAGTAAAGGACCTTTTCCATTTCTTTCTTCTCCTCATCCGTTCCAGGACATTGTTCGCTGGAGAACATTAAATGATCAGCAAGGGGAATCTTTACTGGTTTACTATCTTCCATAGACACTATCTTTTCTATGTAGGAAGACTAAGAAACCTTCAATCTGTTTCTCTCCATTTCTCAGATTATTCTCATCCCAAGGATCTGTTGTGCATGACCAAGATCCTTCATCTCAAACTTCTCACTGAGTTGAGATTTCAATCTTTCTATCCTCTCCCTGCTGTTATCAACCAACAGCATATCATCAGCATAGATGAGGATACTCACCATTTCCTCCACCTTGTGAACCGGTGAGAAAATTTCTGTGAAATCTATGCCTTCTCTTTGTATGAACCCCCTCGCCACCAGCCTAGCCTTATATCGGACTTTATCCCATGGAGGGTTCCCTTCTTTGATATTGTAAATCCACTTACAATCCACAACTCTCTGTTTTCCTGGAATGTGCACCAATTCCCAAGAGTTATTCTTCCTCAAAGAATGCATTTCTTCCTCCATAACTAGTTTCCATCTTGACGAATCCTTACATCCCATGGCATCAATGTAAGTTTCTGGTTCACTTATCCCTCATTCTGAATAAGGAGCTTCTACATTAGCATCTGTAAAACCATATCTCAAAGGTGGTCTAACTAGCCTTCTTTCCTGGGTCCTTGTGAGCTGATAATCATTCTGATTTGCAGCATCATCCCTTTCTAGTTTAGCCTCATCTTGAGTGTCCTGAGCTTGGCCATCATCAATGGGCTCTACCTGGTCAAAACCCTCTTGCCTTCCTTGCTCTGCCTGAACTGAATTTTCCTTGATGCTATGCTCCAGAAATACCGGGCTGGTTTGCCCGCTATCCCCTGCAGGGTTAGTTTTCTCCAAATAAGGAAATACATGCTCATTAAAAATTACATCCCTACTTGTTATGAGTTTAAATCGTTTTGGCTCTAAGGACCACAACCTATTCCCCTTAACCCCTTCCCTATATCCTAGAAACACACATTTTCTAGATCTTGGGCTAAGTTTATCCTCCTTTTGATGTGCAAACGCAACACATCCAAAAGTTCTAAGGTTGTTCAACTCAGGGGTTTTACCACTCCATATCTCCTCAAGAGTCTTGAGATCTAAAGCTCTAGAGGGTGATCTATTAGACAAATACGCAGTAGTAGACACCGCTTCCCCCCAAAAACATTTGAGTAATCCGAATCCTATAATCATGCACCTAACCTTTTCCATAAGGGTCTTATTCATTCTCTCAGCAACTCCATTTTGCTGAGGGGTTTTCACAACCATTCTAAGTCTTAGAATCCCATTTAACTTACAGAATTGATCAAGTTCCTTGTTAAACAATTCTGAGCAATTATCGGTTCTTAACACCTTAACTACCTTACCCGTTTGAGTTTCTTCAGCTTTTTCCACACCATAAATTTATTCAAAGCATCTGATTTATTTTTAAGCAAATAAACCCAAACCTTTCTAGAATAATCATCAATTAAAGACAGAAAGTAAAGATTGCCTCCCTGTGTTGGTATTCTTGCTGGTCCCCAAAGATCGGCATGAATGTAGTCAAGAATTCCCTTAGACTAGTGCACTCCGATGTTGAAGCTGGCCCGATGTTGCTTCCCAAGAACACAACATTCGCAGAAATCAAGTTTCTCTACCTTATCACCATCAAGTAGACCATCTTTGCTGAGAACTTGCAGGCCCTTTTCGTTCATGTGTCCCAAGCGATTGTGCTAAAGAACCGTCTCATCCATCTCAGCCATCAAGCTTTCTACTTGATCCTTGATTTTCGTGTCTCCAATCATCTCATAGAGACCGTCTTTCATTGCTGCTTTGATCACTATCAAAGATCCCTTGGTTACCTTGATCTTTCCTCCCTCTGCTTTGTATGTGTACCCCATGGAATCTAGCTGCCCTAATGAGATCAAATTTCTTCTCAACTCTGGAAGATATCTCACATTCCGCAACAGCTTTGTAACTCCATCAAATATCCTCAACTGGATGTCTCCCATGCCCCTCATTTGGCAAAAAGTATCAATCCCTAGGAAAACCTTTCCCCAATTGGTTTATTTGAAATTCTTAAACCAATCCCGGTGAGGGCACATGCGATAAGTGCACCCGGAATCCAAGATCCATCTCTCGCTGCCTTCTTGTCCCTTGCTCACATTTGAGCATGCAACAAGAACATCATCATCTTGTTGTTCTCCCTTGGCAACCAAAGCCTCTCCATTCTTAGTGTGGCTTCCTCCTTCATCCCTTATCATCTTCCTGTAATCTTTCTTGAAATGACCCTCCTTATAGCAGTAGTAGCATCTCTTTCCTCCAAATCTCGGTTTAGAGTGCGCTCTCCCATGGCTTTGTCCTCTACCCTTTGGTTTGTCCTGGTAGTAGCATGGATGTTGCTAACTCTGATACCACTGTTGAAAAATCACCTTCTTGCGGAATCCCAGGTGGTGATCTTCCAAACACCCAAGTCTAGAATGACTTGTAATAAATAGGAATCAAACAATCAAAGAAAGAACACAAGCAATTGTTATCGAGGTTCGGCAATGTGCCTACGTCCCCGTGAGCTCTCTGCACTAAATCAATAGAGTTCTTACAATTACAACAACACCTCTTCAAGAACTCTCTTGTTCTTGAAGAACGAAATAAGAGAAAAAGAAAGTAATAAGAGCTAAGTGTTTCCCTAGAATTTTCCCTAAGAAAATTTCAATTACAAAGCCCTTGAATCCCCAATCTATACTACTCTCTCTCTAAAAAACCAGCCTCTCTTCAATGAGTTTCCCTTGTGTTTAGTGTCTTTGCACTCTCACACACCATGTGTTCTATTTCACACACATTATGTTATTGCTCCTAGCTGATCCTTTATATAGTGCAACCACTTCTTGAACCAATCTTGAAGTCAATCTCAACCCTTAGATCTTGAGGACCAGTCAATCATAGCCCTTCAACAAGTCTAAGTGATCTTATGCATTTTAACCAAGTCCCACGCACCAATCCAAAGTGCTGATCAGGAAGCATTAGGTGTGCCTGGCGCCGAGGCCCAGAACAAGGCAGGCCGTGGCTCACTACAGTGCACACCACCTCTAGTTGCTGGGTACCACGACGCACACTACTCAGAACTTCATCCTTTGTTGTAGGCCGCGGCACACACTCCTTGTGCTGCGGCTCCAAGGCTTGATGAAGCTTCATTCTTCAACCCGTTTAATCCTTAGACAAATACCAACTTGATCCACCACTCTTGGTAAAAGAGAGAGAATGCTTTATGTGATCTAATTAAATCATAGCTTGGAAATTCCCTTGCCAAGGTGTAGTGAAAATTAGAAATGAGTTTCTAATTTCACCATTTAAGTTGTGTACTTGAGAACAAGATACATGTGATTAAATAATTAAAGTTTGATCGTAATTCAATACCTTAGGTTTAAGCAGGGACATTGCATGATGGAATGAATGACTTGTGCGGTAATTGACAATGGAAATGTTTGCATTAATTTATATTGTTTGGGTAGTCATGACATATTGCTAGGCGTAAATCATGACTTGTAGAAGCCCTTAAGAATTAATTTTAAGAATTAAATGTAAATAATTCTTAATTAAAGGGAGAATTAAAAGGAGTTTTAATTCGAATTAAAATTAAAATAAGTTTTAATTGGAATTAAAATAAAAAATAGTTTTAATTTGAATTATAATTAAAAGGATTTTTAATTCGGATTAAAATAAAAAGAGGTTTTAATTCGAATTAAAATTAAAAGGTGTTTTAATTCTAATTAAAATTAAAAGGGAGTTTTAATTCTAATAAAAATTAAAAAGGAGTTTTAATTCTAATTAAAATTAAAAGGAGTTTTAATTCGAATTAAAATTAAAGCGAGTTTTAATTCGAATTAAAATTAAAAGGGGTTTAAAATAATTGGATGGAATTCATCTGTTAAGTAAAAGTTACGACCTATTGCTATCGTGATATTAAACCAAAGAGGTCACATACAGTTGGGCAATTACAACAATAAAGAAAATTAAAGGGCTAATAGAGAGATTTCAAAGAATTAATTAAACCAAGGGTTTCATTGCAATTCTAAAAATCCTAAAGCTTTTAGGTGTAAAGGCTCTATGCAAAGGTTTTATTTGATAGAAATCCTAATGCTAAATTTGTGAGACTAAAATTTGATTTTAGACGCTCTCTCTCTAAAAGTCGAAAACCTTAGAGCTAGCACTTATAGATTTCGGCCAACCCTAGTCCTCCTCCACGTATGATGTTCGACATTCCAAATAAAGAGATCCTCATTCTTGGTTGCTCATGTGATACATTTAGAGGTCGGATACTTCAACGTTTTGTGAGCTCTCTAACAAATTTGCATCTAGAATCTTCATTAAGATATAAACCCTAATATTGTATGGAGATATTGATTTATCATTATAATATATTCATAGAGACTTCTTGGTTGAAGTTTATTGGCATAGTTGAAAATTTTTAAAATTTTGTTGCGTTTTTATGTTGTTAAACTAATAGTGATGTAAGAGCCAACTCTACGAATTATTCGAACAATTGTTAATTATATTGTTATGACTTTGAAAGGTTTGATCTTGAATTCTAGAGATTGCTAATGTCAAAAATCTAAAAGTTAGATTATAGTTTATGAAACCTCGGGTCAAGGGAGTTCAAAAAAATGTTCTTGGATTTTTTATTGTCATATGCTGATAATAAAATTATTGTGGTTGTTTTCAAAGAATATTAAATCAATAGATATTGGTTATGAACAATTTGATTGACTAAAATATGATTTGAATCATATTCAACTAATAAATGGTTTTTATTTTCAAAAATTAAATTTTGATTAATTAATAATTTTTCTTAATTCTAGAATAAACTTTTGAGAAATTGAAGTTTGATTAGAAATTAAAACTCCAAAATTCATTTTACATTGGAATTATGAATTCTAATGAACAAGAAATCTAAATCCTATTTGGAATTGGATTAAGAAAGAGTATTTAATAACCTAACGGTACTAGGAATGCAACCTATGAATAAGTCCAAAATTAGAATATAATTAATTTTGTTTATTATGAAATTTGATTGTATAAGTCGATAGCTATTGGACCTAAACCTTAGAAATTGGTTGAATTTAATGGATTTATTTTTTGTTTTTCAATTTTAAATGGGGTTTGCATACCTCACCTTATCTTATTTCTCTCAATGAAAATTTGTTATCTTCCTCCAATGTAATTTTTCTTAACTTCTTATCAACGTTTCTCATATATACTTAATATGTATAGTTACTTAGAGTTAGATAGGATTTTATTATGGTGAATCAAGGAGTGCACAATGAAGCATGGTGGACAATTTAAATATTGAAAACCCATGAATATATGAGATATATTCATGTAATAATTACCAAGGGTTTGACAAAGTGATTTGCTTAATTGGTTTAAGTAAATTGATGAATGAATATTTGTCCTAGTGTTTTGTATGTTTTTCAAGTATTTATTTATCTGTTTAGCTTAGGAATTTTTTATTTTGAGTTGTTTTTCGTTGTTTAACAGGTTCACAAGCATTTGGAAAGGAGTTTCACTAAATTGTCAGAATTGCCTATATAGATCAGTCATTTGTTGTGGATTAAACTATATTGATTTAGGAAGAACTAGGAGATAAGACATATATTCATTTAAAGATTCGGATGTCTATTTTCTGGAGAATTTTACAGTTCATAAACATAATTTTTCTAGAGAAAGTTATGACAGTTTTAGTAGACAAAGGTTAGGCTGTGCGTGATTTCAGCGTGGCAGAAGTATCATCTTTGCGGATTAAACTGTATTGATTAAGAAAGAACCAGGAGATGAGCCATATATTTTGGAAAGATCTAGATGTCTATTTTCTGGAGAATTTTACGGCTCATAAATATGATTTTTCTATAGAAAGTTGTAGCAGTTTTAGTAGACAAAGGTCTCTCAAAACCGAGCCTGGACAGCAGCAGAACCGGGCCTAGACAGCAGCAGAAGCACACGGCCTGAACAGAAACCCTAGGGTGACTTTTCTATCTACAAAGCCGTCTCCATATAGCTATAAATAGGAATTTTTAGACTCAGAGAGCGGGAGTTCTAGGGAGACGACGGCAGTTCTTGGGAGACAACGGCAGTTCTTGGAGAGATATTATCAAGAGGAGTTTTGAGAGATTGAAGGAAGAGATGGTTTCTTTCATTAAGATGGCTTATCATGAGATTGAAGATAACAATCAATCGCATTAAGACTTTGAGGATTCATCTTGTAATTCGAGAAGAAATTCTATCTTTGCTCCTTTTGTCCTTCAATATGGTTGTAACCCTAGTATTTGAATTCTGTGATTGGGATTTAAACATATGCGGCTGAACGCATTGTTGGGCGTTTGGCTTAGCTGCCTTGATTGTGTTTGGATATTTTGGTGGATTTAGTTTTATGAAATTTTCCAAATTATTTCTTATTTAATATCCTTTATACCTTTGATTATTTCTTGTGAACTGGCCATCTATTAATGGTAGTTAAGGTTAATATTTGAGATTAGGTTGAGGACAAATCATCTAGACCTAATTAAGCTTTCTTGAATAGGAATTTAAATCAGGATTTAAATCAAATTGTGATTTAGGTGGTTGTGTTTTCCTTATACTTAATTTAACTAATTAATTGATGAATACGATCCATGAGATTTAATTAATTAGTTATAAATTGAGAATAAACACGATCAATGACATTCTCTAGTCTTAGCGAAAATACCAATAATCTTGGATGTTGATTAATTCTTTATATTCACCAAATGTTCCAATTCATGATTGGATAGCAAGTTAAACTCCCAATTGTTCTCATTGATTATTCTTGTCTCTTTATAATTCGTTTTGTTTAATTTACTTAATTGTTTTTATTTTAATTTTCTCTTCACCAATCTTTTAATTAGAGTGTTTAGGATTTAATTTCAGAGTTTGTTTTAGTAATTTTAAGAAAGTAATTTTGGATTTACACCACTGCAATTTCTTGAGAGATCGACCACGAGAGTAAACTCATCGCAATACTATTTGTGATTTGTGCACTTGCGAGCATTTAAAGTTTTTGGCGCTGTTGCCGGGGAATTGGCATTTAATTCTTTAGTTATTTTCTTTGTTTTTGTTTTTATTTTTTATTTTATTCCTTTTCTTTCTTTTAGGTGTAATTTTTATTTCTTTTATTGCATCAAATTTTCTTTATTTGCTTCTTGATTTTCTTGATTTAAATTGGCATTAATTTGTTTCTTGATTTTCACTCTTTTGATTCTTAGCAGCTTAATTTTTCTTTTGATCTATTCAGGTACGTGCACGGTAGAAGATCCCAAGGGAGAAATCTAGTGCCAGCAATAGACAACATCCATAGGCTAAGGGAGACGTTACAGAACTACAGAAGAAGAAGAAAAGGTTGAGGGAATAGAAAAAGAGGAGCCTGAAAGAATGGAAGGAGTTGAAAGGAAAATTATGATGAAGGAGTATTCAAGGCTAATCATCAGCACTTCCACATTTTACCTCCAATTGGGGGAAGCTGCACAAAATTATGAGATAAAAAATATCTAGTTTAGTATGCTCCCTTCATTCTATAGAATTCCAAATGAAGATCCATTAACCGTCATAAGGGATTTCTATGCAACAGTGCAGACTTTTCCTCTACAAGGGCTGAATGAGGATCAACTCAGAATGAGATGCTTCCCCTACACATTAAAAGATAGAGCAAAAGAGTGGTTGATGACTCTTCCACCCAGTTCTTTGACTACATGGGAAGTGGTCTACAATCGGTTTATGAACAAATTCTACTGCCATCAAAAGATCACTGAGTTGAGAATTAAGATTGCCACGTTCTCACAACTGGAGGGAGAACCCTTCCATAAAGATTGGGACAAGTTCAAGATGCTTCTAATCTAGTGCCTAACTATCATTAACCATTGCAGCTACAAAATCGATTCTTCTATGATGGATTGACACAGTAGTGTCAATATACGGTTGTTAACGCTGCCGGTGGAGCCATGGGAGAAAGACTGCTGAGGAGACATGCGAGCTATATGAGATGTTGGGTGCTAATTCCCAACAAAAGAGTGTAAGATGAAAGAGAGTTGGGGTTAATGAATTGAGCTCCAACAACGATATGGCAATGCAACTTGCAGAGTTGACCAAAGAAGTCAAACTTTTCACTACACAAACACGCCCAACAATGAGGTATATGGAGTTTCTGGGATTTTTGGTCACGGTGCTAACACTTATTCTTTGTCTTATGAATCTTATGCTGGAAATGAACAAAAACAAGTTAATGCAATGGAGTCTTACCAACCTAGGCCGAGGAATGATCCATATTCTAACACCTATAACCCTGGGTGGATAAATCATCCCAATTTCTCCTAGAAGACTAACAATGCTCTAGCATATGCTCAAAGTTCAAGACCGGTTCAATATCAAAACCAAGTTGCACCACCCAACTAGCTTAGAAATCCAACTTTGGAGGAGAACTTGAGTGCTTTTATTCAAGTTAGCAAAGAGAACTGTTGGAATTTGTCTAAGAATTAAAGGATGGAGTTTTCAGCATCAGATGCAGGTGTGCGCCGTGGCACAGGTAGTGTGCGCCACGGCCTCTAGCAAAGGAGCAAAGGAGGAAGTTCTTCCCCCAGGTGTGCACCACAGCACAGGGTGGTGTGTGCCACGGCTCCCAGCACACTTGACACCAATTAACAACACTCTTCAGCTAGTGCATGGGACATGATTAAAATGCATAGGTTCACTTAGACTCTTAGAGAGCCATGAATCTTTGGTTCTTGAAATCTAAGGGTTGATATTGACTTCAAGATTGGTGGAGGTAGTTGTTACTCTATATAAAGGGTCATCAACAAGTGTGAAATAAGACAACACATACAAGACATAAGAGTGCAAAGTCACAAGTGTCTAGAGAGAAGAAACACAAGAAGGGGTCTCATTCCATCAGTGGCTGGTGTTGAGAGAGATAGGCTCTCAAATCTTCAGAGGTGTTTCAAGTGAGAGAAAGTATACAAGATTAAGGGTTCAAAGGCTTTGTAATTGGAATTTTCTTGTTGGGAAAATTCCAGGGAAACACATAGTTCTTATCTCTTTCTTTTCTCTTCTTTTATTCTTCAAGAACAAGAGGGTTCTTGGAGGGGTGTTGCTGTAATTGTAAGAACTTCATTGATTTAGTGCAGAGAGCTCGGAGGAGCTCACAGGGACGTAGGAAAATTACCAAACCTCGATAACAATTGCTTGTGTTTTCTCTTTATGGTTTGATTCTTGTTCAAGTACAAATCATTCTGGATTTAGGTGTTTGGAAAGATCACAACCTGGATTCTTGAGAGGTAATTTTTCGACAGTGGTATCAGAGCTAGAACAGCGGGTATCAGAGCAAGGCTACAAGAATCAAAGGAAACTTCTTGGGTGATTCAAGAACGGTGTTGGGATCAAGATCTGATCGGGTTCTTGAGGTTCAAGAATGGAGCTGGGAACAAGATTTGATCGGGTTCTTGAGGTTTAGAAGTTGGAGAGAAGACGGTTGGAAAGCAATTATGGGTGCTGTATAAATCTGGGATTTGTTTTCGCAAGATGGGTTCAAACTTCATTGTTGAGAAGTTTGATGGAAAAGAAGACTTTGCCCTTTCGAAGCGGAAAATCAAGGCGGTTCTTATGCAACAAAAGGTGGACTTGGCGATTGGAGAAGATGATGATTTTCCAGCAAGTATCACGGAGCTCTAGCGGAAAGAGATGAAGAAGATGGCGTATAGCACCATCTTGCTGCACATGTCGGATAGTGTCACAAAGAAGTGTGGAGACTCAGAAGATCTAGCTATCACTTGGAAGAAACTAGATGAGTTATTTCTTACCAAGACTCTCTCTAATAAGATTTATCTTCTGAAACAAATCTTTGCTTTTAAAATGGATCGTAATAAAGAGTTGCAAGATAATCTTGATGTGTTTAATAAACTATTTCAAGATTTAATTGGTTGTAGTATAACATTCCCAGATGAACAATTGGTTGTTACATTGATGAATTCTCTTCCCGATTGTTTTGAAAGCGTGATTAATGCTATTGAATATGGAAGAGATACACTAACCCAAGAAATTGTGATTAATGCTATAAGGGCTCATGATTTCAAACCCAAGATGAAAAGGAGTTTTAATTCGAATTAAAATTAAAGCGAGTTTTAATTCGAATTAAAATTAAAAGGGGTTTAAAATAATTGGATGGAATTCATCTGTTAAGTAAAAGTTACGACCTATTGCTATCGTGATATTAAACCAAAGAGGTCACATACAGTTGGACAATTACAACAATAAAGAAAATTAAAGGGCTAATAGAGAGATTTCAAAGAATTAATTAAACCAAGGGTTTCATTGCAATTCTAAAAATCCTAAAGCTTTTAGGTGTAAAGGCTCTATGCAAAGGTTTTATTTGATAGAAATCCTAATGCTAAATTTGTGAGACTAAAATTTGATTTTAGACGCTCTCTCTCTAAAAGTCGAAAACCTTAGAGCTAGCACTTATAGATTTCGGCCAACCCTAGTCCTCATCCACGTATGATGTTCGACATTCCAAATAAAGAGATCCTCATTCTTGGTTGCTCATGTGATACATTTAGAGGTCGGATACTTCAATGTTTTGTGAGCTCTCTAACAAATTTGCATCTAGAATCTTCATTAAGATATAAACCCTAATATTGTATGGAGATATTGATTTATCATTATAATATATTCATAGAGACTTCTTGGTTGAAGTTTATTGGCATAGTTGAAAATTTTTAAAATTTTGTTGCGTTTTTATGTTGTTAAACTAATAGTGATGTAAGAGCCAACTCTACGAATTATTCGAACAATTGTTAATTATATTGTTATGACTTTGAAAGGTTTGATCTTGAATTCTAGAGATTGCTAATGTCAAAAATCTAAAAGTTAGATTATAGTTTATGAAACCTCGGGTCAAGGGAGTTCAAAAAAATGTTCTTGGATTTTTTATTGTCATATGCTGATAATAAAATTATTGTGGTTGTTTTCAAAGAATATTAAATCAATAGATATTGGTTATGAACAATTTGATTGACTAAAATATGATTTGAATCATATTCAACTAATAAATGGTTTTTATTTTCAAAAATTATATTTTGATTAATTAATAATTTTTCTTAATTCTAGAATAAACTTTTGAGAAATTGAAGTTTGATTAGAAATTAAAACTCCAAAATTCATTTTACATTGGAATTATGAATTCTAATGAACAAGAAATCTAAATCCTATTTGGAATTGGATTAAGAAAGAGTATTTAATAACCTAATGGTACTAGGAATGCAACCTATGAATAAGTCCAAAATTAGAATATAATTAATTTTGTTTATTATGAAATTTGATTGTATAAGTCGATAGCTATTGGACCTAAACCTTAGAAATTGGTTGAATTTAATGGATTTATTTTTTGTTTTTCAATTTTAAATGGGGTTTGCATACCTCACCTTATCTTATTTCTCTCAATGAAAATTTGTTATCTTCCTCCAATGTAATTTTTCTTAACTTCTTATCAACGTTTCTCATATATACTTAATATGTATAGTTACTTAGAGTTAGATAGGATTTTATTATGGTGAATCAAGGAGTGCACAATGAAGCATGGTGGACAATTTAAATATTGAAAACCCATGAATATATGAGATATATTCATGTAATAATTACCAAGGGTTTGACAAAGTGATTTGCTTAATTGGTTTAAGTAAATTGATGAATGAATATTTGTCCTAGTGTTTTGTATGTTTTTCAAGTATTTATTTATCTGTTTAGCTTAGGAATTTTTTATTTTGAGTTGTTTTTCGTTGTTTTACAGGTTCACAAGCATTTGGAAAGGAGTTTCACTAAATTGTCAGAATTGCCTATATAGATCAGTCATTTGTTGTGGATTAAACTATATTGATTTAGGAAGAACTAGGAGATAAGACATATATTCATTTAAAGATTCGGATGTCTATTTTCTGGAGAATTTTACAGTTCATAAACATAATTTTTCTAGAGAAAGTTATGACAGTTTTAGTAGACAAAGGTTAGGCTGTGCGTGATTTCAGCGTGGCAGAAGTATCATCTTTGCGGATTAAACTGTATTGATTAAGAAAGAACCAGGAGATGAGCCATATATTTTGGAAAGATCTAGATGTCTATTTTCTGGAGAATTTTACGGCTCATAAATATGATTTTTCTATAGAAAGTTGTAGCAGTTTTAGTAGACAAAGGTCTCTCAAAACCGAGCCTGGACAGCAGCAGAACCGGGCCTAGACAGCAGCAGAAGCACACGGCCTGAACAGAAACCCTAGGGTGACTTTTCTATCTACAAAGCCGTCTCCATATAGCTATAAATAGGAATTTTTAGACTCAGAGAGCGGGAGTTCTAGGGAGACGACGGCAGTTCTTGGGAGACAACAGCAGTTCTTGGAGAGATATTATCAAGAGGAGTTTTGAGAGATTGAAGGAAGAGATGGTTTCTTTCATTAAGATGGCTTATCATGAGATTGAAGATAACAATCAATCGCATTAAGACTTTGAGGATTCATCTTGTAATTCGAGAAGAAATTCTATCTTTGCTCCTTTTGTACTTCAATATGGTTGTAACCCTAGTATTTGAATTCTGTGATTGGGATTTAAACATATGCAGCTGAACACATTGTTGGGCGTTTGGCTTAGCTGCCTTGATTGTGTTTGGATATTTTGGTGGATTTAGTTTTATGAAATTTTCCAGATTATTTCTTATTTAATATCCTTTATACCTTTGATTATTTCTTGTGAACTGGCCATCTATTAATGGTAGTTAAGGTTAATATTTGAGATTAGGTTGAGGACAAATCATCTAGACCTAATTAAGCTTTCTTGAATAGGAATTTAAATCAGGATTTAAATCAAATTGTGATTTAGGTGGTTGTGTTTTCCTTATACTTAATTTAACTAATTAATTGATGAATACGATCCATGAGATTTAATTAATTAGTTATAAATTGAGAATAAACACGATCAATGACATTCTCTAGTCTTAGCGAAAATACCAATAATCTTGGATGTTGATTAATTCTTTATATTCACCAAATGTTCCAATTTATGATTGGATAGCAAGTTAAACTCTCAATTGTTCTCATTTATTATTCTTGTCTCTTTATAATTCGTTTTGTTTAATTTACTTAATTGTTTTTATTTTAATTTTCTCTTCACCAATCTTTTAATTAGAGTGTTTAGGATTTAATTTCAGAGTTTGTTTTAGTAATTTTAAGAAAGTAATTTTGGATTTACAC
This sequence comes from Bretschneidera sinensis, assembly GCA_023935145.1. Lineage (NCBI taxonomy): Eukaryota > Viridiplantae > Streptophyta > Magnoliopsida > Brassicales > Akaniaceae > Bretschneidera > Bretschneidera sinensis. The sequence continues at coordinate 75,466,056 of CM043703.1, read as the reverse complement.
CACTGCAATTTCTTGAGAGATCGACCTCGAGAGTAAACTCATCGCAATACTATTTGTGATTTGTGCACTTGCGAGCATTTAAAGTTTTTGGCGCTGTTGCCGGGGAATTGGCATTTAATTCTTTAGTTATTTTCTTTGTTTTTGTTTTTATTTTTTATTTTATTCCTTTTCTTTCTTTTAGGTGTAATTTTTATTTCTTTTATTGCATCAAATTTTCTTTATTTGCTTCTTGATTTTCTTGATTTAAATTGGCATTAATTTGTTTCTTGATTTTCACTCTTTTGATTCTTAGCAGCTTAATTTTTCTTTTGATCTATTCAGGTACGTGCACGGTAGAAGATCCCAAGGGAGAAATCTAGTGCCAGCAATAGACAACATCCATAGGCTAAGGGAGACGTTACAGAACTACGGAAGAAGAAGAAAAGGTTGAGGGAATAGAAAAAGAGGAGCCTGAAAGAATGGAAGGAGTTGAAAGGAAAATTATGATGAAGGAGTATTCAAGGCTGATCATCAGCACTTCCACATTTTACCTCCAATTGGGGGAAGCTGCACAAAATTATGAGATAAAAAATATCTAGTTTAGTATGCTCCCTTCATTCTACAGAATTCCAAATGAAGATCCATTAACCGTCATAAGGGATTTCTATGCAACAGTGCAGACTTTTCCTCTACAAGGGCTGAATGAGGATCAACTCAGAATGAGATGCTTCCCCTACACATTAAAAGATAGAGCAAAAGAGTGGTTGATGACTCTTCCACCCAGTTCTTTGACTACATGGGAAGTGGTCTACAATCGGTTTATGAACAAATTCTACTGCCATCAAAAGATCACTGAGTTGAGAATTAAGATTGCCACGTTCTCACAAATGGAGGGAGAACCCTGCCATAAACATTGGGACAAGTTCAAGATGCTTCTAATCTAGTGCCTAACTATCATTAACCATTGCAGCTACAAAATCAATTCTTCTATGATGAATTGACACAGTAGTGTCAATATACGGTTGTTAACGCTGCCGGTGGAGCCATGGGAGAAAGACTGCTGAGGAGACATGCGAGCTATATGAGATGTTGGGTGCTAATTCGCAACAAAAGAGTGTAAGATGAAAGAGAGTTGGGGTTAATGAATTGAGCTCCAACAACGATATGGCAATGCAACTTGCAGAGTTGACCAAAGAAGTCAAACTTTTCACTACACAAACACGCCCAACAATGAGGTATATGGAGTTTCTGGGATTTTTGGTCACGGTGCTAACACTTATTCTTTGTCTTATGAATCTTATGCTGGAAATGAACAAAAACAAGTTAATGCAATGGAGTCTTACCAACCTAGGCCGAGGAATGATCCATATTCTAACACCTATTACCCTGGGTGGATAAATCATCCCAATTTCTCCTAGAAGACTAACAATGCTCTAGCATATGCTCAAAGTTCAAGACCGGTTCAATATCAAAACCAAGTTGCACCACCCAACTAGCTTAGAAATCCAACTTTGGAGGAGAACTTGAGTGCTTTTATTCAAGTTAGCAAAGAGAACTGTTGGAATTTGTCTAAGAATTAAAGGATGGAGTTTTCAGCATCAGATGCAGGTGTGCGCCGTGGCACAGGTAGTGTGCGCCACGGCCTCTAGCAAAGGAGCAAAGGAGGAAGTTCTTCCCCCAGGTGTGCACCACAGCACAGGGTGGTGTGTGCCACGGCTCCCAGCACACTTGACACCAATTAACAACACTCTTCAGCTAGTGCATGGGACATGATTAAAATGCATAGGTTCACTTAGACTCTTAGAGAGCCATGAATCTTTGGTTCTTGAAATCTAAGGGTTGATATTGACTTCAAGATTGGTGGAGGTAGTTGTTACTCTATATAAAGGGTCATCAACAAGTGTGAAATAAGACAACACATACAAGACATAAGAGTGCAAAGTCACAAGTGTCTAGAGAGAAGAAACACAAGAAGGGGTCTCATTCCATCAGTGGCTGGTGTTGAGAGAGATAGGCTCTCAAATCTTCAGAGGTGTTTCAAGTGAGAGAAAGTATACAAGATTAAGGGTTCAAAGGCTTTGTAATTGGAATTTTCTTGTTGGGAAAATTCCAGGGAAACACATAGTTCTTATCTCTTTCTTTTCTCTTCTTTTATTCTTCAAGAACAAGAGGGTTCTTGGAGGGGTGTTGCTGTAATTGTAAGAACTTCATTGATTTAGTGCAGAGAGCTCGGAGGAGCTCACAGGGACGTAGGAAAATTACCAAACCTCGATAACAATTGCTTGTGTTTTCTCTTTATGGTTTGATTCTTGTTCAAGTACAAATCATTCTGGATTTAGGTGTTTGGAAAGATCACAACCTGGATTCTTGAGAGGTAATTTTTCGACAGTGGTATCAGAGCTAGAACAGCGGGTATCAGAGCAAGGCTACAAGAATCAAAGGAAACTTCTTGGGTGATTCAAGAACGGTGTTGGGATCAAGATCTGATCGGGTTCTTGAGGTTCAAGAATGGAGCTGGAAACAAGATTTGATCGGGTTCTTGAGGTTTAGAAGTTGGAGAGAAGACGGTTGGAAAGCAATTATGGGTGCTGTATAAATCTGGGATTTGTTTTCGCAAGATGGGTTCAAACTTCATTGTTGAGAAGTTTGATGGAAAAGAAGACTTTGCCCTTTCGAAGCGGAAAATCAAGGCGGTTCTTATGCAACAAAAGGTGGACTTGGCGATTGGAGAAGATGATGATTTTCCAGCAAGTATCACGGAGCTCTAGCGGAAAGAGATGAAGAAGATGGCGTATAGCACCATCTTGCTGCACATGTCGGATAGTGTCACAAAGAAGTGTGGAGACTCAGAAGATCTAGCTATCACTTGGAAGAAACTAGATGAGTTATTTCTTACCAAGACTCTCTCTAATAAGATTTATCTTCTGAAACAAATCTTTGCTTTTAAAATGGATCGTAATAAAGAGTTGCAAGATAATCTTGATGTGTTTAATAAACTATTTCAAGATTTAATTGGTTGTAGTATAACATTCCCAGATGAACAATTGGTTGTTACATTGATGAATTCTCTTCCCGATTGTTTTGAAAGCGTGATTAATGCTATTGAATATGGAAGAGATACACTAACCCAAGAAATTGTGATTAATGCTATAAGGGCTCATGATTTCAAACCCAAGATGAAGGAAGGTGATGAGAGTCATAAAATGCATCTTAACAGTACTTAATTGTTATCATTTTAGGGTTGATCTAGGTATAAATTGCACTTTTATACGTTAACAACTCTAAAGTATCATTCTTGGATCATTGATCTATTTCGGTGCATTTTCAGGTACTTTAAGCTCAAAAGAGGAGGAAAAGTTATCATTGATTGAAGCACAAAGACTCAAGGCATACTGGAGTGAAGGAATGCTTCTGAAAGGACAAGATAGAGGGCTTAAAAGAGCAACAGCTGCTACCCGCACTGGAAAGGAGTTTAACTAAATTGCCAGAATTGCCCGTACAGATCAATCATCTTGAAAATTAAACTGTATTGATACAAGAAGAACTAGGAGATGAACCATATATGCTTAGAAAGATCCGGAAGTCTATTTTTTGGAGAATTTTACGGTTCATCAAAAGGATTTTTCTAGAGAAAGTTATGGCAGTTTAAGTAGACAAAGGTCAGGCTGTGCGGGATTTCAGCGTGATTTTGGGCTTAAACCCCACATCCCACATTGGTTGGAAAGCACATTTCTATATCCCACATCCCACATCGGATTGGAAACACATTGCACTCAAGGTATTTCCCTATAAAAGGCCTACTTCACTTCAGCTTTGAGGCATCAATCGGAACTCATCTGAAATCATCTGAGAGTGAATCCAGAGGGCCTTTAGGAGCAATCTAGAGGGCCTTTAGGAGCAATCCAAAGTATATTTTTGGAGGGAAAGCTGAGGAATCGCCGAAGCTTTCGTTACCAAGGAGAAGATGATTGTTGAGAGGCCGGAGGCAACTCAAGGAAGCATGAGCTCCATAGCCGGCTAGTCTCCAAGCAAGGCGAAGGGATGAATCCCTAGGTGTAGTTGTTCTTATTTTCCTTTATTTGATTCAGTTGTAGTTGGTATTATTTCATTAAACATTATTATGTTTTATTCTTTAATTTAATTAGTAGATTTTTTTATTAGTCCGGTGATTGCATGCTTCTTTTCCATATAAGTCTAGTCATGCTCTTCTTATGTGTATTTGTTTGGGTGTGATTGAGTCCGGTAGATCTCTTTTATAGATTTGTCTATTGCTGTGGTATTGTCATTTAGATATATCGTCGTCTTTTGATAATTTATAAGTTAGGTCATGTGTGCTTAAAAGTAAAGAATAATTCATATCAATTACATTAGGGTTTATACATGCGCTTTAATTAAATATTTGCCGATTGCCTGTTTGGGATGTGAAACTTGCAATCGAGATAAAAACAACTAAATCAAGTTAGGATTAGGGCAACGAACCTAGGGAGGATTTCTGGAACCTTGTTGTTTTTTATTATATTATCCATCAATTATTTACACACTTTTCACACAATCAACAAATCAAATTTTGTCACTTTAACTTTTATCGTTTGTGTTGAGGTTTACACCTTCTTTTGTAATTAGTTTGTTTCCCTGTGGAATCGACACCCCAAAGCTGTACTACAATACCACGTTATGTTTTGGGCGTAATAAGAAGGATCAAGTGGAGAAGGGCTATTCGTTAGAGGAAGGCCAGTAACTCGGAATGGCAGTAACATTCATAGCAACTACCGGGACAAATCAAAGGGTAGAGGTCAAGACCATAGGAGATCGCATTCCTAACCGAAGTTTGGAGGAAAGCGATGCTATTACTGCAATAAGAAGGGTCATTTCAAGAAAGATTGCAAGAAGCTGATGAGGGATGAGAAAGGAAGAGGCCATACCAACAATGGAGAGGCTTCGGTTGCCAAGGGAGAACAGCAAGATGATGATGTTCTTGTTGTGGGCTCAAATGTTAGCAAATGGCAGGGCAGTAAAAAATAAATCTTGGATTCTGGGTGCACTTATCACATGTGCCCTCACCGGAATTGGTTCAAGAATTTCAAGGAAACCAATGATAGAAAGGTTTTCTTGGGGAACGATATTTCTTACCAAGTGAGGGGGATAGGAGATATCTAATTGAGGATGTTTGATGGAATTACAAGGCTGCTGTGGAATGTGAGATATCTTCCAAATTTGAGAAGAAATTTGATCTCATTGGGGCAGCTAGATTCCATGGGGTACACATATAAAGCAGAGGGAGGAAATATCAAGGTAACCAAGGAATCTTTGGTAGTGATCAAAGCCACAATAAAGGATGGTCTTTATGAGATGATTGGAGACACGAACATCAAGGATCAAGCAGTATGCTTGATGGCTGAGATGGATAAAGCAGTTCTTTGGCATAATCGCTTGGGACACATGAGCGAAAAAGGCATTCAAATTCTCAGCAAGAACGGTTTACTTGATGATGGCAAGGTAGAGAAACTTGATTTCTGCGAGAGTTGCATTCTTGGGAAGCAAAATCGGGTTAGCTTCAACATCGAAGTGCACAAGTCTAAGGGTATTCTTGACTACATTCATGCGGATCTTTGGGGGCCAGCAAGAACACTAAAACAAGGAGGTAGTCTTTACTTTCTTTCTTTAATTGATGAATATTCTAGAAAGGTTTGGGTTTATTTGTTTAAAAATAAATCAGATGCTTTGAATAAGTTTGTGGTGTGGAAAAAGTTGCTGGAAACTCAAACAGGTAATGTAGTTAAGGTTTTAAGAACCAATAATGGCTTAGAATTTTGCAATCAAGATTTTGACAAATTCAGTGAGATAAATAGGATTCTAAGACATAGAACGGTTGTGAAAACCCCTCAGCAAAATAGTGTTGCTGAGAGGATGAATAGGACTCTTATGGAAAAGGTTAGATGCATGTTAATTGGTTTTGAGTTACCTAAATGTTTTTGGGGGGAAGTTGTGTCTATTTCCGCGTATTTGGTTAATAGATCACCCTCTAGAGCTTTAGATCTCAAAACTCCCAAATAGATGTGGAGTGGTAAACCCCCTGAGTTGAACAACCTTAGGACTTTTGGATGTGCTTCGTTTGCACATCAAAAGGATGATAAACTTAGCCTAAGGTCTAGAAAATGTGTATTTCTAGGATATGGTGAAGTGGTTAAGGGGTATAGGTTATGGTCCTTAGAGCAAAAAGGAACTAAACTCATAATAAGTAGGGATGTCATTTTTAATGAGCATTTATTTCCCTATTTGGAGAAAACTAACCCTATAGGGGATAGTGGGCAAACCAGCTTGGTTTATATGGAGCATAGCATCAAAGAAAATTCATTTTAGGTAGAGCAAGGAAGACAAGAGGGTTCAGACTAGGTAGAGCCCATTGATGAAGGCCAAGCTTAAGATACTCAAGAGGACGCTGAACTAGAAGGGGATGATGTAGCAAATCATAATGATTATCAGCTCACAAGGGACCTGGAACGGTGGATGGTCAGACCACCTTTGAGATATGGTTTTGCGGATGCTAATGTAGCAACTCCTTATTCAGATGGAGGGAGTGAACTAGAAACTTACATTGATGCTATGGGATGTAAGGATTCGTCAAGATGGAAGCTAGTTATAAAAGAGTAAATGCATTCTTTGAGGAAGAACAACTCTTAGGAATTGGTGCCGAAACCAGAAAAACAAAGAGTTGTGGATTGTAAGTGGATTTACAAGATCAAAGAAGGGAACACTCCTGGGGATAAAGTCCGGTACGAGGCTAGGCTGGTGGTGAAGGGGTTCATACAAAGAGAATGGATAGATTTCACCGAAATATTCTCACTGGTTGTGAAATACAAGAAAATAAGGATAGTGTTAGCTATGGTGGTCCAATTTAATTAGGAGATCGAGAAAATGGATGTGAAGACAATGTTCTTACATGGAGAGCTTGATGAGACCATCTACATGAGGTAACTCGAAGGCTGTAAGGAAGGAAGGCAGGGAGATTTGGTGTGCCAATTGAAGAAACCTCTATATGGCCTGAAGCAATTACATCAGCAATGGAATAAGAGTTTCAATTCTTTTGTAACTAGGTTGGGTTTCATGAAGAGGTACTATGATTCGTGCTAACAAAGGTCACAAGGTAGAGGAAATGGTGATTATCCTCATCTATGTCGATGATATGCTGTTGGTTGGTAATAGCAGGGAGAGGATAGAAAGGTTGAAGTCTCAACTCAGTTCAGAGTTTGAGATGAAGGAACTTGGTCATGCACAAAAGATCCTTGGGATGAGTATAATCCGGGAAAGGGAGAGAAATAGGTTGAAGGTTTCTCAGTCTTCCTACATAGAAAAGATGATATCTAAGTTTTCTATGGAAGATAGTAAACCAGTAAAGATTCCCCTTACTGATCATTTCAAGTTCTCCAACGATCAATGTCCAAGATTGGATGCGGAGAAGAAGGAAATAGAAAAGGTCCCTTACTCTGGTGCAGTTGGATTTGTAATGTTCACCATGGTAAGCACTAGACCTGACATTGCTTATGCAATTAGTGTTCTCAGCAGGTTTATGAGTAATCCTGGAAAGGAGCATTGGCTTGGGATGAAGTGGTTGCTGAGGTATTTGAACGGAAGCCCAGATGTGGGGTTTGTTTATGAGAAGAGAGGTAAATCCATCTGTTTGGAAGGTTATGCTGATTTAGACTATGGAGCAGACCAGAATAAAAGAAGATCGATTACCTCTTACTTCTTCAACTTAAACGGTTGTAGTATAAGTTGGAAGGCTCAGTTGCAGCCGGTGGTAGCACTCTCAACAACTGAGGCTGAGTACATAGCGGCAACGGAAGCCATTAAGGAGGCTATGTGGTGCAAAGGGTTGTTGGAAGAGTTGAAGGTTCTAAAAGAGCAGGTGGTGGTGTATTCAGATAGCCGAAGTGCATTGCATTTGTGTAAGAATCCAGTGTTCCATGAGAGGACAAAGAATATGGATGTTCGATATCATTTCATTCAGGAAAATGTTACGGAAGGATGCATTCATGTTGACAAGGTGGGCACGGAAGAAAATCCAGCAGATTTAGGCACTAAATTTCTACCTCTAAGTAAGTTCAATCATTGCCTTGGACTTCTTAGGATTGGAGTCGGATGATTTGGTAACTCATGTTGAGTTTGGATCCTGAGTTCTATGCACAATGAGTTCGCGTTTAATTGCTTATACAAAGGTAGAGATTGTTGGAATTTGTCTAAGAATTAAAGGATGGAGTTTTCAGCATCAGATGCAGGTGTGCACCGTGGCACAGGTGGTCTGCACTGCGGCCTCCAGCAAAGGAGCAAAGGAGGAAGTTCTTCTTCCAGGTGTGCACCACGGCATAAGGTGGTGTGCGCCGCAGTGCCCAGCAACTGAAAGTGTTATGCCCTGTTGTGCGCCGCAGCCTGCCCTGTTCTGAGCCGCGACACCAGGTTCACTAAGACTCTTAGAGAGCCATGAGTCTTTGGTTCTTAAGATCTAAGGGTTGAGATTGACTTCAAGATTGGTGGAGGTAGTTGTTACTCTATATAAAGGGTCATCAACAAGTGTGAAATAAGACAACATATACAAGACACAAGAGTGCAAAGTCACAAGTGTCTAGAGAGAAGAAACACAAGAAGGGGTCTCATTCCAAGAGTGGCTGGTGTTGAGAGAGATAAGCTCTCAAATCTTCAAAGGTGTTTCAAGTGAGAGAGAGTATACAAGATTAGGGGTTCAAGGGCTTTGTAATTGGAATTTTCTTGTTGGGAAAATTCCAGGGAAACACTTAGTTCTTATCTCTTTCTTTTCTCTTCTTTCATTCTTTAAGAACAAGAGGGTTCTTGGAGGGGTGTTGCTGTAATTGTAAGAATTTCATTGATTTAGTTCAGAGAGCTCGGAGGAGCTCACGTGGACCTAGGCAAATTACCGAACCTTGCTAACAATTGCTTGTGTTTTCTCTTTATGGTCTGATTCTTGTTCTAGTACAAATCATTCTAGATTTGGGTGTTTGGAAAGATCACAACCTGGGATTCTTAAGAGGTGATTTTCCAACAAGATCCATAAGAGACATGGCCAAAGGTTGGATTCCTTAGAAGCATCAATGAAGAGGATGGAAGTACAAGTTGGGTAACTTGCGGAACAACTTCAAGTACATTAAAAAGGGAAGTTGCCTAGCCAACCTGAGCAAGCAAAGGCTATCATAGTGCTATGAAGTGGTAAAATTCTTAACAACAATTCTGATGATAAAATTTCTTATAACTTGCCACATGATGTAGGAAAATCAATTGAGAAGCAAAAGGAGCATGACTCTCCTAAAGGAAATCTAGCTAAAGATCCACAATCTTCTCAAACATCTGAGGAGAGCGAGGAGAAGGAGCTATCCTCCTTCACGACACTACACAAGGCGATCGAGCCTTACAGGCCTCCTATTTCTTATCCAAGCCGTCTGAAGGATGTTAAATAAGATAAGCAATTTTCTGATATTTTTGACATGCTTTCTAAAGTGAATATTAATTTGCCTATTTTGGATGTTATCAGGAATGTGCCATCATATGCGAAATTCTTTAAGGAACTTAACACCAAAATGAGGAAATATGAGAAGAACGAGAAGGTGATGGTGTCAAAAGTTGCTAGTGTGGTGCTCCAACAAAGCTTGCCACCTAAGCTGAAAGATCCCATAAGTTTCATCATCAACATCACAATGGGAAACAAGAAGGTCGCCAAAGCAATTCTAGACTTAGGAGCAAGTATAAATCTCATGCCATATTTGATATACTTGCAACTAGGTTTGGGGGAGCTTAAGTAAACAACTATGTCCCTTCAACTCGCTGTCAGGTCAATTAAATATCCTAAGGGAATAGTTGAGGATATATTGGTGCAGGTTGACAAAGTGATTGTGCCTGTGGATTTCGTGGTATTGGGGATGGAAGGAACCCCATCTAAGTACAAGAGCACACAATTCTTCTTGGTAGACCATTTATGGCCACAACCAAGACTATTATTGATGTCCATAATGGGAGGTTAACGATGACAATCTTGGGAGATACTGTAAAATTTAAAGTGTTTGATTCTCTAACCACTCCTTCTTCTATTTCTACTAACGATGAGTGTTCTTTTATTGATTTTTGGACTCACTTGTTTATGACACTTACTTGCAGATAGAAATAGAGGGCAAGCTTGAAGTTGCTCTTACAACTGAGAGACTAGAGGAAACACTAGAAGAGGAGACTAAAGGGTATCATGAGATGTTAGATAGTGCAATACTAGTGTCACCCAAAGAAGAGTCTAGCAAACCTTTAGAATTGCCAAGTTCCCTACCTAGGGAAGATACTACTCCACCTAAGCTTGAACTTAAACAGTTACCTAAGCACCTTAAGTACATATTTCTAGGAGAGGGAGACACATATCCTGTGATTATTTCATCTACTTTGACCAAAACATAACAGGAGAGAGTTGTGAAGGAGCTTAACAGATTTAGGAGAGCCATAGTATGGAGTATAAGTGACATAAGGGGTATTAGTCCTATTACATGTTTGCATAAGATTATTTTAGAGGGTGGTGCCAAACCTGTGAGAGAAGCTCAAAGGAGACTAAACCCTAACCTACAAGAGGTAGTGAAGAAATAAATTTTAAAACTTCTGGATGTAGGAGTTATCTACCCTATTTCAGAGAGTAGATGGGTTAGTCCAATTCATGTTGTTCCTAAGAAGTCTTGGATTACAGTGGTGCGAAATGAGAAGAATGAGCTAGTGCCCACAAGGATGACTACAGGATGGAGAATGTGCATTGATTATAAGAAACTGAACTCAGCTACTAAGCATCACCATGACCAAGGCCTTATCCGTAAGTCTCTTTATCCTGGAATGAAAGTTCTTTTGTTTAACAATCATTTCAAATTATTTCCAAGAAAATTAAAGTCAAGATGGTGCAGACCATTTTCGGTAGTCAATGTTTTTCCCATGGAGTGGTAGAGTTGCTAAACCCGAAGACTCAAGTGACATTCAAGGTCAACGGGCATCGTGTGAAGCCTTCCTTGGAAGGAGTCCATGAGAAGGGGGTTGTTAAGTGCATTAAGGTGCACAATTCTAAATAAGTTCAATCAACGTCTTGCTAAGACGTTAAAGAAAGCGCTTGGTGGGAGGCAACCCACCCATTTGATAGAGTATGTTTTTTGTTCTTTCATTTTCATTGTTCTCTTCTAAATGTTTTACTAAATGCGTGTTTGATTTCATACATTGAAGACAATGTATAGTAACTTGTTGAGACAAAATTTTCATGCTACAATTTGTTTTATGGTTAGTAATCAAGTCTTTTATGCACATTGAGTTTAGTTTCTTTAACACTGACAAGTTGTTGTGAGGATTGATGCATATTCATATTCCATAGATCGTGCTCTTGATGTTGATACTGAGATGAACCTAGATCTAATGTTTGAGAATCAAATAGTGGAGACTACCTAGTGACTTATTTGAGCCATAAGCATTTTATTCTGAGAGTTAGTTTCTTGGTACTCTTAAACACTCTTCGATATCACGTTAATTGTTAGATGATCTCTATAGGTTTTGTATTGAATGCTAGGATTATATAACTCACTTGAAGTATTATGTTATGTATTCTCATTATTTTAGTTGAATGACTTGAGTAAGAAGTTTGAGTATGTACCTATCGTTATACACCCTAGTTGCCACTATCTCTAGAGAAAGATCCAAATTCCTATTAAAAAAAGAAAAAAAAAGAATATATATGAGAAACATGTCAAAAAGGGATTTGGTTAGACAAGAAAGAGGACCTGAGATACTTCAAGGGTATTGAAGACACTTTTATAAAGAGTTGAAAAGAAAGAGTTTTGGTGTAAATCAAGTTCGGCCAACCACACCCATCTATGCGCAGGTTATGCTCAATATGTTTTGCTTAAGGTGTTTGACTAGGATATGATATAGGCAATGTGATAGCTTTGAAATCCTAACATTTGATTCCTTTCATGAGCATTATTTTGCAAATATATGAGGGTTCTTTGATGATATCCATATTCATATGCGAATTTATATTTGAAATTTCTTGTTTATATAAACTTATATTCGCATATGCTTGATGAGTGTTTGAAACCTAGGTTCGGTATGCTTAAGGAGTGAATCTTGTGAGGCCTAGAGTTGAAGCAAATTCAGATTCTTGACATTAGGTTTGCGGGTAATTGACGTGAGGTGTTTTGAGCATTGGAATATGGATGTGCAATGTGTACTTGATTTGAGCAATGAATTGTGAAGTGTTAAGACCGTGAACATAATTGTGCATAAGATATCTAGATATGAGTTATAATAAGAATTAAGGAATGAGGGTTTTGTTGATTTAAGTTTTTAGGTTTGTTTTGTTTATGTTTTCTTTTAGTTTTGCTTGAGGACTAGCAAAATCTAAGTTTGGGGGTATTTGATGAACGAATATTTGTCCTAGTATTTTGTATGTTTTTAAAGTATTTATTTATATATTTAGCTTAGGAATTTGTTATTTTTCGTTGTTTTTCGTTGTTTTACAGGTTCACAAGCATTTGGAAAGGAGTTTCACTAAATTGCCAAAATTGTCTGTACATATCAGTCATTTGTTGCGGATTAAACTATATTGATTTAGGAAGAACCAGGAGATGAGCCACATACTCTTGGAAAGATCCGGATGTTTATTTTCTGGAGAATTTTACAGCTCATAAATATGATTTTTCTAGAGAAAGTTATGGTAGTTTTAGTAGACAAAGGTCAGGCTGTGCGTGATTTCAACGTGGCAGAAGTGTCATTTTTGCGGATTAAACTGTATTGATTCAGGAAGAACCAGGATATTAGCCATATATTCTTGGAAAGATCCGGATGTCTATTTTCTAGAGAATTTTATGGCTCGTAAATATGATTTTTCTAGAGAAAGTTATGGTAGTTTTAGTAGACAAAGGTCAGCCAGAACCGGACTTGGACAGCAGCAGAACCGGGCCTGGACATCAACAAAAGCACACGGCCTGAACAGAAGCCCTAAGGTGACTTTTCTGTCTATAAAGCTGTCTCCATACAACTATATATAGGAATTTTTAGACTCAAAGAATCGGAGTTCTGGGGAGACGACGATAGTTCTTAGGAGACGACGGCAGTTCTTGGAGAGATATTATCAAGAGGAGTTTTGGGAGATTGAAGGAAGAGACGGTTTCTTTCATCAAGATAGCTTATCAAGAGATTAAAGATGAAAATCAATCGCTTCAAAAATTTGGGAATTCATTTTATAATTCAGGAAGAAATTCTATCTTTGCTCCTGTTGTCCTTCAATATGCTTGTAACCCTAGTATTTGAATTCTGTGATTGAGATTTAAACATGAGGGGCTGAACGCATTGTTGGGCGTTTGGCTTAGATGCCTTGATTGTTTTGGATATTTTAGTGGGTTTAGTTTTATGAAATTTTTTAGATTATTTCTTATTCAATATCCTTTATACCTTTGATTATTGCTTGTGGATTGGCCATCTATTATTGATAGTTAAGGTTAATATTTGAGATTAGGTTAAGGACAAATCATCCAAACCTAATTAAGGTTTCTTGAATAGGAATTTAAATCAGGATTCAAATCAAATTGTGATTTAGGTGGTTGTGTTTTCCTTATACTTAATTTAACTAATTAATTGATGAACACAATCATGGGTTTAATTAATTAGTTATAAATTGAGAAGAAACACGATCAATGGCATTCTCTAGTCTTAGCGAAAACACCAATAATTTTGGATGTTGATTAATTCTTTATATTCACCAAATTTTCCAATTCATGATTGGATAGCAAGCTAAACTCCCAATTGTTCTCATTGATTATACTCATCTCTTCATAATTCATTTTGTTTAATTTATTTAATTGTTTTTATTTCAATTTTCTCTTCACCAATCTTTTAATTATAGTGTTTAGGATTTAATTTCAGAGTTTGTTTTAGTAATTTTAAGAAAGTAATTTAGGATTTAAACTACTGCAATTCCTTGAGAGATCGACCTCGAGAGTAAACTCATCGCAATACTATTTGTGATTCGTGCACTTGAGAGCATTTAAAATTTGCACATCATTAATCATGCTTAGAAAGTCCATAGTCATCCCCTAATATATATATATATATATATATTCATGTGATTAGATTATGCGCTTATATATGTATTTGATGCGTGTTATATGATGATATGGCAAAAATTTAATATTAATTTGCAAACAAAAAATCATTCGGAATAATTGTTCATAGCCTTCCACATTATGTAATAATTACCAAGGGTTTGACCAAGTAATTTTCTTAATGGGCTTAAGTAAATCATGCTTAGAAAGTTCATAGTCATCCACTTATATATATATATATATATATATGAAGTGTATGTATATTTTGCACGTGTTTAGATTATGTGCTTATATATGTATTTGGTGCGTGTTATATGATGAGATCAAAATGTAAAGATCTAAATCTCTCACATGCAAAGATTTAATATTAAGTTAAAAATGAAAATCATTAGGAATAATTGTTCGTAATCTTCCACATTATAGTCAATATGCGAAGTTTCTTATATGTGTAAATTTATTGTGCCACCACAAGATTTACACCTATAAAAAAATTATATTGTGTGTTAAAATATATGATGTACACAACGTAAGCAAACGATACAACTTTGTTGTGCCACCAAAAGGGTTATATCACTAATTTATGCTTGTGGGAATGATGTACTTGACTTAACTACAACGGATATGATTTGTTATGCCACCACAATGTCATATACAATTAAGAGGCTAAATTATGATTTAGAATTGCATGAGATGCAAATTATAAAATTTATTTACCTATCAAGTGCATTATTATTTGTTGTGCCACCACAAGGTTATAGTGTACAAGACCTTCCAATGGGGTTTTTTGCTATCCACATTGAGGGTTGTGAGAATCGAAAAGAACAATGGGAAGCACCATTTAAATTAAAGACCAAATATTTATGGTAGTTAATAAACGCATATTTTATTTGTTGTTACATCGTAGATCGCAATGAATAAACCCATTATTATGCATACTTGATGTAAACCGACTAAATGGTCTAATCTCCAAGATTGGTTAAGGAATTTGGGAATGGTTCTTAATTTTATGTAAATGATCTATGTTCTTGATAAATCACTTCTAGAAACTACTATTGAGGATGTTCTGGAAGAAGATGTGGCTACTTTTGAGAAGTGGAAAGAGAATGACATGTGGGCTAGGTGTTTCATGCAAACATCTATATCTAAGGAGCTTTGGAAGCTTTATGAAAAGATGGAAATTGCTTATGTATTATTACTTCATCTACAAGAGTTGTATGGTGAGCATGGGTTCCGATTCTCTCAATTTTGAGAGGAAATTTAGACTCAAGTTAAGCTCATATTAACCCTTCAATTGTTTTTGGATGGATAAGATTTTGCCACCAAATAAAAACAACACCTTATCATCTTTTAAGATTCCAATAAAATTTATTGTTGACATGGCATTATTTCTATTTAGTGGTAAAATCTTGTCCATCCAAAAACAATTGAAAGGTTAAGATGAGCTTAACCTGATTCTAAAGTTTGCCTCTCAAAATTGAGAGAATCGAAATCTGGTGAGCATAGTTGCAATGCAAGGATCCAAATCTCTAAATCCCTCTTTAGGGTTAGTATGTTCAAAGAATCATTAGTCCATGGGTATGTATTAAAGATGATCATATAAATCGAGTAGGGTACCTACTAAAATACCCAAGGTTATCCGCCTCTTCCACAACTCTGACTAAATACCTAAGGCTAATCCTTCCAAAAGGAAGATCAATAAGTGAGGGTGTGGATCGAAATGGTCTAACATAATGAAAAATGAGAGTTCTACTTCGCTCTTTATAATTCCTTTATTAATAATAACGAGACTTCTCATGAGAGTAACAATTTTAACTATTGAGATGTTGATGAGGAGCTTTCCCTCTAAACCTTTTCCACCATGCAACAATATCTTGTGAATTGAATATATTTGAACATGAGCTATTTCGAATGGTCAACTCAAATAAAAGAAGTAAAAGCCTTGAGAAACTGTGGACACCGCACCTTACATCTCTCTTTGTCAATTAGTAAGGAGGATCCCTCAAGGAGAGCTCTTTTAGGTCGAGGTGCATTTCCTACATTAGCGGTATGTCACCTAAGCACGTAGTAAGGTTGATAGGTATGGAGTTTCCATTTGACCTTGAATGGGGCAAAATCCTTTGTTATTAGTCTAAGCACAAAATTCTATAGTAGGGTGATTTGAGTAGGAGAGAAAGAGGAATTATAGTTGAGGAAAATCAATGTAGAAAATGTAGTAAAATTTTAAAATTTTCACTGATTCTTATAAACCTTAATCACCTTATTATTTTTGTAGAACATATATTAATCAAGAACATTTAAGTTTTAGAATCATTATTTTTGATTCGCTGCATTTTTTATTCCTTGAATTTGTTGTAGCCGAATCTTCCACCATGCTTCAATCCAAATTCTCTTGCTTTGAATTCACAACAATCACAAACACGTGATTTCTAAGGTTGATCCACACAGGGTAAATCCCGAATTAAGTTTTTCTCTAAATTTGTTCTCTCTTTTGGGAGGAAGTAGAACTAAATCTTTAGGAGAAACTTGTGTGTGAAGGGGCTAAAATATGTAATATTTGGCACTCATCATTTAGATCTTAGGATCACATCCACAACTGTAACATAAGATCACTTATTGACAGGAAAGTAAAACTCTATGTAGGTGTTCTTAATTCGAGTCATGTTCAATAAACTAATTCTCCAATGAGCACCGACATACTTACTTTAGTGTCTACCACATAAGTGACATTGAGATCAGTCACCCTTCCAATTAAGTAAATATAATATATACCAGTCTAACCAAATTACTAACTTCCAATCAGTATCATACGACAAGGAACATTATAGAATAGATGTTTCGTGAATATTAGCTATCATAATTGTGATCTCTTCTTAATCCTGTCTTTATTGCTCTTACTCTATGGACTTAATCATGATAATGTAATTAAATATATATTCATCGTAAATAAAACTTTCCATTAATTATGATAATAATTTGAATAATATTTTTTTACAAATAATATGTCTGGACATCAGCTAATCTCTTAACATGTGTAGGACAATCCAAGATCTTAACATACTTAAAACAGATCTTAACATACTTAAAACTAAGATTCCTACCATTCCACATCTCATATAGTGTCTTAAGTATAGACTTAGAAGGAACTATATTTAATAGATATATGGAAGTTTCCAATGTATAGCCCCATATTGAAATTGGAAGATCATTGTAACTCATAATCCATCACATCATATCCAGTATTTTAGTAGTATTCCCTATAAGCCAATGACATTTGATGTCTAAGAATATTATTTGTAAAACAATCTTATTCAACTTATTATCATAATTAATGGCGAGTTGTATTTATCATGAATATATGTTTAATCACATTTTCATGATTAAGTTCATATAGTAATAGCAATGGAGATAGGATTATGATGAGATCATAATTTTGAAACTTAATCTTCTTGAAAGCTTTTCTCTTAAATGTTCATAGTCATAGGTAACTAATTAGAAATTAATAATCCGGTTAGAATGAAACATACTATGTTTGCTAAATTGAAAGGATGGCTGATATCAATGTCACTTGTGTGGTAGACACTAAAACAAGTATGTGGGTACTCATTGGAGAATGAGTTCACTGAACATGACTCAACTTAAGAACATTTAGAAGGACTTTTACTTGCCTGTAAATTGGTAGTTCTTATATTATAGTTGTACATGTGATCCTTGGACCTAGAGCACCATGGTTATCTTATATAAGACTTATTATGCATTAATGCTATTTTATATGATTTTATTCATGGATCATTAGTAAGTAGTAATTGGGTATAATGAGTTTTATGTGGAGGTATGTGAGTGAACAATAAGGGATATGTTACTCCAAATAAAAAGAGGCAACGTCCTTTGTGATATGCTAATATATAATTCGAGAAGTTCCTTGGTTAAGGCAGCGTGAGAATTAGAAAGGAGTTTTTAATTTCATCATTAGAATTATAATTTTGAGATCTAGACACATATAATCAATGTTAAGGGTTTAATAATAATTTCATAATCTAATTAGCTTAATTGGGATATTGCATGATGGAAGGATTGAGTTACAATATAACTGATAACATAAAGGTTTAAGGTTTCACAACCAAATTCGCACTGACTGTTTAGTCATGATATGTTGCTAGGTGTCACTTCTGATTGTAGAATCCCTAAGAATTAATTAAATAGACAATTAATTAATTCTTACAAAAAGGAGAATCAAAAGGACTTTTAATTCAAAATAATTTGGAAGGGGTTCCAATTGCTATTACATAAAATTATGGCCTATAACTAGATTAGTTTGAACCAAAGGGGTCACACACAGAAGGGGCAATGTGTAATTAATAAATAACTGTAGGGTTTAGTTTACAATTAATGGTTAGCTATACTTAACCTTAGCACTATAAATAGTTTATTAATCTAAAGAATTTTGCTAAAACATTATCCATTCTCCTAGAGATTGAGTTCTTCTTCTTTCGAAAAGAGAGAAGGAATTTAAAGAGAAATCATAATTCGGGATTTGCCCTGTGTGGATTAACTTTGGAGATCACATAAGTTTGTGATTGTTTTGAATTTAAGATGCAAGAGAATTTAGATTTGAGCGTGGTGGAAAGTTTGGCTACAACATAGCGAATCAAAGGTAATGATTCTAAACCTTGTATGTTCTTGATTGTGAGATATTCTATATAAATCATAAGGTGATTAGGGCTTAAAGGAATCAATATGTTTTCTCGATCGATTTCCTTCAAGTACTAGAAAATATTTGATCTTTATATTCTATAGATTCATATTCATTTTCTAAAAGTTAAGTTAGGGTTTATGAAACCTTAGGTCAGGAGAATTCAAGAAAGAGTTCTTGAATTGTTTATTGTCATGTGTTGATAATAAAATTTTATAGATTTTTTTCAAGTGTGTTAAATCAGTAGAGATTGATTATAAACAATTTGGTTGATTAAAATATGAATTTGAATCAAAAATAATTTTTTTGGGAACAAAATTTGACTGAAAACCCGTGGAAAATTTATAAAAATTGAAGGGATAGTTGACTGTTATAGGTTGATAGTCGATTGTGCTCTCACGAACCTGATTAAAAATCAGGCAGAAACTTTGAATAGTCAATTGCCTCTTAGAACCATCGATTGTGCCATTGAAACTTGACATGAATTATTGGAGTGAAACTTCTAGTGTCGAATGTCCAAAGGAACAGTCGACTATGAAGACGTGAAAAATCATATTTTCGGTTTTTGAAAAGTTTTAAGAAATTAGAGTTTGATTTGGAATTGGAACTCCGAAACCCTTATTGCCTTAGAATTATGAATTATGATTAATCAAAAAAAAATAAATCCTATTTGGAATAGGATTAACAAAAGTCTTTGAAAACCTAATACCTATAAAATAATAAAAAATACTTATCTTATTTCCTAGCAAAAACAAAAAATCACATCTTATTAGGTGCCATGCATGCATGAGGCTGGCCTAGTGGTACTTTAATTATATGATTAATGGATTAGATAAGTAGATTATATATCAGTTTTAGAGGTCAAGGAATTGTTTCCAAGAGTAGAGGGAACATCTCAAAGACTAAAGTAAAAACAAAATAAAATAAAAAAGACGAGAAATAAACACATCAAAATCTAAACAAAAACAGTGGAAGAACAGAGAGTTAAGGGATTATTCTATGTTACTTACAGTCGGGTAACCCGATTATCAGAGTCACAAGTAACATGAAACCAAGTACAAGGGTCCACTAAGGTCGGATCCCAGCTTTCTAGTACATTTTTCGGGTCTTTTACAGCTCTTCTCAATGCATACAAAGCAGCCCCTGTTCATTAATTATCACAAAAACTGAAATAATCAAGAAACAGATCTATCATATGAGGATAATAATAATAAAAAAAATATCCAGATGGGAATTCAGTGTATTTTTACCTTCAAAGTTTGCATATGTAGTTGCTAAAGTGAATGAAAGGAGAGCAACAAGAAGAAAAAGATGACACAGATTCAATTTTGCCATTAGCAAATTACTACCTTGGCAGTTGTGGTTTAAATGAGTCAAAATGCTTATGGGTACTTTATGGGAGAGAAAGAGAGAGAGAAAGAAAGGACAGTTTATTACTAACTTTGTATAAAGCATCGAAGCAAGTCTTTGTTCGGGGAATTTATAGAGACCGTAAAAGGACAGCTGGTTTAGCAAACAACTAGAATAAATTATATATATAAAGTCTAAGAACAAGCAATCTTAGAATTAATGCCATAACTAGAATAAATTACATTTAAATTATATATGCAATATGACTGTATATATGTTCAAAGATTGGTGATTATAGACTTAAAGACCAAATAATTGAGTTATATGATTGGTTATTATTCAATGTGATTGCATGTATGGTTGTAATTTTTATGAGTTGGAATATGATACAACTGCTGCCAATGCAACTAATGAAAGGGTAAGACTGCGTGGCCAAAAAGTTGAGCAAGGCTACCGGCAGCAACAAGAACAAAGTTTTAAGGCAGTAAGGAGTAAAGAGGAAGCAGAAGAAACTGGTACTTAACAACTGAGAATGTCTGTAAGACTTCAAGGAAATAAGCCAGCTGCATCTAGATAGCTCAAGCTAAATAGCCAAGTTAGAATAAAAAAGAGTTAGTTATGAGTTAGTGTGAACTATAAACTCTAAAAAAATTGTAACTAACTTGTAGAAGCCTAAACTAAGCTCCTTAGTTAGTCCTAACCCCTACAAATAGGGCTGCACTTCATGTACTTAGACAAAATATATCAAAAATCTGAATCTATTTTCTTTCTTCTTGTTACAATCTTGTAGCAAATTCTTAGAGTTTAGACTTGTACTCGAATCAAGTCAATCTACTAAGCTAGGGAAGGCATCATTGGTACTTTCATTGACTTATCAACCGTCAACATTTCTATTCAAGCCAAGCACTCACAAAGGGCATAAGGAACAAGATCAAAGAATCAGATGGTTACATGGGACAAAGATCTGTAGCTTTAGGCTAAAGCAAGGGAAAAATTCATGGTTGCCATACAACCAATGCAACAAATGCAACAAGATATCAAGAAAATAACCTCTGAAGTAAAAGAATTAAAGGTCAGTGTTAGTAAACCTGACTCTCACACACACTCCTTTCATGACAATCAAGAAGAAGCATTCTACCCAACCTAAAATGCAACACCTTTCAAAAAGATCAAACTGGACTTTCCAAGATTCAGTTCTGGTGATCCTTCTAAGTGGTTGTTCAAGGTAGAACAATACTTCTTGTACCATAAAATCCCATAATTTCAGAAGCCCACAATGGTCTTATTCCATCTGGATGGTCCAACATCAAGTTGGTGTCAATGGATGTACCAAATCAATCAATTTAGGGGCTAAAAAGATTTTATTCATTCTTTGCAAGAAAGATTTGGACCTTCTCTCTTTGATGATCCACAAGGAAATCTGACAAAGCTCATTCAGCACACATCTATACAAGATTATGAGGACAAATTTGAAATATTATTTTCCAAGGTTCCTGGTCTCATTGAACAATTCTTAAAAAGTTGCTTCATTTCAGGACTCAAACCTTCCATCATGAGAGATGTCTTGTTACAAAGACCACTCAATTTATATGAGACAATTAGCATAGCAAGAATGGTGGAAGCTGAAGTGGTAGAAAGGTATTTTTCCACAAGAAGTTGGGGTCCTAAACTAGCGCTATAACCCTTGCCAAGACTGCCAGCACCAAGCACAACTGTCAAGAGACTCACACCCCAAGAATAACAACGAAGAAGGGAGAAATTCCTTTATTTCAACTGTGATGAGAAGTTTAGTCCATGACACAAGTGCAAGAATAAGGGCACACTCTTTTGGTTTGAAGAAATGAATCCATAAGAGGACATTACTCTGAAGGACTATAAGAACCACTACACCTATTGTCCAGGTATTAACACTAATCTTGCTAAAAGTTTTCATGCTTTGATGGGGCATGCATCTCCTCAAAATTTAAGATTAGAAGAGAAGATTGGAGGCCACACCATACAAGTCCTAATAGATGGGGGTAATACACACAATTTAATTTAAGAAATAATTACACACTTCTTGGGATTGACTATTACACCATCACAACACATCAAATTATAAGTAGGAAATGGTAAATACTTGTCTTGTATTAGGATTTTTCATGCTGTAGAAATTTGGTTGCAAGATCACAAATTTAGTATTGACTTCTTTATCATTCATATCCAGGGAACTGAGGCTGTGTTAGGGGTATAATGGTTACAAAATCTAGGTCCTATCACCATTGATTATAGGACTCTAACGATGAAATTCTCATGAGAAGGCAAACTAGTCTTGTTGCAAGGAAAACAAAGACTAGATTATAAGATGGTGGGCTATAGAAAATTGAGGATCTCAATTCTAGCCACACAAACTAGAAGATATTCTAGCCACACAAGCCCTAAGATATTGTCTCCAAACAAGGTGTTTTTCAAAGGGGGAAGTATTGATATAGCTACTGCCAATGCAACTGATGAAAGAGCAAGACTGCATGGCCAGAAAGCTGAGCAAGGTTACTGGTAGGAACAAGAACAAAGTTTCAAGGCAGCAAGGAGTAAAGAGGAAGGAAAAGAAACTGGTGCTCAACAGCTGAGAAGGTTTCTAAGAGATTAAGGAAAGAAGGCAGTTGCATCCGGATAAATTCAACTAAATAGGAAAGTAAGAATCAAGAAAAGTTAGTTATAAGTTAGTGTGAGCTGTAAACTCTAACAAAATTGTAACTAACTTTTTGAAGCCTAAATTGAGCTCCTTAATCAGTCCTAACCCCTATAAATGGGGCTGCACTTCATGTACTTAGACAAAATATATCAAAAATCTAAATCTCTCTTCTCTCTTCTTGTTACAATCATATAGCAAATTATTGGAGTTTAGACTTCTACTCTAATAAAGTCAGTCTACTAAGCTAGGGAAGGCATCAGAATATTAATTCTCTATTTTTGGAAATGTAATTTTAAATGGGGTTTGCATATTCGCCTCTCTTTTATCTTTGGTTATAAAATTTTATCTCCCTTTTATTGTAACTCCTTAAGATTTTGAATCAAGGTTTCTTATAGATTATGTAATGTAATTAGTTAGAATAGTTTGATAGGAATAGATAGGAATTTTACATGTAAGGCTAGAGGATGATCGAGTGGGAAAAGAAGTAATAGAGGCCTATTTGAAAATTATAAGGCTCATTATGTGGGAATTTGTGAAAGATATTATCGAACACTAAATTAAGACTAATGATTCAAGTGCATCATGCATATAATCACCTAGATTCATATTTTATTTGATATTATATAATGCATGGTATGTATGTGATGCATGTTTAATTAAAATGATGAGACTAAAGACCATTTAAACTCTCTCATGAAAGTAATGGCTATTAAGTTTTAACTAAAAGACATTGTGATTGTCTTATCCTAGCCTTCCACCATTGTGGGGATATATGTGTTGACCCCTAACTTGATTTTAATGATAACAAAACAAATTTAGTTAATCTAACCAAATTGTCTAAGTATTTTAGTACTTAAAGGTTTTTATTCAAGGGCATGCACCTCAAGAGAAGACTAAAGAACAAGATTAGAAGCTACTAGGTAGTTTATTATATTGTAAATCTCTCTCTCAAATATATAGCTCTACTTATGGCTCAATAGTTTACAAAATGTTTTTAACAAAATCTTTTAAACATGATCGTAAATTTATAAGTTTTTTTAAAACAAGAAAAAATTGTTTCAAAGGATTCAAATGATTGAATGAATAGTTCAGTTGACTAAATGAAAGAGAGAAATTCAGTCGACTGAATAAAACAATCAGTTGGCTGAATGAAACAATCAGTCGACTGAATTAAGGTCAAGTCTTTCTTGCCTAAACACTCAGTCGACTGAATAAGGGATAGAGAGTTCCATCCTTCTGATCTAGTCGACTGAATGGCTTTTATCTGAAACATTTTTAATTGATTCACTCTACTGAACAATTATCTAGTCGATTGAATGTTCAATAATAATAGAACGACCTATCCCGTGTTTGTAATACCCGTATTCGTAAAGTAAGGGTAAAGAAGTAATTTAATAAATATAACATGGAATTAAAATAATATATTTATGAAAGATTTATTATTGAACAAAATAATTATTTTGAAAAAAAAAACGGACGCGTGGTGGTGTAAAGAAAAAGAAAAAGGAGAAGGAAAATGGAGAAAAAGAAGAAGAAGAAAAAACAACTGGACATGGAGGATAAGAAGAATGAAAAAAAAAAAGGGCCAACACATGTTGGTTGTCGAATATGCATAATTTGAATGTTAGACAACATACTTCATTGGTGGCAGTGTGAATTGGGGGGGGGGGGGGGGGGGCAAGTTAACTGGACACACACACACACATATATATATAAAGTGTTGAGTTTTTGTTTTATTGTTTTTTTAAATCTTACCAAATCCTGTTTGGTTTTCTCCCTTCTTCAATACAAATTACTCTCTTTCTTCAAACACTTAGAGACTAACAGAAAGGTTGAAAGAGTAAAATTTTGAAGGGGTTTACGGGAGAATTTTATAGACAGGCAGAGGAGGCTCTAAGAAAAACAAAAGGTAATAACGTGAGTTTTATATTTTGAAATCTAGCATACATGAAATTTCCCGGAATTCAATGTGGTAATTTTCAAAGGGTTTGAATTATGAAGGAAATGAAGAATAAATTAGAAATTTTAATATAAATATTATGTCAAGTGTTGACGATCAGCAACCGGGAGAAATTACTTAGAGGAGCAAGAAAGGCAAGAAGGTGATCCATGGGTAGCTCTAAGTGCTACATGGTGAGTTAGTTTTACTTTAAGTAATCAAGATAAATATGAAATATATAGTGATAGTATTTGAATAAATCATTAACTTATGATTTGGTGATAGATGAAAGTTGGTTGATAGGTATGATAGGAATAGTGGATGTCTAGAGAATTATTTTATGAGAAATAATATTATTGGAATAATGAATTGATTTAATAATAAAGGCGATAAGTGAAATTCTTGACGAGCTATGGTTGATGATTTGATATGATTTATGAGGAGAGGAATTTAATGTAATTTTTCAAATAATAATTTGAGAATAATCAGGATAGCTAATTTGAATGTTTGAAGAAATGCTTGTTTTTATATTATTGTTCATATACATGTTTCATATCATTATTCATATGCATATTTATGAAATAAAAGAACTGGGAAGGCAGCCGGTCTAAATGAAATAAAAGAACCGGGAAGGCAGTTGTAATACCCGTATTTGTAAAGTAATGGCAAAGAAGAAATTTAATAAATACGACATGAAATTAAAATAATATATTTACACGAAAGATTTAGGATTGGATAAAATAATTCTTTTGAAAAAAAGGGATGCGTGGGGGCGTACTTACAAAGAACTAGAAAAGGAAAAAAGAAGAAAGAAAAAAAAATGAAGGAAAAAAATATAAAAAAAAATAATTATTATTCTAGATGCCCAGGTCCAGTAAGAAGAACGAAAAAAAAAAGGGAAGGAAAAAATAAAAGTGTTCAAAATATAAGTCAACAAAAGTTGGCAGCAGGTGGCAGCACCTGCTGCCAAGCAAAACAAAGGAAATGCAAAGTTTCAAATGAAATTCTGCAAGTCTTGCACGTTTCATGAAACGTGGAGACAGTGGAGACTGTGTAAGGGGGGTTAAAGACAGATGGAGGAAGCATTTGAGGCTTCCGACAGTTTTAAGCAGCAAGCTTGTATATATATATACACACTTATGTGAAATCTATTTACAGATTTCATGTAGTTTCTTTCAATTGCTTGTTTTTCTCAAAACACTTGAGGATCCAAAGAAATGCTAAAAGAGGAAAATTTTGAAGGGATTAACTACGGAATTTCATAGAGAATCAGGAAAAGCTATCAGAAAAACAGAAGGTAATAATATAATGTTTATTTTTGAATTTCTGACATTTATAAAATTTCCCTGAAGTCAAAGTGAAAATTTTCAAAGGGTGTGGTTTATAACTAATTGAAGAATAAATTATAAATTTAATATAAATATGATATCAGGTGTTGACGAGCTATAACCGGGGGAAAGTTCTTAGAAGAACGAGATAGGCAAGGAGGTGATCCATGGGTAGCTTTAGTGCTACGTGGTGAGTTGGATTTACTCTAAGTAATCTAAATAAAAATGAAAAATCTAGTGATAATATTAGATTAAATTATTAGCTTATGTTTTGGTGATAGATGCAGATTTGGTGGATAGATATTATATGAATATTGGACACGCAGAGAATTATTATGTGAAAAGAAATATTATTAGAATAATGGGTTGATTTAATAATAATAGTGATAAGTGAAATTCTTGATGAGCTATGGTTGATATTTTGATATGAATTATGAGGAGATGAGATCTGAATAATGTATCTCCCCTATTAAGGGTTGATGATCGATGTAAACAATTGTAGTTGTATTATTTTTATTGTTGCATATATGTGTCGTGCTGGGATTTCACCGTCTCAGGGGTGGTCAACTCGGGATGGGTCGTTCCAATTTTGGTATCAGAGCATTAGATTTTATGATTCTGTAGACTGCATAAAAAGTAAGAAAGTGGAATATTAAAACAAATTATATTCTAATGAATAGTTTGAGGATGACACGTGGACGTACTAGAGCTATAGTTAGAGTTGTTGATTTGAAAGGGCGTGATAGGCCCCCAATATTTTGACAAGTCGAGGTTGAGTCTGAATATGTGGTTCTTAGAAGGGAACATGTTGATAATATAATTGATATTAGTAAAGGTGTGAGAGAATCTTAAGTTGAAAGAGATGAGCTCAGATAAGCTCTTACACATGCTCTTGAGAAAATGAATGTAACAAATGATAGAGTTGATAGCCTATAACATAGACTTGATGAACAGGCTAGAGCAATACCTGAGGTTGTTGTAAATCCAATAATGGTAAATGTTCAAAAGAGGAAAAGTGAGTTTATGCATAAGATGCACAGAGATTATTTTGTTAGATATATTAAGTCGAATGCCTTGTTGTTTAAAGGATCTATGAATCTTTTTAAGCTTGGGTTTTAGGTGAAATATGTAGAGAGATTATTTGGTATTTTACTAGTAACTGACAAGCAGAGGGTTGCCTTTGCTTCATTTGAGTTAGAAGGAGAAGCTTTGGAATGGTGGGAGGATACTCTTCCCACAGTAAATGCATATGTTGATAGACCCTGATAACTGCTTAAATATTCATATTTAAGCCCCTTTATCTATATTTGTTAACATCTTAGTTTGTGTTATTTCATCCTATTTTATCTCATTTATGTGTTTACTGTGTTTTTCTAGGGTATTATATGTTTAGCTTAGGAATTTGTTACTTTGAGTTGTTTTTCGTTGTTTTACAGGTTCACAAGCACTTAGAAAGAAGTTTCACTAAATTGCCAGAATTGTCCATACAAATCAGTCATTTTTTACAGATTAAATTGTATTGATTCAGGAAGAACCAGAAGATGAGCCATATATGCTAGAAAGATCCAGATGTTTATTTTATGGAGAATTTTACGGCTCATAAAAATGATTTTTCTAGAGAAAGTTATGGCAGTTTTAGTTGACAAAGGTTAGGCTATGCACCATGCTGCGCTCGAGCACACATGACTGTGATCGAGCGCACCCACGACATCCCA
Source organism: Bretschneidera sinensis (assembly GCA_023935145.1). Lineage (NCBI taxonomy): Eukaryota > Viridiplantae > Streptophyta > Magnoliopsida > Brassicales > Akaniaceae > Bretschneidera > Bretschneidera sinensis. Next base: position 75,438,267 of record CM043703.1, on the reverse strand, counting down.
CATCGATTCAAAACACTTTGCAGTGCACCTGCACTCAAGCACACTCTCGCAGTATCCCACATCGGATTAGAAACACATTGCACTCGTGAAGTTGCTCTATAAAAGCCCAACCTTATTTTATCAATCAGGGTGCAATCTTCAAGGCTTTGCTACTAAACAGTGTGCAGTCTGGAGGACTTTGCTACCACTCGGAGCAATCTGGAGTGCTTTTGGGAGCAATATGGGGAATCTCCACTACCAAGCAGAGATGCTCATGAAGAGTTCAAATTTTCCCTTGAGATTTTTGTTGTCCATTATATTTATGTGTAACTAAATTCTCAAGTGGGACTAGGGATGAACTTGCACAGTTGACGGTATTTTTGTTTATTTTTAATTTATGTATTTGATCTTTAATTATTAAAACTCTTTTGTTTTATCATTCGCAATTTATTAGTGATGTTTTCTTTTTCGAATAGTCATAGAATTTATTTTGTTATGGATTCAGTCATGCTTTTTCTATTGAATGGATTAGCTCTTTGATTATGCTGGGATCAATTACTTATCTATTTTGACTTAGTTCTTTGTTGCAATATCACTTTCTGAGTATATTGTCGTCATTGGATTTTCTCAATAGTGATAATAATTTACGTATTTTAAAAGTGGTGAATGATATTTCAAAGGGTTACATTTGGTTTAATCTTGGTTCATAAATCTACACCTTCCGATTGGGAATTTTGGAATTGAGTTCCCAATTGAGTTATTCATTGAATTAAGAATAATTAAAATACCAGATTTGTGCAAGGGATTCCCGACACTTTACTATTTCACTTTACTTTGTTTTAAATTGGCATTTACATTCAATCTTTGTTCTCCATTAATCACTTGATATTTTTCTTTAGTTTCTTTGTACCTGCTACTATTCTTTTAATTTGTCTCCCTGTGGAATCGACACCCCAAAGCTATACTATAACTACCGCGTTATTCTTTGGGCGTAAACAAATTTTGGCGCCGTTGCTGGGGAGACGGTAGAAGAATTGCTAGATAGCTTTTCTTTTCAGAAGTTTGTAAATGTGGTAACTTTGTTCCTTCTTTTAGCTTGCTGCATTAATTTCTTTTTTCTCTTCTTTCTTTTTATAGTGTTATTATTATTATTTTGTGACCTTGCATGCCCAGATATAGAGATTTTTAGGTAGATTTTCTTGTAAGCCTGTGCTAGAGCCAGAACCAAACTTTTAGATCCTTTATTTGACAATCCATCTAGTCATGAAGAAATGAGTGAACACGGAGATCAACCTACTAAGACCCTTCAGGATTACCTCCATCCTACACGTATAGCCACACCATCACGCATCATGTTTCCAGCTAATACTCACCAACTGGATTTTAAAACAAGGATGATATAGTTACTCCCTACATTTCATGGCTTGGAAAATGAAAACCCATATATGCACATTAGGGAGTTTGAGGAAGTAGTTACAACTTTTCGTAGTCAAAATGCAACTGATGACATTGTGAGACTTAAGTTCTTTCCCTTCTCTTTGAAGGATAAAGCTAAGAGTTGGTTATACTCACTGAGACTATGATCTATTGGGTCATGGAATGAGATGATTAAAGTTTTCTTTAATAAATACTTTACCCAACATAAGACCAACGCTTTAAAAAGGCAAATCTCCACCTTTACACAAAAGGACAGTGAGACTTTGTATCAGTCTTGGGAGAGATTTAAGGAGTTGTTGACTATGTGTCCTCACCATGGGTATGAGAATTGGCTCTTAGTGAGTATTTTTATGAGAGACTTACATATAGAGAGTGCCAATTTGTGGATATGATGTGTAATGGCGAGTTCTTACAGAAATATCCTAATGAGGCCATAGAATACCTAATTGAGCTTTCTGAAAAAGCTCACACTTGGACTGGACCTAGTGCTATTGAAAGCACAAATAGGTCACGACCTGTAGGGAACCCAAATGGTGATGGAATTTACCATCTTAGAGAAGAGGATAGCCTAAAGGCTAAGGTTGAGATGCTCATTAGGGAGCTAGATGTGTTAAAGACTAAGGGCTTAAAGCCAACACACGTGGCTAATCATGCAGAGTCTTTCGGACTATGTTTTGTGTGTGGCCAGGTAGATCATCTCGCCCAAGAGTTTCCCACATTTGCTGAGATGAGAGGGATGTATGAGGAACAATGTAATGCCTTAGGCATGTACAAGAAGCCTTTTTCACCTTTCTCTGATACCTATAATCCAGGGTGGCACAATCACCACAATTTTAGCTGGAAACCTTAAAACCAACCGCCTGCACAACCCCCTAAATCACATCTTGCACCATATCATGCACCTACATCTTCTAGGAGTCCTTTAGAAGATACTTTGCAGGCTTTTATTGAGGCACATGGTAAGACTAACCAAAGATTTGAAGCATTGATTACGCAGGCTATTGAAGAAAATAAGGAGATAAAGAGCCAAGTATATAAATTGATGAGCTGTTTGAGTGTGAATGAACGAGGTAAGCTCCCTTCTCATGCTCAATCAACACCCCATGATCAACACATGACACATGTGAATTCCATTGTGACACGAAGTGGTAAGTCATTACACATCCCAACAACGAACAAATCAGAGGATGTAGAAAAGGGTCAAGATAGTAGTGATGCCGAGCTGCCCAAGGAACCTGAGGTGATAAAGAGTTATGTTAAGGTACCATTCCCTCAAGCTTTAAAATCAAGCAAGCGAACTCTGGATTATGAACCACTGGCATGGCAACCAAAGTTTGAGGAGTTGCCTAAGAACAGTGAAAAACAAATTCCTTCAAGTGTGAAAGCACCCAAAGTTGAATTGAAGCAATTGCCAGAGCATCTAACTTATGCTTATCTGGGAGAGTAAGATAGTCTAGCTGAAGACATAAAACTTAGCGCTCATGGGAGGCATCTCACAACATATCCTTTTATTTTTATTGTTTTTCATATTTCTTTTTCTTGTTTATTATTAGTATTTTGTTGTTTTCCAGTATTACCTTCGTATTTCCTTTTCAGGGACAAATATGCGCATCAGTTCAAGTTTGGGGGTGTGCTATGAGCCATGCAAGCCCAGCTAGTTCTCCATCTCCCAGGTCAGCTCTTTCAATGTTGTTCACACATTGGGAACAATGTGTAATTTAAGTTTAGGGGTACGAGAGACACATTCACACACACTTTGTCCTAGCTTTTTTTATTATTTATTAAAGAGAAGATAAATGCATGCTCATGTTATTTTGAAATTTTGGTTGATCTAAACAAATATTGTGATGTGATGTCATTGGCGAGCTTATAATCTTGAACACATGATTTGATGATAGAGTTTTAAAATTTTGTTACTTACTTTAAGCATTTGAGAATTCACATGTTTGATCTAATCTGACACGAGCACATTAGCACAAAATAGTGTGAGGTATGACATGTGAGTTTAATGTGTATGTTTCCATGACTCAACTGAAATTGGATGACTTGTTGGATAAATACTTTGAAAAAAAAATTGGAACAAAAACAGAAAAATGCTCATGATGATCATTAATAAAATTTTCGCTGAGTAACTGGACCTCTTGCCTCAGTAAACAGTGAATGTTCACGTCAAAAGGTGGGAATTTTATTCATAGTGATCATTGAGAAAATTTTCGCTGAGTAACTGAACCTCTTGCCTGAGTAAGCAGTGAGTGTTCACATTAAAAGGTGGGAATTTTGCTTGGTAGCATTAAGGCCAGTTTACGTTCGTAGCCTTTTTGACTTGAGTTAGTATGTCCTTAGGGGTGTCTTTACACCTAATGCCCTAAAACCATCTGGTTTGGGAGTCACTGACTCAACACTAGCTATATAGGTCAATTAGAAGCTTAAGGGAACTAAACATAGCAAAGCCTTATAATAAAAGAGAGAAGAAAATAAAACTATGCCATCAGTGTTCATTCTGATGGGAAATTCTTTGAATCTTAAGACATGGAGACATTACGCATTAAAGTTATTTGGAAGCCTCATTGTTATATGCTAATTCACTTTACACTGAGTCAGACTTGTGATGCCTTAGCCTGCCTTTTGTAAGTAATTAGATTTTAAAATTCCTATTCATTGCGAAGATGGGTTTACATTTTAAGCTTGCTCATGACTAAATATCATGGTTTTGTGTGAGGCTTAAATTTTAGGATATCATGAATGATGAATTTTTCTTTATGTTCTTTGTTTTTTTCATTTAGTTTTTAGTTTCGTATCGCTAAGGGACTAGCAACATGTAAGTTTAGGGGTGTGATAAGTGCTTAAATATTTATATTTAAACCCATTTATTTATATTTGTTAAGCTCTTATTTTGTGTTATTTCATCCTATTTTATCTCATTTCTGTGTTTAATGTGTTTTTCTAGGGTGTTATATGTTTAGTTTATGAATTTGTTACTTTGAGTTGTTTTTCCTTGTTTTACAGGTTCACAAGCACTTAGAAAGAAGTTTCACTAAATTTCTAGAATTGTTCATACAGATCAGTCATTTTTGCAAATTAAATAGTATTGATTCAGGAAGAGCAAAGAGATAAGCCATATATTCGAGAAAGATCTGGATGTCTATTTTCTATAGAATTTTACGACTCATAAAAATGATTTTTCTAGAGAAAGTTATGGCAGTTTTAGTAAACAAAGGTCAGGCAGTGCACCATGCTGCGCTTGAGCGCACAAGACTGTGATCGAGCGCTGATAGGAGCTTAAATATTCATATTTAAGCCCCTTAATTTACATTTGTTAAGCCCTAGTTTATGTTATTTTAGTCCATTTTACTTCATTTATGTGTTCTACATGGTTTTTATAGGTCTATGAAGAAAATTAAACATTTTGGAAGCTTTTGCAGCTTAAAAGGAAGAAAACTGTAAAACCTCGAGCAGATACTGTCTGGAGTGCGATCGAGTGCACCAGGAAGGGCGATCGAGCGCAACCTTGCGATTGAGCGCACTCTACTCACGATCGAGCGCACATGTACGGGTGTGAACAGTAAAACAGCATAATCAGTTTTGGAAATAAAGGAGTTTTATGTTTTAGGAAAGTTTAGGGTTCCTGAGCCTTCTAGGATTATTCACCCCCTATAAATACACTTGTAAAACACACACAATGGAGATCATCTAATCCTTTCTTTTATCTTTCAACCTTCTCTTAGTTTTAGTTTAGTTTTAGGTCGGGAGGCTGGAGGCCAGAAGGAGACCGTGGAGAGGAATTGACGACTCTTCTCTCGGGTTTCTTCTTTCCTTTATTTTTATTATGTGTACTTAAACTTTTAGTAAGGGCTTGGTTGAAGCCCTAATTATATTTACTCAATAAATCAGAATTGGTTCCTTTGCGATATTTGTGTTGTGATGCTTAACTTGATTAATATTTGTTTTTATTTAAATTCCTCATATGTGTGTGTCTGATCAACGTATGCATGTGGTATGGATTAGTTAGTAGATACCATGCCCTAGGTCTCATGTGGTTGTCGATTTCCAAAGATCTTATGCTTTCTTAAGGAACAAATCAGTAGATACCGTGCTGAATCCCTTAAGAAAGAGAAGAGTTATAGTAGATACCATGCCTAACTTGTTGCTTAGGAAAATCAACAGCTTAAGTAGTAGATACCATGCCTTTAGGTTGACAAATATTAGGTATACATGGCATGATTAAAGCATTGGCATACTGTTATATTATGTTAGCATAATTAGTGGTGGATATCAAGTCCCTACGCCTTTATCTTTATTATTTTATCTTTATCAAAATCAACTCTTTTATTATTTCTATCTTTTTACATTGCGAATATAATTCTAAAACGAAATTCACCAATCCCTGTGGAGATGATCTTGCTTTTGCACACTATACTACTAAAGTTGACCTTGTGCACTTGCAAGTAAAACAAGTTCGATTATTTACCCACTTATTTTGGTAGATAATCGCGCAACAAATTTTTGGCGCAGTTGCCGGGGATTGTGCTAAATTTCTTTTTGGAATTATTTTCGTTAGTTTTTTTATTATTTTATATTATTCCGTTATGTTTTATTTTTATTTTTAACAAAAATCAGATTTATTCCTTCTTTTCATTTTCCATTTTTGTTCAGGTGTGCAGAGGAGGAGTTTTTGTCCTCATTGCAATCGAGCGCACCCCTTGGGGCGATCGAGCGCAATCCCAGTGTGATCGATCGTTGTTCTTGGTGCGCTCGAGTACAAAAGCTCCAGAGAATACCCGAGAAGCAGTACTGAAACTGTTACACTAAAGTTTTTCAACTAATTCAATCGAGGGAGAAGCAACAATGGCGAAAGCTAGATATGCTTGTCTAGATGCTATGAAGAGGAAGCTAGATATACTCATAAATGCCATGACTACTCAAAACATCTCACCTAGTCCACGAGCCAAACAATTCCAGATATGTGCTATATGTTCTCGTTTTGATCACACTACTGACACTTGCCCTTTATATTCATCTGTAGATCGAGAGCAAGCAAATTATGTGGGACCAAACAACTACAACATATATGCAAATACCTATAATCATGGATGGAGGAACCACCCCAACTTTGCAAGGAACTCCCAACTAGCAGCCCAAACAGTTTCGGAATCAAAGACAAATGACCTAGAGAGTCTTGTGATGCAGTTTGCAACTCAGCAACAATAATTGATGACCTCACAAGATCAGTTTATGGCAGAGGAAAGGAAATTTCAAACTGAGATAAGACAAACCACTGCACAGCATGAACAAGCCATTCAAATATTGGGAGTACAAGTGCGGCAATTGGCTAAAAAGCTAAGTGAACGAAAGTAAGGTGTTGTTGAGCAAGTTTTTCATCACATTGATCCATTGGAGACCACTCTCACCCATTATTTCAAAGGATCAGATATTGATCCAAAATCTGAAGATGTTACTGATGACATCATTGAAAGTATGCACCTTCTAGCGGCCCCTCCAAAGCATCCAAGTAAGTACATCGATCCATTTGACTCTCATGTGCTTACTAATACTATTTTCCCTTTTATTGTACAGGCACCTAACTTGGAATTCAAGCAGTTGTTAGAGCACTTACCTTATGCTTATATGGGAGAGAATAAGACACTTCCTATGCTAGCTGCTGCCAATCTTAGTTTTGGGAAAAAATAAGGCTTGGTCCGGCTGAAAACGTTAAACTTAGCGCTCATAGGAGACACCCCAGACTTATCCTTTTCACTTTAGTATTTTTATTTTGTTTATATTTATATTTACATATCTAGTATTTATATTTCTTGTTTTCCATAACAACATTTATTTTTCTTTGTCAGGTACTTAGTGCGTGCATCCAGTTCAAGTTTGGGAGCGTGTTACAAGCAAAGCAAGCAACCTAGTTCTCCATCTCCCAGGTCAGATCTTTCTATGCCATACACATTGGGGACAATGTGTATTTTAAGTTTGGGGGTAGTGGGAGATACTATATACTATCACACACACACTTGAAACACATGCACACACTAAGTCCTAGTTTTTTTTAGGAAGATAAATGCATGTTCTTTTGGTAAACAAAAATTTTGGTTGATTTAAAAATTTGGTAACACTTCATTAGTAAGCTTAAAAGCTAGAACACATAGTCTTGCAATGGAAATTTTACAAAGTTTAGTTACCTACCTCAAGGCACCTAAGAATTCACGAGTTTGATCCAAATTTGCACAAGCACATTTAACACGCATTTGTGTGGGGTATGACATATAATTCTCTTGTATATGTTTTCATAATCTAACTGTAATCGGATAACTTTGGCATAAGAAAAATAAAGAAGAAAAAAATAAAGAAAAATGTTCGTCATGCAAAAAATGATCAAAAAGCTTTCCACTGAGTAACTGGGCCTCTTGCCTCAGTAAGCATTGAGTGTTCACGTCAAAAGGTGAGAATTTCATTTAGAAGCATTAAAACTTGTTAGTTCCGTAGCCTTTTTGATTCGAGTTAGTAAGTCCTTAGGGGTGTATTTACACCTAATGCCTTAAAACAATATGGTTTGGGAGTCATTGGCTAAACACTCGTTACAAGGGTCAAATAGAAAGCTCGATGGAACTCAACATGGCAAAGATCACCTGATGAAAGAAAAAGAAAGAATAAGCAAGTATTATGCCATTTTTGTTCTCTTTGATAAGGAATTCGATAAAAGTTTGAGCATCGAAACTCTATACACTAAAATTATGTGGAAGCCCCATCTTATATGTGCTAATTCATCACACACAAATCAAACTTGCGATGCCTTAAGCCAACCTTAGGTAAGTAACATGAACTTTTGAAAATCCTTTTTCAATACAAAAACGTGTTTTTATTATAAGCTTACTCATGAATGGTTATCATAGTTTTATGCACAACCCAAATCTTTGAGTATCATGGAAATGAATTTATCTTTAATTTTGTTCTTCATTTAGTTTTTAGTTTTGTATTACTAAGGGACTAGCAATATATAAGTTTGGAGGTGTGATAGGAGCTTAAATATTCATATTTAAGCCCCTTAATTTACATTTGTTAAGCCTTAGTTTATGTTATTTTAGTCCATTTTACTTCATTTCTGTGTTCTACATGGTTTTATAGGTCTATGAAGAAAAGGAAGCATTTTGGAGCTTAAAAGGAAGAAAACTGGAAAACCTCGAGCAGATACTGTCTAGAGTGCGATCGAGCGCACCAGGAAGGGCGATCAAGCACACCAGGAAGGGCGATCGAGTGCAACCTTGCGATCGAGCACACATGTATGGGCGTGAACAGTAAAGCAGCAGAATCAGTTTTGGAAATAAATGAGTTTTATGTTTTAGGAAAGTTTAGGGTTCCTGAGCCTTCTAGGATTATTCACCCCCTATAAATACACCTGTAAAACACACACAATGGAGATCATCTAATCCCTTCTTTTATCTTTTAACCTTCTTTTAGTTTTAGTTTAGTTTCAGGTCGGGAGGCCGGAGGCCAGAAGGAGACCATGGAGAGGAATTGACGACTCTTCTCTCGGGTTTTTTCTTTCCTTTATTTTTATTACGTATACTTAAACTTTTAGTAAAGGCTTGGTTGAAGCCCTAATTATATTTACTCAATAAATCAGTATTGGTGCCTTTGCGATATTTGTGTTGTGATGCTTAACTTGATTAATGCTTGTTTTTATTTAAATTCCTCATATTTGTGTGTCTGATCAACGTATGCATGTGGTATGGATTAGTTAGCTGAATCAATTTGGATGACCGAGTCTTGGGTTCAACAATAGTAACAAAAGATATCCACGCTGGATTCTTGGGTTAATCAACATGGGAAATCAGGAGTAGATGCCATGCCCTAGGTCTCATGTGGTTGTCGATTTCCACAGATCTTATGCTCTCTTAAGGAACAACTCAGTAGATACCGTGCTGAATCCCTTAAGAAAGAGAAGAGTTATAGTAGATACCATGCCTAACTTGTTGCTTAGGAAAATCAACAGCTTAAGTAGTAGATACCATGCCTTTAGGTTGACAAATATTAGGTATACATGGCATGATTAAAGCATTGGCATACTGTTATATTATGTTAGCATAATTAGTGGTGGATATCAAGTCCCTACGCCTTTATCTTTATTATTTTATCTTTATCAAAATCAACTCTTTTATTATTTCTATCTTTTTACATTGCGAATATAATTCTAAAATGAAATTCACCAATCCCTGTGGAGATGATCTTGCTTTCGCACACTATACTACTAAAGTTGACCTTGTGCACTTGCAAGTAAAACAAGTTCGATTATTTACCCATTTATTTAGGTAGATAATCGCGCAACAAGCGCACCATTAACATGCCACATCGATTCGAAACACTTTGCAGTGCACCTGGGCTCGAGTGCACCAGGCTGCGATCGAGCACACTCGCGCAGTATCCCACATCAGATTAGAAACATATTGAACTCGTGGAGTTTCCCTATAAAAGCCCCACCTCACTTCATCAATCTGGGTGCAATCTCCAAGGCTTTGCTACCAAATAGTATGAAGTCTGGAGGACTTTGCTACCACTCGGAGCAATCTGGAGGGCTTTTGGGTGCAATCTGGTGAATTTCCACTACCAAGCGGGGATGCTCACGAAGAGTTCAAATTTTCCCTTGAGATTTTGGTTGTCCATTATATTTATGGGTAACTAAATTCTTAAGTAGGGCTAGGGATGAACTTGCACATTTAACGGTATTTTTGTTTATTTTTAATTTATGTATTTGATCTTTAATTATTAAAAATCTTTTTTTATTATTCGCAATTTATTAGTGATGTTTTCTTTTCCGAATCGTCATAAAGTTTATTCTGTTTATAGATTCAGTCATGATTTTTCTATTAAATGGATTAGCTCTTTGATTATGCTGGGATCAATTATTTATCTATATTGATTAAGTTCTTTGTTGCAGTATTGTTTCCTGAGTATATTGTCGTCGTTGGATTTTCTCAATGGTGATAATAATTTACGTATTTTAAAATTGGTGTGATATTTCAGAGGGTTACATTTGGTTTAATTTTGGTTTATAAATCTACACCTTCCGATTGAGAATTTTGGAATTGAGTTCCCAATTGAGTTATTCAATGAATTAAGAATAATTAAAATACCAGATTTGTGTAAGGGATTCCTGACACTTTACTGTTTCACTTTACTTTGTTTTAAATTGGCATTTACAATCAATCTTTGTTCTCTATTAATCACTTGATACTTTTCTTTAGTTTCTTTGTACCTTCTACTATTCTTTTAATTTGTCTCTCTGTGGAATCGACACCCCAAAGCTATGCTACAACTACCGTATTATTCTTTCGGCATAATTAGACCCTTAACCTGGAATAGGTTTAAGGAAGTTTTCCTTGATAAATAATTTCCTTATACCTTTAGAGCCCAACAAGATAGAGATTTTATTTATTTGAGGCAAATGTGTTGACTATGGCTCAGTATTATAACAGATTGATCGTCTTGTCAATGGTTGTACCAGAAATGGTAGACTTAGAGGAGAAGAAGTGTAAGAGGTTGAAAGATGAACTATGTTTTAAGATTTCATCAAAACTATCTTACATTAGGCATATTAATTATGTCAGGTTGGTGGATATAGCACTTCAGATTGAGAAAGATTTTATGGAGTTTAAGGGAAAGAGAAAGAGTGGTTAAAAAGACTTAGACATGAAGGTTCTAAAAGTAGTGGGAGAATAAGTGTTCAAGGTGAGAGACCACCCCAGATAAGGCGTTCCTTGTCACAAGGAATAGTAGTATAGAGTCAGAGGCAAGCAGGATCTGTTGCTTTTATAGCTCAAGTAATATTGGTTGGACCCCTAGATTTGAGAGATAGGTTATGGGAACTGGAAGTTATAGTAAAGGTGGGAGTGTACTACCTAGAGGATGTGATAACGTGATAGAAATACTAGAATGTGTTACAGATGTAATCTAATAAGATATTTATCCCAAAATTGTCCTAATTTGAGGTGCCTTGTATGTAGAAAAGGTGGACATATCAATGTTGGTTAATCCTAGTGCAACTCATTCTTTTGCATCTAATGTATTTATGAAGTTTATTGATGCATGTATTAGTCCTTTGATGCATAATAGTATTGTTGAAGTTCCCATTAGAGATAGAATGATAATCATAAATGTTTACAAGGGTTGTGTGATTTGTATCAGTAATAGAGAATCTGAAGCTGATTTATTATCTTTGAATATAGTTGATTGTTTTAGAAAGAATATAGTATTCAAGATATGGACATGAAAAGTTTAACTTTCAAGAGGAACATAAAATACTCTCGAACTATCTTATTTTGCTTGGACTACTAGTAGATGATTGAAGAAGGGTTGTGAGGAGTATTTGGCATACATATTGGATTCTAAAAAGAAAAATAGGAAGTTAGAAGAAATCTTAGTGGTGAAAGATTATTCAAATGTATTTCTTGATGAGTTGCCTAATTTACCTTTCAGTAGAGAGATTGAGTTTTCATGGATGTGATTCTGGTTTTTCAACCTATTTCAATAGCACTCTACATAATAAGACCTGTTGAATTGAGAGAACTGAAGGTTCAGCTTTAATAATTGTTAGAAAAATAATTTATTTGACCAAGTGTATCACCATGAAGAGCCATTGTATTGTTTGTGAAGAAGAAATATGGAACGATAAGATTATGTATAGATTACAGATAGCTGAATAAAATAACTATTAAGAAAAAAAATTATCTTTTATCTAGAATGGATGATTTGTTTGAATTTTAGTAGAGAGCGAGGGTGTTTTCAAAAATAGACTTGAGATCAGGTTATCATCAATTGAGGATAGAGAAGGGAGACATGCCTAAGACTGCTTTTAGGACACGTTATGGTCATAAGTTTCTTGTGATGTCATTTAGATTGATTAACGCTCCAGCAACATTCATGGACTTGATGAATAAAATGTTTAACTCATTTCTTGATAATCTTGTGGTTGTGATCATTGATAACATCTTCGTGTATTCTAAGACTAAGGAAGAGAATGTAAAATATTTAGATATTGTGTTGGAGATTTTGATAAAAGAGAGATTGTATGCTATAATTTTCTAAATGTGAATTTTGGCTGAATGAGATAACTTTCTTGGGGCATGTAATATCTGGAAATGGCATAACAGTTGATTCACAAAAGGTAGAGGCAGTGTAAAGTTAGGAGAGAACAGCTAATGTGACTGAGATTAGAATCTTCTTGGGGTTAACTAGTTGTTATAGAAGATTCTTTCAGAATTTTTATATTATTATAATACTGTTGACTAGATTGACCAAAAAAGAGTTGAGATTTGTATGGCGTGGGAAGTGTGAGAAAATTTTCCAATTATTAAAGGAGAAATTGACTACAGCTATAGTATTGGTGCTTCCTTCTGGTGATGAAAGATTTGTGGTGTATAGTGATGTGTTGCATCAATGGTTGGGATGTGTGTTGATGTAACATGGGAAAGCTATGGCCTATACTTCTAGGCAATTAAAGAATCATGATAGAAATTACCCCACCCATAGCTTAGAGTTAGCTGCCATAGTGTTTACTTTAAAGATTGGAGACATCATCTGTGTAGAGTCACTTGTGAGATATTTATTGATCATAAGAGTTTGACATACTTACCTACCTAAAGAGAGTTGAATTTGAGGCAAAGATGGTGAATGGAGTTTATTAGTGACAATGATTGTACAATTCACTATCATCTAGAAAAGGCGAAAATGATAGCTGATGCATTGAGTAGAAAATCTACAAGAAGTTTGACTGCTATTGAAAGTCATGACGTGTAATTGATGATAGATTAAGAGAGATAAGAATGAAGTTGAATATCAGAGATATAGGATCAATGTTAACAAATATGGTTGTACAGTCATCCACAGTAAAATGCTTGTTAAAGATGCAAGGTGGAGATAAAAAGATAGAAAAGATTAAGCATTGAGTGTTTACTAGAAAGCAATATGAGCTCAAAATTTGAAGTGAGGGTATTTTGGTATTGGAACATAGGATTTGTGTTCCCAATGATGCAGAGTTGAGAAAGAAGATATTGAAAGAGGTATATGATGATGCATATTAGATGCACCTAAGTAACAATAAGATGTATAGAGGGTTGAGACAAAATTACTAGTGGTCAGGATTGATGAGGGATGTAGCTTAATATATTTCTAGATGTTTGGTTTGTCAATAAGTGAAGTTAGAGAATAAACATCCGGGAGGCCTACTACAGCCTCTTCCTGTGCTTGAATGGCCATAGAAAAATGTGAGTATGGATTTTATTTCTGGATTTACCCATACTCAGAGAGTTCACGACACAGTGCAAGTGATAGTAGATAGACTTTTTAAGTCATTTCAATTTCTTCCAATTAAAACTAATTTGAATCCTAAAAAGTTGGCTGAACTGTATGTAGCTGAGATTATGAGGTGGTATGGAGTACTACTGAGTATAGTGTCATTTAGAGATGCTAAATTTACTTCTTGGTTTTGGAAAGGCTTTTAGAAAGCCATGTGTACATAGTTTCAGTTTATTACAACTTTTCATCCTCAAACAATTGAACCAACAAAAAGGATTATTAGAGTACTAGAAGATATGTTAAGGGCAAATGTGATGAGTTTCTAAGTAAGTTGGGATGTTTACTTGCCCTTGATTGAATTTGCTTATAATAATCAGTATCAAACTAGTATTGGGATGACACCATTTGAGGCCTTATATGGTCGGAGGTGCAGAACTCCAGTATCCTGGGAAGAAGTTGGAGAGAGAAAGATATTTGGTCCATAAATTATTGAGTTAGCAACTGAGAGGATCAAATTAGTTAGAGAGAACCGTAAAGTAGCACAGAGTAGACCGAATAGCTATGCTGATAATAGAAGAAGACCTCTTGAATTTCAAGTAGGTGATTGGGTGTAATTAAAAATATCTTCATGGAAAGGTGTGCTGAGGGTCAAAAGAAAGGAAAATTGAGTCCGAAGTATGTGGGACCCTATGAGGTTATTGAGAAAGTCGGGCTAGTTGCGAATAGCCTGGATTTGCCCCCAAAGTTGAAGTAGTTATATAACATATTTCACGTTTCACTTTTGCGGAAATGCTTACATGATGAATCTCATAATATTTCAAGTCAAGCAGTAGAAAGTCAAGAAGATTTTACTTTTATACAAGTACCAATGGGAAATTTAGACATAAAAGAACAAGTTTTGTGTAATAAAGTAATTCCATTAATTCAAGTTCCGTGACGGAATAAATATGTTGAAGAGATTACGTGAGAGCATGAGATAACTACGAAGAAATATTATTCAAAATTATTTCTTGTAAGGAAATTTCAGGGACAAAATTTTTATAAGGTGGGTAGAATTGTAATACTCGTATTTGTAAAGTAAGGGTAAAGAAGTAATTTAATAAATCTGACATAGAATTAAAATAATATATATGTAAAAGATTTATTATTGAATAAAATAATTCTTTTAAAAAAAACGGACGCGTGGTGGTGTAAAGAAAAAGAAAAAAAAAGAAAAGAAGAATAAAGGACAATTGGACGTGGAGGATAAAAAAATAAGAAAAGAAAAAGGGACAACACATGTTGGCTGTCTAACATGCATAATTTTCATGTTAGACAACACACTGCATTGGTGGCAGTGTGAATTGGGGGGAGGGGGGCAAGTTAACTGGACACACACACACACACGCACACACACACACACACACACACACACATATATATATATATATATATATAACGTGAGTTTTATTTTTTGAAATCTTGCATACACGAAATTTCCCAAAATTCAAAGAATTTTCAAAGGGTGTGAATTATGAAGGAATTGAAGAATAAATTAGAAATTTTAATATAAACATTATGTCAGGTGTTGACGATTAGCAACTGGGGGAAATTGCTAAGAGGAGCAGGAAAGGCAAGGAGTTTATCCACGATTAGCTCTAAGTGCTACGTGGTGAGTTAGATTTACTTTAAGTAATCTAGATAAATATGAAATATATAGTGATAGTATTTGAATAAATCATTAACTTATGATTTGGTGATAGAAGACAGTTAATTGATAGGTATGATAGGAATAGTGGATGTGTAGAGAATTATTTTATGAGAAATAATATTATTGGAATAATGACTCGATTTAATAATAAAGGCGATAAGTGAAATTCTTGATGAGCTATGGTTGATGATTTGATATGATTTTTTAGGAGAGGAAATTTTTGGATCTTGACGAGCTATGGTTGATGATTTGATACGATTTATGAGGAGAAGAATTTAGTGGAATTTTTCAAATAATAATTTGAGAATAATCAGGATAGCTAATTTGAATGTTTGAAGACATGCTTGTTTCTATATTATTCTTCATATGCATATTTCATATCATTATTCATATGGATATGCATGAAATAACAGAATCGGGAAGACAGCCGGTCTAAATGAAATAAAAGAACCGGGAAGACAGCTGGTCTAAATGAAAATAAAAGAACCGGGAAGATAGCTGGTCTAAATAAAAATAAAAGAACAGGGAGGGCAGCCGGTCTAAATGAGAATAAAAGAACGGGGAAGGCAGCCGGCCTAAATGATAATGAAAGAACCGGGAAGGTAGTCGGTCTAAGATAAAAACACGTTGACATGTGGGAAGACGTTCCCAATAATAATAACATTTAAATTCATGCATTGCATTTGCTTAAATATTAATTGTTATTACTTGAGATGCTAAAATACTATTCATGATTGTAAATTTATTGATAGATGAATGAGTCACACAGAGAGACAATTATGCTGAGAAGAAATATGGAAATATGAAATGATGAGAATTATCTGGGTGACTGATTATATACTGTGAACCTCATCATGAGGTAATTATGAGATAGAATTGATAGTCTCAAAATGATGATTAATTATATGAAAAGAAGATACTTATAAAGGATGGAGATTTGATATGAATAGTGATAATAAAATGTTATTATCAAAATATATAAGATATAGATGAATGAATATTGTAAGACTACTTATACAAATTGAATACTTCTAATAAGTTTAATTCACCGAGCTTGTGAAGCTCACTCCTCATTGTACAATGATTTCAGGTAGCAGGTAGGACTGATAGTTTGGTGAGTTGAGATTCAGATGAAGTCATTATTTATAAGTCACGTGGTTCACATCCTCATACTAATATGAAAATAAAATAAAAATTTATTTGTAAGTATTCATGCATATTATGTTGTATAAAATGTTTATGTTAGGATCTGAATAATGTATCTTCCCTATTAAGGGTTGAGGATCGATGTAAAAAATTGCAGTTGTATTATTTTTATTGTTGCATATATGTGTCGTGCTGGGATTTCAAAAAGTGACGACACCATCTCGGGGGTGCCCAACCCAGGATGGGTCGTTACAAGGTTGTCCTTCCCTGAAACGATGCCGTCACATTTTGAAATCCCAACACGACACATATATGCAACAATATAAAAATATACATCTACTAAATATATATATATATATATATATATCAAGTTCTCAACTCTTTTTAGAGGAGATATACCATCTTTCTCTTATTAGAAACAATACATAAAATAATAACAAAAATGCATGCATATTTACAAATCTTCAAAATATTTCTTTATCTTTCTTCCATTAGTCTGAGAATGCTAACCACGGGACCTACATATAAAAATTTGGTCTGAATCTCAGCTCATAAATCTATTTGTCCTGCCAGCTACTTGAAATTATTTAACAATGAGGAGTGAGCTTCACAAGCTCAGTGAATTAAATTTATTAAGAGTGTTTGATTTGTATACTTCTAGTTACGTTCAATCATTATCAAATCAACATAATTAATCATCTATCTCTTCTCACATACTAATTAAATCATTTTTTAATCTCTATTTAAATAAATTATGAAGCTATCATCTTTCAATAAATATATCTCATATACCAATCATATCAGTTGTAATCTCATATATTTTAGCAATTCAAGATTGTCAGTTAAATATCATCATTTACTTCATCATGAGGTTCACATTATACAAACAGTCAATTATATAATTCTTTATCATATCATCCTTTCAATTTCTTTATCATCAAAGTTGTCTCACTATTAGACTCATCTGTCTATCAATCATTTTCATAATCAAGATTGATGCTTTAGCATCTCAACCAACAATAATAAATATTAAATAAAATAAATGCATGAATTTAAATTATGTTTATTTATTTCTTTTCAGATCGTCACATCATTTCAAACTATCATCTGGGAACGTCTTCCCACATGTCAATATATTTTAGCCATACCAGCTAGCGTCTTGGTCATCGATGCAAATGTACAATAACATGCAAGCATACATATATCAAAGCATTCAATTGAATTATCTCTTAAAAATAATTATTTTATCATATATATTAAATTGTCTCCTCATATATCATATCAATTTATCAATCACAACTTTCAAGAACGTCATTTATCTTGTGAATAAAATTTTCCATCAATCCATCCATTTAAAAATATAACTTATCATATAATTAATTTTCAACATATCATTTAATCCATACTAAATCAACCAATCAATTATCATATATTAAAAATATATCATACAATCATTATAATTCAACAATTAATTTAATTATCATAAATTCATATTTTATATTGATCTCGATTACTAAAACTAAATCTAACTCATCTAGTAGCACTTAACGCTACTCTCGTATCACTTCCTCTCATTTCCTGATTCTTTCAGCAATAATTCTAGATTGCTGATCACCACCACCTAACATATCAACTCTATTAGAATTTGTGTTTAATTTTTCCCTAATTCATACTTTTAAATTTTTATACCAAATTCCAAATATTTTCGTGTATGTATAAAAATTCGACTGTCTCAAATTTCAACTTTCAGTATTTTTAATAGAATTTCTTTTCTATTCTTGCTTGAATTCAAATTCAAAGTTTATTTCAAGAAATATTGAAAATAACTTCAAAATTTCATAATGAATATCAAAATTATTACCTTCTAAAGATTTTCTCCAAATTTCTTAAAATTGAACGGTTAAAACGCTTAACACCAAACACTATGCAAAAATTGTAAAGGAACTTTTTTTTTTTTTTTGCTAATAGCATTTTCTTTTCTAGATCCTATCACCATTTATATACAACAAAGTCGTGTTAAATTTTATAAATTTTTAATTAATTACTATTTTATTTTTTCTCTTTTTACATTATAACATGACTGATTTGGTGTCAAAATGAGACTACAAATAGTCATCAACATTAAACCAAAAGAAGACACGTTTCTTCGCTAAAAATTCTGCCACCAATTCACCATGCATCTTCATTTGAATTTTACAACTTTGCCACTACTTAATTACAATTATACCACTAATCATAATCATTTAAAAATTATAATTATGTAACTACTTAATTATAATTATGTAACTACTTAATTACAATTATGCCACTAGTCATATTCAATTAAAAATTACGATTCTGCCACTTCAGTAATTATGGTTTTGCCATTTCTCATTTAAAATCAATTTCCAATCTTTTCTTGGTTTGAATAAAGTCTGAAAACAATTATATAAATATACAAAAAATTATATTTTCACCCACAAAATATTCTAATTAATTTATTCAACCTCACTCTACATTTTTATTCGAAATTATTTTATTTAAAACTTTCAAACAAACTAAATTTTATATTTTCCTTTTTAAAATTTTTTCTAACTCTTTTAATAAAATTCTCAATGTCATCTTTCAAAATTATATCAAATTCGATAGTCAATCTTTCATGCATCTATAATTTAATTTAATATATAAAAATAAAAATTACCTCTTTATCCTTGTTTTAAAGGGGTGTATATTACAAATAACGACCATAATTTGAATTTCAGAATGCCGTTTAGAGCATTTTATGCTCCAAACTACTCCAGAACGACCATACTTTGTGAGTAACAATCATATTGATTTAAAACTATATAAACCCATTATAAATGATTTAATATAACAATCCAAGAACAACAAATTCATTCTTGATCTCATTTATAACTCATTAAAACTTTCAAAAATTTTCTTGAGCCAATCTTAAAGCTTTGCTATTGAAAGAGAGATTTTTTCATCTTGTAACTGTATTAATTGTTATCTCTCTTTTACACTCTTAAATTCCAATCATTATAAAGAGAAAGAGTTGGTGTAACACTTCGTAGTGTTTATGTGTTAAACACTTTCGCGTACACTTTCTTGATTGGAAGAGATAGTTATAAGGTGTGAGCAACACCCTTGAAGTTGCTTGATTATTTTAGTGGAATACTTCAAGGAGGTTCCTTGAAGAGAGTGGACATAGAGTCAGAGAGATTCCAATATTGAAGTTGGTGTAACTCTTAGTAGTGTTTACATGTTAAACACTTTCGTGTACGCTTTCTTAATTGGAAGAGATCATTGTAAGTTTTGAGCAACACCCTTGAAGTTGCTTGATTATTTTAGTAGAATACTTTAAGGAGGTTCCTTGAAGAGAGTGGATGTAGGGTCAGAGAGATTTCGATATTGTCGAACCTCTATAAACGAAGTTCGCGTATTCTCTTCCTTCACTCCCTTAATTTCTAGCAATTTAATTGTTGTGTTTGCTTGAATTAATTAAATTCTTAGAACTTGTTTGTTGTTTGCAAAATGTTTTAAAACTTAATTCACCCCCTCATAGGTTACACCTTGGTATCAGGGCTTAGTTCTCATTTATTAAGCTTAATATCCTTGAGTAGATCCTATGGCCACTAATAGCAATACTGAAGGATGCTCTTATACTAAGCCTCCTTTGTTCAGTGGCATAAATTATAATTATTAGAAATATAGAATGAAAATCTTTGTGGAAAACCAATATTATAATTTGTGAAGAATCATAGAAGAAGGACCTATGATTCCTACAAAAAGTATAACTACCAGTGAAGTATAAGCTACTATGCCTAAGCCAAAAATTGAATTTAATGAGGATGATTGTAGGATGATGTCTTTGAATAGTAGAGCTACTAATATTCTACATTGTGCTTTAGAAATTGATGAGTACAATAAAATTTCAATAGGTGTTTTGAGAAAAGAAATTTGGGACAAACTTCAAGTTACATATAAAGGCACTAGTGAAGTTAAGAAATAAAAAATCTATATATTAGTGTCTGAGTATGAAACTTTGTAAATGTCCCCTACCGAAACCATTTCTGAAATATACTCTCATTTCACTAGTATTATTAATGGTTTAAAACTTTTTGGTAGGAATATTGAGGAGTTTGAGTTAACAATGAAGATTCTTAGATCTTTGCCATCAATTTGGAAAGCAAATAAGATAGCCATTATGGAAGCTAAATGATAAGTTCTTAAATATTCATGTTTAAGCCCCTTAATTTATATTTGTTAAGCTCTTAGTTTGTGTTATTTCATTCTATTTTATTTCCTTTTCGTGTTTTCTGTGTTTTTCTAGGTTTTTGGAGAAAAGGGAACATTATTGAATTATCTGGCTTAAAGAGCAAATGTAGAAAAACCGGAGTCTGCCTAGTGCGATCGAGCATAGAGACTTGCGATTGAATGCAACAGTGCTCAAGTGCCTAAGCCAAGGATCGAGCGCACCTGCGCTCACATGCACAAGAGGAAGGCTCGAGCGTACCATTCTATGATCGAGCGTACACATGCATCAATGAATATTAAAACGGTTGTTCCTATTTTGGAAATAAATGTAGGGTTTTGTTTTACGAGTTTTAGGGTTTCCAGATGTTCCTAAACTCTATAAATAGGACTGTAAACATAGAAATAGGAGGATAGATTCTGGAGAAGAATAGACAACTCTTCAAGGAAGCTCTTTCAGGTTTATTCTTTCCTCTCTATTTTGCTTTATGAAGATGTTTAACATCGAACTCATGATTAACTAAACTTTTAGTAGGGCTTGATTGAAGCCCTGATTATGTTTACTCAATAATTCAATATTGGCGCCTTTACAATAGTTATATTATGATGCTTAACTTGATTAATTTCTGTTTTCTTGAATTCCTTATATGTGTTTTCCTGATCAACATATGCATCTGGTATGAACTAGTTAATTAAATCAATTTGGATGGTTGAGTCCTGAGTTTAATAATAGTAACAAAAGAAATCCACGCCGGGTTCTTGGGTTAATCAACATAGGAAACCAGGAGTATATACCATGCCTTAGGTCTCGTATGTTTATCAATTTTCACAGATATTGTGCTTTCTTAAAGAACAACTTGGTATACACCATGCTAAATCTTTTAAGAAAAAAAAAAGTTATAGTATACACCATGCCTAACTCGTTGCTTAGGGAAATCAAAAGCTTAAGGAGTATACTCCATGCCCTTAGGTTGACAACAGTAGGTATTCATTACATGATTAAAGCATTGGCATATTGTTTTATTGTGAAAGCCTGATTAGTGGTGGACATCAAGTCCCTACACTTTTATCATTATCGAATCCAAACTCATTTATTAGTTCTATCGTTTTATATTGCAAAATTAATTTTAAATCAAAATTTGCCAATCCTTGTGGGAATGATCTAGAACTTGCACACTATACTACCATATTGACCTTGTGCACTTACAAGTAAAATGTTCAATTATTTGCTTATTAATTTAGGTTTTTGGCGCCGTTGCCTGGGATGGATTAAAATTATGTTTATAATTATTTTTTGTTTAGATTTCTTATTATTTTCTATTTATTTTTATCAAAAATATAAATTTTTTTCGTCTTTTTGTTTTTTTGTTTTTGCTTCAGATCTGTGGCAGAGTAATTTATGGCATTGCGATCGATCGCAAGCTTATAATGATCGAGTGCACTGCGATCGAGTGCAGTTCTGGGAGTGATCGAGCGCAAGTCCAGCGGTACTGAAACTGCTACACTAAATAGTTTCAGCTAATTCATGCAAGGGCTTCGATCCAGGAATCCAACTATCTTTCAACTCAATACAGGAATTGAGTGAACCATTCGACAAAGGCCTAGAGACAACGTTGAGGAGGAAGAAGAAGAATTCAAGGAAGAGGCACCGATGGTGGAACAGCTTGACAACCAACTGCCACCAGAGCGAAGACCCATGAAGCAATCCTTCATCCCACAGAACCTCAACCAACCCTCATGCATTGCTTATCAACTGGAGGTAGAAGGCAATTATTACATATCCCCGCATATACTCAGTGCTTTGACTCACTTCAGGGGTACACCTACTGAGGATCCACACTTACATCTTCAGGAATTCTTTGATCTCTGCAAGTTCCAGCACATCCGGGGCCTAGATCAAGAGGGAATCAGGTTAATTCTTTTCATTTTTTCATTAAAAGATAATGCTAAGTTGTGGTACAATTCATTGCCTGCAGTTCTCTATCCATACTTGGGAAGAGCTATCTAGTAGGTTCCTAAAGAAGTTTTTTCCAGCACAAAAGACAAAACAGATGAGGAAGAAGATTCAATCTTTTCAACAGAAGGATGGAGACATTTTCTTTGAAGCATGGGGACACTTCAATGAGCTGCTTCTCAAGTGTCCACATCACAATCTACCTCAAGATGAGCTGGTACAAGCTTTTTATGACGGTGACATAAATAAAGGTATTGTGGATTCAGGTTGTGGAGGTGTACTGATGGAGAAGAGTAGTGAAGAAGCCATGGAGTTTTTTGAGACATTAAGTGAGCACACTCAAAAATTCTCATACAGAGGTAGACAAGGAGTTAAGAGCAAAGGTATGTATGAGGTGACCTTAAATGGTGGCTCTCCAAATCAGATGGCTGTTGTGGAAAGAAAGCTAGATATGATTGTAAAAGCTATGGCTGCTCAGAACATCCCACCCAGTCCATAAGCTACACAACTCCAGGTATGTTCTATATGTTCTCATTTTGATCACACTACTAAAACTTGCCCTTTGTATTCATCTGCAAATCAAGAGCAAGCAAACTATGTGGGACCAAACAACTATTGTCCCAAAAATAATCCAGGATGGCGAAACCACCCCAACTTCTCATTAAATAACAATCAGAATTCCATGAACCTTCAAGGGTAGTAAAGGAACTCCCAACAAGCAGCCCAATCAGTTCTGGAATCAAAGAAGAGTGACCTAGAGAGTATTATAAAGCAATTGGCAACTCAACAATAACAGTTGATGACTTCACAATATCAGTTTATGGCAGAAGAAAGACAATTTTGGACTGAGCAAAGATAAACCAATGCAAAGCATGAGCAAGCTATTCAAAGACTAGAAGTACTAGTGGGGAAATTGGCTAAAGAGCTGAGTGGAAAAAAGCAAGGTGAACTTCCAGCCCAAACACTATTTAATCTAGGAGGACACCAGCAACTGAAGGCCGTTATAACTCTTAAAAACGGTAAGATTATAAGAATCGATGAGCCTGCATAAGCGTCTCCAATTAAAACATCCACATCAAAGGTAAGTGAAATGGAGAAGGTGAATGCACCACCCTTCCCTCAAAGGTTAGTAAGGCCAAAGAAAGAAAATAAATTGCTTGATATTTTTGAAAATTTGATAAAAATAAAGATAAACATTCCTTTATTAAATGCAATTCAACAAATTCCTGCTTATGCTAAATTTTTGAAAGATTGTTGTACTCATAAAAGGAAGTTTCAGGAGCATAAAACAGTGGCTTTAACTAAAGAGGTAAGTGCAGTGTTGTTAAGGAAACGACCACCAAAGCTAAAAGATCCAGGTAGTTTTACCATTCCTTGCAGGATAGGTGACCAGCTTTTGAGCGTGCACTACTGGATCTAGGGGCGGGAGTCAATTTGCTACCATACACTCTATTCGAGACACTGAGTTTTGGGGAGCTTAAACCAACTTCCATCACCTTACAATTGGCAGACAGAAGCATCAAAAGACCAAGAGGTATTCTTGAGGATGTCTTGGTAAAGGTAGGTGAATTTATTCTACCTGCTAATTTTATTGTATTAGATATGGAAGAATCTCCGATGCCATTACCTTTGCCCATCATCTTAGGAAGACCCTATATGAGAACTGCTGATACAAAAATTTGTGT
Source organism: Bretschneidera sinensis (assembly GCA_023935145.1). Classification (NCBI taxonomy): domain Eukaryota; kingdom Viridiplantae; phylum Streptophyta; class Magnoliopsida; order Brassicales; family Akaniaceae; genus Bretschneidera; species Bretschneidera sinensis. The sequence goes on along the minus strand of CM043703.1, from coordinate 75,413,852 downwards.
GAAAAAGGGTATTGTAAGTATGAAGGTAAATGGTGAGAAGATAGAATTCAAAATATTTGATGCATTAAAATTACCCTAGGATGATATGGAATGTTTTAATGTATGTATAATGCAAGGTGTTGTTGAGCAAGCTTTTCAGGTCCATCACATTGATCCATTAGAGACCACTGTCAACCATAGTTTCACAAGATCAGATATTGAGCCTGAATCTGAAGATGTTACTGATAACATCATTGAAGCTGTGCACCTCCTTGAGGCCTCTCCAACAGTCTGGCTGAAGCCGTAAAACTTAGCGCTCATGGGAGGCACCCCACAACATATCCTTTATGTTTTTATTGCTTTTCAGTTTCTTTTTGTTGTTTATTTTTAGATTCTTTTTGTTTTCCAGTATTACTTTAGTTTTTGTTTTTCAAGGACAACGTGTACGTCAGTTCAAGTTTAGGGGTGTGCTATGAGCCATGCCAATCCAGCCAGTCCTCTATCTCCGAGGTCAGCTCTTTTTGTGTTATTCACACATTGGGGACAATGTGTAATCTAAGTTTGGGGGTATAGGAGACACATTTACACACTTTGTCCCATTTTTTTTATTATTTTTTAAAAGAAAAGATAAATGCATGCTCAAGTTGTTTTGAAAATTTGGTTGATCTGAACAAATATTGTGATGTGATTTCATTGGTGAGCTTAAAATCTTGAACACATGATCTGATAATAGAGTTTCAAAGTTTAGTTACTTACTTTAGGCATTTGAGAATTCACATGTTTGATCCAATCTGACACGAGCACATTAGCACATAATTGTGTGAGGTATGACATGTGATTTTAATGTGTATGTTTCCATGGCTTAGCTGAAACTTGATGACTTGTTGGATGGACACTTTGGCATAGTACATTCAAAAAAAAAATTTGCTCATGATGATCATTGATAAACTTTTCACTGAGTAACTGGACCTCTTGCCTCAGTAAGCAGTGAGTATTCACGTCAAAAGGTGGGAATTTTGATTGGTTGCATTAAGGCCAATTTAGTTTCATAGTCTTTTTTACTCGAGTTAGTAAGTCCTTAGGGGTGTCTTTACACCTTATGCCTTAAAACCATCCAGTTTGGGAGTCATTGACTCTACACTCGCTACATGTGTCAATTAGAAAGCTTAAGGGAACTAAACATGGCAGAGCCTTATAATAAAAGAAAGAAGAAAATAAAATTATGCCATGGTTGTTCATTATGATGGGAAATTCAGTGAATCTTGAGATATAGAGACATTGCACATTAGAATTATTTGGAAGCTTTATATTTATGTGCTGGTTCACTTTATACTGATTCAAACTTGTGATACCTTAGTCGGTCTTTTGTAACTAATTAGATTTTAAAATTTCTATTCATTGCGATGATGGGTTTATCTTTTAAGCTTGCTCATGAATGAATATCATGGTTTTGTGTGATACTTCAATTTTTGGATACCATGAAAGATGGAATTATCTTTCTGTTTTTTATTTTTTTTTCATTTAGTTTTTAGTTTCGTATTGCTAAGGGACTAGCAATATGTAAGTTTGAGGGTGTGATAAGTGCTTAAATATTCATATTTAAGCCCCTTAATTTATATTTGTTAAGCTCTTAGTTTGTGTTATTTCGTTCTATTTTATTTCCTTTTTGTGTGTTTCTGTGTTTTTCGAGGTTTTTAGAGAAAATGGAGCATTGTGTAATTATTTGGCTTAAAGAGAAAATCTGGAAAAACTGGAGTCTGCCTAGTACGATCGAGTGCAACAACGCTCAAGCACCCAAGCCAAGGATCGAGCGCACCTATTCTCGCGCGCGAGAAGGCTCGAGCGCACTATTCTGTGATCGAGTGCACACGTGCATCAGGGAATATTAAAACAGTTGTTCCTATTTTTGAAATAAATGTACGGTTTTGTTTTACGATTTTTAGGGTTTCCAGATGTTCCTAAACTCTATAAATAGGCCTATAAACACAAAAATAAGAGGATGGAGGAGGAGAGATTCTGGAGAAGAATTGACGACTCTTCAAGGAAAGTCTTCTGGGTTTAGTCTTTCCTCTCTATTTTACTTTATAAAGATGTTTAACATCAAACTCATGTGTAACTAAACTTTTAGTAGGGCTTGATTGAAGCCCTGATTATATTTACTCAATAATTCAATATTGGCGCCTTTGCGATAGTTATATTATGATGCTTAACTTGATTAATTCTTGTTTTCTTGAATTCCTTATATGTGTTTTCCTGATCAACGTATGCACGTGGTATGGACTAGTTAATAACATATGCACGTGGTATGGACTAGTTAATTAAATCAATTTGGATGATCGAGTCCTGGGTTTAATAATAGCAACAAAATAAATCCACGTTGGGTTCTTGGGTTAATCAACATGGGAAACCGGGAGTATGTACCATGCCCTAGGTCTCGTGTGTTTGTCAATTTCCACAGATATTATGCTTTCTTAAAGAACAACTTAGTATACACTAGGCTAAATCCTTTAAGAAAGATAAGAGTTAGAGTATACACCATGCCTAACTTGTTGCTTAGGGAAATCAATAGCTTAAGGAGTACACACTATGCCCTTAGGTTGACAACATTAGGTATTCATAACGTGATTAATGCATTGGCATATTATTTTATTGTGAAAGCATGATTAGTGGTGGATATCAAGTCCCTACGCTTTTATCATTATCGAATCAAACTCATTTATTATTTCTATCGTTTATATTGTGAAATTAATTTTAAATCAAAATTTACCAATCCCCGTGAGAATGATCTCGCACTTGCACACTATACTACTATGTTGACCTTATGCACTTGCAAGTAAAACGTTTAATTATTTGCTTATTAATTTTGGTAGATTTTTGCACAACACTAAAGACCTCAACAAGCTTGATGTCGAAACGCTTTTTAGCTCACTATTGACTTACGAGATGGAGGAGATAAGTTAAGTAGTGGTTTATGATGAGTCAAAGAAGAAGAAGGTAATATCCCTTAATGCTACCATAGACAAGAAGAAGAAGAAGAAAATGATAATAGTGAAGAAGATGAAGAGATGGCTCTTATCACTAAGATGTTTCAATGGTTCTTAAAGAAGATAATGAAGCTTTACACAAAGGACAACACAACCAAAAGGGAACTTATTGTGTGCTTTGGTTGCAAGAAACCTAGGCACATTAAGGCGGATTGTCCTTCAATAAAGAAATCGTACAAGAACTTCAAGAAGAAAGCTATAGTTGCAACCACTTGGAGTTATGATGATGAGGGCATCTCAGATAGTGAGATTAACTATGAAGATATTACCAACTTTTGCTTGATGGTAATTGATGATGAAAGTGAGGTAACTACTTTTTCCCATATTAATGATAACGATAATAGTAGTGAAGAATTGATTGAGGAAATAAATGAATTGCATGAGTAATTAAAGAAATTTGATTCTAGAAGTTTCATCTCTCTCTAAAGAGATGGAAGTTCTAAAATAAAATAAAAAAGAAACACTTTCTTTAGAGCTTAATAACTCATCACAAGATTATTTGAAAAATGAAAGTGATGATTTGAAAAAGAAAGTTATGAATTTAAATAGCACTATATATAAGCTTGTAAGTAGAAAAGAAAATCTAGATGAAGTGTTAGCTTGCCAAAGAATGAGTGGAGAAAAATCCAGTTTGGATTATTCTCCATTAAGCAAGCAAAGATCAAATGAAATTATCTTTATGAAAGCAACATGTGTGGATGAACCCTCCACTTCTAAAGCTTCTAGTAAAGCTAATAATATTCTCTTTTTTTATCAGTAAATAAAACTTGTATTAATAAAAAAATGTACAAAAGAATCACTGGGCATACCCAGGAGATATACAATGAGCTAGTACAGAAAGGAAAAAAAAGCTTACAAAAGAAGTCTAAACAAAAAGCTTACAAGAGAAGCCTATTCTATGGGCAAAGAGCATACACAATTCTGTAAATTACAATTTGGATCTTCTTGACAAGGCTAGTAGGATGAACTATGGAATGCTCAAATAATTTGGCATTTCTAGCCATCTATATGTTATACACTGTGCATGGTAGAGCAATCCTTTTTGCTATGCCTGGGGGGCTAGATCCTCTTACTTTTTGGGTCCACTTGATTGCACTTACAATTGTATTCATCTGCAGCCAAGCCAGATTTTAATGGCATCCCAGTTTTCCTTGTTGATTCTGCATGAGAAGAAGAGGTGCTCCCTTGATTCCTCCTACTCTTTGCATAGGGGGTAGAGTTTGTCATCTCCTTCCAACTAGAGTCTGTCCTTAGTGAGAAGCCTGTTCTGAATGGCCAACCAGAGAATAAAAGAGTGCTTGGGGGGGCAGTGACCATTCCATACCAATGAGGCCCAACTGACCACATTTCCTTTCAGTCTGATTGAGTTATAGACCTTCTTTATGCACAGATCATCCTATACCCTCCATTCTATTAATCTATGCCTGGCCTACTGGGTAGAAGATGACTGGACAGTTAGGTCATCTCTGATTTCAAGGATTCTCTTCCATAGAGGGGAGTCATCCTTTCTTGCCATGATCTCCTAAATTGATCTGTTTATCAGATAGTAGTGCTGAACCCACTGAATCCATAGAGAATCTTTCTTCATGTGGATGTTCTAAAGGACCCTGGTAAGGAGAGCCTTGTTCCATGCTTTTAAATCAACCAAGCCTAGACCTCCTTCAGTTTTTGGTTTGCATAAGTTTGCCCAGGCTACAAGAGTCTTCCTCATACCATTATTCTTACCATTCTAAAGAAATGTTTTGCATATCCTAACTATTTTCTCCATGATGTTGCCAGGGATAGGGAATATGGCAAGCCAAAAACACTCCACACCTTGAAGCACTGATTTGATCAGTTCAGTTCTGCCAGCATATGACAGAGAAGAGCCAACCCATGCATTTATGTACCCAAAAGAAAGGGAGGCTACCATCCTCCATTCCAGTGATCCTTTTGATTTCCATTAACTCAGCAGCCTGGACTCCAGCATGAAAGATATTTGATTTGGCCATGCTTGCTTGCAGCCCTGAGCACTCACTGAATTGGTTGACACACTTCATAAGCTACTCAACAGATCTGACATCCCCTATAGCAAAGAGAATGAGGTCATCAGCAAAAGCCAAGTGGGTGATCTTGAGTTTATCACACTTAAGATGATATCTGAATCCATCCTCTTCATTCAATCTCCCAAGAAGTCTGAGTAAGTACTCCACAATTAAGACAAACAAATATAGGGAGAAGGGGTCTCCTTGTCTGAGGCCCATTTTGCTAACAAAAAAACCATGCAAACTCCCATTGATGGAAAGAGAGAAGGCTGTTGTAGTTACGCATTCCATGATCCATTTTCTAAACTTATCAGGAAACCCAAGGCCCTCTATCAACCTATTCAGAAAATCCCATTCAACAGTGTCATAGGCTTTTCTAAGGTCTATCTTGATCATACACCTTGGAGAGATTCTTTTCCTATAATACATTCTGAGCAGTTCCTGGACCAAGTAGATATTTTCAGCCATGTTTCTAGATTTGATGAAAGCAGCCTGGGCTGGGTTGACAATGAGGCTCAAGTAGGGGGCTAATCTGGAGGCAAGGATCTTAGAGATGATCTTGTATATCACATTACAATAGGCTATAGGTTTGAAATCCTCCACTTTAGATGCTTGTTTACCTTTTGGGATCAAAGCTAGGGAGGTATGGTTTAACTGTTTTAGTAGTCTCCCATTCTGAAAAAATTCCAGCACAGCCTCAATGATAACTTGGTTTATCACTTCCCATGCTTTCTTAAAAAATCTGGATGAAAAGCCATCAGGACCAGGGGACTTATCTTCCCCTATACTCTAAAGGGCTTCCTTGATCTCTTCCACTATGACATCCTTAATCAGCAGATCAGCTTGGCTTTCTTGGATTTTAGGACCTTCTTTAATGACTTCCAGATCAAGAGGCCTGCTATTGGAAGAGGAGCCTAAAAGGTCCTTGTAGAACTTTAGGAACTCCTCAACCACTTCAGCTTCAGAGGTAGTCAGAGACCCATTGAAAGAGACCACTATAGCAATATTGTTTTTGCTAGTTTTCCTTTTTAACAAGGAATGGAAAAATTTTGAACCCCTATCACTGTTCAGAAGGTATCTGCATTTGGCCTGCTGGGATAGGAACTTCTCTCAGCTTTAGCTAGTTTGAAGGCCTTCAGCTTCTAATTAGCCACCATTGATTGAAGCTCAAAATCAGAAGAATTGTCATGAAGCTCCCTTTGGAGGCTGGACAGCTTTTGTGAAGCCTCAAGAGCTCTCTCTGAAATATGGCTGAAGTGTTTCTCATTAGGCAGCTTAAGATGAGGTTTAAGAGCTTCAGGTTTCTACACAGTTTGAACAGTTTAGAGCCACCCAAGTTGCTGCCCCAGTGAGATTTGACAATGTCAAGAAACTTATCATGGTCTGCCCACATGTTGAAAAACTTGAAGGATCTTTTGCCCCCCTTAACTTCATCCAGCAAGTTAACAAGGCATGGAGAATGGTCAGAGAGGCAACCAGCAGGAAGAAATGTGGCCTGGGCTCTGAGCCCCTTATGGTACCAGGAATTATTCACCATCACTCTGTCCAGTTTACACCAGATATTATTGTTTGACCAAGTGAACAGGTAACCAGTAGCACTAACATCTGTAAGGCCAGTTTCTCTACAACAAAAAGAGAGGTCCCTTAACTCATAGTCTGTTACAGGCAGCCCATTTGCTTTCTCATCAGCAGCAAAAACATTTTTAAAATCCCCCAGAACAAGCCAAGGGGCAAGGTTCTCATAACTGAAATTACACAGATTATCCCACAAAGGTCTTCTAGCAACTATAGTATTAAAGCCATATACAAAGCTGACTACAAATTTACAAGAGGAAACTAAATAAAAAATATTACAGTGAATAACTTGGGGACATGCTTCAATTATAGATATACTGACCTTAGAAGGGTCCCATATCACCAAAATCCTGCCAGCAGGGTGAGCTGAAAAGTTATTAATCTGTCTCCAAATACTGAATTTGTTGCCCATAATTCTAAGCAGCTTATCTTAATCAAGCTTGGACTCCAAAATTCCTATCACATCAACTCTATTACTTTTCATGAGGTGCAGCACCCCATTGTGCTTCAGGGGTTTGTGAAAACCCCCGATGTTCCAGCAAGCTACAATTATTAAGGGGTCTGGGAGGTTTTCCCTCCCTTCCCAACTGTATGGGGATCTTTCAGGCCTAATTTTCCTTTTTTATTCTTTTGTAAAATGCTAGGATGCTTAAGAATTCAAATGTCAATTCTTATAATAGAAATTCACATGCTAATGCTAGGAATAGACATCTAAGAAATACTTACGCTCATCTTAGAAATTCACATGTATGCTCATAACTCTAATAATGAAAAAAACATGTATTATAGGAATGTTAGATATCTCTATCCAAGAAATGATAAAGTTGCATATTCTAGACATCTTGGAAATTATTACGATTATTATTCTAGGATCGTGCATCATCCACATTTCTATAATTATAGAGCATCTTATAAAACTATGAAAGTATAGGTTTATAAAGGATTCATATTTTCAATGACTAACCCGAGAGGACCTGAGAAATTTTGGGTACCTAAGAGCTCTATTGTGTATCCTTGTTAATATAGACATGTTTCCACACAAAGGTAGAAGGTGACCATTAGTACCTTGATAGTGGATGCTCAAAGAACATAACCAATGGTAAATGTGTCTTTAGGGAATTGACTCTAAGGGATGGTAAACACGTCACCATTGGAAATGACACCAAGATGAAGATCATTGGACATGGTAAATTTGATAAAATCTCTTCAACCCTTGATCATGTATTACTTATGCAAGGCCTTAAGCCTAATTTGCTATGTATTAGTCAATTATGTTGGGTAATAAAGTAGTATTTGAATCCTCTCATTATCTTATAATAGATATCAAGAGTAACAAGTTCAAGTTTGTTGGCCAAATACATGAAAATGTCTATCTAGTTGATCTCAAAATTTTGCCTTAAAAAAATGAAAAGCGTTTTTTAGATTTGAGTGAAAACTCATGGTTATGGCATAAAAGACTTGGCCATGTGAACATTGATTTGATTAAAATCCTTTCCAAAAAAGATTTAGTTATTAGTCTTCCGAAAATCAAATTTGAAAAAGATAAAGTTTGTGATGCTTGTCAAATGGAAAAACAAACAAGAGTTTCTTTTAAAGCTAAAAATATGGTTTCAACTTCTAGACCTTTAGATCTTTTACATATGAACTTGTTTGATCCAATAATTACTATTAGTCTAGGTGGCCATCAATATGCTCTTGTTATTGTAGATAACTATTCTAGATATACATTTATTATTTTTATTGCTTATAAGGATAAAGCTTATAAAGGTTTTGTAAGCTTTTGCAAAATGGTTCAAAATGAAAAAGGTATCACTATTTCAAGCATAAGAAGTGATCATGGAAAAGAATTTGAAAACTAATGCTTTTCAAAATATTTTGATGAAAATAGAATTGATCACAACATTTCAGCTTCTAGAACTCTTTAACATAATGATGTTGTTTAAAGGAAAAAAATAAAGATATAGAGGAATTTGCTAGAACTATGCTTTGTGAAAATAGTTTACCAAAATAATTTTCATTAGAAGTCGTAAACACTTCTTGTTATATTTTAAATAGATTTTTTATTAGGTCTATGCTTAAAAAAACTCCATATGAACTATGGAAATGTAGAAAGCCTAATATCTCTTATTTTCATGTATTTGGTTGCAAATGCTTCATCTTAAATAATAATAAATTTAACCTAAGGAAATTTGATTCTAAGAACGATGAAGGAATCTTCTTGGGTTATTAAACCTCAAGAAAGCTTATAGAGTCTTTAACAAAAGAACTCTAGTGGTTGAAGAATTTGTTCATATTGCATCTAATGAATCTAACCCTATTTCTAGTAGAAGAGTTCCTCTTGATGATGATGTAGGTTTTATGCTAATAATGGATGCTACAACTCCCAAGGTTGACCCCAAGGAAAGTCAAGCTTAAATGGCTCAAAGGAAAGAATCTCTTAGACTTAATCAACCTTCAGCAAGTCAACATGGAGATGGTTTTCCCAAATATTGGAGGTATATGAATTATCACCCAATCGATCAAGTGATTGGTGATCCTTCACAAGGGGTAAGAACTCGTTCCTGTATTAGAAATATACAAAATTTTGTTTTTTCTTATCTCAAGTAAAACCTAAGACTTTTGTTGAAGTTAAAAATGATGAAAGCTAGATTCTTGCTATGCAAGAAGAGTTACATCAGTTTGAAAGAAATAAAGTCTGGACTTTAGTTCCTAGACCAATGGATCATTTGGTAATTGGAACTAAATGGGTTTTTAGATATAAAATGGATGAAAATGGAAAAAATAACTAGGAACAAAGCTAGACTTGTAGCTAAAAGTTATAATCAACAAGAATGAATTGATTTTGCTGAAACTTATGCTCTCGTAACTAGATTAGAAGCTATTTGTATGTTACTTGCTTTTGCATGCTTTAAAATTTTCAAATTATTTCAAATGGATGTCCAACGTGCATTTTAAATGGTTTTATTGAAAAAGAGGTCTACGTTGAACAACCACTTGGTTTTGAAGATCTTATCCTTCCAAATCATGTATATAAGCTCTCTAAAGCTCTTTATGGGTTGAAGCAAGCACCAAGAGAATGGTATGAAAGGTTAAGTAAGTTTTTAATTGATAATGGTTTTATAGGAGGAAAAATAGACACAATTCTTTTTACTAAAACTTATAAGCATGACACTCTTCTAGTTCAAATATATGTTTATAATATCATATTTGGTGCCTCTAATGAGATCATGTGTCAAGACTTTACTAAGCGCATGCAAGGTAAGTTTGAGATGAGCATGATGGGAGAGCTTAAATACTTCCTTGGAGTTCAAATCAAACAAACAAAGGGATGAATATTCATCAACCAATCCAAGTACACAAAAGACTTACTAAATAGATTTAGGATGGAGAATTCAAAATCAGTTGGCACTCCTATGAGCACCTCAACAAAGCTTGATTTTGGATGAAGAAGGTAAAAGTGTTGATACTAAGAAGTATGGAAGCATGATAGGGGCTTTACTTTATTTAACTGCTAGTAGGCCCGACATTATGTTTAGTGTATGCATGTGTGCTAGATTTCAAGCTAATCCTAAAGATTCTCACTTAACTGCTGTTAAAAGAATTTTAAAGTATTTGCATATTACTTAAAATCTAGGATTATGGTATTCAAGAAAATCTCCTTTTCATTTAGTTGGGTACTCGGATGCTGATTTTTTTGGTTGTAGGTTAGATAGAAAAAGTACTAGTGATACATACCAATTTCTAAGTGCAACGTTAACTTCTTAATTTTCAAAAAAAACAAAATTCAGTTGCACTATCAATTGTTGAAGTAGAATGTGTGACCGTCGGTAGTTATTGTGTACAAGTTTTATAGATAAAATAATAACTAGAATATTTTGGCAAGCGTTTTGAAAATATTCCAATTTTGTGTGATAACACTAATGCTATCAATCTAACTAAAAATCCAATTAAGCATTCTAGAACAAAACATATTGAGATTAGGCACCCCTTTATAAGAGATCATGCTCAAAAAGGTGATAACAAACTTGAATTCATTCTTACAGAGGATCAAATTACTGATTACCTTTCTAAACCTTTGAATGAAGATATTTTTTTGTAGAATTGAAATGCTAATAGGCATGAAAATCTTTGAATGTTTGTGTGTTTGATTGCATTTTCATTCATCATTTCCATATGTGCCATTGAGGGAATGAGCATTGACTCTTATTTAATGTTTCCCCACTTAAAAATGGCTTAAACAAACTTAAGCTTGCAATTTTTCAACTTGGAGTTCAAATTTTTTTCTTTAAAAACCCGATTCAGTCGACTGAATGAAAGTTGTCATTCATACAGTCGACTGAATAATCTCATTAAGTTGATTGAACACTTTGCAAAAATCTACTCTGACTTTCTACCTCTCATTAAGTCGACTGAATCATCCATCATGTCAACTGAACTCTCATACCTGATGCTTTAAATTTAGTTTTCAATCTAACTCAGTTGACTGAAGAAGGACTGAGTCAACGGAACCCACGATAGTATAAATTTGTACTTTTCAGTTTTAAAACATCATTTTAATCCTTGACCGTTTCCACTTCTCTATCTAGAAATTTTTCAGTTTCTTGTGAAAACTAGCCACAAACCTCAATTTAAACTCAAAATCACCCATCAAAACCTTCATATTCACGATTTTTTACTCCAAAAATGTTCGAAAACAACATCTTAAGAAGCCTTATCCCAGAGGGGACAATCCTACCATAATGAGAAGGAATGCTTTTCAAGAGAGAAAAGGTAAAGAAAAAGAAGGTGAAGTGAGCAAGAAGGCTCAGAATGACCTTGATGTTTTAAGCTTTATGAATCCTACGGCAAAAGAAAGGTACGACACAATCATTCATCATAAGGAAATTATGTATGGCAGGGTTGTGGATTTCACATCCATTAGAATTGGGAATTTCAATATCAAACCCCTATTTGATAGGTTAGGATGAACCTGCTTAGTGACACTTCACGAAAAGTATTACCCTAGGCTAATACACCAATTCTATGCCAACTTAGTTTAGCCTTCACTCTTTCCCCCTATGTTCAAGACAATAGTTTTGAGTCAAGAATTCACAATTACCACAAAAATTGTTCGTATAGTTTTAAAATTTCTTGAAGGTGGTATGAGATGGACAACAGATGTTTAGCCGAAAGAGTTCGACCATGAGGGTGCCTGTAGGATAGTTAATAGTAACCCAAATTATGTTTATGAAATAAAAACCTGTAACACCTACCTTGATTTTCCTTTAGATTATAGGGTTCTAAATTTGATCATCAACTGAAGTATAAACCCTAGGCCAGGTATCCGAATCAACCCCTCTAAGTTAAAAATCTTGTTGATTTATATTCTCAAGAGTGGTAAAGCCTATAACCTCTGTCCCCTCATCTGAAAGAATAAGGTAGCTGGGAATGAGAATGAATCAGGGTGTCTGCCTCATCGAATCCTTATCACCCTAATCTTACAGCACTTTAAGGTTCCCCTTCCTTAACCGAAGCCAATGAGATTGAAACTAGTGATTTGATAAATGTTTCTTCCCTTAAGAGAAGGGGTTATACAATTCGACAAGGATTTGTGTTCTCTAAACTAGAGAAAAACATAATAATTGGAGATGAGGAACCTGGTGAAGAGGAAGAAGACCAGGATGCTGAATTAGGTACTCAGCAACTTGCTAGAAGTCAGGGAAGTATTGTAGGTAGTGGTTCTTAGGATGCGATCCTTCAAGACCTTGCTAGTCTATAATTATCAATCAATAACATGCAATAATCCATTGTCCTATAGCTTCAGACTTTAAGTTCGAGATGACATCAGTGTATGATGAGTTGACGGTCTTCAGAACAGAGACAGAGAGATCATTTACGGAGTTCAGAGACCAGCTTGGTGATATACATGACCAGCTTCGCTACCATGGCCCTTCTCCTTCACCTTATTGGGAGCATTAATCCTTGTTCTCTATTTTCATTCTTTTTAACTCCTGAACTCTTGCAAGTACATTTTACTTTTCATTTTCATACATTTGGATGTCTGGGATTTTGCTAATATAAGTTGTTAATACTTTGATGGATATTTTGCTCTTTTGAGCTTTTATATTTACATTTTTGGCTTTGGTCTGGAGAGCTTTAACTCTTTATTTTTAGTTCAAATTTTGTATGACTATTGGTTATCTATATGCTTGCCTATTTATGGTAATTGTTTTTCATTTGCTATACTTTAGATCTCCTTTTTGGATGATGGCAAAAAGGGAGAGAAAAATGGAGAAAAATATGATTATGAGAAATTTTATATGTGTGATGTATGCATAAATTAAAGGGGAGTTTTGCTCTGTTACGTGTTTAGATTATATAAATACTTGGTTGGGTTACATTTTGAAAATTTTCAGGAGGCTTTTTTTGCAAAAACAAAGGAGACTCTATCCAAATTTTATAAAAATCAATCACTTAGTTTTTAAAAGTGTTTTTCTTAAATGGTTTTGTCATCATCAAAAAATGGGAGATTGTTGTCCCCTAACTTAATTTTAATGATAACAAAACCAATTTTAATTGATCTAACCAAATTGTTTAAGTGTTTAAGTACTTAAAGGTTTTTATTCAAAGACACGCACCTTAAGAGAAGACTGAAGAACAAAATTAGAAGGTACTAGGTAGTTTATTATATTGTAAATCTCTCTCTCAAATATATAGCGCTTATTATGGCTCAAAAATTTATAAAATGTTTTTAACAAAATCTTTTAAACCTGATTTTAAATTTATAAGTTTGGTTAAAACAAGAAAAACACTGTTTCAATGGATTCAGTTGACTGAATGAAGGACAAAAAGTCCTGCCCTTTTATTCAATCAACAGAATGAAACAATCATTCAACTTAATGAAGGACTGAAAGTCATTCCTTTTGATTCATTTGACTGAATAAAACGTTCAATCGACTGAATAAAGGTCAAATCTTTCTTGTCTAGAGATCCAGTGGACTGAATGATTTTTACTTAAAACATGTTCAATTGACTCAGTCAACTGAACAATCATCTAGTCAACTGAATGTTCGATAATAATGACTATAATTCGAATTTCAAAACGTCATTAAGAGCATTTAATGCTCCAAACTACTCTAAAATGGCCATACTTTGTGAATAACGACCATATTAGTTTAAGATTATATAAACCATTATAAATGAGTTAACCTAACAATCCAAGAACAATAAATTCTTTCTTGATCTCATTTATAACTCATCAAAGCTTTCAAAAATCTTCTTGAGCCAATCTTAAAGCTTTGTTCGTGAAAGAGAGATATTCTTCATCTTGTAAATGCATTAATTGCTATCTCTCCCGTACACTCTCAAATTCCAATCATAGTAAAGAGAATGAGTTGGTGTAACTTTTAGAAGTATTTAGGTGTTAAACACTTTCATGTACATTTTCTTAATTGGAAGATATCATTGTAAGGTTTGAAAAACACCTTCGAAGTTGCTTGACTATTTTAGTGGAATACTTCAAGGAGGTTCCTTGAAGAGAGTGGATGTAGGGTCAAAGAGATTTCGATATTGCTGAACCACTATAAATGAAGTTTGCATATTCTTTCCCTTTACTCTTTTAATTTCCAGCAATTTAATTATTGTGTTTGCTTAAGTTAATTAAGTGCTTAAAACTTGTTTGTTGTTAGCAAAAAATTTTAAAAACCAATTCACCCGCCTCTTGGGTTATACCTTGGTTTACAATATGGGATCTATTGTTCTAAGTTTTGCCGCAAACTTATGGGACTTACATTATGAAAGATTCATGATGCTCTATTATATATATATATATATATATATATATATATATATATATATATATATGATATAATGGGGTATGAAACTAGTGAATCCAAGAAACTATTATGTGAAGCTCATTAGTTCAATCACCTACACTTGTGAAAATAATAGGTTTGACTTAACTAGAATATATTGCCCAAGAAACTATCATGTGAGAATAATATGTCTTAAAGATCGAAAGAATGATTGGAAATTACATGATATGTAACATACAAGTGTTATCTACTTGTTAAAGGTTTATTATAGCCAATAAACTATTATGTAAGGTTATTTAAACTAGTAATGGGATCACAATCCCTACTAGGAGGCCTTCCAATGGAGTCTCCCAAATTTCATACCAAGGGATTACGAAATTCAAAAAGAATATTGGGAGCTACCAATATAATTAAAGACCAAATCTATTGGTTGATAATAAAATTGAATAGATGCTAATTTTCTACTGTTGTTGACTTGTAGATCACAATGACCAACCTCAACCCATTATCCAGAATTCTTGATACCAATAGACTGACGAGGCCTAATTTTTTAGACTTGCTGAAGAACTTGAGAATCGTTCTCAATTCTGAGAAAATTGGCTATATTATTTATCAAATGCTTTTAGCAAGTGTTTCTGAGAATGCTCTGGAAGTTGAGGTCGTTATTTTTGAGAAGTGGTAGGAGAATGACATGAAAGTTATATGCTACATGCTAGCCTCGATATCTAATGATCTTTAGAACAGTATGAGAATATGGAAGCTGCTTATGCAATGTTGCTTCACTTGTAAGAATTGTGTGGTAAGCATAATCGCACTATAAGTTTCTAGATCTCAAATGACCTTTTTAGGCATAGGATGCTCAAAGGATCATTAGTCCATCAACATTGATTGAAATTGATCAACTGTGTCGAGCAGTTGAATGAACTCAATTTTAGTATGGATGTGGAGTGAAGTAATGACCTGATTATGCATACCCATGTAGATTTATTGTTATAGTTTGTTATGATCTTTAACATGAAAAATATAGAAGCTATGCTTCCAAAGCTTGTTAACATGTTGAAAATTGAAAAAAGCAACAATCAAGAAAGATGAGGCACCCATTATGCTTGTTGATAGAGCATCTTTTTCCACGTCTAAGGGCAACAATAACTCCAAGAAGAAGAAAACACTGAAAGCAAAAGGAGGTGTTAACAAGGCTAGTTTTTCAAATGCCAAGAAGTAAAAAGACAAGTGCTTCCATTATGGAAAAGATGGACAATGGAAGATGAACTATAAGTAGTACTTTGCAAGTTTAAAGGGTAAGCCTCTAGAAGGTATGTCCAATTTATTTCTTCTTGAGATCAATTTTTCAATAAAAGATACTTGTACTTAGGTATTAGATATCAGATATGGCTCATACATTTGCAATAATTTGCAAAGAATAAGAAGAAGTAGGAAGCTAAGTAAATGATAAGTCTTCTTTCACATTGTAAATAGAAAGTGATGATGTATTAGTTATAGGGACTTATTACTTAGCTTTACCATCTGAAAAAAAAAATGGAATTAAAAGATTGTTTTCGTGTGCCAGTTTTGATTAGAAATATTATTTGAACTTCTGTTTTGGATAAAAAAAGGGTTATGAACTATCTTTTAAAAATAGTTTGTGTTAACTTTATTTAAATAATGAGTTATTTAGTACTAGCAATCTTATAAATGGTCTTTATATTCTGGAATTGAATGTTAATATATTGGATATTGATCAACAATGTAATAAAAGGAAAAAAGATGAAATTAATACTTCTTATGTATGACATCTCAAACTTGGCTAAAAATAGATACTTTGATTCAATGACTTTCAAGACATACCCAGCATGTGAATCTTGTTTCGTAGGAAAGACGACTAAAAGTCTATGTAGTGGACATGGAGAAAGAGTTGCTGGCATATTAAGATTAATCCACACTGATGTGTGTGGACCATTAAGTTCAATTGCTAGGGGTGATTATTCTTACTTCATTACCTTCATTGATAACCATTCGAGGTTAGGGTATGTGTATCTTATGAGTACAAATCTGAATCTTTGAAAACTTCAAGGAATTTAGATATGAAGTAGAAAAAAACCTAGCAAAAATATTGAAGTTATTCGATTTGGTTAATGAGGTGAATACTTGACGAATGACTTTTTGGATCATTTCAAAGAGAATGGAATTCTTTCATAGTGGACTCCTCCAGGAACACCTCAGCTAAACGGTGTATCTGAAATGAGAAATCATACTTTACTTGATATGGTGTAATCGATGATGAGTTGGCTATACCTTGGAAACTATTGCATATCTATTAAATAGAGTTCATTTTAAGTCTATACCTAAGACACCATATGAAATGTGGAATTGTAGGAAACCTAGTCTTAACCATGTTAAGATCCAGGGTTATCCTGCATATGTCTAGAGATTAGTTTCAAACATATTAGAAGCTAGGTTTGATAAGTGTAGATTTTTGGGATATCCCAAATAAAGTTTGGGATATTACTTTCATCTCCCTAATGAGCAAAAGGTGTTTGTGTTTGCTACCTTTCTAGTGAAAGAGTTTGTACTAGAAGAGAGTAGTGGGAGTAAAGTAAAATTGAAAGAAGTGTATTAAGAACCAAAAATCAATAATGATTAACCTGAAAAGCCTATTATAAAATACTGTCCTATTACACAACTTTCTCATAGATCAAGTTGGATATCTAGAGCACTAGAGAGATATGGGTATCTCATCAAGGGTGATGCAGATGTACACCTTATTGGGAATAAGGGTCCTATAAACTATAAGGAATCGATGTTAGACATCGATTTGGGAAGATGGCTTAAAGCCATGAAATCTGAAATGGAATTTATACATTCTAACCAAGTATGGACTTTAGTTGACTCTCCGGAAGGTATTGTACCTATTGGATGCAAATAAGTGTATAGAAGAAATATGGATGCTGACAGAAAGGTAGAGATATTTAAGGTAAAGCTAGTAGCCAAAGGTTACAAAACAAAGATAAGGAGTTGACTTTCATGCTTAAGTCTATCACGATCTTGCTCGCAAAAACTACACACTACAATTATGAGATATGATAAATGGATGTTGATGAGAATCATAAAATGCATCTTAATAGTACTTAATTGTTAGCATTTTTAGAGTTGATCTAGGTTATAATTATATTTTTATATGTTAACAACTCTAAAGAATCATTCCTAGATTACTTATTTGTTTTGATGCATTTTCAGGTATTTTGAGTCTTAAAGAGATGAAAAAGCTATTGTTAAATGAAGCACAAAGATTCCATGTATACTGGAGCAAATGAGGGCTTTCGGAAAGGCTAAATAAAGAGATCCAAGTATGTGCGCCGCACCCTGGATGGAGTTGGGGCGCACCCTCCAGATCAGAGTCCAAAACAAGCAAAGAAGACCATCAGGTCAGGGCGCACCCTGGATGGCGCTGGGGCGCACCTTCCATAAAGTTTACAAGGTTGGCCTAAAACCAAGCCTAGGAGTGAGAAAATCCAAGCCTAAGCATAGACACGAATTTTGCTCTCCGAGTTAGGTCTGAATTAGGTCTTTAATGATTATTTAAAACCCTAAAAAACCCTTGGACCCTTGTATTATAAATAGATCACTTAGAGTTTGATATTAGACATTCATTAAGCTGGAAGACTCAAGGAAGCAGCAACTTCTCCTCCATCAAAGTGTTCAACCATGAGCCCCATGGCTAACTAATCTCCAAGCAAGGCGAAGGGATGAATCCCTAGGTGTAGTTGTTCCTATTTTCCTTTATTTGATTCAATTGTAATAGAGCATTATCATTAAGACATTGTTATGATTTATTTTTTAATCTAATTATAAGATTTCATCTAATCCGGTGATTATATCTTTCTCCTTGATATAAATTAAGTCATGCTTTCCTTATGTCAAGATTGTTTGGGTATGACTGAGTCCGGTAGGTTTATCCTTTAGGCTTGTCCATTACTGCAATATTGTCATAAAAGATATATTGTCGTTTCTTGATAAACCTATAGGATAGATCATGTGTGCATGAATCGAAAATAAAAAGTATTTCATAACAATCAAATTAGAGTTTATACATGTTCTCATTGAATATTTGCCGATTGCATGTTTGGGATGTGAAACGTGCAATCGAGATAAAAACAACTTAATCAAGTTAGGATTAGGGCACCGAACCTAGGGAGGATTCCCAAATCCTTGTTGTCCCTCTATTATATTTTACAAACTACACAATTACTTCATCATCAATTTCAGATTCTTTTCTTATTCTGATTATATCGTCTCATATTAAAGTTTACATCTTTCTTTATAGTTAACTTGTCTCCTAGTGGAATCGACACCCTAAAGCCGTGCTACAACTACCGCATTATTGTTTTAGGCGTAATCAAATTTTGGCGCCGTTGCTGGGGAGACACGCTTACATACAAGGAAGTTTGTCAACTCTAAGACAAGACGGTACTATCGTTCTTTTCTTTAAGTTTTTGATTTTTTGATTTTTTTCTATTCTATTTATTTCTTTCAAAATCAGTTAGTGTATGCTTAGACCAAGAGATTCGCGAGGGAGATTCATTAAGGGACCTGAAATAGAGATACCTTTCCCTTCCACGTCCGTTAGTGAAACCTCGCCTAGATCAAACCCTAGTGTACACCCACCCGAAAATTTAGAAAATTTTGATAACATGGCTAAAAACCCTAATGAAAATGTTGCTAGGACACTTAAAGATTACCTACATCCTAGCCGAACAGCCACACCATCATGCATTATGTTTCTAGCCAACACTCGCCATTAAGACTTTAAAACAGGGATGATACAATTACTCCCTACTTTTCATGGCTTGGAAAATGAAAACCCATATGTGCACATTAGAGAATTTGAGGAAGTGGTTGCGACTTTTCATAGTCAAGATGCAACGGATGATATCGTGAGACTCAAGTTTTTTCCTTTCTCTTTGAAAGATAAAACTAAGAGTTGGTTATACTCGCTGGGATCACGATCAGTTGGGTCATGGAATGAGATGACCTAAGTATTTTTTAACAAATACTTCCCTCAACATAAGACTAATGCTTTGAAAAGAAAAATCTCCACCTTTGCACAAAAAGAAAACGAGACTTTATATCAGTCTTGGGAGAAATTTAAAGAGCTGTTAAGTTTGTGTCCACATCATGGGTATGAAAATTGGCGTTTAGTGAGCTATTTTTATCAGGGTCTTACCTATAGAGAACGCCAATTTGTAGAGATGATGTGCAATGGTGAATTTCTGCAAAAAGATCCTGATGAGGCTATTGAATACCTCAATGAGCTTGCTGAAACAACTCATACTTGGACTGGACCTAGTGCTATTGAAAGCACGAATAGGTCACGACCTATAGACAACCCTAGTAGTGGAGGAATATACCACCTTAGGGAAGAAGAAAACCTGAAAGCTAAGGTCGAATTACTCACTAGAGAGTTAGAGGCATTAAAATCTAAAAAGCCAACACATGTGGTTAATCAAGCCGAACCTTTGGAACCATGTTTTGTGTGTGACGAGGTAGATCATCTCGCCCACGAGTGCCCCACATTTGTTGATATGAGAGGGTTATACGAGGAACAATGTAATGCCTTAGGTATGTACAAGAAGCCTCAAGCACCCTTCTTTAACACTTATAATCCGGGGTGGCAAAATCACCCAAACTTTAGCTGAAAATCTGAAAATCAACAGCATGCACAGCCCCCTAGATCATACCCTGCACCTTATCATGCACCCTCATCCTCTAGAAACTCTTTAGAAGACACCTTACATGCTTTTATAGAAGCACAAGGTAAAACAAACCAGAGGTGTGAGGCGTTAGTAACGCAGGTGGTTGAGGAAAACAAAGAAATTAGGAGCCAAGTGTCCGAATTAATGGGCTCCTTAAGTGTGACTGAGTGAGGTAAATTCTCTTTCAAGCTCAGTCCATACCTCATTGTCAACATATGGCACAAAATTTGAAAGATGTAAATGCCATTGTGACCCGAAGTGGTAAGTCACTACACATCCCACCAATGATTAAATTCGAGGATATGGACAAGGGGCAAGCTAGTAGTAATATCGAGCTGCCCAAGGACCCTGAAGTGACCAAAAGCCATATTAAGGCACCTTTTCCTCAAGCCTTAAAATCAAACAAGAAAAATCCGGAGCTAAATAATGAAATGCTGGAGAACCTAAGGCAAGTAAAAATGAATCTTCCACTCTTACATACAATTAAACAAGTTCCCACCTATGCAAAGGTTCTCAAAGATTTGTGCACAATTAAGAGGAAGCACCATGTAAAGAAAACAGCATTCCTAACTAAGTAAGTTAGTGCTTTAATTGAGAAAAGAATTCCCCCAAAATACAAGGATCCAGGCTATCCTACCATTACTTGTAGCATTGGAAATCATGAAGTTGGACAAGCCCTGCTAGATTTAGGAGCTAGTGTAAACTTGATGCCATTCTCTATTTATTTACAGCTAGGTTTAGGAGAGATCAAACCAACCGGCGTGGTATTGCAATTGGCTAAACGTTCAGTCAAAGTACCCCGGGGTGTGGTAGAGGATGTTTTAATTCAAATTGATAAATTTTATTATCCTGTTGATTTCTTAATCCTTGATACTACTTCTGTTGTTGACACTAACTCTAAGATTCCTTTGATTTTGGGTAGACATTTTCTTGCTACTGCAAATGCTCTAATAAATTGTAGGAATGGACTCATGAAGCTATCCTTTGGAAACATGACCCTTGAAGTGAATATTTTCAATGTTGCAAAACAGCCCGAAGATGAGGACGAAAACCACCAGCTTTACATGATCGAGTCACTCATCAATGAGGGAGTCTCCTTAACTCATGATTATGATCCTCTTGAAAATTTTCTTGTGAATTTTGAGACTGATATATTTAATGATAAAACTGACACAATTGATATTTGTGTTGTTTTTGATAAATCTCATAATTATGGCACTCAAGCATGGCAACCAAAGTTTGAAGAGCTGCCCAAAAGAAGTGAGAAACAAGTCCCTTCAAGTGTGGAAGCTGTTATGAGTTTTAATTTACTCGCAAGCGCACGAGTCGTTTGCAATATAGTGTTGTGCAAGTGCGAGGTCGAATCCACAGGGAATTGCGTTGTGAAAATATATTTTTAATCTAAACTAATTTTATCTTAACCTAGTTCTGAATTTCTTAATGATATTTTGCAAAAGAAATTAAAATTAAAAAAAATTGATTTTAAAACTAATAAAAGAGACACTAAGGTTTCTGAATCCACCCCACCGAAATTAAGCATATATGTCCTAAAAAATAGCTTATCAAAAGATTTCATGAATCCAACTATAAGACAAAAAACAAAGAATATCCCAATTAAACCAAAAGCGTCCAATGTATCTGCTCTTAACAAATCACAAGGGAAACCCAATTTAATTGAAAACAATTCAATGTATCCATCAAATGAAACACAAGGAATATCCAACAGAACAATTTGAACTCAATCAATCATAAGATTAACTCAAATAATTGACAGAAAATTTATACTAAAAATTGTCAGAATTGTACAAGCAATTCTGAACTAATATGCTAAACAACGGCGAGGCTTCATCTTCAACCTTAGCTGAAGAGTCTAGCCACTCATAACTATGAAACTACAATTCATAATAAAAGTGCTAAACATTTAAACTAAAACAACTAAATGTAAAGAAATAAATAAATAACTTTACATGGGAGAAATTCCACTCGCTGACGGGCGACGCTTCCCCTTGTGGTGACAAAGCCTTCGAGATCCACCAGAATGCTAGCGGACATCCACCGGTAAACACCAAAGTGGCTCAGGAATTGTACACTGAATGATGAAGTGGAGTGGGTCTTATATAGGAAAATACCACGAGTGCAGTGTGTTTCCAATCCGATGTGGGATGTGGGATATAAGTCTTCACATGCCCTTCAAAACTTCTGTTCACGCTGAAATCCCGCACAGCCTGACCTTTTTTTTACTAAAACGGCCATAACTTTCTGTAGAAAAATTATTTTTACGAGCCGTAAAATTCTCCAGAAAATAGACTTCTGGATCTTTCTAAGCATATATGGCTCATATCCTGGTTCTTCTTGAATCAATACAGTTTAATTTTCAAAGATGATTGATCTGTACGGGCAATTCTGGCAATTTTAGTGAAACTCCTTTCCCAGTGCTTGTAAACCTGAAAAATAATGAAAACAACTCAAAGTAACAAATTCCTAAGCTAACAAATGTAAATTAAGTGGCCAAAATATGCAATATTTTTCACTCATCAAATACCCCAAACTTACATTTTGCTAGTCCCTTAGCAAAACTAAATAAAAAACTAAATGAACAACAAAGATTATAAAGATAAGTTCAGTATTCATGGTATCCAAAAATTTAAGGAGCATTCAAAATCATGAGATTCATTCATAAGCAAGCTTAAATAAGTCAAACCGATCTTCACAATGAATAAGAATTTAAAACTTAATTACTTACAAGAGGCATGGTAAGACATCACAAGCTTGAATCAGTGTAAAGTGAATTAGCATATACAGATGAGGTTTCCAAATAACTTCAATGTACAAGGTATTCAAATCTCAAGATCCACAGAATTTCTCGTCGGAAAGAATAATGAAGGCATAGTTTTTTTTTGTATATTTTTTTTAACATAAGGCTCTGCTATGTTTAGTTCCCTTAAGCTTTCTAATTGACCCATGTAACGAGTGTTGAGTCAATGACTCCCAAACCAGATGGTTTTAGGGCATTAGGTGTAAAGACACCCCTAAGGACTTACTAACTCGAGTCAAAAAAGCTACGAAATTAAACCGGCCTTAATACTACCAAGCAAAATTCCACCTTTTGACGTGAACACTCACTGCTTAATGAGGCAAGAGGTCCAGTTACTCAGCGAAAAGTTTCGCAATGATCATTATGAATAAAATTCCCACCTTTTGACGTGAACACTCACTGCTTACTGAGGCAAGAGGTCCAGTTACTCAGTGGAATGTTTATTGATGATGATCATTATAAATATTAGTAGTATTAGTTGTTTTTTTTTAAATTTTTTTTTATATATGCCCAAGTGTTTATCCAACAAGTCATCCGGTTTCAGTTAAGACAAGGAAACGTATACATTCAACTCACTTGTCATACCTCACACAAATATGTGCTGATGTGCTCGTGTTAGATTAGATCAAACATGTGAATTCTCGAAAATGCCTAAAGTAAGTAACTAAAGTTTAAACTCTATCATCAGATCATGTGTTCAAAGTTTTAAACTCACCAATGAAATCACATCACAATTTTTCAGAACAACCAAATTTTTTAGATGAACATGAACATGCATTTATCTTTACGACAAAAAGACAACAAATTAGGACAAAGTGTGTGATGTGTCTCCCATACCCCCAAACTTAAATTACACATTGACCCCAATGTGTGACTAATATGGAAAGAGCTGACCTGAGATATGGAGAACTATCTGGACTGGTATGGCTCATAGCATACCCCAAACTTGAACTGAAGTACGCATTGTCCCTGAAAAATAAAAAAAACTGGAAAACAAAAAATACTAGAAACAAACATTAATCATAAAAATGCGAAATAATAAATAAATAAACAGAAAAGATAAGCTGCGCAGTGCCTCCCATTAGCGCTAAGTTTAACGTCTTCAGCCAGACCCAACATTAGTAAACATGCCCAACTAAGCGCTCCACTATCTGATCAATAAATAAGAATGGAAAATGATCAGGCCTAGTGGTAGAATTCAACTTACGGTAGTCTATACTCACTCTCCCTCCTGACTGCACTCGAGTTGGAACGAACTCGTTGTCTTTATTTACTACCGTCAATTCAGCACGTTTGGGCACGACTTTAATCAGGCTCACCCCTTTGTTATCAGAGATGGGATAAATGATCCCTGCCTCTAACAGCTTAATATCTTCTGCCCTCACAACCTCTTGTATAGCAGGGTTGAGCCTTCTTTGTGGCTCCCCGATGACTTGGCATTCTCTTCCAACTGTATCGTGTGTATTACCAATGAGGGGTTGATTCGCTTGACATCCTCAATAGTCCAGCATATAGCTTCCTTATGCTTTCTTAAGACGTCCAATAATTTCTCTTCTGGAGCATCACCCAAATCTAAAGCTATAATTATAGGCAAAGAATCTGCTGGACCTAGGAACTTATACTTAAGATTGTCCGATAAAGGCTTAAGTTCCTTCTTGGGGGGTTCAGGTGTTGTGGTTTCCTCCGTCTCACTGATCTTTAGAGGAGCAGACTCCAAAGTAGCATTTGCTTGCTCAAACAACTTATCTAAGCCCAAATCCTCTTCAAATTGAGCAAAGCATGCCTCCAGGGGGTCTTCAATACGTGATTCATCCATAGTCTCCTCTGTCTCACTGCTCTTTTGAGGATCAGACTCCAAAATGGCATTCACTTCCTCGAGTAACTTATCTAAGCCCAAGTCCTCTCCAAAGTGAGCAAAGCATGCCTCCAGGGGATCCTCAAACTCCTCTCATTTCTTGGGCACTTGTAATCTCTCAGGGTAAGGCACTTTAGGTAAAAACGACCTAGGGAGATCCTTAATGATAGGTGTGGCTGTAGATGGCTCAGCATCTCTCTTTTCTTTGTTGCCACTTTCTTGCTCTTGTATAGGAGTTGATAAATTTTCCACTGCAAACTGTTCCTTTGGGTTAGGATCAGGTTGACTGGGGAACTTTCTTTCCTCTCCTTCACCCACATAACTTGCGATTTGATCAATTTGACTCTCTAGCTCGGCAATCACTTGGGTGTTTTCTATGGTTGCACTCATCACTTCACTCATAGATTGGCTAGTCGTTTTCATGAAATCATTGAGAGCGTCCTCCAATGACTATGAAACCGCTGCTGGCGCTTGAATGGGAGCTTGGTAAGCGGGTGATTGTGCTGGATAGGCATAACTTGGTATTGGTGGAGGAAATTCGGAAGGGTATTGATTATAAGGGGCTCCTCCCTGATTCATCAGTTGGTTCT
This sequence comes from Bretschneidera sinensis, assembly GCA_023935145.1. Lineage (NCBI taxonomy): Eukaryota > Viridiplantae > Streptophyta > Magnoliopsida > Brassicales > Akaniaceae > Bretschneidera > Bretschneidera sinensis. The sequence continues at coordinate 75,388,427 of CM043703.1, read as the reverse complement.
GCTCCCATGAAAAATTAGAGTGGTTCCACCACCCTGGATTGTATATTTCGAAGTAAGATCTATTTGATTCCCAACAATAGTCATTGAAAGCATTCATTTGTTCCATGGGGTACTCGGCACAAGCCGACATTGATGGACAATTCTGTGCTAGATGCATGGGACTAGCACAGATGGAACAGCTGTCAACATTGAATATGTTGGCAGCATTGAGGGACGGGCTGGTCATTTTTATGTACTCCTTAATGGTGTCCTCTAAAGACTATGAAACCGGCGCTGGATTCGTCCACATAATTTTTTATTTTATTTTTTCTAACCTTTTTTTTTGGATAACTAACTAGTAGAAAAATAAAATCAATTTAGACTAAAAATTTTCACAAACCAAACAACTCTCCGACAACGGCGCCAAAAACTTGTTGTGAGTTTTAATTTACTCGCAAGTGCACGAGTCGTTTGTAATATAGTGTTGTGCAAGTGCAAGGTCGAATCAACAGGGAATTGCATTGTGAAAATATATTTTTAATCTAAACTAATTTTATCTTAACCTAGTTCCGAATTTCTGAATGATATTTTGCAAAAGAAATTAAAATTAAACTAAATTGATTTTAAAACTAATACAAGAGACAAGAAGGTTTCTGAATCCACCCCACCGAAATTAAGCATATATGTCCTAAAAAATAGCCTATCAAAAGATTCCATGAATCCAACTATAAGACAAAAAAACAAAGAATATCCCAATTAAACCAAAAGCATCTAATGTATCCGCTCTTAACAAATCACAAAGGAAATCCAATTTAATTGAAAACAATTCAATGTATCCATCAGATGAAACACAAGGAATATCCAACAGAACAATTTAAACTCAATCAATCATAAGATTAACTCAAATAATTGACAAAACATTTATACTAAAAATTGTCAGAATTGTACAAGCAATTCTGAACTACTATGCCAAACAACGACGAGACTTCATCTTCAACCTTAGCTGAAGAGTCTAGCCACTCATAACTATGAAACTACAATTCATAATAAAAGTGCTAAACATTTAAACTAAAACAACTAAATGTAAAGAAATAAATAAATAACTTTACATGGGAGAAATTCCACTCGCTGACGGGTGGCGCTTCCCCTTGTGGTGACAAAGCCTTCGAGATCCACCAGAATGCTAATGGACGTCCACCGGTAAACACCAAAGTGGCTCAGGAATTGTACACTGAATGATGAAGTGGAGTGGGTCTTATATTGGCAAATACCACGAGTACAATGTGTTTCCAATCCGATGTTGGATGTGGGATATAGAAATGTGTTTCCAACTGATGTGGGATGTGGGATTTAAGTCTTCACATGCCCTTAAAAACTTCTGTTCACGCTGAAATCCCGCACAGCCCGCACAGCCTGACCTTTTTTCTACTAAAACGACCATAACTTTCTGTAGAAAAATCATTTTTATGAGCCGTAAAATTCTCCAGAAAATAGACTTCTGGATCTTTCTAAGCATATATGGCTTATATCCTGGTTCTTCTTGAATCAATACAGTTTAATTTTCAAAGATGATTGATCTGTACGGGCAATTCTGGCAATTTTAGTGAAATTTCTTTCCCAGTGCTTGTAAACCTGAAAAATAATGAAAACAACTCAAAGTAACAAATTCCTAAGCTAACAAATGTAAATTAAGTGGCCAAAATATGCAATATTTTTCACTCATCAGAAGCACCTAAAGTTGTATTAAAGCCACTACCTAAGGGCTTAAAGCATGCTTTTCTCGGTCCAGGTGATACCTTTCCTGTTATTATTTCCTCTGAATTATCTGAGACCCAAGGTGAGAAATTACTTCAAACTTTGAATGCACATAAATCAGCCTTAGGTTGGAGCATGGCTGATTTGAAGGGAATTAGTCCCTAATCTGCTCTCATAAAATAAATTTGGATGAAGGAACTAGTCCTTTTAGAGACCCTCAATGTAGGCTTAACCCCACTATGAACGAAGTAGTGAAAAATGAAATGCTGAAACTGTTAGATACGGGCATTATATATCCCATAGCTAATAGTAAATGGGTAAGTCCTACACAAGTTGTTCCCAAAAAGTCCAGAGTCACGGTGGTAAAGAATAACCTAGGAGAGCTAGTCCTTACCAAACTTGTGACCGGGTGGCGTATGTGCATTGAGTACAGAAAATTAAATGCTGCCACCCAGAAAGACCATTTCCCACTCCCTTTTATTGATCGAATTCTTGAGCGTGTAGCTGGTCATCCCTTTTACTGTTTTCTAGATGGTTATTCTGGTTATTATCAAATAGAAATTGCATTAGAAGACCAAGAAAAGACCACTTTTACTTGTCCTTTTAGCACCTATGCTTTTTATAGAATGCCATTTGGATTATGTAACGCCCCTGCTACTTTTCAACGCTGCATGATGAGCATTTTTAGTGATATGGTTGAAAATTGCATGGAGGTCTTTATGGATGACCTAACTGTTTTTGGATATTCATTTGAAGCATGCTAAATGAATTTTGAAAGAGTATTAATTCGCTGTGAGGAAAAGAATTGGTTTTAAATTGGGAAAAATGCAATTTTATGGTACCATCTGGTATTGTGTTTGGGCATATTGTCTCTTCTAAAGGAATAGAGGTTGATCAATCTAAGATTGAATTAATTTCTAAATTATCTACCCCTAAGACAATAAAGGATGTGAGATATTTCCTTGGTCATGCTGGTTTTTATAAGAGGTTCATACAAAATTTTTCGAACATATCTAGACCATTATATGCCCTCCTAGTTAAAGATACCCCCTTTGGGTGGACTCAAGCTTGTCAAGAGGCATTTAAAATGCTGATTGGCAAGCTTACTTCCGCACCTATAATGCAGTCACCGGATTGGACTTTACCTTTTGAAATCATGTGCAGTGCTAGTGACTACGCTGTAGGTGCTGTTCTTGGACAGCGAAGGGAAAATAAACCTTTTGTAATTTACTATGCTAGTAAGACTTTAAATAGTGCTCAAATGAATTACTCTACAACTGAAAAAGAGTTGCTAACTATAGTATTTGCTTTAGATAAATTTCATGCCTATTTAATTGGTTCTCCTATCCTTATTTTTACAAATCATGAAGCCCTCAAGTATCTTCTTATAAAGAATGATACTAAGGCATGACTAATCCGATGGATCCTCCTCTTGCAAGAATTTGATATCACCATCAAAGATAAGAAAGGAGTGGAGAACATAGTAGCTGACCATCTATCCAGGCTCACATTTGAGGACACTTGTGATGACATGCCAATCAAACATGATTTTCCCAATGAGTACTTAGTCTTCATTACTTCTCTACCATGGTTTGCTCACATCGTAAATTATTTGGCTACAGGTGAGATACCTATGGATTGGAGTGCTCAAGACAAGAAGAAATTCTTATATGAGGTACATAATTTTTATTAGGATGACCCCTATCTTTTCAAGCACTGCCTTGACCAAATTCTAAGGCGTTGCATCCCTAATGAAGAGATTGCGAGTGTCTTAGAATTTTTTCACTCCCAAGCTTGTGGAGGCCACTTTTCAATAAAAAAAACCACTGCAAAAATTTTGCAGTGTGGATTTTATTGGCCTACCTTGTTTAAAGATGCAAACACTGTTGGAGCGATTATCTACTTAAATAAATATGCAAATAACCATTCTAGTTTTACTTGCAAGTGCACAAGGTCTGTGGTAGCATAGTGTGCAAGTGCGAGATCATTTCAACAGGGATTGGTGAATTTCGTTTTAGAATTAGTTTTTTCAAGTTAAAAAGAGGAAATAGCAATTTGATTGTGAGTAAATAGCAATAATAAGATCATAGGGTTACAATATCCACGACTAATTATACTTTCCCACTAACTAAGGTTTCAGTGCTCTAGCCTTATCATGAATATCTAATGGTTGCCAACCAAAGGGCTTGGCCCACACCTTAGGCTATTGATCTCCCTATGGAATGAGTTAGGCATAGTGTACACTCTAACTCTTTTCTCTCGTAAGAGATTCAGCATGTGTGTATACTGAGTTGTTCCTTAAGAGAGCATGAGGGCTGTGGAGATCGACAACCACACTGAACCTAGGGCTTTGTCCATTCCAGATTTCCCATGTTGATTAACCCGGGAATCCAGTGTGGATTTCCCTTGTTACTAATGTCAAACCCAAGACTCGGTCATCCAAATTGATTCGACTAACTTATTCATGCCACATGCATACGTTGATCAGGCACATACATATGAGGTATGTAAATATAAACAGGTTTTAATTAAGTTAAATATTCTAACAAGGCTATAGCAAAGATAATCAATGAATGAATATGTGGTAAAGCATAACTAGGGCTTCAATCGAGCCCTATAGGAGTTTAGTTACACATACTAAGTAAAGTAACCATGCTAAACATAATTAAATAAAAACAGAAAACTAAAAACGAAGAAGACTCGGGAGACGAGTCGTCAATTCCTCTCCTAAGCTCTCTACTTCGAATCTAGAACAAAAGGTGTGTGTTATGTGTTATTACAGGGCTATTTATAGGGTCTTCATGGTGTCCGAAAACCCTAATTCCTTTTTGGAGTCGGAAGACTTCTTTCCAATTATGGCTCTGCTGCCTCTGGAGTGATTGCGCTCGAGCGTATGCGGTATGCACTCGAGTGCATGTGTGCGCTTGAGCCTTCTTCAAGTGCACTCATGCTCTTTTGCGCTCGATCTCAAGGGAGATGCACTCGAGCGCACCTTGCTGGATGGTAGAACTTGACTTTTGCTTCTAAAAGCTCCAAATTATTACTTTTTTGTCGAAGCCCTGTGAAAAACACATAAAACACGAAAATGAAGTAAAATCCATAGAAATAGACAAATAAGTAACTTAACAAATGTAAATTAAGGGGCTTAAATATGACTATTTAAGCACTTATCACACCCCTAAACTTACATATTGCTAGTCCCTTAGCAATACAAAATTAAAGACCATGTTAGAACAAAAATTAAAGATAAATTCATTTCCATGATACTCAAAGATTTGGGTTGCACATAAAACCATGATAACAGTTCATGAGTAAGCTTAGAATAAAAACACATTTTGGATTGCAAAAGGACTTTCAAAAGTTTTAAGTTACTTACCTAAGGTTGGCTTAAGGCATCGCAAGTTTGATTTGTGTGTGATGAGTTAGCACATATAAGATGGGGCTTCCACATAATTTTAGCGTATAGGGTTTTGATGCGCAAACTTTTATCGAACTCCTTATTAAAGAGAACAAAAATGGCATAACACTTGCTTCTTTTTATGTTTTCTTTTTATCATGCGATCTTTGCCATGTTGAGTTCTATCGAGCTTTCTATTTGACCCTTGTAACGAGTGTTTAGCCAATGACTCCCAAACCAAATAGTTTTAGGGCATTAGGTGTAAAAACACCCCTAAAAACTTACTAACTCAAATCAAAAAGGCTACGGAACTAATTTGTTTTTATACTTCTTAATGAAATTCCCACCTTTTGACGTGAACACTCAATACTTACTGAGGCAAGAGGCCCAGTTACTCAGTGGTAATTTTTATTATGATCATTAAAGGCTTTCTTTCCACATTTTGACGTGAACACTCAATGCTTACTGAGGCAAGAGGCCTAGTTACTTAGTAGAATGTTTTTTTTCTGATCATTATAAGCTTCTTCTTTTTTGGGTCACTTTTTGCATGATGAACATTTTTTTTATTTTTTTCCTTCTTTATTTTTCTTATGCCAAACTGTTCTTTTTAACAAGTTATCCAATTATAGTTAGATTATGGAAACATATACAAGAGAATTATATGTCATACCCCACACAAATGCGTGTTAAATGTGCTCGTGCAAATTTGGATTAAACTCGTGAATTCTTAGGTGCCTTGAGGTAGGTAACTAAAATTTGTAAAATTCCCATTGCAAGACTATGTGTTCTAGCTTTTAAGCTTACTAATGAAGTGTTATCAAATTTTTAAATCAACCAAAATTTTTGTTTACAAAAAGAACATGCATTTATCTTCCTAAAAAAAAACTGGGACTTAGTGTGTGCATGTGTTTCAAGTGCGTGTGTGATAATATTTAGTATCTCCTACTACCCCTAAACTTAAAATACACGTTGTCCCCAATGTGTGTGTGGCATGGAAAGATCTGACTTGGGAGATGGAGAACTCGGTTACTTGCTTGCTTGTCCACCCCCCCAAACTTGAATTGGATGCACGCACTAAGTACCTGACATAATTATAACTAAAAGAAAAGTACTAAAATGAAAAGGATATGTCTGGAGTGCCTCCCATGAGCGCTAAGTTTAATGTCTTTAGCCAAACGGGGTATCCTCTCACTGTTGATCATCTGTGGGTGCAGTCGAGAAGGTACCGGGTGCAGGAGGTAGGCGGTCAAGGATGGCCTGTAACATCGCCTCCTGTCGTGTGAACTGTGCCTCTAACCCATCGATCCGTTGATGGATCAAACGGGCTGCCTCACGATCCTCCTGACGGATGTCGGACAGCTTACAGTGAAAGGAAGATAGCTCATCTAGGAGATGCTGATGCTCCATGGATCCCATGTCTGTCTGATCCTCCTCCCATGAAGGGCTCACTGGTGGATACTCTGCTTCTATCGGATCATCTGCTATAGGGTCGGCCACTGAGATCTGTGCTCGGGGTCCTCGGGGCATGTGAGACTAGCTAAGGCTCCATTGGGCTCTCCTAAAGAAAGGGTGGTCGCTAACCGGGCCATATATAGAGGATCCTCTAATCCCCTTCTTCTTGAAGATATGACTGAGCAAGAAGGGGAAAGGAAGACCTCAAGCATTAGTTGTGGTCGTCTGTCGGTTATGCACCCCATCCCAGAATTTGTGTATCTAAATCCATATGACTGTTGGGATGGAGTACCAGTGACCTCGGTGGAAAGTGTAGAGAGCTTGCAGAAACTGATCTCACCTCTATGTCTTTTGCCCCAAAGGACACACATCACGCTGCAGGATTGAGTCGACAAACCATAGACGGGGAGGCAACCTTGACCGGCTCCCCGTATTGTTGTGGTGGTCAGCATACTGCCCCGCACACATATCTTCAATGATGTGTGGGAGAGGGAATGAGTCAGGCTGCTCCTTTATGTGGCTGTCCTCCGGTGGAGACTCATCACAGTAGTGTAAAGAGCCACCTATGTCTGTGGTGGTCAGCTCTATAAACCTGCCCTGAACCGAGGAAGATAAAATCTCTGGCCTAGTGCAATCGTAGGTCAGGTTCTCATAGAAACTGACCATAAATCATGTGTATGCTGTCGAGCAGACCGGTTTGAATAGCCACTTGAGCCCCCGGTTCTTGAACTCCTGGACCGCCCATCTTGTGGCATCCAAACTCTTTAAGTCCTCTTCCACATTGAATGTTGTCTCAAACAGTATTTCATGCTGTTCGAAACTAGGTCGGGATGTCTGATGACGGCTGCTGGAAGCTCGGGATGTGGAAGTCATGAGTTGTGGACAAATAGTAGTGCTTCTGGTGTGATTGCGCTCGTGCGCAGCTATTAGTGCGCTCGATCGCACAGATTGAGGTGCGCTCGATCGCACTCGGCCAGGCAATATGTCGAACACCTTATGTGCACCAAAAATAAGAAGTTATAGGATTTATACACCCTTGATCCAAACCTCCTGCAAATGTAAAACTATCCAATCAATACACAAGAATAACATATATAGAATATATATGTGAGCTGAAGATCCAAAACTCTGTATGTGTATAAGTAACAAAAAACAGGCGTGTACCTTGTGTGCTTTAGGAGAGTGGCGTGTGTGTAAGGGAGAAAGAAAATATATTTGCCTCGTGGTTGGCTCAGTTGTGTGGTGAGGTGATGGTGGTGTGGTGTGCCGGATGAGAGTGGAAGGTAGGGTTTTGCTATTGGAGATGGTTCGTGCGAGAGAGAGAGAGAGCAGAAGTGCGATTGAGCATAAGTGAGTGAAGCAAATGGAAACTGTTTATAACATGCACGTGACCTCTCTGCCCCGATTACACTTGAGCGCATTTGTGAAGTGCACTCGATCGCACGATTCGCAAGTGCGTAGGGTACAGTGCTCGCACGTAATGCAGGGCGAGGTGGCGCTCGAGCGCATGGGGTGTACGCTTGACCGCAAGATAGAAATTTGCTAAAAAAGAGTTTACATAAAGAATGAATTAAAGTTAAAATAGGAACGATACATTCATACCAACTTGTAGTGGCCTCAGTACCACTAACTTTGATAGAGGCACTTGAGCTACATGTTGAGCAAGTGGAATTGCTCAAGTGCTCTCTATGGTAGCTTTAAGGATACATCCCTTGAAGAAGGCACTTAGAGCCCCCATCAGGTGGTTCTAGGTCCGTTGATAGATGCTTTGTCTCCAATTTTGGTACCTGGTAGATAAAACAAGGAAGGGTAGTATTAGTAAGTACATGATTTTTAACTTGAGGATTATACTTGCTTGAAGGTTTATGTGTGTTCTTGATGGTGTGCACAGATCTATAGACATCTTTAATCACATTATCCTCTGGCCTAATTTCCAATCTCATGTCATCATAGATGGTCTTCAATAGAACAGTGTAATAGACTTTAGACACTTCCTTATCAATACCTTGTATGAAACTCACATTGTGACACTCATCATTAGTTTTAGTGGAGTCTAGTGTATTAAAGATTTTAAATTCTACTTCTTCATCATTCACTCTCATTCTGACAATACCTTTTTTTACGTTAATGTTTGTGTCAGCAGTGATCATAAATGGTCTCCCTAAGATGATAGGGAGTGGTACAGGCATATGGCACTCCTCCATGTCTAATACAATAAAATCAGCAGGTAAAATAAATTTACCTACTCTTACCAAAACATCCTCGAGGATACCTCTTGGTCGTTTGATGTTTCTATCAGCCAATTGTAAAGTAATGGAGGTTGGTTGGAGTTTTCCCAAACCTAGTGTCTCGAATACACTGTAGGGTAGCAAATTGACACTTGCTCCTAGATCCAATAATGCGTGCTCAAAAAGCTGGTCACTTAGCCTGCAAGGAATAGTAAAACTACCCGGATCTTTTAGCTTGGGTGGTAATTTTCTCAATAATACAGCACCTACCTCATCGGTTAAGGCTACCGTCTCGTGCTCCTGAAACTTTCGTTTGTTAGTGCAACAATCTTTTAAGAATTTAGCATAAGCAGGTAGTTGTTTTATTGCCTCTAATAAATGAATATTTATTTCTACTTTTTTTAAGGTTTCAAATATGTCAATCATTTTAGTTTCGTTTTTAGGCTTCACCAACCTTTGAGGGAAGGGTGGAGGTGTATTTACCTTTTCTATCTCTCTTACCTTAGATGTGGAGGTTTGGTCTGGAGACACTTGTGTAGACTCGTTGGTGCCGATAACCTTTCCACTTCTTAAGGTTGTTATGGCATTCAGCTGTTGGTGTCCTCTTGGATTAAGTAATGGCTAGGCTGAAAGCTCACCTTGCTTTCTGGTACTCAATTCCTTGGCTAACTGTCCCGTTTGTACCTCTAGTCCTTAAATGGCTTGATCGTGTTTGGCAGTGATTTGCCTCATTTTTGTCCGAAATTGCCTTGACTCTTCCATGAATTGTTCATGTTTATTCAGGATTTGTTGTTGCTGAGATGCTAGTTGACTCACAAGAATTTCAAGCTTATTCTTCTTTGGTTCAGGAGCAGTTTGGGCTGCTGGTTGGAAGTTTCTTTGCTTCCCTTGACTGTTTTGGTTATTGCTCCATGAGAAGTTCTGGTGATTCCGCCATCCAGGGTTATATGTGTTGGCATAGGGGTTGTTCTTCGGTGGATAATTATTTGGTCCCACAAAGTTGGCTTGCTTATGATCTACAGAATATAAAGGACATGTATCAGTATTATGATCAAACTGTGAGCAAATGGGGCATACCTATAGTGGTGCAGCTGACGGGTTTGTTGAGGTGTTTTGAGCGGCCATGGCTTTCACTAATAGGTCAAGTTTTCTCTCCACAGTAGCCATTTGAGGAGATGATCCTTCGTTTAAGCTTACCTCATACATACCCTTACTCTTGATTATATATTTACCTCGAGAGGAGAACTGCTGTGTGTGTTCACTCAGGGTTTCGAAAAGTTCCATTGCCTCTTCGCTGCTCTTCTCCATCAGCACCCCTCCACAATCTGAATCAACAATGTTTTTGTTAGAATCACTTAAACCTTCATAAAAGGCATGTACCAGTTCGTCTTAGGGTAGGTTGTGGTGTGGACACTTGAGTAGTAGCTCGTTGAAGTGTCTCCAGGCCTCGAATAACAGATCTCCATCATTTTGTTGGAAGGATTGTATTTCTTTCCTCATTTGCCTTGTCTTCTGGGCTGGGAAGAACTTCCTTAGAAATTTGCTCGCTAACTCTTCCCAAGTGTGGATGGAAACGGCAGGCAAAGAATTATACCATAATTTAGCATTATCTTTCAAGGAAAAAAGGAAAAGAATTAACCTTATTCCTTCTTGGTCTAAGCCTCGGATGTGCTGGAATTTGCAGAGGTCGAAGAACTCTCAAAGGTGCAAATGTGGATCCTCACTAGGTGTACCCCTAAAGTCAGTACACTGAGTACCTATGAGGATATGTAATAATTTCCTTCCGCCTCAGGTTGATACGCAATGCACGAAGGTTGTTCGAGGTTCTGCGGGATGAAGGATTGCCTCATCGGCCTCCGCTCAGGTGGTTGCTGTTCAGCTATTTGTTTTGCCATTAGTATCTCTTCCTCAACTCCTCCTTCTACCTCTTCTGAGTTATCTCTGAACCTTTGTCGGATAGTCCTTTCTAGCTTGGGATCAAGGGGAAGGAATTCCGGATGCTTGGATCTTCGTTCATGCATGAATCGGTGGCAATTACTTGAGTGCAACAATCAAACACTACTGCTCAGATGACTCTCTACCTCAATTGCACTCGATCGCACAAGAGAGTGCGCTTGATCACAAATGGTACAGAAGGCTCTCTTGGTGTACCTGAAACAGAGAAAAAGAAATTGATTAGGGTTTTTAAAGAAGCGAAAAATAAGATAAACACAATGATTAAGAATTGAATAAAAAGGAAATAACAATAATTAAATTAAATGAGAAATTAATTCTAAAGAAATTTACTACAATCCCTGGCAACGACACCAAGAACTTGTTGGAGCGATTATCTACTTAAATAAATATGCAAATAACTGTTCTAGTTTTACTTGCAAGTGCACAAGGTCTGTGGTAGCATAGTGTGCAAGTGCGAGATCATTTCCACAAGGATTGGTGAATTTCGTTTTAGAATTAGTTTCTTCAAGTTAAAAAGAGGAAATAGCAATTTCATTGTGAGTAAATAGCAATAATGAGATTATAGGGCTACGATATCCACCACTAATTATACTTTCTCACTAACTAAGGTTTCAGTGCTCTAGCCTTATCATGAATATCTAATGGTTGCCAACCTAAGGGCTTGGCCCACACCTTAGGCTATTGATCTCCCTATGCAACGAGTTAGGTATGGTGTATACTCTAACTCTTTTCTCTCTTAAGGGATTCAGCATGGGTGTATACTGAGTTGTTCCTTAAGAGAGCATGAGGGCTGTGGAGATCGGCAACCACACGGGACCTAAGGCTTGGTCCTCTCCTGGTTTCCCATGTTGATTAACCTAAGAATCCGGTGTGGATATCCCTTATTACTAATGTCGAATCCAGGACTCGGTTATCCAAATTGATTCGACTAACTTATCCATGCTACATGTATACGTTGATCAGGCACATACATATGAGGAATGTAAATATAAACAGGTATTAATCAAGTTAAATATTCTAACAAGGCTATAGCAAAAATAATCAGTGAATGAATATGTGGTAAAGCATAACTAGGGCTTCAATCGAGCCCTATAGGAGTTTAGTTACACATACTAAGTAAAGTAACCATGCTAAACATAATTAAATAAAAACAGAAAACTAAAACCGAAGAAGGCTCGGGAGACGAGTCGTCAATTCCTCTCCTAAGCTCTCTACTTCAAATCTAAAACAAAAGGTGTGTGTTATGTGTTATTACAGGGCTATTTATAGGGTCTTCATGGTGTCCCGAAACCCCAATTCTTTTTTGGAGTCGAAAGACTTATTTCCAATTCTGGCTCTGCCACCTCTGGAGTGATTGCGCTCGAGCGTATGCGGTATGCGCTCGAGCCTTCTTCAAGTGCTCTCGTGCTCTTGTGCGCTCGATCTCAAAAGAGGTGCGCTCGAGCGCACCTTGCTGGATGGCAGAACTTGACTTTTGCTTCTAAAAGCTCCAAATTATTACTTTTTTGTCCAAGCCCTGTGAAAAACACATAAAACACAAAAATGAAGTAAAATCCATAGATATAGACAAATAAGTAACTTAAAAAATGGAAATTAAGGGGCTTAAATATGACTATTTAAGCACTTATCAAACACCTATTGTCGCTCATGTGAAAGGTGTCAAAAGTTAGGAGCTGTGTCTCGCCGAAATATGATGCCCTTAAACCCTATTTTAGTGATTGAAATCTTTGATTGTTGGGGTATCGATTTCATGGGACCCTTTCCTCCTTCCTTCGGATACCAATATATCATTGTGGCAATAGATTATGTATCCAAGTGGTAGAGGCAGCAGCTTGTCGAAACAATGATAATGGAATGGTGATTAAATTCCTTAAAGAAAATGTGTTATCTCGATTTGGTACACCACATGCTATAATTAGTGATCGAGGTACACATTTTTGCAACCGTTCTTTTGAAGCTTTAATGAAAAAATATGAGGTATTACATTAAATCTCTACTGCCTATCATCCTTAGACCAGTGGACAAGTAGAACTTGCTAATAGGGAGATTAAACAAATTTTAGAAAAAACAGTTAACCCCGATCGCAAAGATTGGTCTTTGAGACTAACTGAAGCGCTTTGGGCTTACCGAACAGCCTTTAAAACTCCCTTAGGTATGTCGCCTTATCGGTTTGTTTTTGAAAAGCCTTGCCACTTACCCATGGAGCTCGAGCATCGAGCTTATTGGGCTATTAAGTCTTTTAATTTTTACATGGGCGAAGCGGGTAAGCTTAGGAAATATCAACTGACCGAGTTAGAAGAATTAAGAAACGATGCTTATGAAAATTCTAGAATCTATAAGGCTAAGATGAAAGTATTCTATGACAAAAACATTTTGAGGAAAACATTTAGACCTAATGTTCGGGTATTCTTATACGACTCTAGACTTCATAAGCATCCTGGAAAACTTCGGTCAAGATGGACTGGTCCTTTCATAGTACAAAATGTTTTTGAAAATGGAGCAGTGGAAATTAAGGACACTAAGGACGGTCAGAGTTTTAAAATGAATGGTCAGCGCCTTAAGATCTTAATCAATAGGCAAGATCCGGAGGTGGAAGACATTCCACTTATGGATCTGGTCTATTTACCTTAACTTAACCACACAACAAAGGTGCGTTTTTACTTTTATTTTTGTTTTATTTTGTTTTGTTTCTGATTGAGTTTATTTCAATTTTTATTTTTAGTTTATTTTATTTTACTTCAAACTGATTTTTCATATTGTTTTTATTATTTATTTGGGCTAATTTTATTTTATTTTTGTGAACTAAATGAGTTTTTTTTGAAGGAATAGGCCCAGGTCGCGCATAGGCCTAGCCCACAGTGCGCCTCACCCAACAGCACGGCCCATTTCCACCAGCACCCGTGCCACACCCCAGCTGTAGTAGAACCGCGCCCCACAGAATGCACAGATCTGGACCCTTAACTCAAGCCGCGACGAGCCTGTAGTCGCGCCGCACTGCGCCAGCTGCCCCTGCTTCTGCACACACGAATCTACACTCTTTTAAACCAGTTTCTGCACTTTACTCTTCACTTCTCTTTTACAAAAACACAGCACACTCATTTCTCTCTCAAATCCTCACTTAGCCACTCCCTTTTGCTCAAAATTACTTGATCTAACACCATTTGTTGTAGGATTTTGCACTATAATTGCAGATTTTGGTTGGGAATCTCTCCAAAAAAACAATCTTGGTACAAGAAGATTATGGGTTCATCAAGCAAAACTTCAAGTTGGTGGTTAGTCTTCTTCTCTCAAATTTTGAGTATCAAGTAAGCAAAAATTCTTCCCTTTATTGTTCAATTGTGCTATTTGGGTGGTTGATTTTGACTTTATTTTATTATTCTATACACTTGATTCAAATGGCACCCAAATCCAAGAGACCAAGAGGGAAACAACCTCAAGAATATGATGAAAGCAAGTTTGTTAGTTTTGAGGCTAGTCAGAGATATAATAGCTTGTTAAATGCTAGGAAAATCATTCCTAAGAGAGGATTCAATATCACTGAGTAGGGAAGCCCATTCTTATTTAGAATGATTATTGATAGAAATTGGGGTACCTTTTCAAGACAACCATCTAATTCTCTCCCAAATATAGTTCGAGAATTCTATGCCAATGTCGACGAACATAGGAATGGTAAGGTCTTGGTGAGAGAAAAAACAGTCTCTTTTAGCCACTCATCCATTAATAGGTTCTATGGGTTACCCCACATAGAACATAGTGAGTATCTTGCATATGTATCTAATGTTGATTATGATGAGATTTGTAATACTCTCTGTATTCCAGGTATAACTTGGAAAATGACGGCTAATACACATAAAACCTTGCTTGGTGCATCTTTGAATGTCAATGCTCGGGCTTGGTGATGAGAGTCATAAAATGCATCTTAACAGTACTTAACTGTTATCACTTTAGGGTTGATCTAGGTTTTAATTGCACTTTTATACGTTAACAACTCTAAAGTATCATTCTTGGATCATTGATCTATTTCGGTGCATTTTCAAGTACTTTAAGCTCAAAAGAGGAGGAAAAGTTATCATTGCTTGAAGTACAAAGACTCGAGGCATACTGGGGTGAAGGAATGCTTCCGAAAGGACAAGATGGAGGGCTTAAAAGAGCAACAGCTGCTGCCCGCACTGGAAAGAGTTTCACTAAATTGCGAGAATTGCCCGTACAGATCAATCATCTTTGAAAATTAAACTGTATTGATACAAGAAGAACCAGGAGATGAGCCATATATGCTTAGAAATATCCGGAAGTCTATTTTCTGGAGAATTTTACGGTTCGTCAAAAGGATTTTTCTAGAGAAAGTTATGGCAGTTTTAGTAGACAAAGGTCAAGCTGTGCGGGATTTCAGCGTGATTTTGGGCTTAAATCCCACATCCCACATCGGTTGGAAAACACATTTCTATATCCCACATCACACATCGGATGGGAAACACATTGCACTCTTGATATTTTCCTATATAAGACCCACTCCACTTTAGCTTTGGAAATGAATCAATCGGGGATGAATCCAGAGGGCCTTTAGGAGCAATCCAGAGGGCCTTTAGGAGGAACCCGAAGTTTAAAGTTTGAAGGTCGGGAGAGATGATCGTCGGGAGGCCGGAGGCAACTCAATGATGCATGAGCCCCATGACTGGCTAGTCTCCAAGCAAGGCGAAGGGATGAATCCCTAGGTGTAGTTGTTCTTATTTTTCCTTTATTTGATTCGGTTGTAGTTGGAATTATTTTCGTTAAATATTGTTATGTTTTATTCTTTAATTTAATTAGTAGATTTATTATAACTCCGGTGGTTGCATGCTTCTTTTCCATATAAGTTCAGTCAGGCTTTTCTTATGTGTACCTGTTTGGGTGTGATTGAGTCCGGTAGATCTCTTTTATAGATTTGTCCATTGCTGCGGTATCGTCGTCTCTTGATAATTTATAAGTTAGGTCATGTGTGCTTGAAAGTAAAGAAGATTTCATAACAATTACATTAGGATTTATAAATGTGCTTTAATTAAATATTTTCCGATTGCCTGTTTAGGATGTGAAACTTGCAATCGAGATAAAAATAATTGAATCAAGTTAGGATTAGAGCAACAAACCTAGGGAGGGTTTCCGGAACCTTATCATTTTTATTTTAAACTTATTTACACAATTACCTTTTTTTTCTCAAACAACTCAGATTCTTTTAATCTTTTATCGTTTGTGTTGAGGTTTACACCTTCTGTTGTACTTAACTTGTTTCCCTGTGGAATCGACACCCCAAAACTATACTACAATAACCGCGTTATGTTTTGGGCGTAATCACTTGGCAATATTTTTTGTGTCAAAGAATGATGCCTGCTTTACATTATAGTGACCTGACTGCTGAGGGAGTTATTTTAATATATGCCATTTTGATGGGTATGACCATAGATGTGGGCGCAGTAATATTCAATTCTATCTTACACACTGTGCAACATAAGCTTGGAGTATACTTTCCTTCTTTGATTACCTAACTATGCATCCAAGCTGATGTCCCTTACAGTAGTATTGAGGAAAACCACCCACCCAGGAAACCCATTAATGATGGCCTGCTCACTCTAATTAGAGCCTCAAGGCCACCAATTTCGGAAGAGCAGGCCGTGATTACTGCCCCCTTCCTCCCTCTAGGAATTTCACTGTTGTAGAGCGCCTTGAGCGTTTAGAGAATCGTTTTGATGAGCACCATAAACTGTTATTTGATAGGTTAGATCGTCAAGAACGATTCTTGGCTAGGCAAGCTGATTATCAAGCGGGGGCATACTCTTCTTTTTGTCAAATGTACCACCACCTTGCCTCCGCTACTGGTTGTAATATGGATCACTTTCCTACTATACCGCCTATCCGGGTTCATCTTTTGATCCCACTCAAGGGGTAGGTGAAGAAAATAAGGAAGAGGAAGCGAATGAAGACAATGCTGCAGATATCGATGATTAACTTTGGGTCCTATCTTGTTTGTATCGGCATACTATTCTATCTTTAATTATGTTTTCTTTTTCACTGTTTTTCATACATTATTTTCATTTTTAGTTGTTTCTTTCTGATAAGTGCTTAAATATTCATATTTAAGCCCCCTTATTTACATTTGTTAAGTCCTTAGTTATGTTAATTTAGTCAATTTTACTTCATTTCTGTGTTTCACATGTTTTTATAGGGTCTTGGATAAAAAAGAAACATTTTGGGTGATCTAAACAAACAATATGATTTGACTTCATAAGTGAGCTTAACACTTTGAACATATAGGCCAATAATTAAGTTTTGAACATAGATCACTTACTTTTAGGCATTTAAGGATTCACAAGTTTGACCTGAACTAACACGAGAAAATTAGCACATAGTTGTGTAGGGTATGACATGTAATTTTGATTTGTATGTTACTTTTGCTCGACTGTGAACTAGATGACCTGTCAGATTAACGCTTTTGCATAAATAGAAAAAAATTGTTATTGCTAAAAAAAAATGCTCCTAAAGATCAGTAAACTAATTTTGCACTGAGTAACTGGCCCTCTTGCCTCAGTAAGCAGTGAGTGTCACGTCAAAAAGTAAAAATTTTGTGCACTATGATCATTAAAAAGAAATTTCCACTGAGTAACTGGCCCTCTTACCTCAGTAAGCAGTGAGTGTCACGTCAAAAAGTGGAAATTTGGTGAATCTTGAGACGTTGAAACACTACACATTAGAATTATTTGGAAACCTAATCTTTTATGTACTAGTTCACCACACACTAAAGTCAAACTTGTGATGTCTTAAACTGCCTCATGAAAGTGATTTGCGTTCAAAACTCTTATTCATTGCAAAGATATGTTTATATTTGTTAAGCTTGCTCATGAATGCGCATCATAATTTTGTGTGAAGACCTAAACTTTTGTGGACACTATGGATATTGGATCTATCTGTGTGTCTTTATTTTTCATTTTAGTTTTTAGTTTTGTATTGCTAAGGGACTAGCAATATGTAAGTTTGGGGGTGTGATACGTGCTTAAATATTCATATTTAAGCCTCTTTATTTATATTTGTTAAGTCTTTAGTTATGTTAATTTAGTCCATTTTACTTCATTTATGTGTTTCACATATTTTTATAGGGTCTTGGATAAAAAGAAGCATTTTTGGCACTTAAAGGAAGAAATCTGGAAATCCTGGAGCAGCTACTGGCAAAAGTGCGATCGAGCGCACTATTGGGTGCGATCGAGCGCATAAGTGCTCATGTGCACACAAGAAGGATCGAGCGCACAACGCATGCAATTGAGTGCACATGTACGGGTGTGAATAGTAAAATGGCAGAACTAGTTTTGGAAATTAAGGAGGTTTTATGTTTTAGGAAGTTTAGGGTTTCCTGACTCTTCTAGAATTATTCAACCCCTATATATACACCTGTAAACACACACAAAAGACATTACTTCTTTTATCTTTTGCTTAGCTCGGAATTGTAAGCTTTGGAGAGGATTGACAATCCGTCTCCATAGTATTCTTCGGGTTTTATAGTTTATGTTTAGTTTATGCTATGATGTTTATCTTAGACAGCATGTGTAACTAACTCTTTATAGGGCTCGATTAAAGCCCTAGTTATGCTTTCCCATATATACATTCATTGATTATCTTTGCACAATAGCTTGATTATGATGCTTAACTTGATTAATGCCTGTGTTTATTTACATTCCTCATATGTGTATGTCTGATCAATATGTGCATATAGCATGGATTAGTTAGTTAGACCAATTTGGATGACCGAGTCTTGGACCTAACAATATGTGCACTTGCAAGTAAAACTATACCGTTATTTACTTATTTATTTAGGTAGATAAATTGCGCAACAAGTTTTTGACGCCGTTGCCGGGGATTGCACTAAATTTCCTTTTAGAATTACTTTCGTTTCGTTTAATCATCATTATTCTTATTTTACTTTAATTTTACTAAAAATGTCAAGTTTCTGTTTATCATCTTTATTTTTATTAAACCCTAATTGATTTATTTTCTGTTTCAGAACATCAACAGAACTTTCTGTGATACTTGCGATCGATCGTAACCTCTTGTGCGATCGAGCACATTTAGGGCAGAGAGTTACCCGAGCAGTAGAGTTGAACTGCTGCACTGAAGCTGGTTTACCTGATTTATGGACAGACTTCAATCTTGACATCCAACGTTCTTTCCCCTCGATCCTGAGCTTGAGCGGACCATCCGACAAAGGCTTAGGAACAACTTCGAGGAGAACAAAGAAGAATCCAAGAACGAAGCACCAATGGCGAAACAGCTCGAAAACCAGCAACCACCTGCACGAGTATCGATGAAGCAATCCTTCATCCCACGGAACATTGATCAGCCATCATGTATTGCATATCAACCTAAAGCGACAGGAAACTGTTACATATCTCCGCGAATATTGAATACTTTGACTCACTTTAGGGGTACTCCTAATGAGGATCAACACTTGTACCTTCGAGAATTTTTCGATCTTTGCAAGTTCCAGCACATCCAAGGCTTAGACCAAGAAGGAATAAGGTTAATTCTTTTCCCTTTTTCCTTAAAAGATAATGCTAAATTATGGTATAATTCTTTGCCTGTAGTTTCTATCCACACTTGGGAGGAGTTGGCTAGCAAATTCCTAAGGAAGTTTTCCCAGCCCAAAAGACAAGGCAAATGAGGAAGGAGATTCAGTCCTTCCATCAAAAGGATGGGGACCTCTTCTTCGAAGTGTGGGGACACTTCAACGAGCTGCTACTCAAATTCCCACATCACAACCTACCTCAAGATGAACTGGTACAAGCTTTTTATGAAGGTTTGAGTGATATTAACAAAAGTATTATTGATTCAGGTTGTAGAGGAGTGCTGATGGAGAAAAGCAGTGAAAAAGCTATGGAGCTCTTCGAAACCCTAAGCGAACACACTCAGCAGTTCTCCTCTTGAGGTAGACATGTAACCAAGAGTAAGGGTATATATGAGGTAAATTTAAATGGAGGATCTTCTCCTCAAATAGCTGCTGTGGAGAGGAAACTAGACCTGTTGGTTAAAGACATAGCTGCTCAGAATGCCCCATCTAGCCTATCAGCTACACCACTCTAGGTATGTGTGATATATTCCCAATTTGATCATAATACTGATACTTGTCCTTTGTATTCATCTGCAGATCCGGAACAAGTTAATTATGTGGGACCTAACAACTATCCACCGAAGAACAACCCATATGCAAACACTTACAACCCTGGATGGTGAAACCACCCGAATTTCTCTTGGAACAACAATCAAAATACCCTTAACCAGTAAGGGCAGCAACGAAACTCCCAACCAGCAGCCCATACTGCTCCCGAACCAAAGAAGAATTACCTCGAAATTCTTGTGAGACAATTGGCCACTCAGCAGCAGCAATTAATGACCTCACAAGATCAGTTCATGGCGGATGAAAGGCAATTCCAGATTGAACTAAGACAAACTATAGCAAAGCATGAACAAGCCATCCAATGGCTAGAGGTACAAATGGGACAACTGGCTAAAGAGCTAAGTGGTAGAAAGCAAAGTGAGCTTCTAGCTCAAATACTACCCAACCCGGGGGGACATCAACAACTGAAGGCTATCACAACCTTGAGAAATGGCAAAATGATAGGGTCCGACGAGTCTGCAACAGCATTCAAAGAGAAACCATTGGCATTAAGGGTAAGTGAAACAGAGAAGGAGAATACTCCACCCTTCCCGCAAAGGTTAGTAAAACAAAAGAAAGACAATAAACTGATTGATATTTTTGAAACTTTGCGGAAAGTTGAAATTAACATTCCTTTATTAGATGCAATTCACCAAATACCTACCCATGCTAAGTTCCTAAAAGATTGTTGCACTCATAAGAGAAAGTTTCAAGAGTATGAAACAGTACCATTAATTGAAGAAGTAAGTGCTGTGCTATTAAGAAAACTCCCACCGAAACTAAAAGATCTGGGTAGTTTTACTATTTTTGGTAGAATAGGTGATCAACTGTTTGAGAAAGCATTACTAGACTTAGGAGTAGGTGTAAAATTATTACCATACACGGTATTCGAAACCCTAGGTTTGAGGGAGCTACAACCGACTTCCATTACCTTATAGTTGGCAGATAAGAGTATTAAAAGACCTAGGGGTATTCTTGAGGACGTCCTAGTAAAGGTTGGTGAGTTCATTTTACTTGCTGATTTCATTGTGCTGGATATAGAGGAATGCCCAATGCCATTACCCTTTCCCATCATATTAGGGAGACCCTTCATGAGAACTGCCGATACTAAGATTTGTGTGAAAAATGGCATAGTGAGTATGAAGATCAATGGTGAGAAAATAGAATTTAAAATATTTGATGCATTAAAACTACCTCAAGATGATTTGGAATGCTTTAACGTATGTATGATACAAAATTTTGTCGAGTAAGCTTTTCAGGTCCAACACATTGATCCATTGGAGACCACTCTCACTCATGGCTTCACAGAAGAGGATATTAAGCAAGAACTTGAAGATGTGACTAATGACATCATTGAAACTGTGCACCTCCTTGAGACTTCTCTAAAGCACTCAAGTAAGTATGCTCCTCCATTTGAATCTCTCATACCTACTAATGCTACTCTTCTGCCTTCTATTGTCCAGGCACCAACTTTGGAACTGAAGCAGCTGCCAGAACATCTCACTTATGCTTATTTGGGAGAGAAGAAGACTTTATCTGTGATCGTAGCTGCTAACATGAGTACTGGAGAATAAGAGAAATTATTAAGAGTTCTTAGGGAGCATAAATCTGCCATTGGATGGACCATTGTTGACATTAAGGGGATAAGTCCAGCCAAGTGCATGCATAGTATCTACCTAGAAGAAGAAGTAAGGCCCACTCGAGATGCTCAAAGAAGACTTAACCCACACATGAAAGAGGTAGTAAAGGCTGAGGTATTGAAGCTACTAGATGTTGGCATTATCTATCTCATATCAGACAGTAAATGAGTGAGTCTGGTCCAAGTTGTTCCTAACAAGAATGGGATTACCGTTGTAAGAAATGAAAATGAGGAGCTCATACCTACAAGAAAAACAACAGGTTAGAGGGTATGCATTGATTACCAGAAATTGAACAAAGTAACCAGAAAAGATCATTTTCTCCTGCCATTCATTGATCAGATGTTAGAAAGATTAGCCGGTCACAGTTATTACTGCTTCTTGGATGGGTATAGTGGGTACAACCAAATTGCCATAGCGCCTGAAGATCAAGAAAATACTACCTTCACATGCCTTTTCGGTACATTTGCTTATCAGAGGATGCCATTCGGATTATGCAACGCACCAGCCACTTTTCAAAGATGTATGATGATCATATTTTTCGATATGGTGGAGAAATGCATTGAGGTATTCAGGGATGATTTTAGTGTCTTTGGTTCCACTTTTGATGAATGCGTAAGTCATTTGGAGAGTGTCCTAAAGAGATGTGAAGAAAGTAACGTAGTGCTGAATTGGGAGAAATGTCACTTCATGGTTCAACAAGGTATTGTGTTGGGTTACTCCATCTCAAACAGAGGTATTGAGGTAGATAAGGCTAAAATAGACATCATTTCAAAGCTACCTCCCCCTCTCACAGTCAAGGGCATTAGAAGTTTCCTTGGACATGCCGGTTTCTATAGAAGATTCATCAAGGATTTCTCCAAAATCTCGAGACCTCTTTGTGCGTTGTTGGCTAAAGATACCAAGTTTGAATGGAATGAGGATTGTATGCAAGCTTTCAACACATTGAAGGATGTTCTCACTTCTGCCCCGATAATGATGACACTGGATTGGAATCTCCCTTTTGAATTAATGTGTGATGCCAATGACTTCGCCTTGGGAGCTGTCTTAGGTAAAAGAATCAATAAGGTACCTCATGCTAATTACTATGCTCCTAGAACTTTAAATGATGCTCAGCTTAACTATTCTACTACTTAAAAAGAATTGTAAGCTGTTATTTTTGTTTTAGAGAAATTTAGATCATATCTTATAGGTTCTAAAGTTATTGTATTCACTGACCATACTGCTTTGAGATATTTGTTTTCTAAGAAAGATGCAAAGCCTAGGTTAATCAGATGGGTACTCCTATTGCAAGAATTTGATTTGGAGATCAAAGACAAGAAAAGCAGCGAGAATATAGTTGCAAATCATTTGTCAAGGCTATCCTATGAGAATGACGATAATGAATTGTCTCTGAATGAGAACTTCCTTGATGAACAATTGTTCGCTCTAACGATAAAACTTCCATGGTATGCTGATATTGTAAATTATTTAACTGCAAAAGTTTTTCCCCCTGGTATGACCACATAAGAAAAGAAGCGGCTGATATCTCCGTCAAGACACTACCATTGGGATGATCCTTACCTCTTCAAATTCTGCCCCGATCAAATCATTAGATGATGTATCCCAGAAAAAGAACATTTGAGCTTATTACAACACTGCCATCAGTTTGCTTATGGAGGACATTTTGGGGCAAAACGAACAACTCTTAAGGTACTACAATTTGGTTTTTATTGGCCTAATCTATTTAAAGATGTTTTTTTCTTTTGCAGCTCATGTGATAGATGCCAGCGGACAGGTAACATCTCTTCCCGAAATCAGATGCCCCTACAGAATATTCATATAGTGGAACTTTTTGATGTATGGGGCATTGACTTCATGGGTCCATTTCCTAACTCTTTGGTTATTTATATATTCTTGTGGGTGTGGATTATGTGTCCAAATGGGTCGAGGCTGTCCCCTTAAAAACTAACGATCACAAAGTAGTTGTAAAGTTCTTACAAGCCAACATCTTTACGCGATTTGGGACTCCAAGAGCAATTATCAGTGATGGGGGCGGCCACTTTCATCATCGCTCTTTTGCCGAACTACTCCGGAAATATAGGGTCACTCATAAAGTTGGCACTCCATATCATCCTCAAACCAGTGGCTAAGTGGAGATTAGCAACCGAGAGATCAAAGGAATCTTAGAGAGGACAGTGAAGCCTAATCGGAAAGATTGGTCTCTACGCCTAAATGATGCTCTATGGGGATATCAGACAGCTTATAAGACTCCAATTAGCATGTCTCCCTACTGTCTAGTCTTTGGAAAATCATGCCATCTCCCGGTAGAATTAGAGCATCGAGCATACTGGGCCATAAAGTAGTTTAACTTTGACATGAAACAAGTGGGTGAGAAGAGGAAGCTGCATCTAAATGAACTTGAAGAATTGAGATATGATGCCTATAAGAATGCCAAGTTGTACAAGGAACAAACAAAAATCTATCATGACCAACAACCAGTGAGGAAAGAGTTCCATGTAGGAAAAAAAGTATTGTTATACGACTCAAGATTAAGACTGTTCCCAGGCAAGATCAAGTCCCGATGGTACGGTCCTTATGTGGTCACCAAGGTCTTCCCTCATGGTGCTTTAGGTCCGTGGTCCAAATGAAAATCAGCCATTTACGATAAATGGACACAAAGCCAAGCCATACCTCGATATTAACTTCCCTCCGAGAGATAAAGACTTGGCACTTGAATCTGTACAGTATACAGCTGAGATACAAGCACTGGAGCCACAAGAGGTGGACTCTAAGTGCTTCCTTCTATCCAAGTAGCACTATAGCACGAGAGTGCTTGAGCAACTCATATTTGATTACCTATACAGCTCAAGCATCTCTGTTAAGGTTAGTGGCACTGAGGCCACTAACACACAGTAAGGTTGTATTATTCTTGTTTTATCATTCCAGCCTTGGTGAGTTGTTATTTTGTCCATGCATTCCACTTTGCGATCGAGTGCATCATTCAGTTTGCTTGAACACAAGAGTGCGATCAAGCACACTCCAAGTACGATCGAGTGCACTCGTGGTAGACAGTCACGTGATGGACTTAAACACTTCACTCATCGCCCTCACTCACTCACACTCTCTTCATACTCACTCACACTCACGCACTCGCACTCTCTATTCCGCAACACATCACTCTCACTCTCTTTAAATCATCACTCACTCACCACCAAACGACTCTAGCACACCACCATCTAGCACCGCCACGTTCCTCTCCCCATTACACATCCCCTCCAATACATAAGGTATCCATTTTATTTACACACCCAGATTTTTAATGTTTTATTTACACTTTCAGTATATATATGTGGTATCTTATGTATGATTGGGTGTTATTCTATTTACAGGAATTTAGGAACAATCTCGAATCCACAAGACCATAGCTTGATCTTTTATCGCCCATAAGCTGTTCGAGAAAAAGACTGACTGTGTGCGATTGAGCGCATAGTCTAGTGTGCGATTGCATGCACATATTCGTGATCGATCTCGAATTTGACAAAAACTAGGATCGACATGTCAAAGCAAACCGTTTCCACCTCCCGTGCCTCGAACAGTCGTGCCTAGTCATCCTGGCCAAGCATCGAGCAGAGAAAACTTTTATTCGAGACCACTTTCGCCATTGATGAAGTCTTCAAGCAAATGGATGTCACTCAATGGACGGTTCAAGCATTAAAACACCGGGGGTTGAAGAGGCTTTTTAAACTAGTCTGCTTGGCTGCTTACACCCAACTAGTAGTCCAATTCTATGAGAGCATGTCTTTTGACTACAGCAAACCAAGAGTATTGACTTCATCAGTCTAGGGCACATCCATCGAGGTGACTAGTGCCGACATAGCCACTACTCTTCATTGCTGTGATGAGTCCCCTCTGGAGGACACCAATTTCGAGGAGCAGTCGGACCCTTTTGACCTATCCACAATTATTGAGGATATGTGCGCTGGCTAGTACACCAACAGACACAACAACGCAGAGAGCCGGTCAAAGTTGCGTCCATGGCTTTGGCTTGTAGACACTATCCTTCAGCACAATGTGTGTCCATTGGGGCACAAGACACAGAGGAGAGACTAGTTTCTACAGACGTTGTATGCCTTCCGCAGAGGTCACCGGTACTCTCTTCTCGCTGTTATATGAAGCCAGCTATATAAAT
Source organism: Bretschneidera sinensis (assembly GCA_023935145.1). Lineage (NCBI taxonomy): Eukaryota > Viridiplantae > Streptophyta > Magnoliopsida > Brassicales > Akaniaceae > Bretschneidera > Bretschneidera sinensis. The sequence continues at coordinate 75,362,680 of CM043703.1, read as the reverse complement.
TCTGAGATCATGTCCATGGCCGTCAGACCACCATGGCCAATGTGTGGGGGCTCCCATTCTTATTCCTACTCTCGTACATCTTCAAGAAGAAAGGGATTAAGGGGACCACCAGCGATGGACCAGTGCGAGAGCATCCCTTCTTCGGGAAGCCTCAGTGGACACATAGCCTCTCGCACATGCCTCGAGGACTCCCAGCTCCTGCACCTGCAGCTGAAAGGGTTGAGGAGGATCATATGGAGACAGAGACCCCTGCAGTTAGCCCATTGCAAGAGGAGGACCATTCGGACATAGGACCCACATAGTCCCAGCACTTTCTAGCTGAGTTGTCCTCTTTCCGAAGTGAGGTCTTTATAGCCACATCACTCGTGCACCAGTGCATAGATGGTTTGGAGGCACGATTTGCACAACAAGAGGCGATGATACAAGCCATTCTTGATCGCCTACCTCCGACACTGGGTACCTCTTCGACTGCACCACTCGACGATCAGCAGTGAGAAGATACCCTGTCTGGCTGAAGACGTTAAACTTAGCGCTCATGGAAGGCACCCCAAAGCATATCTTTTTTAGTATTTTATTTTATTGTTAGTATTTAATTTTCTATAGCTATTTATTATTACTTGTTTTCCATTTTATGTTTGTTTGTCTTTCTTTTTCAAGACAGAGTGTGCATCTAGTTGAAGTTTGGGGCGTGCTACGAGCCATGCCAGCCATATAGTTCTCCATCTCCCAGGTCAGCTCCTTCCATGCTATTCACACATTGGGGACAATGTGCAATTTAAGTTTGGGGGCATGGGGACACACTCACACACATACTATGTCCCATTTTTTTTTTTTATAGATAAATGCATGTTCATTCTGTTCCAAAAATTTTGGGTGATCTAAACAAACAATATGATTTGACTTCATAAGTGAGCTTAACACTTTGAATATATAGGCCAATAATTAAGTTTTGAACATAGATCACTTACTTTTAGGCATTTAAGGATTCACAAGTTTGACCTGAACTAACACGAGCACATTAGAACATAGTTGTGTGGGGTATGACATGTAATTTTGATTTGTATGTTTCTTTTGCTTGACTGTGAACCAGATGACCTATTAGATTAACACTTTAGTATAAATAGAAAAAAAAATTGTTATTACTAAAAAAAATGCTCCTAAAGATCAGTAAACTAATTTTCCACGGAGTAACTGGCTCTCTTGCCTCAGTAAGCAGTGAGTGTCACGTCAAAAGGTGAAAATTTTGTGCACTATGATCATTAAAAAGAACTTTCCACTGAGTAACTGGCTCTCTTGCCTCAGTATGCAGTGAGTCTCACATCAAAAGGTGGAAATTCTGATTGGTACATTAAGACCTGTTAGTTTCGTAGCCTTTTTTACTCGAGTTAGTAAGTTCATAAGGGTGTCTTGACACCTAATGCCCTAAGACCATCTGTTTTGGGAGTCGTTGGCTAAACACTCACTACATGAGTCAAATAGAAAGCTTAAGGGAACTAACTTGGCAAAAATCTCACAAACAAAAGAAAAGAAGAAAAACTATGTCATTTTTGTTGATTCTAATAGGAAATTTGGTGAATCTTGAGACATTGAAACACTACACATTAGAATTATTTGGAAACCTAATCTTTTATGTGCTAGTTCACCACACACTAAAGTCAAACTTGTGATATCTTAAATTGCCTCATGAAAGTGATTTGTGTTCAAAACTCTTATTCATTTCAAATATATGTTTATATTTGTTAAGCTTGCTCATGAATGTGCATCATAATTTTGTGTGAAGACCTAAACTTTTATAGACACTATGGATATTGGATCTATCTGTGTGTAGTTATCTTGCATTTTAGTTTTTAGTTTTGTATTGCGAAGGGACTAACAATATGTAAGTTTGGGGGTGTGATAGGTGCTTAAATATTCATATTTAAGCCCTCTTATTTACATTTGTTAAGTCCTTAGTTATGTTAATTTAGTCCATTTTACTTCATTTATGTGTTTCACATGTTTTTATAGGGTCTTGGATAAAAAGAAGCATTTTTGGCACCTAAAGGAAGAAATCTGAAAATCCTGGAGCAGCTACTTGCAAAAGTGCGATCGAGCGCACCATTAGGTGTGATCGAGCGCATAAGCGATCGAGCGCATAAGCACTCGTGCGCACACAAAAAGGATCAAGCGTACAACGCATGCGATCGAGCGCACATGTACAGGCGTGAACAGTAAAACGGCATAACCAGTTTTGGAAATTGAGGAGGTTTTACATTTTAGGAAGTTTAGGGTTTCCTGACTCTTCTAGGGTTATTCAACCCCTATAAATAGACCCCTAAACACACACAAAAGACATCACTTCTTTTATCTTTTGGTTAGCTCGTAATTGTAAGCTTTGGAGAGGATTAACAACCCATCTCCATATTATTCTTCGGGTTTCATAGTTTATGTTTAGTTTATGCTATGATGTTTATCTTAGACAGCATGTTTAACTAACTCTTTATAGGGCTCGATTGAAGCCCTAGTTATGCTTTCCCATATATACATTCATTGATTATCTTTGCAATAGCCCTGATTTTGATGCTTAACTTGATTAATGCTTGTGTTTACTTACATTCCTCATATGTGTATATCTGATCAATATGTGCATATGGCATGGATTAGTTAGTTAGACCAATTTGGATGACCGAGTCCTGGGCCTAACAATAGCAACAAAAGATATCCATACTGGATTCTTGGATTAATCAATATGGGAAACCGGGAGTAGATACCATGCCCCAGGTCTCATGTGCTTATCGATTTCCATAAATCTTATGCTTTCTTAAGGAACAACTCAGTAGATACCACGCTGAATCCCTTAAGAAAGAAAAGAGTTAGAGTAGATACCATGCCTAACTTGGTGCTTAGGGAAATCAATAGCTTAAGGAGTAGATACCATGCCTTTAGGTTAGCAACCATTAGGTATTTATAGGAAGGCTAGTGCATTGACCTATTACTCATTGGGAAAGTATGACTAGTGGTGGATATCAAAGCCCTATGTCTCATTATTATTAATTCACATTCAACAGTTATTTGGATCTTCATTTATTAAGAAACTGATTCTAAAACGAAAGTCACCAATCCCTGTGGAAATGATCTCACACTTGCACACTATGCTACCATTGACTTTATGCACTTGCAAGTAAAACTATACGGTTATTTACTTATTTATTTAGGTAGATAAATCATGCAACACTTTCCATTTCATGTGCTAACATACGGTGGGAATCTTAATAGTACACCGCAGTTGCTTTCTTTTTGTTTGTTCTATCTTGCAGATCAACCTTTTAACAAAAAGTATAGCATACAGATCACATGGAGGTGCACAATTTTTCAGCTACTGTGCGCTTGTACTTACAAAGGGAGTTTCCTTTACTTTCTCTTTCACATTGAGGACAATGTGATTTTTCAGTTGGGGGTGGAGGAAACATATTATTTTTTCTTTCATTAAACTGCTTGGTATCATTTTCTTTTATTGTTTGTGTTTAGCATGCTTTGTGTTAGCTTTAGAGTTAATTCACATGTCAATGATATGAAATTGATTGAGATAGCATACAACATTTAGAAGAAGTTAAACTTGCTTCGGTTTGAGAATAATTTAAGTGTCAATCTTCATTTGGTTTGAGACTCTAGTTTGTGGTAAGATTGTATGATTAGTCTATAACATCTAGAGAAGTTTTATGTGTGATTGTTTGGTGAATACTTTTGCGGTCTCGACAAGCTCTAGAACTTACTTGATAACCACTTGAGGCGAATTCCTAGAATGCACATTACTTAGGATATGATATAGGCTATTTTTGAATCGTTTGAGCCTTTCAAACTTACCATTGCTATATTTATCGCTAGTCACCTATTTGAACCTTTTCTTGAAAAGAATTTGAGCCTTGTTTCTTTCAAAAGTCCATTCACTCACCTTTATGAGCCTAAAAATATTTTATCTTTACCTTTCTTTTAAAAGAACTTAGCTATACACATTTGTTGAGAAGCACTTAAAAGGAGTAAGGATGGAAATATGAGAAAATATCACTACCATAACCAAAGTACATTAAACGAGATAAGTTGGGGGTTATGGAAAAGAAAAGAAGAAAAAAAAAAGAGGTGAATGGTCTTATGCCAAATAAAAAAGAAAAAAAAAAGTGAATTATGGCAAAGAAAGAAGAAAAGAAAAGAAAAGTGGTGATTTAAGAAAAATGCTCGAAAAATGGTTGAAAAAAGTTGGGTGTTGAAGTAAGGTTATCTAGTGCTTAAAAGTGGTTGTGTTTAAAGCTAAGAGATTGAGTTCTTTTACTTGTGAATCCTTCCCATTCCTTCTTAACCTTTACCTTAGCCTAACGTTACAAGCTTATTAAAGACCTATTGATCCAATGTAATGTGATTTTTCTACAATAGTGGAGAGTTGTTTGAAATGTAAGCCTATAGAGCTTGTTTTTGTGATTGATGTCATGCAATTTATCATGTTTTAGAGGCCAAGACTTATATTCATGAATGTTATGCATAAAATCATCCAAAGGATCGAATTAATGGATTGTGGTAAGATGGATGTAAAAAGTCAATAACGATCTTAAGATTGATGTTTGGATTACTTTTGGACTTGGGTGAAATTTAATAATTCTATATGCCGTATGTTAAGTGCAATTTTTGAGACAAAAAGTGGATTACTCTTGGTTAACATTAGTATTGCTTTACTTTGCCTTGATTCCCACCGTAGAATTCATCTCTTGTTTTCGCTTGAATTGCTAGGGACTAGCAATAAGCTAGTTGGGAGTTGTGATGAGAATCATAAAATGCATCTTAATAGTACTTAATTGTTAGCATTTTTAGAGTTGATCTAGGTTATAATTACACTTTTATATGTTAACAACTCTAAAGAATCATTCCTAGATCACTTATTTGTTTTGATGCATTTTCAAGTATTTTGAGTCTTAAAGAGATGAAAAAGCTATTGTTGAATGAAGCACAAAGATTCCATGTATACCTGAGCAAAGGAGGGCTTTTGGAAAGGCTAAATAAAAAGATCCAAGTATGTGCGCCGCACCCTGGATGGAGATGGGGTGCACCCTCCAGATCAGAGGCCAAAACAAGCAAAGTAGACCATCAGGTCAGGGTGCACCCTAGATGAAGCTAGGGTGCACCTTCCAGAAAGTTTACAAGGCTGGCCTAAAACCAAGCTTAGGCGCAAGAAAATCTAAGCCTAAGTGCGGACACGAATTTTGCTCTCCGAGTTAGGTCTAAATTAGGTCTTTAATGATTGTTTAAAACCCTGAAACACCCTTGGACCCTTGTATTATAAATAGATCACTTAGGGTTTGATATTAGACATTCATTAAGATGGAAGACTCAAGGAAGCAGCAACTTCTCCTCCATCAAAGTGTTCAACCGTGAGGCCCATGGTTAACTAATCTCTAAGCAAGGCGAAGGGATGAATCCCTAGGTGCAGTTGTTCTTATTTTCCTTTATTTGATTCAGTTGTAATAGAGCTTTATCATTAAGAAATTGTTATGATTTACTTTTTAATCTAATTATAAGATTTCATCTAATCCGGTGATTGTATCTTTCTCCTTGATATAAATTTAGTCATGCTTTCCTTATGTCAAGATTGTTTGGGTATGATTGAGTCCAGTAGGTTTATCCTTTAGGCTTGTCCATTACTGCAATATTGTCATAAAACATATATTGTCATTTCTTGATAAACCTATAGGATAGATCATGTGTGCATGAATCAAAAATAAAAAGTATTTCATAACAATCAAATTAGGGTTTATATATGTTCTCATTGAATATCTGTCGATTACATGTTTGGGATGTGAAACATGCAATCGAGATAAAAACAACTGAATCAAGTTAGGATTAGGGCAATGAACCTAGGGAGGATTCCCGAATCCTTGTTGTCCTTCTATTATATTTTACAAACTACACAATTACTTCATCATCAATTTCAGATTCTCTACTTATTCTGATTATATCGTCACATATTAAAGTTTACATCTTTCTTTATAGTTAACTTGTCTCCTTGTGGAATCGACACCCAAAAGTCATGCTACAACTACCACATTACTGTTTTGGGCGTAATCAGATGTTAAAATCACCTTTCTCAATGACAAATAGAGGAATATATATACATGGAGAAACCAATTTTTTTTTTCATCCAGTGATAGTGACTACAAAGTGTGAAAACTATAAAGATCAATTTAAGGATTAAAGCAAGCTTTTTGAAATAGGAAAATTTGATTTGATGAGGCAATCAAAATGTTTAGTTTTCTCTAAAATGTCGATGAGTCATATGTTTATAAGAAAACTAGTGGGAGTACAATTAAATTTTTTATATTGTACATTAATGACATACTACTCATTAGGAATGGCATAGGTACGTTACAATCAGTCAAAGTCTGGCTTTCAAGAAACTTCTCCATGAAAGATTTGGGTGAAGCATCCTATATTTTTGGAATCAAGATCTATAGAGATAGATCTAGAATGATGTTTGGCTTTTCCAAACAATATAAATAGATAAAATATTAAATATGTTTAATATGGAAAATTCGAAGAGAACATTGTTACCTTTTCAACATTGAGTGCATCTCTCTAAGAAGATGCCCCAAAGCCACCTAAAGAGAGTGATAACATGAGTCAAATCCCCTATACTTCAACCATAGGAAGTCCCATGTATGTTATGTTATATACTAGACTTTATATCAGTCATCCCATAAGTGTTAATAGCATATATCAATCTAATCCAGGTTTGGAACACTAAGTTGTTGTGAAGAACATTCTTAAGTACTTAAGAATGACGAAAGATTTGTTCATCACATATTGTTGCGCGTTTATCTACCTAAATTAATAAGTAAATAACCGTACAGTTTTACTTGCAAGTGCACAAGGTCAATGGTACCATAGTGTGCAAGTGTGAGATCATTTCCACAGGGATTGGTGAATTTCGTTTTAGGATCAGTTTCTTAATAAAAGAATATCAAAATAACTGTTGAATGTGAATTAATAATAATGAAACATAGAGCTTTGATATCCACCACTAGTCATACTTTCCCAATGTGTAATAGGTTAATGCACTAGCCTTCCTATGAATACCTAATGGTTGCCAACCTAAGGGCATAGTATTGATAGGAGCTTAAATTAATTTACATTTGTTAAGCCCTAGTTAATGTTATTTTAGTCCATTTCACTTCATTTCTGTGTTTTACATGGTTTTTATAGGTCTGTGAAGAAAAGGAAGCATTATGGAAGCTTTTGGAGCTTAAAAGGAAGAAAACTGGAAAACCGGGAGCTGATACTGTCTAGAGTGCGATCGAGCGCACCAAGAAGAGCGATCGAGCGCAACCTTGCAATCTAGCGCACTCTGTTTGCGATCGAGCGCACACGTACGTAAGTGAACAGTAAAACGGTAACACCTGTTTTGGAAATTAGTGTTAGGGCCCTATTTTGGAAATTAGGGTTTCCAAGTATCCTTAGAACCCTATAAATAGACTTGTAAAACACAGAAAATAGATCTCTCTTTTGAGAAGCTTACCTTCCTTTTTGTTTAGTTTTTGTTCGGGGAGATCGGAGAAGGAAACTGTGGAGGAGAATTAACGACTCTTCTCTCGGGTTTCTTCTTTCCTTTATTTTTATTATGTGTACTTAAACTTTTAGTAAGGGCTTGGTTGAAGCCCTAATTATGTTTACTTAATATTTTAATATTGGCGCCTTTACAATGGTTATATGATGATGTTTAACTTGATTAATACCTGTTTTTAATTAAATTCCTCATATGTGTTTGTATGATCAACTTATGCATATGGCATGGATTAGTTAGTTGAATCTATTTTGATGACCGAGTCCTGGGTTCACCATTAGTAATAAGAGATATCCACACCGGATTCTTGGGTTAATCAACACGGGAAACTGGGAGCGGACCAAGCCCCTAGGTCCCGTGTAGTTGTCGATCTCAACAGCCCTTATGCTCTCTTAAGGAGCAACTCAGTATACACCCATGCTAAATCCCTTAAGAGTGAAAAGAGTTAGAGCATACACCATGCCTAACTCGTTGCTTAGGGAGATCAATAGCCTAAGGTGTGGACCAAGCCCTTAGGTTGGCAAGCATTAAATATTCAGAGTATAACTAAAGCATTGGCATATTGTTTTATTATGTTAAAGCATAATTAGTGGTGGATATCAAAACCTACACTTTTATCATTATCTTGTTTCTTGTTTTATCCTTATCAATCCAAACTCATATTTTCTTTATCTTGTTTTATATTGTGAAAGTAATTCTAAAACAAAATTCACCAATCCCTGTAGAAATGATCTCGCACTTGCACACTATGCTACCACAGACCTTGTGCATTTGCAAGTAAAACTAGAACGATTATTTGCCTAATTATTTAAGTAAATAAACACTCAACAAGTTTTTGGTGCTGTTGCCGGGGATTGTGTTAAATTTCTTTTTGGAATTATTTTCGTCAGTTTTTATTTTATTTTATTTGCTTCTATTTTATTTTATTCTGTTCCTTTTTATTTTTATTTTTATAAAAAATTAGATTTATTTCATCTTTTTGTTTTCTATTCAGGTGTATAGCAGAGGAGTTTTTGTCCTCATTGAGATCCAGCGCACTAGTGTAGCGCTCGAGCGCAGGAAGAACAGCGATCGAGCGCAGTACAGGGTGCACTCGAGCATAAAAGGTCTAGAGAGTACCCAACCAGCAGTACTGAAACTGCTGTACAGAAGTGGTTCAACTGATTCATGCAAAGGCTTCGATCCAAAAATCCAATCTTTTTTCTACTCAATATAGAGCAAGAAGTAAAGAGAAGGGCATGTATAAAGTAAACTCAAACGGTGGATTTTCAAATTGGGTGGATGCTATGGAAAGAAAGGTAGATATCATTATAGAAGTCATGATTGCTCGGATTGCCTCGCCTAGGCCACAAGCTACACCACTCCAGGTATGTGCTATTTGTAGTCGTTTTGATCACACTACTGACACTTGCCCTTTGTATTCATCTGCAGATCGAGAGCAAGCAAACTATATGGGACCAAACAACTACAATTCATATGCAAATACCTACAATCCAGAATGGTGAAACCACCACAACTTCTCATGGAGCAATGATCAAAATGCATGGAACCTTCAAGAGCAACAAAGAAACTTCCAACCAGCAGCCCAATCAGTTCCGAAAGCAAAGGAGAGCGACCTAGAGAGCATTGTGAGGCAACTGGCAGTTCAACAACAACAATTGATGACCTCACAAGAGCAGTTCATAGCAGAAGCAAGATAATTTTGGACTGAACAAAGCCAAATAAATGCAAGACATGAGCAAGCTATTCAAAGGCTAGAAGTACAAGTGGGGCAATTAGCTAAGGAGCTAAGTAAACAAAAGCAAAGTGTTGTTGAACAAGTTTTTCATGACCATCATATTGATCCATTGGAGACCACCCTCACCCATTATTTCAAAGGATTAGATATTGAGCCAAAATCTGAAGATGTTACTGATGACATCATTGAAACTGTGCACCTCTTAGAGGCCTATCCAAAGCATCCAAGTAAGTACATCGATCCATTTGACACTCTTGTGCCATCTAATACTACTTTTTTCCCTTTTATTGTCCAGGCACCAAATTTGGAGTTGAAGCAATTGCTGAAGCACTTGACTTATGCTTATATGGGAGAGAATAAGACACTACTTGTTCTAGTTGCTACAAATCTTAGTTTTGGGGAAGAATAAGGCTTGGTCCGGCTAAAGACGTTAAACTTAGCACTCATGGGAGGCACCCCAGACTTATCCTTTTCATTTTAGTATTTTTATTTTGTTTATATTTATATTTACATATCTAGTGTTTATATTTCTTGTTTTCCGGAACAACATTTATTTTTCTTTGTCAGGTACTTAGTGCGTGCATCCAGTTCAAGTTTGGGGGCATGTTACAAACAAACCAAGAAACCTAGTTCTCCATCTCCCAGGTCAGATCTTTCCATGCCACACACATTGGGGAAAATGTGCATTTTAAGTTTGGGGGTAGTGGGAGAGACTAGATACTATCACACACGCACTTGAAACATATGCATGCACTAAGTCTCAGTTTTTTTTTAGGAAGATAAATACATGTTGTTTTGGTAAACAAAAATTTTGATTGATTTAAAACTTTGATAACACTTCATTAGTAAGCTTAAAAGCTAGAACACATAGTATTGCTATGGGAATTTTACAAAGTTTAGTTACCTACCTCAAGGTACCTAAGAATTCACGAGTTTGATCCAAATTTGCACGAGCACATTTAACACGCATTTCTGTGGGGTATAACATATAATTCTCTTGTATATGTTTCCATAATCGAACTATAATCGGATAACTTGTTGAAAGGAACACTTTGGCATAAGAAAAGTAAAGAAGAAAAAAAATAAAGAAAAATGTTCATCATACAAAAAAGTGATCAAAAAGCTTCTAATGATCAGTAAATACTTTCCACTGAGTAACTAGGCCTCTTGCCTCAGTAAGCATTGAGTGTTCACGTCAAAAGGTGGAAATTTCATTAAGAAGTATAAAAACCAGTTAGTTCTGTAGCCTTTTTTATTCGAGTTGGTAAGTCCTTAGGGGCGTCTTTACACCTAATGCCCTAAAACCATCTGGTTTGGGAGTCATTGGCTAAACACTCGTTACAAAGGTCAAATAGAAAGCTCGATGGAACTCAACATGGTAGAGATCGCATGATAAAAAAGAAAAAGAAAAAAAAAGTAAGTATTATGCCATTTTTGCTCTCTTTGATAAGGAATTCGATAAAAGCTTGGGCATCGAAACCCTATATGCTAAAATTATGTGGAAGCCCCATCTTATATGTGCTAATTCATCACACACAAATCAATCTCGCGATGCCTTAAGCCAACCTTAGGTAAGTAACATAAAGCTTTTGAAAGTCCTTTTGCAATCCAAAAATGTATTTTTATTATAAGCTTACTCAGGAACGGTTATCATGGTTTTATGCACAACCTAAATTTTTGAGTATCATGGAAATGAATTTATCTTTAATTTTGTTCTTCATTTAGTTTTTAGTTTTGTATTGCTAAGGGACTAGCAATATGTAAGTTTGGGGGTGTGATAGGAGCTTAAATATTCATATTTAAACCCCTTAATTTACATTTGTTAAGCCCTAGTTTATGTTATTTTAGTCCATTTCATTTCATTTATGTGTTTTACATGGTTTTTATAGGTCTATGAAGAATGGAAGCATTTTGGAAGCTTTTGGAGCTTAGAAAGAAGAAAACTGGAAAACCTGGAGCTGATACTGTTTAGAGTGCGATCGAGTGCACCAAGAAGAGCGATCGAGCTCAACCTTGCGATCGAGCGCACTCTGCTCGCGATCGAGCGCACACGTACGGAAGTGAACAGTAAAACGGTAGCACCTGTTTTGGAAATTAGGATTAGGGCCCTATTTTGGAAACTAGGGTTAGGGCCCTATTTTGGAAATTAGGGTTTCCAAGTATCCTTAAAACCCTCTAAATAGACTTGTAAAACACAGAAAACAGATCTCTCTTTTGAGGAGCTTATCTTCCTTTTTGTTTAGTTTTTGTTCGGGGAGATCGGAGAAGGAAACTGTGGAGGAGAATTGATGACTCTTCTCTTGGGTTCCTTTTTTTTTTTATTTTTATATGTGTACTTAAACTTTTAGTAAGGGCTTGGTTGAAGCCCTAATTATGTTTACTTAATATTTCAATATTAGCGCCTTTACAATGGTTATATGATGATGTTTAACTTGATTAATACCTATGTTTAATTAAATTCCTTATATGTATTTGTATGATCAACTTATGCATATGGTATGGATTAGTTAGTGGAATCAATTTGGATGACCAAGTCCTGGGTTCAACATTAGTAACAAGAGATATCCACACCGGATTCTCGGGTTAATCAACACGGGAAACCAGGAGTGGACCAAGCCCCTAGGTCCCGTGTGGTTGCCCATCTCCACAGCCCTTATGCTCTCTTAAGGAACAACTCAGTATACACCCATGCTGAATCCCTTAAGAGAGAAAAGAGTTAGAGTATACACCATGCCTAACTCATTGCTTAGGGAGATCAATAGCCTAAGGTGTGGACCAAGCCCTTAGGTTGGCAAGCATTAAATATTCAGAGTATAACTAAAGCATTGGCATATTGTTTTATTATGTTAAAGCATAATTAGTGGTGGATATCAAAGCCCTACACTTTTATCATTATCTTGTTTCCTGTTTCTTGTTTTATCCTTATCAATCCAAACTCATATTTTCTTTATCTTGTTTTATATTGTGAAAGTAATTCTAAAATGAAATTCACCAATCCCTGTAGAAATGATCTCGCACTTGCACATTATACTACCACAGACCTTGTGCACTTGCAAGTAAAACTAGAACGATTATTTGCCTAATTATTTATATAAATAAACGCTCAACAGGTATCTACTCCTTAAATTATTGATTTCCCTAAGCACCGAGTTAGGCATGGTATCTACTCTAACTCTTTTCTTTCTTAAGGGATTCAGCATGGTATCTACTAAGTTGTTCCTTAAGAAAGCATAAGATTTATGGAAATCAACAACCACATGAGACCTAGGGCATGGTTTCTACTCTCGGTTTCTCATGTTGATTAATCCAAGAATCCGGTGTGGATATCTTTTGTTACTATCGTTAAGCCTAGGACTCGGTCATCCAAATTGGGCTAACTAATCCATACCACATGCACATATTGATCAGACATACACATACGAGGAATGTAAATCAACACAAGCATTAATCATGTTAAGCATCATAATCAAGGCTATTGCAAAGATAATCAACGAATATATATATGGGAAAGCATAACTAGGGCTTCAATCGAGCCCTATAAAGAGTTAGTTACACATGCTATCTAGGATAAACATCATAGCATAAACTAAATGTAAACTATAAAACCCGAAGAATGCTGCGGAAACGGGTTGTTAATCCACTCCAAATCTTACAACTCCAAGCTAAGCAAAAGATAAAAGAAGTGATGCTTTTGTGTGTGTTTTACAGGTGTATTTATAGGGGTTGAATAACCCTAGAAGACTCAGGAAACCCAAAACTTCCTAAAACGTAAAACCTCATCTTTTTCCAAAACTAGTTCTGCTATTTTACTGTTCATGCCCATACATGTGCGCTCGATCGCATGCGTTGTGCGCTCAATCACAAAGCTACGCTCGATCCTTCTTATGTGCGCATAAGCGCTTATGCGCTCGATCGCACCCAATAGTGCGATCGATCGCACTTTTGCCAGTAGCTTCTTCAGGATTTCCAGGTTTCTTCCTTTAGGTGCCAAAAATGCTTCTTTTTATCCAAGACCCTATAAAAACATGTGAAACACATAAATGAAGTAGAATGGACTAAATTATCATAACTAAGGACTTAAAAAATGTAAATAAGGGGGCTTAAATAAGAATATTTAAGTACCTATCACACCCCCAAACTTACATATTGCTAGTCCCTTAGCAATACAAAACTAAAAGCTAAATTGAAAAATAACGACACACAGATAGATCCAATATCCATAGTGTCCACAAAAGTTTAGGTTTTCACACAAAATTATGATGCACATTCATAAGCAAGCTTAACAAATATAAACATATCTTTGCAATGAATAAGAGTTTTGAATGCAAATCATTTTCATGAGGCAGTTTAAACCATCACAAGTTTGACTTTAGTGTGTGGTGAACTAGCACATAAAAGATTAGGTTTCCAAATAATTCTAATGTGTAGTGTTTCGATGACTCAAGATTCACCAAATTTCCTATTAGAATCAACAAAAATGGCATAGTTTTTCTTCTTTTTTTTTCTTTTATTTGCCAAGTTAGTTCCCTTAATCTTTCTATTTGACTCATGTAGCGAGTGTTTAGCTAATAACTCCCAAACCATATGGTCTTAGGGCATTAGGTGTAAAGACACCCCTAAAGACTTACTAACTCGAGTCAAAAAGGCTACGAAACTTAACAGGTCTTTAGTTCCCTTAAGTTTTCTATTTGACTCATGTAGCAAGTGTTTAGCCAATGACTCCCAAACCAGATAGTCTAAGGGAATTACGTGTAAAGATACCCCTAAGGACTTACTAACTCGAGTCAAAAAGGCTATGGAACTTAATAGGTCTTAATGCCACCAATCAGAATTTTCACCTTTTGACGTGACACTCACTGCTTACTGAGACAAGAGGGCCAGTTACTTAGTGGAAAGTTCCTTTTTTTTTATGCCAAAGCGTTAATCTAACAGGTCATCTGGTTCACAGTCTAGCAAAAGAAACATACAAATCAAAATTACATGTCATACCCCACACAACTATGTGCTAATGTGCTCATGTTAGTTCAGGTCAAACTTGTGAATCCTTAATTGCCTAAAAGTAAGTGATCTATATTCAAAACTTAATTATTGGCCTATATGTTCAAAGTTTTAAGCTCGCTTATGAAGTCAAATCATATTGTTTGTTTAGATCACCTAACATTTTTGGAACACAATGAACATGCATTTATCTATAAAAACAACAAAAAAGGGACATAGTGTGTGTGTGAGTGTGTCCCCATACCCCCAAACTTAAATTGCACATTGTCCCTAATGTGTGAATAGTATAGAAGGAGTAGACCTGGGAGATGGAGAACTATATGGCGGGCATGGCTTGTAGCTCGCCCCCAAACTTCAACTGGATGCACTCACTCTGTTCTTTGAAAAAGAAAAACAAACAAACAAAAAATGGAAAACAAGTAATAATAAACAGCTATAGAAAAGTAAATACTGACAATAAAATAAAATAAAATACTAAAAAGGATATGCTTTGGGGTGCCTCCCATGAGCGCTAAGTTTAACGTCTTCAGCCAGACAGGGTATCCTCTCACTACTGATCGCTAGGTGGTACAGTCAATGAGGTACTGGGTGTGGGAGGTGGAGGTTGATAGTTTAGGCATCCTAGCAAGTTGTTGTCCAATGTGCACTCGATCGCACTATGAAGTACGCTCGATCGCACTTGTGGCAGAAAGTGCATACTCAGTGGCCTCAGTGCCACTGATCTTAATAGAGGCGCTTGAGCTACACGTTTATCAAAGTCTGGACTGCTCAAATGCTCTCTATAGCAGCTTCAACACTTAGTCTTTCGGCAGGGCATACTTAAAGTCCACTGCATGTGGCTCAGGTGCTCTTGTTGCTACTGCATACTAGACAGTCTGAGGCGCTAAATCTTCATCTCTTGGTTGCACTGTAATTTTCGAGTGTGGTCTGACTTTGTATCCATGTACCGTGAATGTCTGATTTCGCACAGGCAATTGCAGAAATTCCAAGTTTGGTGCCTAGACAATAGATGAGAGAAAAGTAGTATTAGTACTCTCAAAAGTTTCAAACGGAGGAGTGAACTTACTTGAATACTTTGGAGAGGCTTCAAGAAGGTGCACAGCTTCAATGATGTCATCTGTAATATCTTCCGATTTTGGCTTAGGAACCACATCCGAACTTGTAAAGCTGTGGGTGAGGGTGGCCTCCAATAGATCAGTGTGATTGACCTGAAAAGCTTGTTCAACAACACTTTGCATCATACATTCATTAAAACATTCATCATCATTATCATCTTGAAGTAATTTCATTGTATCAAATATCTTAAATTCTATTGTCTCACCATTTACCGTCATACTTACAATACCCTTTTTCACATTAATTATTGTATCAGCAATTCTCATAAAAGGTCTTCCTAAGATGATGGGCAGAGGTAATGGCATAGAGCATTCTTCCATATCTAACACAATGAAGTCAGCAAGCAAAATAAACTCACCTACCTTTACCAAGACATCCTCAAGTATACCTCTAGGTTTTTTGATGCTTCTATTTGCCAATTGCAAAATGATGGAGGTTGGTTGAAGCTCCCCCAAACCTAGCTTTTCAACTACTGTGTATGGTAGCAAATTGACACTTGCTCCTAAATCTAATAGTGCACGCTCAAAAAATTGGTCACCTATCCTGCAGGGAATTGTAAAACTACCCGGATCTTATAGTTTTGGTGGTAGTTTTCTTAATAATACCGCACTTATCTCTTCAGTTAGAGCCACTGTTTCATGCTCTTGAAACTTTCTTTTATTAGTGCAATATTCTTTTAAAAATTTAGTATAAGCAGGAATTTGTTTAATTACATCTAATAAGGGAATGTTAATTTCTACTTTTCTCAAAGTTTCAAAAATATCAAACAATTTATCTTTCTTTGGCTTTACTAACCTTTGAGGGAAGGGTGGTGCATTCCACTTCTCTATCTCACTTACCTTGGATGTGAATGGCTTAGCAGGAAATGCTTGTGCTGGCTCATTAACTCCTATGACCTTACCATTTCTGAGAGTTGTCATGACATTTAGTTGCTGATGTCCTCTCAGATTAGGTATTGGTTGGGCAGGAAGCTCACCTTGCTTCCTTGCACTTAACTCTTTAGCCATTTGCCCCATTTGAACCTCTAGTCTTTGGATTGTTTGCTCGTGCTTTATAATTGTTTGTCTTTGCTCAATTTGAATTTGCCTTCCATCTGCCATAAATTGTTCTTGTGGCATTATCAGTTGCCTTACCATACTCTCTAGGTCACTTGTTCTTGACTCTTAAATTGGTTGGGCTGCTTGGTGGAAGTTCTTTTGTTGCCCTTGAAGGTTCAAAGCATTTTGATTGTTGCTCCATGAGAGGTTGGAGTGGTTTTGCCATCTAGGATTGTAGTTATTTGCATATGCACTGTTTAGTCCCATATAGTTCACTTGCTCGGGATCTGTAGTGTGATCAAATTGAGAGCATAAAGCACATACTTGGTGTTGTGTGGCTTATGGACTCGGTGAGGCATTCTGAGTAGTCATGGCTTTCACAAGCATATCTAGCTTCCTCTCCATAACAGCTATATGAATTGGAATTCCACCAATTAAGTTAACTTCATGCATGCCCTTGCTCTTTACTCCTTGTCTCCCTCTGGATGAGAATTGTTGGGTGTGCTCACTCAATGCCTCAAACAGCTCCATGGCTTCTTCACTACTTTTCTCCATCAGCACACCTCCACAACCTGAATCAGCAATACCTTTATTCATGTCATTTAGACCTTCGTAAAAGGCTAGTACCAGCTCATCTTGAGGTAGGTTTTGATGTGGACATTTGTGAAGCAGCTCATTAAAGTGTCCCTATGCCTCAAAGAAAAGTTTCTATCCCTCTGTTGGAAAGATTAAATCTCTTTCCTCAATTGTCTCATCTTTTGAGCTGGGAAGAAGTTTCTTGGGAACTTGCTGGCTAACTCTTCCCAAGTGTGGATAGAAACTGTAGGCAATGAATTATACCACAGTTTAGCTTTATTTTTTAAGGAAAAAGGGAAAAGAATTAACCTGATTGCTTCTTGGTCTAGGCCCTGGATACGCTGGAATTTGCAAAGATCAAAGAACTCTCGAAGGTGCAAATGTGGATCCTCATTAGGTGTACCCCTAAAGTGAGTCAATGCACTCAATATTTGCGGAGATATGTAGTAGTTGCCTTCCACCTCAGGTTGATATGCAATACATGATGGCTGATCAAGGTTCCGTGGAATGAAGGATTGTTTCATCAGTATTCGTGCAGGTGGATGCTGGTTTTCGAGCTGTTCCGCCATTGATGCTTCACTCTTGGATTCTTCTTCGTTCTCCTCGAAGTTGTTCCTAAGCCTTTGTCGGATGGTCCGCTTAAGCTCAGGATCATGGGGAAAGAATGTTGGATGTCGAGATTGAAGTCCGTGCATAAATTAGGTAAACCAGCTTCAGTGCAGCAGTTCAACTCTGCTACTCGGGAAACTCTCTGCCCTAATTACGCTTGATTGCACAGAAGGGTGCAATCGATCGCAAATATCACAAAAAGTGTGATTAGGGTTTGATGTGCCTGAAACAGAAAGGAATTTGATTAGGGTTTGATGAAAATAAAAATAAAGGTGAAAAACAGAAACTAAAATTTTTTAGAAAAATTAAAGTAAAATAGAATAATGATGATTAAACTAAACGAAAGTAATTCTAAACGGAAATTTAGTGCAATCCTCGGCAACAGCGCCAAAAACTTGTTGCGCGTTTATCTACCTAAATTAATAAGTAAATAACCGTACAGTTTTACTTGCAAGTGCACAAGGTCAATGGTAGCATAGTGTGCAAGTGCGAGATCATTTCCACAGGGATTGGTGAATTTCGTTTTAGGATCAGTTTTTTAATAAAAGAAGACCTAAATAACTGTTGAATGTGAATTAATAATAATGAGACAAAGGTCTTTGATATCCACCACTAGTCATACTTTCCCAATGAGTAGGTCAATGCACTAGCCTTCCTATGAATACCTAATGGTTGCCAACCTAAGGGCATGGTATCAACTCCTTAAGCTATTGATTTCCCTAAGCACCGAGTTAGGCATGGTATCTACTCTAACTCTTTTCTTTCTTAAGGGATTCAACATAGTATCTACTGAGTTGTTCCTTAAGAAAGCATAAGATTTATGGAAATCGACAACCATATGAGACCTAGGGCATGGTATCTACTTTCGGTTTCTCATGTTGATTAATCCAAGAATCTGGTGTGGATATCTTTTGTTACTATCGTTAGGCCCAGGACTCGGTCATCCAAATTGGTCTAACTAACTAATCCATACCACATGCACATATTGATCAGACATACATATATGAGGAATGTAAATAAACACAGGCATTAATCAAGTTAAGCATCATAATCAAGGCTATTGCAAAGATAATCAATGAATATATATATGGGAAAGCATAACTAGGGCTTCAATCGAGCCTTATAAAGAGTTAGTTACACATGCTGTCTAGGATAAACATCATAGCATAAACTAAACATAAACTATAAAACCCGAAGAATGCTGTGGAGACGAGTTGTCAATCCTCTCCAAAGCTTACAACTCCGAGCTAAGCAAAAGATAAAAGAAGTGATGCTTTTGTGTGTGTTTTACAGGTGTATTTATAGGGGTTGAATAACCCTAGAAGACTTAAGAAACCCAAAACTTCCTAAAACGTAAAGCCTCCTCTTTTCCCAAAACTGGTTCTGTCGTTTTACTGATCACGCCCGTATATGTGCGCTCGATCGCATGCGTTGTGCGCTCGATCATAAGGCTACGCTCGATCCTTCTTGTGTGCGCGCGAGCACTTATGCACTCGATCGCACTCGATAGTGTGATCGATCGCACTTTTGCCAGTAGCTGTTCCAGGATTTCCAGGTTTCTTCCTTTAGGTGCCAAAAATGCTTCTTTTTATCCAAGACCCTATAAAAACATGTGAAACACATAAATGAAGTAAAATAGACTAAATTATCATAACTAAGGACTTAACAAATGTAAATAAGGGGGCTTAAATATGAATATTTAAGCACTTATCACATATGGAGCAATTGACTTGAAATATGAAGGGTATACTAATTTAGACTTCTAGTTTGATGTGGATGATAGAAAGTCCACTTTTGTATTTATGTTCATCTTTAACGGTGGAGTAGTGAGCTGGAAGAGTTATGAGCAAGATATAATTGTAGATTCCACTATTGAGGTTGAATACATTACTACATTTGAAGTTGTAAAGGAGGCCGTTTTGATGAAGAAGATCGTAATGATAATCCTCAAACCCTTATCCAGAATTCTTGACACCAACAGACCAACTGTAATACCTGTATTTGTAAAGTAAGGGTAAATAAATAATTTAATAAATATGACATGAAGTTTAAATAATATAGTTACGCGAATGATTTAGTTAAAAAAAAAAATCTGGGACGTGGACGTCATTAAAAGAAAAAAAAAGAATAGGAAAAAAAAATTTGTCTGGATGTCCAGGGAAGTTTAGCAATAAGAAAGAAAAAAATAATATTAAAATAAAAGTTTAAAAAAAAAAAAAAACAAAAGTCAACAAAGGAGGCAGCAGGTGGCAGCACCTGTTGCCAAGCAAAGAAAATGGAATGCATAGTTTCAAATGAAACTCTGCAAGTCTTGCATGTTTCATGAAACGTGGAGACAGTGCAGACTGAGTAGGGTGATTAAAGACAGATAGAGGACGCATTTGAGGCTGCCGACAGTTAAAGCAGCGAGCTTGTGTATATATATACACCTATGTGAGTTCAACTTATCGTTTTTTTCTCAAAACATTTGGGAGCTCAAAAAGTGCTGAAAGAGCAAAATTTTGAAGGAGTTTTCTACGTAATTTCATAGAGAATCATGAAAAGCTATCAGAAAAACAGAAGGTAATAATGTAATGGTTATTTTTTAATTTTTGACATTTATAAAGTTTCCCTACATTCAAAGTGGGAATTTTCAAAGTGTGTGGTTTATATCGAATCGAAGAATAAATTAGAAAATTTATATAAATATGATGTCAGGTGTTGAAGATCTACAACTGGAAGAATTTCTGAGAAAAACAGGAAAGGCCAGGAGGTGATCCACGGGTAGCTTTAAGAGCTACGTGGTGAGTTGGATTTACTTTAAGTAGTCTAAATAAAAATCAAATATCTAGAAATAATATCAAAATAAATTATTAGTTTATGTTGTGGTGATAAATAAAGATTTGTTTGATAACTATGATATAAATTTTGGACATGTAGAAAATTATTAGGATAGAAATAATATTTTTAAGAATAATAAGTTGATTTAATAATAAAAACGATAAGTGAAAGTCTAGATGAGTTATATTGATGTTTTAATACAAATTACGATGAGATGAATTTTAGTGGATCTTGACAAGCATTGATGTGATTTGGGATGAAATTTAGTGCATCTTGACAAGCTTTAATGGATGATTTGATGTGATTTGCGATAAGAGGAATTTAGTGGAATTTTAGTTATATAAATTTGAGACTAATCAGGATAGCCAATTTAAGTGTTTTGAATTTATTTTGTTTTTATATTACTATTCATATGCATATTTCATATTATTGTTCATGTGCATATGTATTAAACAAGATAACCAATAGATTCTAGAAAGGAAAATAGTAATTAGAATAAATTCTAGTGGTGAAAGATTATTCTAATGTAATCCTTGATGAGTTGCTTAGGTTGCCTCCAAGTAGGGAGATTAAATTTTCTATTGATGTGATACCAGGATTATCACATATATTTAATAGCACCCTAAAGAGTGACAACCACTGGGTTAAGAGAGTTGAAAGTTCAAGAGTTGTTAGATAAACAATTTATTCGATTTAAGGTGCTGCTAGGAGGAACCTATGTAATGGTTGTGAAGAAAGAAAGATGGAACGATGAAATTGTGTATAAACTACAAATAGTTGAATAAGAACAAATATCTTTTTCCCATGATAAATAAATTGGTTGAATAGTGCAAAGAGTGAGAGTGTTTTCTAAGATAAACCTGAGATCAGATTATCACCATTTGAGGATAGAGAAGGGTGACGTGCCTAAAACTGTTTTTAGGACGCGTTATGGTCATAAGTTTCTTGTGATGACATTTGGATTGAATAATGTTCCAGAAACATTCATGGACTGGATGAATAAAATGTTTGAACCATTTCTTGATAATCTTGTAGTTGTGTTCATCGATAACATCTTCGTATATCTTAAGACTAAGGAAGAGCAGGTAAAACATTTAGAAACTGTGTTGGAGATTTTGAGGAGAAAAAGATGGTATGATATAAGTTCTCTACCTGTGAGTGTTGACTGAATGAAATAACTTTCTTGGAATATACAATATCGGGAAATACCATAACAGTTGATCCACAAAAGGTAGAGATAATGAGATATGTCATATCAATGATTGGGATATGTATAACATAGGAAAGTTGTGGGCCATAATTCTAGGCAATTGAAAATTCATGATAGAAATTACCCTACTCATAACTTAGAGTTGGCTGCCATAGTGATTACTTTAAAGATTGGAGACATTATCTGTATGAAGCCACTTGTAATATATTCATAGGTTATAAGAGTTTGACATACTTACCATTCAGAAAGAGTTGAATTTGAGGCAAAGAAGGTGGATGGATTTGATTAGTAACAACGATTGTACAATTCACTATTATCTAGAAAAGGGGAAAGTGATAGCTGATGCATTGAATAGAAAGTCTACAAGAAGGTTAACTGCTATTGAGAGTTCTGATGAGATTGAGAGTTCTGATGAGAAACTGATGATAGATTTAAAAGAGATAAGAATGAAGTTGAATAACAGTGGTAGAGGATCATGAATAAAGAATATAGTTGTACAGTCATCCATAGTAAAAAAATTTTAAAGATGCAAGGTAGAGAAGATTAAGCATTGAGTGCTTACTAGAAAGTAATATAAGTTCAAAATTTGAAATAATGGTATCCTGGTCTTAGAACATAGAAATAGTGTTCCCAATAATACGGAGTTGAGAAAAGATATAAGGAGAGAGGCATATTATGATGTAGATTTGATACAATCAAGTAATAATCAGAGGTATAGAGGAATTAGACAAAAATTTCGATTATCGGGATTAAAGAGGGATGTAACTGAGATTGTGACGTGGTATGGAGTACTATTGAGAGTAGTGTCATTTAGAGATGCTAGATTTTACACCCTGGTTTTGGAGAGGCTTTCTGAGAGTCATGAGTACACAGTTGCAACTCAATATAATTTTTTCATGCTCAGAGATAAAGGATTTTTATAGTACAAGAAGATATGTTAAGGGCAAATATGATGAGTTCTTAGTAAGTTTGGAATGCTTAAATGCCATCGATTTAAGTTGCTTATAATAATCAGTATCAAACTAGTATTGGGATGACACCGATTGAGGCATTATATGGTAGGAGGTATAGAATTCCTATATGTTGGGAAAAAGTGGTAGAAAGAAATATATTTGATCCAGCAATTATTGAGTTAACTACTTAGATAATCAAATTGGTTAGAGAGAACCGTAAAGCAGCACAGAATGGATCAATTAACTATGCCAATACTAAGATAAGATCTCTCAAGTTTCAAGTAAGTGAGTTAGTATATCGAAAAATATCTCAATGAAAATGTGTATTGAGATTTAAACAGGAAAAGAAAGCCGAATTTGAGGTATATGGGACCCTGTGAGGTTGTAAAGAAAGTTGAACTAGTTGTGAATAGCTTGGATTTGCCTACAAGTTGAAGTAGTGGCATAACGTATTTCATGTACTTTTGTTTCATTAGTTAAAGCTCTGTGGCGGAATAAGGATATTAAAAAGATTATGTCAAAGCATGAGACAATTATGAAAAAGTATTATTTACTTTTGTTTCTGGAATTAGGTAAGGAAATTTCGGGGACGAAATTTTTGTAAGGTGGGTAGATTTGTAATACCTATATTTGTAAAGTAAGGGTAAATAAGTAATTTAATAAATATAACATGAAGTTTAAATAATATAGTTACGCGAAAGATTTAGTTAAAAAAAAATTAAAAGAAAAAAAAAGAAAAAAAAATTGTCTGGACATCTAGGGAAGTCGAGCAAGAAGAAAGAAAAAAAATAATATTAAAATAAAAGTTTTCAAAAAAAACAAAAGTCAACAAAGAAGGCAGCAGGTGGCAGCACCTGCTACCAAGCAAAGAAAATGGAATGCAGAGTTTCGTCTTACACGTTTCATGAAACGTGGAGACAATGTAGACTGAGTAGGGGGGACTAAAGACAGATAAAGGACGGATTTGAGACTGCCAACAGTTTAAGCAGCGAGCTTGTGTATTTAAATACACCTATGTGAGTTCAACTTATCGTTTCTTTCTCAAAACATTTGGGAGCTCAAAGAAATACTGAAATAGCAAAATTTTGAAGGAGTTTTCTGCGGAATTTCATAGAGAATCATGAAAAGCTATCAGAAAAACAGAAGGTAATAATGTAATGGTTATTTTTGAATTTCTGACATTTATGAAGTTTCCCTGAATTCAAAGTGGGAATTTTCAAAGTGTGTGGTTTATATCGAATTGAAGAATAAATTAGAAAATTTATATAAATATGATGTTAGGTGTTGAAGATCTACAACCGGGGAAATTTCTGAGAAAAACGGGGAAGGCAAGGAGGTGATCTACGGGTAGCCTTAAGAGCTACGTGGTGAGTTGGATTTACTTTAAGTAGTCTAAATAAAAATCAAATATGTGGAAACAATATCAAAATAAATTATTAACTTATGTTGTGGTGATAAATAAAGGTTTGGTTGATAACTATGATACGAATTTTGGACATGAAGAAAATTATTATGATAGAAATAATATTTTTGGGAATAATAAGTTGATTTAATAATAAAAACGATAAGTGGAAGTCTTGATGAGTTATATTGATGTTTTAATACAAATTATGATGAGATGAATTTTATTGGATCTTGACAAGCTTTGAAGTGATTTGGGATGAAATTTAGTGGATCTTGACAAGCTTTAATGGATGATTTGATATGATTTGGGATAAGAGGAATTTAGTGGAATTTTAGTTATATAAATTTGAGAATAATCAGGATAGCCAATTTAAGTGTTTTGAATTTATTTTGTTTTTATATTACTATTCATATGCATATTTCATATTATTGTTCATGTGTATATGCATTAAATAAGATAACCAAAAGAACCGAGAAGGGGCCGGTCTAGTGAAACAACCGTGACAGTTGGTATATGCTTGAAATAAAAGGGACACCGTTACAGCCGGTATATGCTAGAACAATTTCGTGGCAGCCGGGACAAGCTGCAAAGAAAAGAACCAGGAGAGGACCGGTCTAAGATAATAACAACCTGTCGACAGGTGGGAAGACGTTCCCATCATAATCATTCATGCATTGCGTCTGTTTTAATTATTGCTTGCATTATTGAAATACTGATGTGTGATATATTAATTGTGAATTTAATTATAGATAGTTGAGTCTCACAGAAAGAGACAGTTATGGTGATAAGATTATTGAAATGTTGAGTTGAGGTGTGGTATATTATTGTGAATATAATTATAGATTGTTGAGTCTCACAAAAAGAGATAGTTATGGCGATAAGATGATTGAAATGCTGCGGTGTGGTGTGTTATTGTTATGGTGATAAGAACTATTTAAATGGTAGACTTTATGATATGAACCTCATTGCGAGGTAATTATGAGAAAATTGATGGTTTTGAGGTGAACCAATAAATAAGAGGAAGAGATTAATAAAGAATGGATATTTTGACATGTGTAGCAATAGTAGAGTGTTAGTATCAAGTGTATGAGATATAAATTGATTTAAATATTAAAAGATTGTTTATAAAAATGAGTACTTTTAGTAAATTTAATTCACTGAGCTTATGAAGCTCACTCCTCATTGTACAAAGATTTTCAGATAGCAGGCTTGACAAATAGTTTGATGAGTTAAAGTTCTGAAGAAATCATTTTCTGTAAGCCACGTGCGTGTCATCATCCTCAGACTAATGAGATAAATAAAATGAAAAAAAATTATTTGTAAATATTTAGGCTTTTTATGTCGTATAAAATGTTTAAAGATCGGATTAATGTAAAAATTTATTTTGGTGTTATTTATTTTTTATTGTTGCATATATGTGTCATGTTGGGATTCTCGAAATGTGATGACACCGTTTCGGGGGTGGCCAACCCGGGATAGGCCGTTACACCAACTAGGCCTAATTTCCTATATTAGCTAAAAACAATTAAGAATTTTTCTCAATTTTGAAAAAAATGGCTATGTTCTTTGTTGAGAAGAATGAATTTCAGCATGTTAAAAGAGTGCACACAAGTGTGCGCCTCACTTTGGGTGTGTGTGCACACCTCTATTCAGCAAGACAAAGAAGTGCGCACAGCTGTGAAGGGTCCAGCTTCAGTGTGCACCGCAGCCTTGCTCTTTCCAGGCCGCAGTGCCAAGCAAAGAGGAAGTCCTGGTGGAGGGCAGCATCGCACCTCTCCCTCACCAAGGCCGCAGTGCCCAGAAAGTGATGAAAAGGGTGTTTTGCCTAGTGCCGCAGCATGCCCTCTTTAGTGCCTAGGTGCTAGGCACACTGAGGCACACATATTCCACTCGCCTCTTGTTAAGTGAGTGGGTGCAAGATTAAAATGCACAACATCACTTAGGATTAACTCTCAAGATTGGACAAAAAGTTGGTGCACTGTATAAAGGGTCACCTAGCTTTATTCTCATTAACATTGTGACATAATTTGAGATCAATTGTAAGGAGTGATAGACATACAAGAGAGAATTGTGTGAGAGTGCAAAGACACAAAACACAAGAGGGACTCATTGTACTGAGACTAGTTGTAAAGAGATGAGAGTATAGATTAGATAGAGAGCATTGTAATAGTTCTTATCATCTTCTTTCTTCTCTTCTTGGTTTCTCCTAGAACTTGAGGTTTCTTGAAGAGGGTTGCTGGATTGTAAAGAACCACTGATTTAGTACAGAGAGTTCAGAGAAACTCACAGGGACGCAGGCTATTGCCGAACCTCGATAACAAATCGCTTATCTTTTTGTTTCTTTGATTTTTGTTCCTGTTTTCGATTCCAAATCTTTACAAGTCATTCTAGACTTGGGTGTTTGGAAGATCACCACCTGGGCATCTTATTAAGGTGATTTCCAATAGGTATCAGAGCTTTGGTGAGAGAGTATCGAAGCAAGAACAAGAAGGTGACGAAGTCAAGACTCCAAGAATCAAAGATCAACTTCTTGGGTGATTCAAGGACGGAGTAAAGATCAAGATTAGATCGTGTTCTTGAGAGTGATTCAAGAACGGAGTTAAGATCCATCTTCATTTGTATTCTTGAGGTTAAAGAAAGCATTTGTGGGTAGTGCATAAATCTGGGATCTTGTCCGCAAAGATGGCTTCAAATTTCGTTGTTGAAAAGTTTGATGGAAAGGGAGATTTTTCCCTTTGAAAGCGGAAGATCAAGGCTGTTCTCATGCAACAGAAAGTGGACTTGGCTATTGGAGAAGATGATGCTTTTCCAGCAAGTATCATAGAGGACTAGCGGGTTGAGATGTAGAAGATGGCTTACAGCACCATTTTCTTGCACATAACGGATAGTATCACAAGAGAGTGTGGAGACTCGGAAGATCCTGTTGTCATATGGAAGAAACCAGATGAGTTGTTTCTTACCAAAACTCTCCCTAACAAGATTTATCTTCTTAAAAGAATCGTTTCTTTTAAAATGGATCCTAATAAAGAGTTGCAAGATAATATTGATGTCTTTAATAAACTAGTTCAAGATTTAGCTAGTTATAGTATTAAAATCCCGGATCAACAATTGGTTGTTATTTTGTTAAATTCTTTTCCTGATTGTTTTGATAATTTGATTAATGCTATTGAGTATGGAAGAGATACTTTAACCAAGGAGATTGTGATCAATGCCATAAGGGCACATGATTTCAAAGCCAAGATGAGGGAAGCATCAAGTGGAGAAGGGTTGTTCATTAGAGGAAGGCCAACAACTCAGAATGGCAGTAGCATTCATGGAAACTACCGGGAAAAATCAAGAGGTAGAGGCAGAGCCATGGAAGATCTCATTCTAAGACAAGACTTAGAGGAAAGAGATGCTTCTACTACAACAAGGAAGGCCATTTGAATAAAGATTGCAAGAAGAGGTTGTGGGATGAGAGAGGAAGAAGCCATACCAACAATGGAGAGGCTTCGGTTGCCAAAGGAGAACAGCAAGATGATGTTCTTATTGTGTGCGTAAATGTTAGTAGGAGGCAAGGCAGTGAGAAGTGGATTCTGGATTTCGAGTGCGCTTATCACATGTGCTCTCACAAGGAATGGTTAAAGAACTTCAAGGAGATCAATGATGGAAAGGTCTTCTTGGGTAATGACAATTCTTGCCAAGTGAGGGGGATAGGAGACATCCAGTTGAGGATGTTTGATGGAGTCACAAGGCTGCTGTGGAATGTGAGGTATCTTCCGGATTTGAAGAAGAATTTGATCTCATTAGGGCAGCTGGATTCTATGGGGTACACATGCAAAGTAGAGGGAGGAAAGATCAAGGTGGCCAAGGCATCTTTGGTAGTGATCAAAGTAGCAATAAATGATGGACTCTATGAGATGATTGGAGAGACATAAATCAATGATCAAGCAGTAAGCTTGATGGCTGAGATGGATAGGGCAGCCCTTTGGCACACTCGCTTGGGATATATGAGCAAAAAGGGCCTGCAAGTTCTTAGCAAGGATGGCCTACTTGGTGGATACAAAGTAAAGAAACTTGATTTCTGCGAGTGCAGCATTCTTGGGAAGCAACACCAGGTCAGCTTCAACACCGGAGTGCACAAGTCTAAGGGGATTATTGACTACATTCATTCGGACCTTTGGGGACCAGCAAGGACATCAACACAGGGAGGTAACTTTTAC
Source organism: Bretschneidera sinensis (assembly GCA_023935145.1). Classification (NCBI taxonomy): domain Eukaryota; kingdom Viridiplantae; phylum Streptophyta; class Magnoliopsida; order Brassicales; family Akaniaceae; genus Bretschneidera; species Bretschneidera sinensis. Next base: position 75,334,434 of record CM043703.1, on the reverse strand, counting down.
TTTTTGTCTTTAATTGATGATTATTCAAGAAAAGTGTGGGTTTATTTGCTTAGAAATTAATCAGATGCATTGAATAAATTTGTTGTGTGGAAAAAGTTGTTGGAGACTCAAACGGGTAGGGTAGTGTAGTTAAGGCTTTATGAACCGATAATGGCCTAGAATTTTGTAATAAGAATTTTGATAAATTCTGTGAATTAAATGGCATTCTAAGGCATAGAACGGTTGAAAAAACACCTCAGCAAAATGGAGTTGCTGAGAGGATGAATAGAACTCTTATATAAAAGGTTAGGTGCATGTTAATAGGGTCAGGTTTACCAAAATATTTTTGGGGAAAAGCTGTGTCTACAGCTGCATACTTCGTGAATAGATCACCCTCTAGAGCTTTAGAGCTCAAGACTCCCATGGAGATGTGGAGTGGAAAACCCCCTGAATTAAGCAACCTTAGGACTTTTGGGTGTACTGCATTTGCACATCAAAATGATCTTAAACTTAACCCAAGGTCTAGAAAATGTGTATTTCTAGGGTATGGTGATGGGGTTAAGGGATATAGGTTGTGGTCCTTAGAACCTAAAGGAATGAAACTCATTATAAGTAGGGATGTTATTTTTAATGAATTATTATTTCCCTACTTGGAGAAAACTAACCCTGCAGGGGCTTGTGAGCAAACCAGTCCGGAATTTGTAGAGCATTGCATCAAGGAGAATTTGGTTCAGGTAGAGCAAGAAAGGCAAGAGGGTTCGGAACAGGTAGAGCCCATTGATGAAGGCCATGCTCAGGACACTCAAGAGGAGGCTGAACTGGAAGAGGTTGATGCAGCAAGTCGAAATGACTACCAGCTCACAAGGGACTGAGAAAGGAAGGTGGTGAGACTACCTTTGAGATATGGGTTTGCGGATGCTAATGTAGCAGCTCCTTAGACAGAAGGAGAGGGTGAACCAGAAACTTACATGGAAGCCATGGAATGTAAGGATTCGTCAAAGTGGCAGCTAGCTATGGAGGAAGAAATGGATTCTTTGATGAAGAACAACTCTTGGGAGTTGGTGCCCAAACTTGAAAAACAGAGAGTTGTGGATTGTAGATGGATCTACAAGATCATAGAAGGGGAATACTCCATAAGATGAAGTCTAGTATAAAGCTAGGCTAGTGACGAAGGGGTTCACACAAAAAAAAGACATAGATTTCACCGAAATCTTCTCACCAGTTGTGAAGTACAAGACGATACAGATAGTGTTAGCATTGGTGGTCCAATTTGATTGGGAAATTGAGAAAATGGATGTGAAGACAACGTTCTTACATGGAGAGCTCGATAAGACCATTTACATTAGGCAACCCAAAGGTTATGAAGAAGGAAGGAAGGGAGAGTTGGTGTGCAAATTGAAGAAATCTCTATATGGCTTGAAGCAATCACCTCGACAATGGAATAAAAGGTTCGATTCCTTTATAATCAGCTTGGGTTTCATGAGGAGCTACTATGATTCGTGCTTGTACTACAAGGAGCAGAAGGTTGAGGAAGTGGTGATCATTCTGATCTATGTTGATGATATGTTGCTGGTTAGGAGCAGTACGGAGAGGATAAGAAAATTAAAGGCTCAACTCAGTGAGGAGTTTGAGATGAAGGATCTTGGCCATGCACATAAGATCCTTGGGATGTGTATCATCCGAGAAAGGGAGAGAAACAGATTGAAGATCTCTCAAACTTCCTACATAGAGAAGATGATATCTAAGTTCTCTATGGAAGATAGCAAACCAGTGAAGGTTCCCCTTGCTGGTCATTTCAAGTTCTCCAGCGATCAATGTCCAAGATTGGAGGTGGAGAAGAAGGAAATGGAAAAGGTCCCTTACTCTAGTGCAGTTGGTTCAGTTATGTTCACGATGGAAAGCACTAGACCAGATATTGTGTATGCAATAAGTGTCCTTAGTAGGTTTATGAGTAATCCCGGAAAAGAGCATTGGCTTGGGATGAAGTGGTTGCTGAGGTACTTGAAGGGAAGCCCAGATATAGGGCTGATTTAAGAGAAGAGGGGTAAGTCCATCTGTCTTGAAGGTTATGTGGATTCGAACTATAGAGCAGACCGGGATAAAAGAAGATCGATTACCTCCTACTTCTTCAACTTAAACGGATGTTGTGCAAGTTAGAAGGCTCAGCTGCAACTGTGGGTAGCACTCTCAACAACTGAGGCTGAGTACATAGCGGCTACGGAATCCATTAAAGAGGCTATATAGTGCAAAGGGTTGTTGGAAGAGTTGAATGTCCTGGAAGAGCAAGTGGTGGTGTATTCGGATAGTCAAAGTGCATTGCACTTGTGTAAAAATCTAGTGTTCCATGAGAGGACAAAGCACATGGACGTTCGGTACCATTTCATTCGAGAAAATTTTATGAAAGGATGTATCCATGTGGACAAGGTAGCCACGGAAGAAAACCCTACGGATTTAGGTACTAAAGTTCTACCTCTAAGTAAGTTCAATCATTGCCTTGGACTACTTAGAATTGGAGTCGGTTGATTGATGACTCAAGATGAGTTTGGATCCTGAAGTTCTCTGCCCAATGGTTCAGGTTTAAATATTTAGACAAAGGTAGAGATTGTTGATATTTGTCTAAGGTTTAAACATGGTTTAAGGTTTAAACAAGAGGTGGAAGAATGAATTTCAGCATGTTAAAATAATGCACTCACTTTGGGTGTGTGTGCACACCTCCACTCAGCAAGACAAAGAAGTGCACACAGCTGTGAAGGGTCCAGCTTCAGTGTGTGCCATAGCCCTTCTCCTTCCAAGTTGCGATGCCCAGCAAGGAGGAAGTCCTGGTGGAGGGCAGCGCCGCACCTCTCCTTTACCAAGGCCGCAGCGCCCAGAAAGTGGTGAAAAAGGTGTTTTGCCTAGCGCCGCAGCATGCCCTGTTCAGTGCCTAGGAGCTAGGCACACTGAGGCACACATATTCCACTTGATTCAGCCTCTTGTTAATTGCGTGGGTGCAAGGTTAAAATGCACATCATCACTTAGGATTGATGGAGGGCCATGGTTGAGTGGTCATCAAGATCTAAGGGTGGAGATTGAGTCTCAAGATTGGACAAGAAGTTGATGCACTATATAAAGGGTCACCTAGCTTTATTCTCATTAACATTATGACATAATTTGAGATCAATTATAAAGAGTGACAGATATACAAGAGAGAATTGTGTGAGAGTGCAAAGACACAAAACACAAGAGGGGCTCATTGTAGTGAGGCTGGTTGTAAAAAGAGAGGAGTATAGATTAGATAGAGAGCATTGTAATAGTTCTTATCATCTTCTTTCTTCTCTTCTTGGTTTCTTCAAAAACTTGAGGTTTCTTGAAGAGGGTTGTTGGATTGTAAAGAACCATTGATTTAGTGCAGAGAGTTCAGAGGAACTCACTGGGACGTAGGCTATTGCCAAACCTCGATAACAAATCGCTTGTCTTCTTTCTTTCTTTGATTTCTGTTCCCGTTTTCGATTCCAAATCTTTACAAGTCATTCTAGACTTGGGTGTTTGGAAGATAACCACCTGAGTATCTTGTCAAGGTGATTTCCAACATTCTTGATCAATCGATTCCAGCAACTGTTGTTGAGAAAGCTTTATAAGAAAATGTCGCTACTTTTGAGAACTAGCAAGAGTATGATATGAAAACTAGGTACTATATGCTAGCGTCAATGTCTACTAAGCTTCAGAAGAAACATGAGAAAATAAGAAGTTCTTATGCAATGTTGCTTCATCTGTAATACTTGTATGGTGACCATTGTCTCAATGCAAGGTTCCCGATCTCAAAGGACCTCTTTAGGGCCAGGATGCCTAAGAGATCATCAGTTCATGAACATGGATTGAAGATAATCAACTATATCGAGCAGTTAAACAGACTTGGTTTTAGCATGGATGCGAAATTTAGTAATGACTTGATTTTGCAGTCCCTTCCAAACTCATTTTCGTAGTTTGTTAAGAACTATATCATGAATAAGTAAAAAGTTATGCTTCCAGAACTTGTTAACATGTTGAAGACTATAGAGACAATGATCAAGAAAGGTAAAGCAATCATTATGCTTGTTGATGGGGCCTATTCTTCTAAATCCAAGGGCAAGAATGTTTTAAAGAAGTAGAAGAAATTATTGAAAGAAAAGGGAGGTGTCAACAAAGTTAGTTTTTTAAAGGCTAAGAAATAAAAGAGATAATTCTTCCATTGTGGCAAGGATAGACATTAGAAAAGAATTGCAAAAATAACCTTGCAAAATTAAATAGAGAAAGTTTGAGTTATTACTTGTTGAAATTAACTTACTAGTTAAATAAGCTTTTTCTTGGATATTAGATATCAAGTGTGGTTCTCATATTTGCAAAAGGTTACAACTGTTGAGAATAAGCAAAAAAGCTAAGTAACAGAGAAGTCAAGCTTCACCTTGAAAATAGAGCAAGTGTTGGTGTGTTAGCTGAAGAGACTTATTACTTAGCTTTACCATCTAGAATTGAATGCTAAAATATTTGATATTAAATAACAATGTAATAAAAGGAAAAGAGATTGAATTAATCCTTTTTATGTATGGCATATAAAACTTTGTTATATTAATGAGAGAAAGATTAACAAGTTGGCTAAAGAAGGATATTTTGATTCAACGACTTTTGAGTCATACCCAACATGCAAATCCTATCTAATGGGTAAAATGACCAAAACTCCACTTTGTGTACATGGAGAAAGAGTTGCTGATGTATTAGGTTTAATCCACAAAGGTGTTTGTGAGCCACTAAATTTAATTGTTATATGTGATTATTCTTAATTTTATACCTTCACCAATGACCATTCAATATTTGGTTATATGTATCTTATAAAGTACAAATTTGAATCCTTTAAAAAGTTTAAGGAATTTAGATCTGAAGTAGAAAATCAAACTGGTAAAAGTATAAAAGTTCTTCGATCTGATCGAGGAGGTTAATACATGAAAAATGACTTTTTGGATCATCTCAAGGAGAAAGAGATTCTCTTATAGTGGACTCAACATGGAACACCTTAACTCAATAGTATGCCCGAAAGGAGTAATTGAACCTCATTGGATATGGTATGATCAATGATGAGTTATAATGTTCTTCTAATTTCCTTCTGGATTATGCTCTAGAAATTGCCGCATATATATTAAATAGGTTTTTTTTTCTAAATTTGTACTTGAGACACCATATGAGATGTGGAATGGTAGGAAACCTAATTTTAAACATGTCAAGATTTGTAGTTGTCCTCCATATATCAAGATATTAGTCGCAGACAAATTAGATGTAAGGTTTGATGAGTGTAGATTTACGAGATATCCTAAAGAAAGTTTAGGATATTATTTTTACCTCTGAAGTGAACAAACAATGTTTGTTTCTAAACTTGTTGCCATCATAAAAAAGTGTTTGTACTATAAGAGAGTTGTGGGAGTAAAATAGAACTTAAATAAGTGTCTTAAGAACCACAAATCAACAATCATCAACCTGAGGAGCCTATTATAGTAGAGTCTCCTATCACACAACCTACTTGTAGATTAGGGTAGAATACCATGGGCACCAGAAAAATATGGGTATCTCATTGAAGGTCACATAGAGGTACACCTTACTGGGAATAAGGATGTCAAACATTGATTCAGGAAGATGGCGAAGCCATGAAATCTAAAATGGAATCCAAGTGTTCTAACAAAGTATGGACTTTGGCTGATCCTCTTGTAGGTATTGTACCTATTGGTTGAAAATGAGTCTATAAAAAGAAGATAGGTGCTGATAGAAAGGTAGAGACATTTATGGCAAGGCTACTAGTGAAAAGTTACAAACAAAGATAAGGAGTTGACTTTGAGGAAACTTTTTCTCCTATAGCTATACATAAGTCCATTAGGATCTTGCTTGCTATAGTTGTACACTATGGTTATGAGATATGGCAAACGGATATAAAAATCGCCTTCCTTAATGGAAACATAGAATAATATATATGAAGCAACCAAAAGGGTTTTCATTGAGTGATAGTGACCACAAAGTGTGCAAGCTACACAAATCAATTTATGGATTAAATCAAGCTTCTCGAAGCTAGAACATCCTATTGGATGAATGTGTGTACAAAAAGACTTAGTGGGAGTGCAATTGCTTTCTTGGTACTATACGTTGATAACATACTACTCATTGGGAATGACATAGGTATGTTAGAATTAGTTAAAGTCTAGTTTTCAAAGAACTTCTCCATGAAAGATTTGGGAGAAATATCCTGTATTTTGGGAATAAATATCTATAGACATATATCTAGAAGGATATTAAGCTTGTTCCAATTTACATATGTAGACAAAATATTGAAGTGGATGAACATGAAATACTCCAATAGAGGATTGTTACCTTTCAAGCATGTAGGGAGTGATTTAAAGTTGGAATGGTATATTAATTCAGACTTCCAGCTTGATGTGGATGATAGAAAGTCCACTTCTGGATTTCTGTTCACCGTGAATAGTGTAACGATAAGCTAGAATAGTTGAAAATAGGTTATAGCTACAGATTCCACCACTGAGGTTGAATATATTGTTACGCTTAGGGTTACAAATGAAATGGTTTGGATGATTAGTTCATCACTAACTTTGGTGTTGTTCCTAACAATTAATTCGTAGTACCTTGTATTGTGATAGTAATGGGGCGTAGCTCCAACCAAAGAACTAAGTCTCATAAAAAATTCAAACAATTGAGTAGCTCATCCACTTTATTGGCGTAATCACTGGAAGAGGAGGTGTGATAATACAAAAAGTTACGTAAGTAGAGAATAAAACATACCCACTAAGGCATTAACCTAGCAGCAATTCAATTTCCATCTTGAGAAGACAGATATGAGATACGTGGGTGATTGACTTTAGTGCAAGTGGGAGATTATTAGTAGTATGCCTTACAAACCAATAAAATTTGATATTAATGCATATTATTTAAAACAATCTTATTCATATTTTATCATTATATTAGTGGCAAGGTTTATTTATCATGAATGTTACATACATAATCATGATTAAATCCGTAGAATAAGAGCAATGAAGATAGGATTATGATGCGATCATAATAATGAAACCTATTCTTATTGAAAACTTTATTCTTAAATATTCCTGGTCAAAGGATACTAACTGGACGTTAGTAATCTGGTTAGACTAGTTCATACTATGTTTGCTCAACTGGGAGGGTGGATGATCTTAATGTCACTTGTGTCTAAGACACTAAAATAAGTATGTGGGTGCTCATTGGAGAATGAGTTCACTGAACAGGACTCGACTTAAGAACAACTACATGGAGTATTGCTTGTCTATCTATAGGTAGTTTTTAGACCTGAGGCACCATGGTTATCTTGCATATGATTTATTATACTTTGATGCTATTTAATATGGTTCTACTCATGGATCATTAGTAAATAGTAATTGGGTATAATGGGTTTCATATGAATGAGAGAGAATGTCCTATGTAATCTATTAAGATATAACTCAAGAAGTTTCCTACAAGAGCCGATATATGACACTAACAATGACATATAATGGCGCTTCAAAGTGTTGATATATGACACTAACACATAGTGGCATATAAAAGCATCGATATATTAAAATGACACATAATGATAACATTTGACACATAGTGACGCTTAAAAGAGCCAAGAAATGACACTGACACATAAGGGCAATTGTAAGGGCCGATATGTAACATTTGTCACATAGTGGCACATAAAAGCACTAATATATGACACTAACACATAGTGGTGCTTGTAAGCACTGATATATGAACTATAGTGGTGCTTTAAAGCATCAATATATGTCTGTGGATTTTACATGCATATTCTAGCGCTTCACTAAAGTGCTAGTAAACGAAAGTTTTCTTGTAATTACTAATCCTTGGGTAAATAATTCAGTGAGCAATGCTATAAGACATGTAAGCTTTTAAGACACTTCTGAACTAAGGCAGTGATTATTGGGTTTGCTTTTACTTTCATTAGCTTTCAACTTCTTCAAAATCTTCGCATTGAAAGAATGGTTATTTGTAATTTTTGAATCTTCACTACTTTATTTTCTTTATATTTGTGATGTACTGGAAAATACCCTCTACAATAACATGATGACACATGCCAATCTCTAGGGCAGAATGGTAGATAGCCAATCTCCTCCTAACATGTGGCAAAAATCGTAACTGTAATTTCATGCCAAAAAACATGGTGCTATTTCGCCACTCTGATTTTTGGATAAACTCGCATGGCTTATAGATAACTCAAAAAGAATGCTACTACGATCTCAACACTACAATTGTCTCCTAATCAGAATCTGGTCTGACACACTATAAAAGAGGGTCTTCATAAATCAAAAGGTACACATAATTCTTCATTTACAGCTCCTGATTTCATACAGCTCCCCTTATTACTCCAAAAAAGCCCTATACTAACTTAGGCATTTGAGAGTCCTCTAGAGGCACACCATCCCTCCAGCCCTCTATGACTTTAGGGTTTTTTCTAGTTTCATGTGCAGGTCCAATTCCTCGACCTTCTAGATTTTGGCAGATTTTCGACATCAACAGATATACGCTAGAAAGAGGGCCTTCTTTTTTCTGAAGGATCAAGGACTTACCTATTATCTTGACGCCTAAAAGCACTACCGGAACTAGTTCAGTTACCACACAAGCGTCTATCCACCAAAAATAGCCAATCCACACCTCCCTGCCATCTCGGAACGTACTGGCTCCGAACATGACAATGAGCCATTAGATGGGCGGACTAGGCATGATCTTCACCCAAATCCGATAGAACCTAAGTCGCAAGAGAATCCAAGGGCCTTACTTGTTCTGCATCTCACTATCCTCAAATCCATGAGCAATTCTAGGAGCTCACCCAACTTGTTATTAATCTCACCGCCAAGGTAATAGGAAGAACTCGTCACCCTGCGCCTCCACCTCTCTCACAACGGAGCTCCTGACGAAAGACACCGCCTGAGCGTAATAAATTTGTTAGAGGCTATTCCTCAATTAGATCATCCTTATGTGCCAAATTAAGGTCTCAGAACTACTCCATCTCCATGTTCTCTTCTAGAGTCAGATCTCGAGGTTTCTCAACTGCCAAAAATCACACCGACCTAGACAAAAGATTGGAGGACATGGACCAAAGGATAAACGAAGCTTTTAAGGTAAGGAACACCAACTTCCTGGATGATCTTAGCTCAAAAGATCCATATTTTACTCAAGAAATTTTTGAAGCTCCTCTCCCTCGACACTTTCGGATACTGGTTATCAAGGCATATGATGGAACTACAGATCCCGTAGATCATCTTCAACACTACAAGACCACCATGATGCTGCATCGCTATCCTAATACCATTATGTGCAAGACTTTTTCTTTGACCGTAGAAAAAGCTACTAACACTTGGTAAAGTCACCTTAAACCTGGCAGTATCAGCTCCTTCAAAGAACTAAGTTGCACTTTCGTGTCTCATTTCTTAAGTAGCAAGGGCCTCGGAAGACCTCACAAAGCCTCTTCAGCATTATCCAAAACAAAGGAGAAAAGCTTCGGGAATATGTCTCCCAGTTCAACGCAGCGATTTGAGAAATTTCTGATCTCGACCCAACTATCTAGACCTTAGCTTTTCAAAATGAGCTCAAGTTGAGAACTTTTAGCTTCAAATTGACCAAGCACCCTCTCAGGGATATGAATGACATCCTCGCCCGAGATGAGGAACACATAATCACAGAAGAAGACCAGGTGTTCAGGAAAGAAAGAGAGGGTGGAATGGAAAAAAGAAAGAAGGATCCTAATGAACGCAGGGAAAGGTCCATAAAAAATTCATACCCAAAAGGTAGGGCAAAAGCTCTCCTTAACTTTCAGAATTTCATCCCACTAAGTGCCTTTAAGGCGAAAATACTCATGAGTATCCAAGACCAAGACCTCCGTCATTATCCTCCGAGACCTCTCAATCCAAGTGGAAACCGAGCTAAGTGGTGTCATTTTCAAAAGGATCATGGTCACGACACGGAGGAATGTCATTCTTTCAAACAGTAAATTGAATCCCTCATTCAAAGGAGGTACTTAAGGGAATACACCGGATCACATCAAGTTTGGGATTACGAGGATTGTTCCCAACGTTCGTCTAGACGAGCCTCAGAGAAGTCATATCGAGGATGTCAGAGTCTAAGGAAGAGCCCTAGGCTAAGTCCTAAAAAACCTATCCGAGAGGAAAAACTTCGCCGGAATAATCAATGACACCCTATCACTGTTACTGGCACCATCCAAAACCATTTTTGGAGGACCGACCGCAGGAGGCCAATCCACTTATGGAATGAGAGCTTATATTCGATTAGTGGCATCGATTAGTGGACCTCACAAATGGGTCAGGACAAACCAGGTAATATCTTTTATAGATGAGGATCTAGAGGGAATACAGACGCCACTTGATGATGCCTGGTCATTTCCCTCCTCATCTCTAGCTACAATGTTGAGCGAGTCCTGATGGACAATGAGAGTTTGGCAGACATCATTTTCTATTAAGCCTTCTAATAGATGAAGCTGAGGAATGACCAGCTCAAGCCAGTATCATCTTCTCTCTATGGCTTCTCGAGAATATTGGTGTTTGTCGAAAGAAGCATCGTTCTCCCAGTCGCTATGTGGGGAATGGATATCCTTGGTCTATTCCAATAAGCTCTAGGGCAAAAGAAGAATCTGATAGTAGCCATTGATTATTTCACCAAGTGGATAGAAGTCGAACCTCTCGCCAGCATTTTTGACTACCAGACCCCAGGGTTCTTCTGGAAGTCAGTTGTCTACAAATTTGGCATACCTAGGATATTAGTCATCGACAATGGTACGCAATTTGACAACACTTGATTCAAGTCTTTTTGCCAAGACCTCTAGATTGAACAAAGGTTTTCCTTGGTAGGCTACCCCTAGGCCAACCGACAGACTGAAGTAACCAACAAAACTCTCCTATAAGGCATCAAGAAAAGACTTGACGATGCCGATCAACAATTGGTCAATCACCTCCCGAATGTCCTTTGGGCCTACCGGACTACCGCTTAAACGCAAACTAGAGAAAACCCATTTTTCTTGGCTTATGGATCCAAAGCTATCATTACACTCAAAATAGGAACGCCATCGTTACGAGTGCAATATTTCAACGAGGCAGATAAGGAAGAGACTCTCAAGATGAATGTTGATTTGATCGATGAGGCCAGAGATAAAGCCTAGATCAAGCTTTCCACTTATCACCAGAAGGTGTCAAGATACTAAAACTCTCAAGTCCGAGAGAGAGCTTTTAGATTGCATAACCTGGTTCTGAGAAAAAACAAGGTATCTTACCCCCGGAAGACTGGAAAAATCTTCCTAAATTGGGAGGGTCTCTACCACGTCAAAAGAGTTTGTCGAGCTGGCATGTTCGAGCTTGAAGACTTGGACGATAAACCAGTGCCGCACACTTGGAATGCCGAGAATCTCCGCAAGTTCTACCAGTAGAACCCCACCGAAGACTCCGTAGCTATCACCAATTTTGTTTCGCTAATTTTATTTTGCTAAGTGTTAATTTAATCTTTAGATATTCTTAATAAAGGAACAGTCCAGTTTTCGCCAAGTTTTTTAGTTTCTCCTATGCTGAGGAGAAGGCCAAAGACCTTTTCCCTTCAGACTCCTATTTCGATTACAAGAAGAGTATAGATGTTGAAAAAATTGAATAGAAACCAAAAAAAGGAAGTCTTTATTAACTTAGAATTTTTTTATGTAAGGCACTAATGGCCAAGAGTACAAAAAACATTAAAATACTAGTCTGCATCTACCTCCTCCTCCTCAGTAGCAAGGGCTTGGTCCTCACCCTCATCTCTAGCACCTTTATCATCAGAAGGGATCTCCACCATAGAGAAATCCTGGTCAGGATAGGTAGCCGAAGCCTACTTCTTGGCCTTCTCAAAGTTCCTAAGGTAAAAGTCTCCAATCGCGACCTCCATGGCTGACTTAAACTCCTAGAACTCTTTAAAGTCTGTCAAGGCCTTCTTCGCAGCCTCTTTCTCGACTCGAAGTTTCGCTAACTCTGCCTCAGCTGCATCCCACTCCGACTAGGCCAACTCCAGGTCCTCGATCAGTAGAGCCTTCCCACTCTCCAAGCAACCAACCTCAACCACGTGCTATGCGAAAGACTCTCGCAAAGTCCATATAAAGTTGTGGCAATCCCCTAACTTCTTATTCAGGTTGAGGAATTGACAGGAAATGATGCCCGAAGCTATGCTTGATTGAAAAATAGAACAAGTTAGAACTCCTCGGAGGCAAGCAAAAATATTATGAATAAGTCTGAAGGACTATGGGATACCTGAGAGGTCAAACCCTCAACCATCACCGCAAGACTCTCCACGGGTTCTTGGGTCAGTTTGGTCATGTCCTTTGGAAGGATCCCCAAGATCAAATGCTTTTGAGAGATATTAGCACTTCCAAAGCATGAATCGTCGACCTTCACATACCAATCAGGCCTGAAGACTTGAGAAAGGTGAGCCTGAATAGGCACAACAACCCTCACAAGAGGTGGAGAGAGGGTAGTGGAAGCATCATCCTCCACCACGATGGGAGTAGGAGAAGGGGTCTGATTATGAGAACCTCCTGTGTTAACCTTCTTCATAGAGGATTGGTTCACTATGGCTCGAGCCTCCTCATCGAGCTTTAGTTTTTGGGACTGTTTGGCTGCCTTTCGAGCTGCCCTCAGCGCATCCATAGCTACAAAAAGGAGCAAGACATAAGTAAAAAAGAAATAGAAGAAAAATAAATGCAAGGGAAAGAACTCGAACTTGTTTCCTCGTCTGGACCCTCAGGACAAAGTCTAAGCTTGGCCAACTCAGTATTTTGGTATAAAATTTTAGTGTCTATATTCTGGACGATTATGTCCTGCAGGGTATCCATATCTTTCCTCATAAGGTTTGGCTTCTTATTAGACCTTACCATATCCAAATCCCACTTTGAAGGAAGGTCAAAGCCCTTATCACTCTGAACAAAGAAAAAACTCTTTTCCATTTCTTAATACATGAGGGTGTCTTCTTCAATAACCCTCTATTTGGCCTAGAACTTAATACCACCCAGTTGTTCTCTATATACTTACTAATCTGAAAGAGGCTTTTGAAAACACTTGTGTTCATCACCCCTTTTACTTTGGTGTTAACTTAAATAAACATCATGAGCAGATGTATAGAATTTGGCACGAACTGAAACAGGGTAATACCGTAATGCTTAAGTGCAGTACAAATAAAGAGGTGAATGGGGAACCTAAGCTTAGCCTTCAGGTGATGTAGATATACTCATAACTCCCCTTTCTTCACATCGTCACAAACACGATCTCCAATCCCAACATTCCTAAGTTTGAAATCCTTAGGAATCCTATATATAATCCTTATCTCATCGATCTCGTCCTCCTTCAGCTTATTAGGAGCAAGATTTACCATAAAAGCTATGTTCGGCCTCTCATCCTCTCCCATCTCCTCTAAAATCTCATACAGGGTGGGATTGCCCTCTAAAGAGGAAGAAGATGACTCACCTCTTTCAAAAAGAACTAAGGCATAATAGTCTCCCAAGGTACCACGACTACTCCTACTATTCTCATTACCACTGTCACTCCTATCATCTCCACTACCCCTACTGTCATTCTTACTGTTTTTGCTACCACTATCACTACCACTACCACTATAACAGTCACTATCTCTATCGCGATAAATATCAAAAGTAGACATGGGCAGAGAAAAATGTCACTCATCAATCGAGAACTCCGAGAAGTTTAGCTACTTTGAGACTCCAAGCTCTCAAACTCTGAAGGCTCTCAAATTCCAAAGGCTTTCAAATCTTTTGATAGTTGTGAATGAAGTGAAAAACAAAGGAAAAGTTCTCCCCTTATATAGGGTTCCTCACATAAAGAACAAGGAGGCATGATTACCTTAGTTGTATTCTTGAACATCGAAGCAACACTTTTCTCCAAAACCAAAAAGGATTTCGACTCTTCAAGAACCCTAGAACATGCGTCGTCACTTCTCAGCATTTAAGATGATGGCTCGAGGTATCCTCATTTAAAATCCAGATAATGGGCTAGGAAAATCCAAGGCTAGACACGAAATAAAAGCCATAAAGTTTAGCATTTTGGGCACAAAGAGAACCTTGGCTTACTACAAGAAATCCCACAAAAACCAGAAGAGGCAGAAAGCCCTAATGAAAGTCACTCTGCATGTTCAAAATAACCAATTCATTTCTCTTCGAAAGCAGCTCAAGTTCACTAAGACTCCGAGGAGTTGGATTTAATGTCTTTCTCCTTGAACTTCTCTAATAGACTCCGAGCAGTTGGAGTCTATGTCCAACTCCTCAGACTCCTTCAACAAACTTCGAGTAGTTAGAGTTCATGTCTTTCTCCTTGGACTTCTCTGACAGACTTCGAGCAGTTGGAGTCTATATCCAACTTCTCAGACTCCTTCAACAAACTTCGAGCAGTTGGAGTTCATCTCTTTCTACTCTGACTTCTCTAATAGGCTCCGAGCAGTTAGAGTACATGTTCTACTCCTCAGACTCCTTAAATAAACTCTGAGCAATTAGAGTTCATGTCTTTCTCCTCGGACTCCTTCAACAAACTATGAGCAATTGAAGTTTATGTCATTCTCCTTGGACTTTTCTGAACAAACTATGAGCATTTGGAGTCCATGTCAAACTCCTCGAACTCTTTCAACAAACCACGAGCAGTTGGAGTCCATTTCCAATTCCTCATACTCCTTAAAAAAACTCCAAGAAGTTGGAGTTCATGTTTTTTTCCTCAGATTTCTCCAATAGTCTTCGAGCAATTGGAGTCTATGTCCAACTCCTTGGATTCCTTCAACAAACTACGAGCAATTGGAGTTCATATCTAACTCCTTGAACTTCTCTAACTGACTCTGAGCAATTAGAGTCAATGTCCAACTCCTCGGGCGCGTTCAACAAACTTTTAGCAGTTAGACTACATATGTTTCTCCTTGGACTTCTCCAATAGACTCCGAGCAGTTGGAGTCCATATCCAACTTCTCGGACTTTTTCAACAAACTCCAAGAAATTGGAGTGTATGTCTTCCTCCTCGGACTCTATCGCATAACTCCGAGTAGTTTCGACTAAATGTTAACTCCACGGACTCAATCAAAAAACTCTGAGCAGTTTTTCAACTCCTCAGAGGTGCTTAGCAAACTTCGAGGGTGACTAGCCTAGTAGGACCTCCTCACAAACATTCGAACATCTATTTTGAGTTGCACAACACACCCTATACTATCTACTTCCTCAAGAACATAAATGCACTTAAAGAAGTGGGGGGCATCTGATGTAGGGGAAAATCCCTTCTCCAATAACATGATGACACGTGCCAATCTCCAAAGCAGAATGGTAGACAGTCAATCTCCTCCTAACACGTGGCAAGGGGCATAATGGTAATTTCACAAAAAGACCTGGTGCTATTTTGCCACTTCGACTTTTGAATAAACCCGCATAGCTTATAGATAACTCCAAAAGAATACAACTCCTATCTCAATACTACAGTTGTCTCCTAATCGAACTCTACTCCGACACACTATAAAATAGAGTCTTCATAAATCAAAAAGTACACACAATTCTCCACTCATAGCTCCTGATTTCATATAGCTCTCCTTATTTCTCCAAAAAAAACCCTATACTAACTTAGGCATCGGAGAGTCCTCCGGAGGCACGCCCTCTTTGCGACTTTAAGCTTTTTCCTCGTTTCGTGTGTGCAGGTCCCATTCTTCGACCTTCCAGATTCTGATAGATTTTCGACATCAACAAAATTGTTTATTGATTGATGCTTGTAAAATAATATAATGTAAATTATATATGGTTTATTCTACAAATAAAGATTTAGGTGCACACTGAACTTCTCCTGCGTAGGATAAGCAGAAGAAGTTTTTTCCTTTTATGGAAATATTTTTAAATTGCCCTTAATTACTGGAAATGACTCCCAAGTTTGGCTCAGGTTTGCTTAACCACATTTACCACATGGATTGAACTTCTGAAGAAAGAAATGTTGGCACTAACAAGAAATCATTCACAAGGTCAACTATTGGTTAACCTTATGAATGATTTAATTTTCTCAGGATCCACCGCGTGGTAATCACTAACCTCCACAATGATGCTAAAATCTCAACATTGCAACAATTATTAGTTGTCTATTTGCTTTTCTGCTAAAATTGTGGACTTCATGTGCCTGGTCCTAACTTTGCAGTCTGTTTCTGGCTCCTCACGGTGCTTGGCACACCCATAATTTTAGATTTTTTAGTCACTAAAAAAGCATTATTTATTTTCTTACAGAATGATGCTAGAATTCATTCTTAGTGGTTTCTGTCCATGATATTGGTTGACCTTGTGAATGATTTAATTTTATCAAGTTGGTAATCACAAAACTTTACAATGATGCTGAAATCTCAACAGTGCAACAGTTATTGGTTGTGTATTTGCTTTTCTGCTAAAATTGTGCACTTCATGTGCCTGGTTCTAACTTTGCAGTCTGTTTCTGGCTCTTCACGGTGCCTGGCACACCTATAATTTTGGACTTTTTAGTTACTAAAAGAGCATTATTTATTTTCTTACAGAATGATGCTAGAAATTCATTCTTAGTGGTTTCTGTCCATGATATTGGTTGACCTTGTGAATGATTTAATTTTATCAGGTTCTACTACATGGTAATCACTAACCTCCACAATGATGCTGAAATCTCAACAGTGCAACAGTTATTGGTCGTGTATTTGCTTTTCTGCTAAAATTGTGTACTTCATGTGCCTGGTCCTAACTTTGCAGTCTGTTTCTGGCTCCTCACGGTGCCTAACACGCCCATAATTTTAGACTTTTTAGTCTCTAAAAGAGCATTATTTATTTTCTTATAGAATGATGCTAGAAATTCATTCTTAGTGGTTTCTGTCCATGATATTGGTTGACCTTGTAAATGATTTAATTTTATCAGGTTCTACTACATGGTAATCACTAACCTCCACAATGATGCTGAAATCTCAACAGTGCAACAGTTATTGGTTATGTATTTGCTTTTTTGCTAAAATTGTGGACTTCATGTGCTTGGTCCTAACTTTGCACCCTGTTTCTTGCTTCTCACGGTGCCTGGCACACCCATAATTTTAGACTTTTTAGTCACTAAAAGTGCATTATTTATTTTCTTACAGAATTATGCTAGAAATTCATTCTTAGTGGTTTCTGTCCATGATATTGGTTGACCTTGTGAATGATTTAATTTAATCAAGTTCTACTGCATGGTAATCACTAACCTCCACAATGATGTTGAAATCTCAACAGTGCAACAGTTATTGGTCGTGTATTTGCTTTTCTGCTAAAATTGTGGACTTCATGTGCCTGGTCCTAACTTTGCAGTCTGTTTCTGGCTCCTCACAGTGCCTGGCACACCCATAATTTTAGACTTTTTAGTCACTAAAAGAGCATTATTTATTTTCTTACAGAATGATGCTAGAAATTCATTCTTAGTAGTTTCTATCCATGATACTGAATGTCGGTTGAAGCTACTGATGACTATTTTTGACAATGTTACTGAATTGATTTTCTTAACTCTCCGGAAGGCTATACCTTTTTGAAAAATTGTGCTTCCATCAGAATCTTTATCACCACCTCACAAAGCAAACCTAAACCTTGCAATGTTACTGGCAATCATCTAAATGTATTTTCTTAATTGGCTATCCCAATTTTATAATTTTAAATTCTCTCAAGCCCACCAATAAGTAAACACTGTTGTACGCTCTCATTTCTTACAATCTTAATTGTATTTTCTTGGGTTGCATGTTCTTATAAATGCATATGTTATATCATTATATTGATCTTAGTTTCTGCTTATAAATGCATCTTCCTAATTATTCTGCTTATGGATCTTAGTTTCTTCTACATTAGACTTCTTGTGCATCATATGATGTGGTTTGTTTTAGAGTTTGAAGTTAAATATTTTGCTTCAGTAACCCGCTCGGCCTTCTGGAGTCCAACTACACTACTTCAATTTCAGATTTGGTAATTCATCGCAGCCCCTACCTTTCTCCTCTTTCAATATAGTCAGGTTCTGTTAGTATTAGGCACAATGTCGCTGCCTGATTCCGCCTTCATTGTGATTGATTGAATCAAAGATAATAAAGATGCTTTCTTGGGCCCAACCTTCGTCCGCTTTCAAGATATTCATGTTTTATTAGTATTAGGCACAATGTCCCTGAATCCCCATTCATTATTGTTGGTTAATTGAGTGAATCAAAGTTTATACTACAATGACTCGTTTAAAATAGAGGTATCATGTCTCATTATTATATTTTATGGTAAAATAATACATTAGATGGTAAAACAAAATCACATTCTATTATAAAGCTAATACATTTAGTGATTTTTTTAATCATCAAATGAGAGGTTTTGTAACACCAAATATATTGTTTTATTAAAAAATATATCTAATGAGACATACTATTGAGTCGTTGTAGACACCACCGTGAAAGTGTGAATCAAAGATAATAAAGATGTTTTATTGGGCCACCTATCTAATTGTTTCCATTTAAAACTTCACTATAGTTAAATCTGCTATCAATTTCATAAATTGGAATGTCCAAAATCAAAATACATCTGGTCTTTGACCGTTATTGGGTTCTATGGCGTTAACTTTCGTATATTTTAGTTGCGTGACCAAAAATTGATCTTATCATTGCTGCTGATCAATTGGTTTCATACTAGATTGGCCCTTTTGGAAGGTGAATAATCTTGTTGGATGTAGATTCTTGTTTTTACTTTGTCTACCAATTGCTAGCCTTCTAACTTCGTGAATTAGCCGCTTCCCTATGAGGGAGCTCACAGGATTTATTTTTGTCAATATGATGCAACTCAGGTTTTCAATATGTTTGTTTAGAGTTCTAATTAAGTTTTCTATTATGTGTCTTAGTAGATTTTTTAAATTTTATCTATTTTATATCTGTTATATCTAGTTATGTCTCTTAATCCTATTAAGTTTGATATTAGTAAGTTTATATATAGGACTATTAAAATGTGTTGGGAATTTGTCTAAGAATTAAAGGATGGAGATTGCAGCATCGAGTGCAGGTTGGCGCCGCAGCACAGGTGGTGTGTACCGCAGCCTCCAGCAAGTGGAGGAAGACCTCCCCTAGGTGTGCGCCGCGGCCTCCAGCAGGTGGAGGAGTTCTCCCCTATTGTGCGCCGCGGCCTGCCCTGTTCTGAGCCGCGGCGCAAGGCACACTTGACACCTTATTTTCAGCACTTTGAGATGGTGCGTGGGACTTAGTTAAAACGCACAGGATTACTTAGACCTCTTGGAGGGCCATGATTGTTTGGTTCTCAATATCTAAGGGTTGAGATTGACTTCAAGATTGGTTAAAGAAGTTATTGCCATATATAATGGGTCATCTAACAACAAGAATGTACAAGACAAGAGTGCAAAGTCACAAGTGTCAAGAGAGAAAAAACACAAGAAGAGGTCTCATTCCAAGAGTGGCTGGTGTTTAGAGAGTTAGGCTCTCAATTCTTCAGATGTATTTCTAGTGAGAGAGAGTAGTCAAGATTGGGGATTCAAGGGCTTTGTAATTGGAATTTTCTTGGGGAAAATTCCAGGGAAACACTTAGTTCTTATCTCTTTCTTTTCTCTTCTTTCATTCATCAAGAACAAGAGGGTTCTTTAGGAGGTGTTGCTGTTATTGGAAGAACTCCATTAATTTAGTGCAAAGAACTTTGAGGAGCTCACGGGGACGTAGGCATTTGCCGAACCTCGATAACAATTGCTTGTGTTTTCACTTTTATGGTTTGATTCTTGTTTAGTACAAATCATTCTGGATTTGGGGGTTTAGAAAGATCACAACATGGGCATAAGGGGATTTTCCAACAGTGGTATCAGAGCAAGAACAGTGCTATCAGAGCTAGAACAGCGGGTATCAGAGCAAGGCTCCAAGAATCAAAAGAAACTTCTTGGGTGATTCAAGAACAGTGTTGGGATTAAGATCTGATTTGGTTCTTGAGGGATTCAAGAACGGTGTTGGGATCAAGATTTGATCGGGTTCTTGATGTTTAGAAGTTTGGAAAACAATTGTGGGTGCTGCATAAATCTTGGGATTTTCTCCACAAGATGGGTTCAAACTTCATTGTTGAGAAGTTTGATGGAAAGGGAGACTTTGCCCTTTGGAAGTGGAAAATCAAAATGGTTCTTATGCAACAAAAGGTGGACTTGGCGATTGGAGAAGATGACAATTTTCCAGCAAGTATCACGGAGCTCCAGCGGAATGAGATGAAGAATATGGCATATAGCACCATCTTTCTGCACATGTCGGATAGTGTGACAAGAGAATGTGGAGATTCGGAAGATCCAGCTGTCATTTGGAAGAAACTAGATGAGTTATTTCTTACCAAGACTCTCCCTAATAAAATTTATCTTCTAAAACGAATCTTTGCTTTTAAAATGGATCCTAATAAAGAGTTACAAGATAATCTTGATGTGTTTAATAAACTAGTTCAATATTTGACTAGTTGTAGTATAACATACCCAGATGAACAATTGGCGGTTATATTGTTGAATTCTCTTCCCGATTGTTTTGAAAGCTTGATTAATGTTATTAAATATGGAAGAGATACACTAACCAAAGAAATTGTGATTAATACTATAAAGGCTCATCATTTCAAAGCCAAAATGAGGGAATGATCAAGTGGAGAAGGTTTGTTCGTTAGAGGAAGGCCTACAACTCGGAATGGCAGCAGCATCTATGGCAACTACCGAGACAAACCAAAGGGTAGAGGGCAGAGCCATGGAAGATCACATTCTAAACCGAAGTTTGGAGGAAAGCGATGCAACTACTATAATAAGGAGGGTCATTTCAAGAGAGATTGCAAGAAGATGATGAGGGATGAGTGAGGAAGAGGCCATACCAACAATGGAGAGGCTTCGATTGCTAAGGGAGAACAACAAGATGATGATGTTCTTGTTGTGTGCTCAAATGTGAACAAGAGGCAAGGCAACAATAAATAAATCTTGGATTCCGGGTGCACTTATCACATGTGTCCTCACCGGGATTGGTTCAAGAATTTCAAGGAAACCAAAGATGGAAAGGTTTTCTTGGGGAATGATACTTCTTGCCAAGTAAGGGGTATAGGAGACATCCAATTGAGGATGTTTGATGAAATTACAAGGCTACTGCGGTATGTGAGATATCTTCCAGATTTGAGAAGAAATTTGATCTCATTGGGGCAGCTAGATTCCATAGGGTATACATACAAAGCAGAGGGAGGAAAGATCAAGGTAACCAATGGATCTTTGGCAGTGATCAAAGCAACAATAAAGGATGGTCTCTATGAGATGATTGGAGACACAAACATTAAGGATCAAGCAACAAGCTTAATGGCTAAGATGGATAAGGCAATTCTTTGGCACAATCTCTTGGGACACACGAGCGAAAAAGGCCTGCAAGTTCTCAGCAATAACGGTTTACTTTATGGTAACAAGGTAGAGAAACTTGAGTTCTGCGAGAGTTACGTTCTTAGGAAGCAACATCGGGTCAGCTTCAACACTAGAGTGCACAAGTCTAAGGGAATTCTTGACTACATTCATGCTAATCTTTGGGGACCAGCAAGAACACCAACACAAGGAGGTAATCTTTACTTTCTTTCTTTAATTGATGATTATTCAAGAAAGGTTTGGGTCTATTTGTTTAAAAATAAATCAGATGCTTTGAATAGGTTTGTTGTGTGGAAAAAGCTGCTGAAAACTCAAACGGATAAGGTAGTTAAGGTTTTGAGAACCGATAATGGCTTAGAATTTTGCAATAAGGATTTTGACAAATTTTATGAGTTAAATGGGATTCTAAGACATAGAATGGTTGTAAAAACCCCTCAACAAAATGAACTTGCTGAGAGGATGAATAGGACTCTTATGGAAAAGGTTAGGTGCATGATTATTGGTTCCGGGTTACCCAAATATTTTTGGGGGGAAGTTGTATCTACTGCTGTGTATTTGGTTAATAGATCACCCTCTAGAGCTTTGGATCTTAAGACTCCCGAGAAGATGTGGAGTGGTAAACCCCCTGAGTTGAATAACCTTAGGACTTTTGGATGTGCTACATTTGCACATCAAAATGATGATAAACTTAGCCCAAGGTCTAGAAAGTGTGTGTTTCTAGGATATGGTGAAGGGTTTAAGGGGTATAAGTTATGGTCCTTAGAGCCAAAAGGAACTAAACTCATAATAAGTAGGGATGTTATTTTTATTGAGCAATTATTTCCCTATTTAGAGAAAACTAACCCTGTAGGGGATAGTGAGCAAACCAGTCTAGTTTATGTGGAGCATAGCATCAAAGAATATTTAGTTCAGGTAGAGCAAGGAAGGCAAGAGGGTTCGGACTAGGTAGAGCCCATTGATGAAGGCCAAGCTCAAAACACTCAAGAGGATGTTGAACTGGAAAGGGATGATGCAGCAAATCAGAATAATTATCAGCTCACAAGAGACCGAGAAAGGAGGCTAGTCAGACCACCTTTGAGATACGGTTTTGCGAATACTAATATAGTAGCTCCTTATTCAGAAGGAGGGATAAGTGAACCAGAAACTTACATTGATGCCATGGAATGTAAGGATTCATCAAGATGGAAGCTAGCTATGAAGGAGGAAATGCATTCTTTAAGGAAGAGAAACTCTTGGGAATTGGTGCCCAAACCAGAAAAACAGAGAGTTGTGGATTATAAATGGATTTACCAGATCAAAAAAAGGGAACACTCTAGGGGATAAAGTCCGGTACACGGCTAGGCTGGTGGCAAAGGGGTTCACATAAAGAGAAGGCATAGATTTCACCGAAATATTCTCTCTGGTTGTGAAATACAAGACGATAAGGATAGTACTAGCTATAGTGGTCTAATTTAATTGGAAGATCGAGCAAATGGATGTGAAGACAGCGTTCTTACATAAAGAGCTTGATGAGACCATCTATATGAGACAACCCGAAGGCTATGAGGAAAGAAGGCAGGGAGATTTTGTGTGTAAATTGAAGAAATCTCTCTATAGCTTGAAGCAATCACCTCGGCAATGGAATAAGAGGTTCGATTCCTTTATAACTAGCTTGGGTTTCATGAGGAGCTACTATGATTCGTGCTTGTACTATAAAGGTCACAAGGTGAAGGAAATGGTGATCCTCATTTATGTTGATGATATGTTGGTTGGTAACAGCAGAGAGATGATAGAAAAGTTGAAATCTAAACTCAATTCAGAGTTTGAGATGAAGGATCTTGGTCATGCACAAAAGATCCTTAGGATGAGTATAATCCGAGAAAGAGAGAGAAACAGGTTGAAGGTTTCTCAATCTTCTTATATAGAAAAGATGGTATCTATGTTTTCTACGGAAGATAGTAAACCAGTAAAGATTCCCCTTGCTGATCATTTCAAGTTCTCCAGCGATCAATGTCCGAGATCGGATGAGGAAAAGAAGGAAATGGAAAAGGTCCCTTACTTTAGTGTGGTTAGATCAATCATGTTCACCATGGTAAGCACTAGACCTGATATTTCTCATGCAATTAGTGTTCTTAGCAGGTTTATGAGTAATCCCAGAAAGGAGTATTGGCTTGGGATGAAGTGGTTGCTGAGGTATTTGAAGGAAAGCTCAGATGTGGGGCTTGTTTACAAGAAGAGGGGTAAGTCCATCTAGTTAGAAGGTTATGCTGATTCGGACTATGGAGCAGACCGAGATAAGAGAAGATCGATTACCTCATACTTTTTCAACTTAAACGAATGTTATATAAGTTGGAAGGCTCAGTTGCAGCCGGTGGTAGCACTCTTAACAACCGAGGCAGAGTACATAGCAGCAACGAAAGCGATTAAGGAGGCTATGTGGTGTAAAGGGCTGTTGGAAGAGTTGAAGGTCCTAAAAGAGTAGGTGGCGGTATATTCAGATAGCTAAAGTGCGTTGCATTTGTGTAAGAATCTGGTGTTCCATGAGAGGACAAAGCATACGGATGTTCAGTATCATTTCATTCAGGAAAATGTTATGGAATGATGCATTCATATAGACAAAGTGGCCACGGAAGAAAATCCTGCAGATTTAGGCACTAAAGTTCTACCTCTAAGCAAGTTCAATCATTGCATTGGACTTCTTAGGATTGGAGTCGGATGATTGGGTGACTCATGTTGAGCTTGGATCCTGAGTTCTCTGCACAATGGGTTTGGGTTTAATTGCTTAGACAAAGGTAGAGTTTGTTGGGAATTTGTCTAAGAATTAAATGATGGAGATTGCAGCATCAGGTGCATGTTGGCGCCGCAGCACAGGTGGTGTACGTCACGGCCTCTAGCAAGTGGAGGAAGGCCTCCCCCAGGTGTGCACTGGGGCCCATTCCTTAGGCGTCGCGGCCTCCAGCAGGTGGAGGAGTTCTCCCTTGTTGTGCGCTGTGGCCTGCTCTGTTCTGAGCCGCGGCGCAAGGCACACCTGACACCTTATTTTCAGCACTTTGAGATGGTGCGTGGGACTTGGTTAAAATGCACAGGATTACTTTGACCTCTTGGAGGGCCACAATTGTTTCGTTCTTGTTTAGTACAAATCATTCTAGATTTGAGGGTTTGGAAAGATCACAACCTGGGCAAAAGGTGATTTTCCAACAAATTATATTCAAATCATCAATCAATAATACAAAATTCTTTTTAATTCTTCTTATTAACATGGTATCAGATCAAAATCTCTCTTGGATCCCGAATAAATTTTCAGCCCAACTTCGGTTCTATGCATCACAATAGATACTATCCCAAATAAATTTTCAACCCAACTTCGACTCAATACATCATTGTGGGTACTATTCACGGCATTGTTTTCAAGTACTGTTCACATGTTTAGCACTGGTTTTAGTGATTTTAGTCATTGTAATAGCAGAGGTGGTCGTGAAATTGGTGGTAGTGCTATATTTGTTGGTTGTGGTGGTGATAGTCAGGGTTCGGTTCTTTAATGTACTCACTATCATTGTTATGGGCATACTCGAGAGACATATTGGCACTTGGTTGATCGTTCCTTAGTTGCTAATAGTGCGACTTTTGATTCAATTGAATGTGATCATGTGTCTTCTACTTCTCTGATAGTTTCCAAAGCTGATTATGATGAGTTCTTACAGTATAAGACAACTCACTAGTTATTTTTCATGACTACTCTTTTGGCCTATAAAGGTACACCAGTTATTTGTTTACCCTCTAGTAGTTCTTCATCTAAACTTTGGGTTCTTGATTTTGCAGCCACTGATCATTTTTCAGGTACCATTGATATTTTTTATACTTTTTCTCAGTCATCATCCTTACCTAATGTTACTCTTGCTGATGGATCTAAAACGAATACTAGTGGTATTGGCATTATGCATCCTAATTCTTTTATGTCTTTATCATCTGTACTTTCTGTTCCTTTTTCTCAATATAATTTGCTATATGTTAGTCAGCTTACAAAAGATCTAAATTGTTATGTTACCTTTCTCCCTAATTTTGTTCTTATTCAGGATCTGAAGATGCGAAAGATTATTGGTGGAGGGTATGAATCCAATGATCTTTATTATTTTGATCCCGTTCCATCACCTGTTGTTTGCTTAGTTGACGTGTCTCCTTTCCAGCTTTACTATCGTCTTAGTCATCTATCTTTGGAGAAACTGAAGAAATTAGTTTCGGCTTTGAATTATGTTTTATATTTGGAGTGTGAGTCATGTCAGTTGGATAATCATTATCGTGTGTCTTTTCCTTCCGTAGTAATAAATGTGTGTCTAGTCCTTTTTATGATAGTATATTTTGATGTTTGGGGTCCGAGTCGTGTGTCTTCTAAACTTAGCTTTCAGCATTTTATTACTTTTGTGGATGATTATTCTAGGCTCACCTGACTTTATTTAATGAAAGATCATTTAGAGTTATTTTCTATTTTTTGTGCCTTTTGTGCTGAGATGAAATCCCAATTTAGTTCGTCTGTCAAAATCCTTCATAGCGATAATGCTCGCGAGTATTTTTCATTTCATTTTACTACTTTCATTACCAATTCTGACATCATCCATCAATCATCATGCTCTTATACATCTCAACAAAATAGTGTTGTGGAGCGGAAAAATCTTCATCTTTTAGATATTTCTTATACTCATTTGTTTCATATGCATGTTCCTAAATTGTTTTGGAGTGATGTTATTATTATTGTCTGTTACTTAATTAATCGTATACCGTCCTTTGTTCTTAATAACAAATCCATGCACTCTGTGATATTTCCTAATGATACACCTTTTTATTTACCTTTTCGTATTTTTGGGTCTATTTGTTTTGTTCATCAGCTTAGTCCGAGCATTGACAAACTTGATCCTCGCTCCATTAAATGTATTTTATTGGGTTATACTCGTATACTTGGTGCTATAGTTCGTCATTAAAAAGACACATTGTTTGTGTTGATGTTGCATTCTTCGAGACTACCCCATTTTATTTTGAGTCTCACTATGTATCTGATCTTTTCTATTTCCATTACCCATTCTAATACCCCTTACACGATCAGATCCTCTTACTATGGTTTCCCCTTTGTCAGTTCCTCCTAGGTTGATATCTTCACTACAAGTTTACACTCGTCGTTCAAAACCTCTAGTCTCGATTGCTCCTCCAATTACTTCCTCGTTAACAGATCTGAATCTATATTTAACTACCTCATTTGAATATGATCTTTCCATTGCTCTTTGAAACAGTAAATGTTTATGCAATATTTATTCTATTGTTAATTTTGTGTCTTATGATCATTTATCTCATTTATATGCTTAATTTGTAGCTTCAGTCTATACTATCTTTTTTCCTAAATCTGTTACAGAGTCTTGTCTCATTTTGGGTGGAAAGCAGCCATGGAAGAAGAGATGCATGCCTTGAGTACTAATGATACATATATGGATGGAAAATATGTTGTTGGGTTTATACTATAAAATTCATCCTGATAGTATTGTTGATAGATTGAAAACTTGTCTGCTAGCAAAAAGGAAATACATTGATATATGGTATTGATTATGCTAAAACGTTCTCTCATGTGGCTAAAATTAATTTTTTTCTTGTTTTTGTCTCTTTGACAGCTACATTTAATAGGCCAATACATCAATTAGATATCAAGAATGCTTTCCTCAATGGTTCTCTATAGGATAAGGTTTGCATGAAGTAACCTCTTGGATTTGTTGCTCAAATGGAGTCTGGGTTAGTCTATCGGCTAAACAAGTCCCTATATGGTTTGAAACAATCTCTTCAAGCTTGGTTTGGCAAGTTCAGTGAACTAGTGATTGATTTTAGTCTCAGTAGATGTGATGTAGATCATTCTATCTTTTATAAACATAGTCAAGTGGGTAGGATATTTTGGATTGTGTATGTGGATGATATTGTGATTATAGAATATGACAATGAGAGAATTCAAAAACTAAAACAATTCCTAAGTACTAACTTTCAAATAAAGGATCTAGGAAAACTAAGATATTTTCTGGGTATCGAAGCTGTTAGACCTCATATTGGTGTTTCTTTATCTCAACGTAAATATATTCCTGATTTGTTGAGTGATACTGGAATGTTGGGGTGTAAGCCTATAGATAATCCTATGGATCCCAACACAAAACTTGTAGTTGATTAAGGCAAATTATTATCTGATCCATGAAAGTATAGATGATTGGTTGGGAAATTGAATTATTTGACTATTACCATACAAGATATTTCGTTTGCAACAAGTAGAGTTAGTGAGTTTCTAGATGCTCAACGGACTAGTCATTGGGATGTTATTATTCTTATTTTGTGATATATGAAGAGTGCTCCTAGTCAAAGTTTACTTTATCAAAATCATTGTCATACATAGGTTGAGGGTTATACTGATGTAGATTGGGTAGGCTCTCCATCTGATAGGAGTTCTAGTACTGGATATTGTGTGTTTGTCAAAGGTAATCTGGTGTCGTGGAAAAGTAAGAAGCAAACTGTGGTTGCTAAATCGAGTGCTGAGTTTGAATACAGAGCAATGGCACACACTAATTGTGAGTTAGTTTGGTTGAAACAGTTATTAGAAAAACTTGGGATTAAGCAGTCAAGTCCTATGGGTTTGGTGTGTGATAATCAAGCAACTATTCATATTGTAAATAATCCAGTGTTTCAAGAGAAAACGAAGCATATTGAAGTTGATTGTTATATTGTTCGAGAAAATCCTGTGCAAAATGTGATTAGTACCAAACATGTGAAGTCAGCAGATCAGTGAGCAGATTTATTCACTAAACCATTAGATTGTCTGTGAGTTAGATCTATTTGTACCAAGTTGGATGTATATAACATCTATACTCCAACTTGAGGGGGAGTGTTAAGAGTTCTAATTATGTTTCTTATTATGTGTCCTAGTAGGTTTTCTAAATCTTATCTATTTTATGTCTATTTTTTCTAGTTATGTCTGGCATTCAACCAATTTAAGCCAACTTAATTTAAGTTGGCGTTAAGAACAAACCAAACATCTCTTTTGTCCCATTAAGTTTGATATTCATAAGTCTATATATAAAATTATTGAATTGTATTCAAATCATCAATAAATAATACAAATTCTTCTTGTTAACAATGTTCTTAAATTTGGACTAAAAATTTTGACCTTATATCTGGTTATTTATTTTTTCCTTCCAATCTTATAATTGTAGACTATACTTTTCTCGCAATTTGAACTGTTACTCAAGTATTTGTCTGTAGGTGGCTCAGGAGATAAAAACTAAAGCTTTGATGACATCATCTCTGATTTAGAAAATTTCTAATTTGAAATACTCATTTCTTTTTTGGTTGAGAGGCTAGGCAGGGGGAGTAAGGTGGTTTTCCCTTTTTAATTGGGAAAACCTTATTGTTGTCAAAAGTCTAAATGAGCATGAACATGGCTATAGTGCATGTTTATTGTTCTTGTTCATAAAGCATCTTTCCTGATTTTTTGATATTGTTTGTAAAGAATCTTTTTGGAGTTTATCTTGTGGAAGCATCATCAGCATGCATTCATGTGCATGCACACACACATCATCTTATGCCAAATAGTGTCTTCCCCACTTAGGTAAAGGGAAGAACAACTTGCATTCTTACAAATTGATGTTTCTTGTTTCTATAATAGCAAATGCTTATAAGCAAAGCTGAGATAAGGGTCAGAAATGGGATGAGGAGGTTGACCAGGACCATCAACCAGCAGAGATTAAATCATATTTTGCAAGTTATCATTTTTGGATTCATTTGTTTTGTTGTAATCTATCGATGGTCTAAGAATGCAATTCAAAATACGATAGGCACTTGTTAGGAATAAAGCAGCGGAAAAATAAATAGACACAAATAATTTACGTGGTTCAGTACTAAAACTCCTACATCCACGGGTGATAGTGAGAGATTCCATTATAATCAAAACTAGAGTAAAAATTAAGAGAGATAAAACTCCCTAAACCAAAATCCCAAATACACCCAAATATAGGCTACCACAAATTTAATTGGAAAAATACAATAGCCTGGAAGGAAAAAAAGAAGTATTAACCTTCTACAGGGATCTGTTTGTTGTACAGATCTATCTACTATAGCATTTTCTTTGTTACTATGCTGTAGCTTTCTCTCAGTTGTCTCTGATGTTGAAAGAAGAGAAATAAGCACATATATATAGGTAAGGCCAAGAAGAATCCTTCTTCTATTTAAGTTTGTATTCCTTGTCCTATTAGAATCAAAACGATCGCCTTTTTTTAAATTATTGCTTATCATACTACAATTTGTACTCTTGCATTATTACAAGGCAATTAAAAGAGAATGGGCCCCAGGTTTACTCCAAATAAATTAAAGCCACAAATTAAAAAATATCCATATTGGCTTGAATTTTCTCAAATAGTAAATACTCTTCACCATCTGCAAAAATGCCTCAATCGAGCATAATTCAAATGTTGTAAGTAACATCAATCAAGTCCAAACAATGCTCGAACTTGGACACTGGAAGTGGTTTAATCAACAAATCTGAAAGATTATATATTGTCTCAAACTTTTTTACAACCATCTTCTTTTTAGTTTTTGGGATGCCTTCATTCTTCTTGAATATCCAGTTGCAACCAACTATCCTGTTACCCATTGGTGGCTTCACTAGTTTCCAAGTTTGATTCTTCTCAAGAGACTCCATCTCTTCATGCATGTCTACTAGCCACTTTGAAGAATCTGCAAAAGCAATGGCTTCTATATATGTAGAAGGTTCACCTGTATCATTGGTTTCTTGCACAACTAACAAAGCATAGGTAATAACATCAGTATGACTAGACAAAACAATATTACTGTACCTCAATGGTACTCTAGTCTCTCTTCTCGGTCTATGTTTGGCAATGCTATAAGGTTCATCCTGAATCTATTGAGTCTGTTCTTAACCCAAATTCTCACTCTGTTCAAAAACAAGCTATGTGGAAATATTTTGCATAGGATCTGTATCATAACTTTCCAACTCTATATGCTATGTGTTACTCTTACCGTGTTTAAAATCACAAGCAATAGACTCATCTTTCTTCAGGTTAAACATAACAGATTCATTAAAAGTAACATCACGACTAATGACAAATTTAGGTGGCTTATGATTAGGACACCATAATCTATATCCTTTAACACCATCAACATAACCAAGAAAAATGCACCTTTTAGCTTTAGGCTCTAATTTTTCATCATTAACATGTGCATATGCAGGATATACAAATATTTTTTACCATAGAATAATCATGAGGGTTACCAAACCATACCTCATGTGGGGTTTTATGCTCTATTGCTGTAGTAGGAGATCGGTTCACCAAATAACAGGTAGTAAACGCCGCCTCTACCCAAAACTCCGTAGTCAAACCAGCATTTGAGAGCATACAACTAGCTTTCTCCAAAATAGTTATGATCATTCGCATATCAACCCCATTCTGTTGTAGTGTACCACTAACTATCTTGTTTCTAATAATACCCTCATCTCTATAGTAGTTATCGAACTCATTTGAACAAAATTTCAAACTATTATCTCTCCTCAGCCTTTTTAATCTACTGCCCTTTTGTTTCTCAATCATTGTTCTCCACTATTTAAAATGTTTGAATGTCTCTTTTATGGTCTTCAACATATACACCCAAGTTTTTCTTGAGTAATCATCAATGAGTGTAACTATATACTTGGAAACACCCTTAGATCGAACACGTGAGAGTTCCCAAAGATCAGAGTGAATATAATCCACAGTACTCTTGGTTCTGTAAGTCGCTGCACTGAAGCTAATTCTCTTTTGTTTGCCAAAAACACAATGCTCATAGAATTCCATTTTACCGGTATTCTATCCACATAGCAAACCTCTTTTGCTCAACAAAGTTAGTCTTTTTTCACTCATATGACCCAATCCTATATGCCATAATTCTGTAATCTAAGAATCTGATATAGTAGAAGCAGCCGCTGAAACAGTAACGGTAGTGCCCTGCAGAATATACAAATTTAGAGAAGTAATCTTTGCTTTTATGACAATCAGAGCACCTCTGCTAACTTTCATAACTCCACTTTCATATGAATACTTGTACCCTTTGACATCAAGAGTACTCAAAGAAATATAATTCTTCTTGAAGGCAGGAATATGTCTAACTTCTGTCAAAGTTTTTATTACACTGTCATGTATTCTGATCTGAACAGTTCCTATACCAATAATTTTTCGAACTGTATCATCACCTAGCAATACAACTCTGTCATAAGGCTTATATTATGAAAATTAATCCTTATTTCGACAAATATGGTAGGAACAAGTTGAATCCATAATCCAATTAGACCTAAATAACCCATTACCACTAGTAGTATCAGAGTCTTCTTCAATAACATTAGCTTCAGATTGTTTCTCTTTCCGATCCATATCCCAATTCTGATTATGACCTATATTTTTACATTGATTCTGATTGTTTTCCTCTTGAATTTTCTTTTTCAAATTCCAACACTCAGACTTGTAATATTCATTTTTCTTACAGTAATGACATGTTACATTCTTATTTCTAGACTTAGATCGGAATTTCTAGCTACTGTTACCAGAAACTTTTTCTTTAAATCTTCCTCTAGAACCTCTATTGACTAGGGCATCGCCTTGACTCTATTTCTCATAATTATTCTCAAACATATGTCTCTCCAGCAAATCTTTAGAAAATAGAGATGCTTTAACATCTTGTAAAGAAATTGTATCTTTACCAAACAGAAAATTTCCCTAAAGTGTGCAAACGATAGTGGTAGGAAACACAACAATAGCAGAGCCCGAGCCTCATCATCTAATTTAACTTCCATTGAATTCAAATCAGTGATAATGGAATTAAATTCATCAGGATAGGATATCATTGATGTACTTTCTGTCATACTCAACAAATACAATTATTGCTTCAAGAACAGTTTGTTGGTGAGGGATTTCGTTATGTACAGAGACTGTAACTTACTCCATAACCCGACAACAATTTTCTCTGTAAGAAATTCATGCAAAACTCCATTTGACAAACACAATTGAATTGCAGTCAGGGTTTTCTCATCCATCTCTAGCTTCTGTTAATCTGTCATCGTACTAGGCATCTTCCTATTCCCCTGCAGCACTTTTTCCAAACCCTTTTGAGTTAATACAGCTCGCATATTTACTTGTCAAAGATTGAAACTATTGGTTCCATCAAACTTTTATATCTCTTACGAAGTGGTAGAAGACATGGTTCCTAGATCGATTTTAACAATAGCTCTGATACCAGTTTGTTAGGAACAAAGCAGCGGAAAAATAAACAGACATAGAAAATTTATGTGGTTCGAAGCTAAAACTCCTATGTTTACGGGCAATGGTGAGAAATTCTACTATAATCAAAATTGGAGTACAAATCAAGAGAGATAAAATTCTCTAAGCTCAAATCAGAAAAGATATAAAACTCTCTAAGCTCAAATCCCCAATACACCAAAACCTAGGCTACCACAAATTTAATTGGGAAAATACAATAGCCTAGAAGGAAGAAAAGAAGTATTAAGCTTCTATAGGGATCTGTTTGTTGTATAGATCTATCTGTTGTAGCTTTCTCTCTGTTACTTTGCTGTAAAAAGAAGAGAAATAGGCAAGGTCAAAGAGAATCCATCTTTCATTTTATTTTGTATTTTTTGTCCTATTATAATCAAAACGATCACATTTTTTTAATTATTATTTATCTTATTGCAATTTATAATTTTGCATGATGACGAAGCAATTAAAAGAGAATGGGCTCCGCATTTACTCCAAATAAATTAATACCACTCAAGTTGGTTGCCACACGTTTAATGCGGAAGAGCAGCACTTAGAAACTCAGAAAGGTCTTTCTGAATCTCATTCTGAATCCAAGTGTTGGGTACATCACATATTACAGACATTAACTGTACTTACACTAGTGAAGTTACTTAGGCCTAGTTTGTTGGATTACTCACTTTATTGAAGTTGGTCTACTTGAGGTACGCTCAATATGCTTGTGATTACTCAACATAGGTTATATGCGTTGAAATGTATATTGAGCCTTATCTCTGTTCATTGAAGCTCCTATTCTCTCCTTGTTGTTTTGAGGAACTATGGATTCGTAATTTTTACCTTCTTTTATATTTCCCAGCCCTTATCTTTGTCCCTTTATTTTGCTGTTGTTGTTGGCTTCAACCCTGAGCTTCTTTATGATAGGAAAAGATCCTCAGCTACAAGGCTAGTATGATGTATTATTTAGCATTGCCAAATAGTTATCAAACCCTTCATCGGATGATCGAGTTGTAAATGGCTCAGTATTTGTCTGCCTACAGTTAAATACTCTGTTTAAGACAAGTGAATGATTCAAAATTTTAAAGCAAGAAAATGATGAGAAATAGTTAGTACCAGACTGATTAAAATACGCTTATCAGAAAACAAGACAGACTGGTTAAAAGACACTCTTTTTTCTTTCCCTTGGATTTTCTCTTTTTGTAAACCTTATAATCTAATATAATATTATCTTTTCATTTGCGAAAAAAAAAAAAAAGAATTTCTATTTTGATTAACGGTTTCTTAAGTCTTGTGGTGGAATGGAATCAGTCGTGGCCCGAGCTTTGTGGTGGGAGCTGGTAAACCCAAACAAGCGAACTTATCTCAGCATTGGCGTCAGAAATGGAATCAGTCAGAGTGCCTAGAACTACACAAAGATTTTTTTATTGCATCGAATCTAAAATTTACGTTTTAAATCAATCTAAAATTTTGCTGATAGAATTTAAAATTTTTTACTGAATATTATTTTTATAATTTTTTAAAATTATTAATGAAGTTTGAATCTAACCAAAATAATTTTGGTACTACACAGAAAATAGGTCATTTGTTTTTTCTTATATAGTAAAAAGGTGGGCCGTTGAAGTTACATCAGCCAATTATTTTCCTCCATTTTCGTGGCCGGTGGGGAGCTTGAAATGTTGGAAAACTTC
The DNA here is from genome assembly GCA_023935145.1 of Bretschneidera sinensis. NCBI lineage: Eukaryota > Viridiplantae > Streptophyta > Magnoliopsida > Brassicales > Akaniaceae > Bretschneidera > Bretschneidera sinensis. The sequence continues at coordinate 75,300,045 of CM043703.1, read as the reverse complement.
TGCTAACCCTTGACTATGTGTGTTTGTTGACTACCAAGTTGGTACGCCAGGTTAAATCGCTGTTGCTGGGTCTCGTGTTGATCTAAATTATAAAAGTCACCGCGTCCAACCAATGCGGGCTGGAACTCCTCAAATTCCAGTTGTATGATACAGCCTCAAGTAGTTTAAAAGTTATGCAATTAGAAAAGAAAATTAAAATAATAACAGCTATTGGTAAATCATCAAAAAAAAAAAATGGAAGAACAGCTCACGGTACACTTAGGTGGTGGTGTACGAAAATGTTTATTGGCTTTGTCCAGTTCTCATCAAACATGTGCCCCCCTAATGGTTCAGTCTCACAAAATTCTAGGTGATTATCATTAGGATTTCAGTGTTTGCCTCGTTATACTATTATAATACTAATAATAAATGGAATATGACTCTGCATATGGAGTGCTATTTAAAATGACATTTTACTTTGCACTTTATAATATTAGCTAACCAGCAAATAAGAGAAGTGCGCTAGGCAACAAGATTAACGGATACACAATCCGGCACTTCTGTTTCATAAATATTTTTCTTTTCACAAATTAAGTAATATGTCATAAGTTTCTCAACAGCACATTTCGATTATCATCCTAATTATAATAACAATTAAAAATCACGATTAATTCATAATTTTAATTAATGTGTTGTACATACTCTTTAAGATTTTAATTTGTGAGAAACAGTACACACTCAATTTATGGTGCACCATATATTTATATACAGGTGAAATGATTTACATAAGGCATATGGAAAACTTAAAGGGATTACATGGTCAAATTATCTATAAAAGTGATACTTGACTAATAAATGCAAGAATCATAATAGATCTTATGATAGACTAATTTTACAGTGAAGTAGTATCACAAGTTAACTTGCGTGCATCGTATGATGGACTTTATGATATAATTTTCTACTCTTCGATTCAATTGTTTGCTACGTGGGTCAACAATCGTAGCTGCATTTGGGAGACAATGTTAATAAGCCCCCTCAAACTTAACGGTGGCTTCGATATTAAGTTTGACTTCGAGTAAATGGTATTTGTTTTTATATAGACCCTTGGTAAAATTATCAACTAATTGATCCACAGTGGTAATATATCGAATATCAAGACTCCTACAAACCATTTTTTTTTTTACGAACAAAGTGATAGTATATCTCCACATGCTTTGTACTTGAGCGAAAAACATGATTAGTTGCCAATTGTAGTACTAACGTTGTCACACGAAAGAAATTGTGGAGATTTTAATCTAATACCAAGGCCTTTAAGAAGGGTGCAAGTCCAAGTAACTTCAGCAACAGTGCATGCAAGAGCACAATATTCAGTTTCGGTGTTGGATCTTGATATAGTAGGCTGCTTTTTAGCACTCCATGAGACAAGATTACCACCAAAAAAGACACAATAACCTCTTGTGGACTTTCAGTCATCAAGATTGCAAGCCCAATCAGTATCGGAATAAACATGTAAATTAACAGCGTTTGCACAAAATAGGAGCTAGACCATATGTCATAGTAACCTTTAGGTAACGCAAAATGTGTTTTACAGTCTGCCAATTATTATTGGTTGGTTAGTGCATAAACTTAAAAAACTTGATTGACAATAAATGCTAGGTCTGGTCTAGTGTCAGTTACATACTGAAGAGCTCCCAGTTTTTTTTATATTTGGTAGGATCAAGGAGTGGTTCATTTACATGCTTTGATAGTTTGGAACAACTTTGGATAGGAGATCGAATATGTTTTGCGCCTTCCAAATTTTACCGTTAAAGCAATTCAACAATGCTAAATGGTTTGACACAAGAAAAGTTCTTTAGAATATCTGGAAACATGGAAACCCAAAAAAAAATTTAGTGTGTCCAAATCCTTCATTGAAAATAAATTACTGTGCATACCCATGAGTTGACCGATAACATTATCATTGTTTTCGATGATGATAATAACATCAGTATATATAAGGAGATAAAGAATAGAATCCTTAGCCTGATGTATAAAAAGAGAAGCATCAACATTGGATCCAACAAATCCCAAGCTAATGAGATAATTAGTAAATCTCATGAACCAAGCTCTTGGAGCTTGTTTGAGACCGTAAATGAACTTGTGAAGTTTGTAGACATAGTTTGATTTTTGTTGATCAATGAAGCACAAAGGTTGAGTCATATACACATCTTCTATGAGAACTCCATATAAGAAGGCATTCTGAATGTTCATTTGTCTGATTGCTCATCCAAAATGAAAAACAATGGATAAGATAACCCTAATGGTGGTAAGTTTAATAACTGGACTGAAAGTATCTTCATAATCAATGCTTTGTTGCTGATGAAACCCCTTAGCTATAAGCCATGCTCTGTACCTCTCAAGACTATCATTTAATTTTCTCTTGATTTTGTAAACTCAACGGCAACCAACCAAATTTTGGGATGGATATGGTGGTACTTAAGGGTGTGTAAAAGTCTGAAAATTCTAATTGTCTGATTGTTTTCAACCATTTTTATTAAATCGGGACAGTTAAGTCGGATAATCTGTAAAAATATGGAATTTTAGGTTCAAAAGTCGGTAAGTTGGTTAGAAGTCGGACAATTTTTTTTGAAGTCTGTATAACCGATTAACTGACTTTTATTAAACTAATAAATTAAATTATTAAATATATATATAAAATAAAACCCACAGACCTAATTCCTAAATTCCTACGATCACTGTTCTTTTTCTCTACTTCTCTGTTCTCTCTAGTCTCTACACACTCTTTGTCCCTCTTGAACTTGTGCAAGCGCCACCGCCACTTCATGTCTCCATCTCCAGCCTTGAGCTCTCAACCTTCGGCAACGCCATTTCATTCCCTTCTCTTGCGTCAAGCCCTCCACTCCTCTACACTCCCCACGGCTTCACGCCTTCACTTCCATTTGGACCACTAGATCCTCACCATCACGGCATCACCGACCTCCACGGCTTTACTCCTTACTACACCAACCACCACCAGCCTACCACTAACCTAATTTTTTTTTCAGATTTAGCCCTAACCCTAACTTCTTCTCCTAGTCTCCTTTGTCAGTCCACAAAGCCTCCTTAGTCCTCTTGGAACATTCCCCACCGGCCTAACTGCCTAAGGTAACAATAATTTTATTATTTGAGTTCTTTATACAACTTTTTTTTTGTTTTTTTTTGTCTTCTCTAATCTCTTTATTCTACTGACTAATGCCATACGTGTGTCGTGTCCCTCAAAATCTTACTTTTATCTTTAGGGTTTCAATGTTTCAATCTTTTGGTCATCATTTGTTTCAACTTTCAAGTAGTGTATTGAACAAGAATTTTCAAGGCACTTGCTTTATGTTGAAATGTTCCATTTTCTAAATTTTTTTTTGGGGTTGTTTGTGTTTAATTGTTGTGTTTTTTCCTATCTTTTTTCGTGAATATACAATTTCTGTTTTGGTTACTTGTATTTTATTTTCCTGAATATTCCAAATAAGTTTGCAATTGTAGATTTGTAGTCATTTTAAACACAAAAGACTATGCATTTCTATGCATCGAACCTGCATAATAGGTGTTGAATAAGGCACAAAGAAAGGAAAATATTTCGGCTGATAAATTGATAAAGCACTTATTGATAAAGAGGTTTAGATGTAATTTTTTTTTTGTAAGTAAATGAGTACTACTTAATGCAAATGAGGCATTAAAATTCTAAAAGTAGTTTTAAATGGCTATTCAACAATGCATGATGACATGCACACCAAATAAAATTCATGCAATCAAGAGTTAAAACAAGAATGTTAATAAGAAGCCTTAAGCAAGACAGTAATCCTTGGGTCTAGTTCCATAATTTATTAAAACAAGATAAAAATTATTTTTCTTGATAGACTAGAACTTAATATTTCAGCTAACCTTGAAGGCAGAAAACATTTCATCAAAGGATCAAGATGGAAAGAAAGGAAAGAAACTCAGGCCCAAAAGTGTGAATTACTTGTCATATAATTACCATACCATTAGTACTTCGCATGTTTTTCCAACACAAACTTCTTCATAAAGGGATTCATCCACTCCTCTGGAGTCATCAACGATCATATGCCTTATGTATTTATCAAAAACAATAGTTTAACATGTATGCATCTATGATTAAAAAAATGAAAAAAAATATATATATATATGAATGTTGAAGAACAAGATAATGTGAAAGTTGAACCTGGGAAGCATGAGTTTTATTTCTCCATCTTTAATGCTTGCACCTTTAGTGCCATGATCAACCAAGATCGAGAACTCAGATTTCTTAAACACCAAAGACTATACATTTTTATGCTTCTGTCATAGACTGTAGATTCTGTCATTGAAATCATATAGTAGCTTACATGTTTTTTTTATTTAATTTTTATTGTTTTGATTGCAATTGATACTTGAATTCAGAACACATTTTTTTTAATGAGAAAATATGATAATGTTTTGGTCATTTTAAACACCAAAGACTTTGTATTTCTATGTTTCTGTCATTGATTGCAGATTCAGTCATTGAAACCATATAGTATCTTACATGTTTTTTTTTTGTTTTTTGTTTAATTTGTATTGTTTTGATTGCAATTGATACTTAAATTCAGAACATTTTTTAATTGAGAAAATATGATAATGTTTTGGTCATTTTAAACACCAAAGACTATGTATTTCTATGCTTTTGTCATTGACTGCAGATTCTGTCATTGAAACCATATAGCAGATTACATGTTTTTTGTTTAATTTTTATTGTTTTGATTGCAATTGACACTTTAATTCATAACATGTTTTCTTAATTAGAAAATGTGATAATTTTTTGTCAGCTGCCTTTTAGATTTGTGGAGGGTTTAGGCTTTAAAATTTTGATTGCTGCTGCTTGTCCTTGGTTTTGTATCCCGTCAGGTACTATGGTTACTAGATATTTTTATCAATTGTATTTAGATGAGAAATTGAAGTTGAATTTTTTTTTAAGAGACTCCTGTCAAAGGGTTTGTCTTACCACTAACACATGGACCTCCATTCAAAGAATTAATTATATGGTCCTCACTGTACGCTTTATTGATGATGATTGGAAGTTACATAAAATAATCTTAAATTTTTTCCCAATTTCTAGCCAAAGAAGTGATGACATTGGTATGGCAATTGAAATGTGTTTGATTGAGTAGGGAATTAAAAAGGTGTTTACTCTTACAGTAGATAATTCCTTTTCGAATGATAATGTTGTGGGGTACTTGAAGAGAAAAGTGTGTCAGTGGGGCACTAGCATCGTGGGTGAGGATATGCTTCATATGAGGTGTATTGCACATATAAGTAACTTAATTGTTATGGATGGCTTGACAGAGGTTAAGGATTCAGTTGGTCGGTTTAGGAGGCTTGTGAGGTATTTAAGGCAGTCTCCATCAAGGTTGAAGAAATTTAAAGAGGCTATAGAGCTAGAGAAGATAAAAAGTAGAAGTTTGTTGTGCCTTGATGTCCCAACTAGATGGAATTATACCTATTTGATGTTGGATGTGGCCCAAAAGTTTGAGAAAGCTTTTAATAGGTATGAATGTGGCGTTAGGCATGAGCTTCAAAATGGGTTGTTGAATAAAGATGATTGGATCATAGTTAGGAGGATGGTTGAGATATTGAAGTGCTTTTATGAGCTCACTAATTGGGTGTTGGGTTTATTATATGTTACTTCAATACTTTTTTTCATGAGACTAGTGAAGTTAATGCCTTTTGCAACAATGAAGTATAAGTGGGGACAGTGACTTGAGTGAAAAGGCAATGAAAATAAAAGAGAAGTTTGACAAGTATTGGGGTAACATTGAGAAGATGAATCCTCTTATTTATATTGGAGAGATTCTTGACCTTAGACATAAATTAGAATATGTTGAGTTTTCCATTTTGAGGATGTATGAAGGTATAAGAGGTGGACATATGGTGAAAGATGCAGTTAAGGGCTTGTATGAAGATTATAAAAAAAATGTTGATATCGGATACCCAATCAATTAAAAATCAGAAAGTTCTAGTGATGGAACTTAACAAGTTAGCTTGGGTTGGGAAAAAAAGTAGATCATTAAGATAGCCTTTAAGAAGTATAAGAGTAAAACTAGTAATGGAGAATTGAAATCTGAATTAGATAGGTATCTTGGTGAATCTCTTGAAGAGGATGAGGTGTTTGATATTTTGGGGTGGTGGAAAGTTAATAGTCCAAGATTTCCTATTTTATCACAAATAGCATATGATGTGTTGGCTGTTCCTATATCCACAGTTGGTTATGAGTCTGCACTTAACACAAGAGGGCATTTTCTTGATCCTTTTAGGAGTTCTTTGACTCCTAAGATAGTACAATCTCTTATATGTGCTCAAGATTAGGTTTGAGAGTCAAAGAGTCCAGTTAATGTTGACATGGAAAACCTTGAGAAAGTTTAAGAAGGTATTAAATTTTATTGCCAATTAGTTTATGTTGTGTATTGTTATAGTTGATATTGATTCTTATTGCTTGGTATTCACATTTGTAATTTTATTTTTAATTTTCAAAGTTTTCAAAGATTGCTTTGGAACCTTCAATCATTAATCTTTAAAGAGACTGACTCTTTTTTGGTAAGAAATGAAACCTTCAATCACTTATTTTCAATTTTAAGGGCTGTAAAAGATTGCTTGATTTTTTACTTCTGTCATTTCTTTTTTGGCGTGCCCTAGCATATGCTTTGTTGCTCGCTTCTTGAGTATGCTACCTGCTTGCTTGCTTCTTGAGTATGTTACCTGGTAAGAAATGTTACCTGCTTAGTTCTTGAATATTTCTACTAGCTTTTTTATGCTCTTTGGAATTAAGATAATAATACCTCCCAAATATAGGTTATCTTAATGCTTTTTAATGTTGTTACCCCCTCTAACTCCAGAAGATAAAGAAGTAAAGAACACCTTTTTTTGTTTTCTCATATATAATATATTTTTTTCCTTTAAAAAAATGTATGTGTTGAATTTCTGAAACTATGTATTTCAGATTGGCCTTAGATTGGAGATATAGTATGATGACTGCTGAGCTTGGAGGTTTTTTTTGGGAATGGGATCATGAGTTCATGACTGGGTGTTTGGGTACATCTTGACAAGCTACTAGTTACTTGGTTATAAGTGGATTCATTTACATTAAAGGATCTATGTTCTTAATCCATTGACAATATGAAAATTATGAATTGTAATTTGTAAACAAAGGTGTATTTGAAGTATTTCACTTTGTTATATTGCTTATTTGTTTTCTTGTTTTAGAGTATTAGAATCAGTGAAAATGTGAAATAACTTTTGTTGACTGTGCCCTGTTGGATTAAAATGCAGGTTTAAACTAAAACAGTATTTTGACAGTAAAATAGTATGTAATTGAATTGTGGTGGAAATGGTTTAAAAAGTAAGTTTTGTAAAGTCGGTGAAAAGTCGATTAACAGACTTCCGACCAACTTAAAGTCAGTCGAAAAAAGTCAGAATAATCAACTAAATCAGTTGAGTCCGAAAAATAATTTTTATAAAGTAAAAGTTGGTTAATTATTTTAACCGATCGTTACCGACCAAACTAACCGACTGTACACCCTTAGTGGTACCAATGATTAAGTCCCATTTTGTATCAAGGCATTGAATTCAGTTGCCACTGTAGATCGCCACTTATGACTTCTTGAGGCTTAACTATAACATAATGGATCTTGGGGTTGCATAGTAGTGATAAGGGTTATAGGCAATGAGTCTCTAGTGGCTAGTAGGGCATGTTACTTAAAGATGCCAGACTTGGATCTAGTTTGTATGGGGTGTGAATTATGTGTGGGTGCAAGTTGTGGTAAGATAATAGGGTTAGATGGTGGTGGTTCGGACAGTGGAGGAATCACGGAGTCTAAAGTGACAAAGGAACTCAAGATGGATGCTGAATTTTGGTATGCCTATGTTTTCAGGAGAACTTGTGGATAACAATGAAGTTGAGCTTAGTGAAGTGATAGGCAGATCCAAGCTGAGCAAAGAGCTAGATAGTGAGGTAAGTTTATTTGTTTGAGTTGTACAGAGGGAGAAATTATTGGTGGTCAATGGACCAAGTGAAATTGGAGAGGACAAGGTCTATAGACACGTAGAGCTAGACTCCTTGTAACATAAGCACGAGAAGGAAAATATTTTTCATAAAAAAAATAACATGACGAGATATGTGAACACAATCAGTTTTAGGATCCAAGCAATAATAGCCTTTGTGATTTAGGCTATATCCCAAGAAAACACATGAAGTATATCGAAACTCAAGTTTATTTGAAACATCATGACATAAATAAAGAAAACATGTTCAACCAAATGAGCTGGAAAATGATAATCTGAAACTTTTCCAAATAATTTTTTATTGGGAGAAATATTACTAAGAACTCTTGAAGGTAATCTATTAATTAGATAAACTGCAGTATGAAAATCTTCTACCCAATAAATCTTAGGCATGTGAGTGTAAGCTAATAGTGACAATCCCATCTCTATAATATGCATATATTTAAGTTCAACCATACCATATTGTTAAGTGTGTGTGGACATGAGAAGCGATGAGAAATGCCAAGTTTAGAAAAGCATCTAAATTTTTTTCTTTTATCATTTTCGTTGGCCCCATCAGATTACATACCTTTAATTATCAAATCAAATTGATTTTCTACCAAATCTTTAAAAGAAGCAAAGAGTTCACAAATATTGGACTTGAAATATAAGGGATAAAGCCAAAAATATCAATTATAGTAATCAATAAAAATTAGGCTTAAATAAAATTTAACCCCTAATTTTTTACTTGATAAGCAAATAATCCTCTAATGTTTTAGAGGAATCAATTTAACCCCTAACTTTTCAAAAACCGTGCAATATTAAGCTTCAGGCCAGATCGTCGGAGATCACATGGAGCTCACATGAAGACACTAAAAGGAAACATGTCATGTACAGAAAAAATAAGTTCAACTTAAAATTTTAATTCTTTTTTAAAATAAAAAATAAAAGGTAATTTTTTAATAAATAAAAAATACAACTAGGCTAACATTAAAATAAAAATATCCCTAATCTTCTTCTTCTCCATCATCTTCCTCCTCCAAGAATCAAAATACAAAAGTGAAATCTTCTATTCATACTTGCATATCACTGGAAAATCTACTAATCCTTTTTTGGGAAAAAAACAAAAAAAAAACATTTCTCTTTTGGAATTAAGTCAAAAAATATATGTGATTTTCAGAAAAATCAAAATAAAAAAAAACAAATATTATCTTCTTCATCTTTCCAAACATATCTTATTTCTCCCCAGAATCAAGCAAGAAATCCAAAAAAAAAACATATCTCGTCTCTTTCTTCTTCTTCTAAATATATTCTTTCTCCAAAAACGAAAAAAGAAATTCAGAATGAAATCTCTTTGACCCAGTTTGTCTCTCTCATCCATCCATCCATCTCGTTGGTTTCTAAAAACACAAAAAAAAAAATACCCTAAATAATCACTGAAGAAAAAAAAGAAGAAGAAGTAGAAAAGGTTTGGGTTGGGATTCTTGGGTTTTGGTCGCAAAAGTCTGGCAAACATGATGGTGGCAGTGGATCCTGACGAAACTCTCCAATATTAAAAAAAGAAGATTTGTGGCAAAGGTGTTGTAGTGAATTCCTAGGTTTTGCAATAGTTTTACGATAAGTACTTCAAGCGTGGATACCATATCAAAAGGCATTGGAGAATTTTGGTCTTCGTAGTGTTCTACGATTTGGTTGGAAAAGTCTTCCAGCTCCGATGCCGATGATGCATTGCAACGTGGTCAATAGCGAGATGGCATATCGGGTTCAAAATTTCGAGATATGGTCGCAAGAAGCTTTAGATGTTGATGGTGGTGGAGGTGTAGGTTGAAAAGCGGTGGAGAGTGGTGTAACTGAAGAGGGAAGAAGGAGATTAGGTTAGGTAGGATTAAGGTTTCTTTATTTTTGTTGTTATGTTTCTTGATTTTACGGTTAATTAAGTTTATATTTTAAGTTTTAATTGTTTTTTATTTTTATCTGAGAGATTTGGCTTTTATGGATGTTATTTTTCCTCATAATGCGCTTCACATAAGCTCTATGTGATCTCTAGTGATTGAATTTGTTGAAATTGACCGGAGGTTAAAAAATGCATGATTTTTGGGAAGTCATGAGTTAAATTGATTTCTCTAAAACATTAGGAGATATTTGTTTATTGGGTAAAAAGTAAGGGGTTGTACTGCATTTTGGTCTAAAACTTATAAAATATCGCAAACCACTTATTGATGTAATGGGTGAAAGTCCCTAAATATCTTTGTGAACAAGTTTTAATGGTTGAGATGCATGAGACATGGACACTCAAAAGGTAATCGATAGTTGTTTCTCATTTGAAAAGAATGACAAACCGAAGAAAAATTTAGTTTTTCTAATTATGCGAAGATTTTCTTTAGAAATAACATGATGTATAGTTGACTTGGTTTGATGACCAAGTCTATGATGCAAACCGTGAGAGACACACGTTTTCCAATAAGAGCATTAGAGGAAGAGGAAGCATTTTTGTGGTGGCAATTTATTTGTGTAGGATAAAGTCCATCTTTACTCTGGCCTTATAATAAAGTCTTCCTCGTTCGCTTGTCCTGAATAAGAAATTCAAATTCATCAAAGGTAAAAGAATAATTATTATCTTTGCACAATTTATGAATTGATAATAAATGTTTACTAATAGATGGAATATGTAGGATATCTTTTAAACAGGAATTATGAGAAAGAGTCTAAAAAATGGATGAACCAATGTTTTTAATATGTAAGCCATGACCATTACCTACTGCTACTGTATCATTACCATTATACTCCAAATGAATGGAAAATTAGCAAAGTTTGAGGTAATGTTACTGTTGGCACCAGAGTCTGTATATGAGGCATTATCATCGCTATGTTGTAAAGTTGTCATAGCAGTAAGTTTTTGAGGTGGTTGTCATTCTTGATAGGAATAATCCATCAGTAGAAACAATCTAACGTGATGTGACCAAGTTTGTTACAAATCTGACAAATAGATCTATTTTGATTATGGGAACGATTACCATTTTGTAAATTAGATGTGGTTGCAAAGTATCGACCACGACCTCGGCTATGAAAATCAAAACGTGGAGAAAATCTTCCACAGTTTTTTGAAATAAAACCACATGGAGTTTTGAAAGTTGTGAGAGCCATGGTTGGTTGTTCACTTAGAGATAAAGATATTTGCATCTCTAAACATGATTATTTTACAAGAAAAAAGTGTAGTTAATTCATCCAATGATACTAGATAAATTCTTTTAGTAAGAGAAGTTAATAAAGTTTCATATTCATCACTAACCCTATTAAGAATGTATCAAACTAGATCATCTCCATTTACTAGGTGAGATATGACAGTTAGACTATCAACAATTGTCTTGGCCTTGTAAATATATTTTGCAACTATTATGGAGCCACTTTTGAGCTCATGCAACTCCTTCCTTAATTGTTGAAGCTAAGAACAAGAGCTCAAGGCAAATTGCCTTACTAAGGTGTAGCACACCTAGTGTGTTGTGGTTAAGCCTACAACTTGAGATAAAATTGATTCAAATAGAGTAGCTTTAATCCAATTGACCAACATTTGATCTGTCTTATGCTAAATCAAGTAAGCTGGATTAATAGTGTTGACTTCTTTTCAATGTCCTTCATAAATTGATCTTGAAACATGTTGGTTCCATTAATGAAACCATAGAGATCAGTACTCTATAATAAAGGAACAAATTGGCTCTCCCATAAAAGATAATTTGTGCGGTTTAACTCAATAGAGACTAGGTGGATAGTAGGAGAAAAAAGAGAAAAATTTACCGATTGAAGCCATGAGAGAAGAAATAAATTTGATTCCAAGGAATTTTTGTTCTAATACCATAAAATTATGAGAAATAACACACACTCAGTTTGTGATGCATCATATATTTATATATGAGTGAAATGATTTACATAAGGCATAAGGAGAAATTATAAGGACTATAGAGTAAGGTATTCTACCAAAGTGATACTTGACTAACAGAAGCAAGAATCATGATAGATCTCATGGTGGGATTTTATGATAGAATTTTACTATTACTTGATTGTAGCTCTGTTGTCTGCTATGTGTGCCTACAATGGTGGTTACATGGAAAGGAACAATATTAATAAGGTTTAAAAGAGATATTCTTGAGAAACATGCAATTTTTTTATTAAAAAAAAACATACATGCTACTCAATGAAAAATATTTTAATCTTCTATGTAATTCCTCCCTTTAGTAACATGAGTAATGTGTTTGAACAATCGTATGTAAATTCATACATATCAAATTTGCAAAGATTTTCTGTTAATTTTATCATAGATGATATAGTGATATTGAATATTAAGGCTATATGTGAGCTGCAAATTATAGTAATTAAAAGTGTGGGGTAAAAATTAAAATTTGAGTTAAAGTACAAAGTATTTTTATGATAAAACTCTTAAAATCTATGTATCTAGTTATGTAGAACGTAATGGAATTTATGCTATTCTTTTTTTGGAAAAACTATGTTCTAGCACCTAAAGTTTGTCCAATGTTCCAATTAACCCTTAAGTTTTTAATTGCTTAGATCGACTCTTCCTGTTTTGACATTGCATCAATCAACCTATAGGATATACGGGTTAGTGAGTTGACAGAAGCCTTGATTGATGCAATGTCAAAACGTGAAGGGTCGATCTAAGCAAATTAAAAACTCAGGGGTTAATCGGAATATTGAGCAAACATTAAGAGTTAGAACATAGTTTTCCCTTTCTTTTTTGAAAAACAAAACTGAAAATATTATTAACGAACACCAAAGCTACATAATACATACAAAAAACCCATATAAAGGTACCAGACCACACGAACCCAGCCTAACACAAATACCAAATCTCAAACAAACTAACAACAAACCACAAAGAAGAAACGACCCCTAAAACATTACGTGACATAACAACAACATGAAGAACAATAAGTTTCTCCAACGAAAACAAGCCTGCTAACTCAAAGAGAACCCCCCTTGAAAAATAACAAGCAACACAAAACAACAACAAATAAACAATAACACATAGAATGCAACTAAAGCAAGAAACTTGAACGGACTACAAACCGATAACAACCCAAAAACAACTAAAAGATAGGCCAACGAAGCACAAATTAAACTTGAAATGACACCGTCCACACTCAATAACTAAAAAATAATATAAGAAAACCCGTCTCACAACTCAGCTAGGACCACTCACTAAAAAGCCAGAGCTGAACACTATTTCAAAGAACAGAACTCAAGAGCAAATACTCTTCAACATGTTGTATTCCTCTTGATCTCTTATTTCCACTTATTTCCACTTGAAACAATTCTTCAATAACCTGATCTTCACAGCCATCAAAAGTTAACCCCAACAATTTACCCCCCTCCAATGTTCTTTTAGCATCAAAAGTTAGATGAAAATTTTTTCCATCTCATCTTCTTCTGCATCGAGAGCAACTTTATGACGATGAGCTAAGCATCGGATTTCAATCTTCTCTTTCTTAGAACATTTTTCTTTCAAATAATCTTTTAATTTAATCTTGTTGCAACTGAAGGGTGATCTACATCAACATTTACTTAAAAAATTGACATAGATTTTGCTAAATTTTTCTCGCCAAAAATGTTTGCACAATAACTCTGATCATTGACCTCCCCCACTAATATAGGGTGAAACTACCCATGCCACTTGCATTATCAAAACCAGACTCAAGTTTGCTATATAAAAGGGCCGAAGATACATGATCACTAAGCCAAAAAGTCAAAGTCTACAATGGTGTTTTATAAACAACATAAAGTAGTTTAGGGTACAAATTTTTTTTAAAAAGAGAGGTAAAGGGAAATTTCAGTTGCTAATAACACTTTGTATTCAAACCATATGTCAATGTAGTTTAGGTATAGCATAGTAACCTCTATTTTTCTTCAAATTTTAAGGAGGTCTCAAATTCATATTTCTCACACCTATAAATTTAAACTCTTTTCAACTGAAATAATACTTTTGATTAAAAATGGATAATAGCAACTTAAAACGATGATACTAACAATAATAATATAAAAAATATAGTAACAGTCTGCTTTCTCCTCATTGCACAATTTTGTATCTGCGAAGTGATTTCACAGCCTAGATCATCGACTTTGGTTTGCCAACAACAAATCTCAAATCATACAACTGAAAAGAAAAGAAAAAAAATTGTATAAAATTATCAATTTTCAAATTTTCTCGTTCTAATTATTGATTTCACAATTCCAAGCTTGGATCTACTCCATATTCTCAAATGTTGGCCATAATCTAATCCCTGCCAGCTCATGCCAACTCTCCTACTCATAGTTTAGGAAACTTGTAAAATTGACTGTCTGTCAAGTGCTCCATATTGGTTTACGAAGGAGTCTGTACAATTCCTTCCTAGCTTAACACGTGTCCACCATTTCCTCTCGCAGACACGTGTTTTTCAAGTGAAGAAAGCGAATGTTTGCTTCCTAGTTCACCAATCGCAACTCAACCTTCCATGTTCAAAGCACGACACCAAGACAAGCAAATTTTGGCACACTTAAATGTGCCATCAAAACGTACATTGCTATTATTTTGGCACGTATGTTTGAAACCCCACATTTGACTTGGTTCATGATCATCGAGGGTAAAACCCGATAAAAAAGCCCAAATACTTATTTTCATGGGTTTAAAATAATTTTGTTTAATTTGAGTTTATGAAAAATATATTATAAAATTTAATTTTAAAATTAAAAAAAAATAAAATATATATTTTTTAATACTTATGAAATAATACGTTAAATAACAACATCTCATGTTCGATATGTCTAATCACCGCGGATCAAGACTTTTTGTGTACATATTGGAAGGGGGTACTCTGGCAATTCATTTGAACTCGGTAAAGGGTCGTTGAAGAGGTTAACGCGGAGGACAGACCGAATGGAAGAAGGTGACCAAATTTTATGCTCCAATTGTCAATTTGCTATTTACAGATTAAGACATCTTACTGACCCTTGGCAACCGACACATGTCCATCACAGTGGCAATAAAGCGAAATTAAGGACTAAAACCAGGTCAAATGTTTCTCCTAACCCAAGTTCGCAACCGGATTGAGTTACTAAAATGCCCCTAATATAGACAGGTGTCAGTTTCTAATTAGTTTATGTTAGGTGCTCCTTTTATACCTGATCCTTGAAGAAACTTCATTAGAATGAGTGACAAGACAACCACCCAATTATTCACATACACCACCTTTGCTTACATAGCTCATTATGAGCTTTTGTCTATAATTGTCTATATATATATATATATATATATAAACACACTCACTTATATATTCAAACAAATTTGAAGAATCTCTTACATTAATTATTGATTGATTAAATTAACACTTTTTGTTGTTCTAGAGCAAACCTCTCACCCTCCACTTTCTCCTTTCCTTTTTATATTCCCCTCCCTTTCAGCTCCTTCCCTCCCAAAAACGTTCTCTAGCTCTTCCTCTCAATAACACTAAAAAAGACCCTTTTTCCTCCTCTAATTAAGTGAAGATGAGTTCTAAAGTATTTCAAGTTTTGATGATCTTGGGTCTGTTGACCACCTCATGCATGGCTCAGGCACCAGGGGCTGCACCCACTGCGCCACCAACAGCCACACCAGCAGCAGCAGCAACACCAACTCCATCGCCAGCACCAACGCCGGTGACTCCCTCGCCAACCCCATCTCCTGCACCAACTACCTCTTCTGTGGTCTCACCTTCTCCTTCTCCAAGCTCTGTGTCCTCTCCACCTTCACCGCCGCCGAGCAACACCCCTTCTGGTGAACCAGCCTCCGAGCCATCCGCTGATCAGACCCCACCCAACGGTAGTTTCGATGCTGGTTGGGTCAACAGGGCTTTCGTTGCTGGCACTGCCCTTGTAGGAGCATTCTTCGCCGTCGTTTTGGCTTAGAAATAATGGGTGGTAGCTTTCCTTTTACTACTCCGCGTATTAATTTTTTTTGGAGGTTTTGGAGGCTACTTTTTGCTTTCTCTCACGTTCATGAGATCTGTTTGTTTTCTTTTATTTGCTTGTTGACTAGTGTTTCCTTTTTTTTTCTCGTTAACTTACTTGTTATGTATTGTTTGCCGATGATGAAAAATTCTATTATTTGGGTTGGGGATGATGATTATTTTGGTGGGTTTAGAGTTGACACGTGTATGATTTCCATCGGGGGTTGTGTAGATGGGTCTGGTGTACAAAATAATAGTTGAATAAAACAGTTTCTTATTCTTTTCCTATTTCTTATAATCCGTTTGTTTCTCTGAAAGTCGAATTACTACGAAAATTCATATTATTCACAAAATATTTTCATTGTAAAATGTAATTTTAATTTCTTCATAGTTATCTGGTGTTAATGTTAAGACAATTGGGTATGGAGGAAAAGCCGAAGAAAGAAAAGGTAAGAAGAAAAATGACGTTATTGGCTCTATAAAAGCTACTATTGGCATTCCTCTTATTTTGTTTTAATATTTAAATTTACAGTAATGTTTTTAATTAAATTATACTCTCAAAATATTTTTTTTTTAAAATATTCTCAAAAATATTTAACTTCAATTAAAAACATTATTGTCAGTTAAACAAATAAAATGAGTGTCACCAACAATATTTAAAATGCATGCCAATAACACCACAAAAAAAATGTTGATATATCTCTATAGGCTATGATTTGTAAAGAAAAAAAATGAAAGAAAAGAAAAATGAGAGAAACGAATAGTAACTCGGGAGAATTTTTTTATCGTTCGGCAAAAAAAAAAGTGATTAAAAAACTAAAAGTATTAATGTTTTACAAATCGCATTCCTTCAAAATTGACAGGATTGTAGAGTACTTAGAAACAAAAATAAATTTTTTTCTTTTCACTTTTTCATCATCTTCACAAAACCAAAGGATAAAAAAAACTTCAATTTTTTTTTTTAATCACCTCCCTTTTCTTTCTTTTTTTTTTCTATACCATTCAGAGGCAATGTGTTTGGTAGAAAAATTAAAAAATTAAAAAAAGATAAAAAAAAATTCAATTTACTTTTCACTCTCAAATCCTCTAAATTTGAGATCGTTAACAATTATAATTTCAAAAAAAAAATGCTAAACGAATGATATAGATGTTGTTGCCAAGACAATTGAAGAAAGAGCAAAAGCAGATTGCAAGGAAGTTGTAAACAACAAACAACACCTAAGTTACTGGCAGCAAGAGAAAAAAGACTTCAAGACAATAAGGAGTGGAGGAGAGGATGAAGAAACTAATGCTCAACAGTTAAGAGATCCCTAAGACCAAGGCAAAAAACCAGCTATATCTGGGCAGTCCAGCTAATCAAGCAAAGCAGTTCAAGAAAAGTTAGTTAAGGTGAGCTGTCAGCTCTAATTGAATTGTAACTAACTTGTCTTAGCCTTAACCATGCTTCCTAGTCAGTCCTAACTCATATAAATAGGACTACATCTCTTGTACTAAGACAAAATAGCATAAATCAAAATTTCTTTCTCCTTTCTTCTCGCTACTTTCTTGTAGCACTTCTTGGAGTTTAAGCTTGTACTCGAATCAAGTCATTTTGCTGAGTTAGGTAAGGTGTCATTTACGTTTTCATTGACTCACTTACTTTCCACAATTATCTTCATTCCAATCACTCACATTGGCCAAAGGAACCAAATCAAAGAATCAAGATATCACATGGGATAGAATCTTGCAGCTTCAAGCCAAGGCAAGAGAAGAATTCATGACTTCAATGCAACCTATGCAACAAGACATCAAGAAGCTCACCTAAGAAATTCAAAAACTAAGGGTCAATAATTGTAGACCTCACACTCACGCCCAATCCTCTCATGACAATTAAGAAGAACCATTTTGCACAGCCTACAACACCACGCCCTTCAAACAGATCAAACTAAACTTTCCAAAATTAACTTATGGATATTCTTCTGATTGGTTGTTCAAAGTGGATCGGTACTTATTCTATCATCAAATCCCAGATTTTTAGAAGCTTACAATAGTTCCATTTCATTCGGATGGTCTAGCATCAAATTGGTATCAATGGATGTACCAAAGCAATCAACTAAAAGGTTGGAATGAATTTGTCACTTCATTAAAGGAAAGGTTTGGCCCATCTCTCTTTGATGATCCTTAGGGTAATTTGACTAAACTCACTTAGCAAAATTATGTCCAAAACTATCAAGATAAGTTTAAGACACTTTCTTGTAAGGTTCTTGGACTATCTGAACAATTCTTGAAGATTTGTTTCATTTCTGGATTGAAGCCTACAATTAGAAGAAAAATCTTGATGTAAAGACCTTAGACCTTGAATGAAGCAATTAGTATTGCAAGAATGGTTGAAGCATAGGTGGCAGAGAGGTATCTCTCCACAAGAAGTTGGGGTCCTAGACCAACTCCAACTCCAAATCCATCTATCTTAGGTTCTAAACTAGTGTTGCATTCTATGCCAACAATGCCAGCACCAAGAACAGTTGTCAAGAGACTCACACCTCAAGAACAACAACTAAGAAGGGAGAAAGGACTTTGCTTCAATTATGATGAGAAGTTTAGTCTGGGACACAAGTGCAAGAACAAAGGCACACTGCATTTGTTTAAAGGAATAGAACCAGAGGAGGACACTACTCCAAAAGACTACACCAATCAAGAACCCTATTATCCAAGTTTTGACACTAATCTTACTATCAGGTTTCATGCTTTGATGGGGCATGCATCTCCTCAAACATTAAGATTAGAAGGATAAATCGGGGGGCACACTATACAAGTCCTAATAGACGGGGATAGTACACACAATTTCATCCAAGAGAGAATTGCACACTTTTTGGGATTGACTATTACACCATCATAGCACTTCAAAGTACAAGTATAAAATGGTGAATACTTGTCTTGTATTGGGATTTTTCGTGTTGTGGAGGTTTGGCTGCAAGATAGCAAATTTAACATTGATTTATTTACAATCCATGTCCAAGGAGCTGAGGATATATTAGGGGTACAATGGCTCCAAAACTTAGGTCCTGTCACTATTGATTATAGGACTCTAACAATGAAATTCTTATGGGAAGGAAAACTTGTTTTGATACATGGAAACAAAGAGTAGACTATGAGATGGTGGGCTATAACACACTTAGAAAGATGACTCTTAATGATTATATATGCACATGTTTCATGTTAATGTCCATCACTAACAATGCATAACCAGTACAGGGATCTATGAGTTACAAAGATCCTATAGATCCCAAAATTCAGAACATGCTAGAAGGATTTAAAGCAGTCTTTGATGAGCCTAAAGGCTTACCTCCTATAAGAAGATTGGATCATAAGATTCAAATGCTACAAAATTTTGCCCCTCTCAACATCAAGCCATGTAGATATCCACATTTCTAGAAGATAGAAATTGAAAGACTGGTGAAAGATATGCTCCAAATAGGACTGATTCAACATAACACAAGCCCCTATAATTCTCTTGTTTTGCTTATCAAAAAGAAAGATTGAACTTTGAGGTTTTGTATGGATTATAAAGGACTTAATGTAGTAATAATCAAAGATAACTTTCCCATACCAACTGTGAATGAATTGATAGATGAACTACATAGTGCAAAGATTTTTTCCAAACTAGATTTGAGAGCTGGATATCATCAAATCATAATGCACACTAAAGACATTGAGAAAACTACATTCAGGACTCACCATGGCCACTTTGAGTTCCTGGTCATGCCATTTGGATTGACAAATGCACCATCCACTTTCCAAGGTACCATGAATCAAAGATTTGAAGACTACCTCATAAAGTTTTTTATAGTCTGCTTTGATGACATCTTAGTCTATAGCAATTCTATGGAGGATCACCAACAACACTTGAAAATGGTGTTGCTTTACTTACAGGAGGCATCCATGTATGCTAAACTATCAAAATGTAGTTTTGGCACAAGTTCAATTGATTACTTAGGCCATGCACATCATCTATGTAGAAGGAGTATAACTTAATACAGAGAAGATCAAAGCAATGCTATAATGGCCCACACCAACTATTGTGAAGCAACTAAGATACTTCCTAAGCCTTACTGGCTACTATAAGAAGTTTTTCAAAAGCTATGCTTCCATTGCTGCTCTACTCACTGATATTTTCCAGAAAGATAGCTTTCAATGGACATAATGTGCAATTGAGGTATTTCACCAGTTGAAGAATTCAATGACAACAACTCTAGTACTGGAATCACTTGACTTCAACCAATTTCCTTGAAAATAATGCTTCAGGCTATAGCATTGGAGCTGTACTCTGTTGTGCGTTTATCTACCTAAATAAATAAGCAAATAACCAAACTTGTTTTACTTGCAAGTGCACAAGGTCTATAGTAGCATAGTGTGCAAGTGCGAGATCATTTCCATAAGGATTGGTGAATTTCGATTTAGAATTAATTTCACAAAGTAAAAATAGATAGAAATATTGAGTCTAGGTTAAGAATAATGATAAAGGCGTAGGGACTTGGTGTCCACCACTAATCATGCTACCCCAATTAAACAATATGCCAATGCTCTACTCATGCTATGAATACCTGTTGGTTATCAATCTAAGGGCTTGGTCCACTCCTTAGGCTATTGATTTCCCTATGCAACGAGTTAGGTATGGTATATACTCTAACTCTTTTCTCTTTTAAGAGATTCAGCATGGTGTATACTAAGTTATTCCTAAAGAGAGCATAAGGTCTGTGGAAATCGACAACCACACGAGACCTAAGGCTTGGTCCACTCCTGGTTTCCCATGTTGATTAACCCAAGAATCCGAATAAGATATCTTTTGTTACTATTGTTAAACTTAGGACTCGGTCATCCAAATTGATTTAACTAACTAATCCATACCACATGCATACGTTGATCATACACACACATATAAGGAATTTAAATAAAAACAGGCATCAATCAAATCAAGAACCATAGCATAAATATTACAAAGGCGCCAACTGAATTATTGGTTAAACATAATTAGGGCTTCAACCAAGCCCTTACTAAGGTTTAGTTACACATGCTTAGTAATCTAAATATTAAAACCATAACTAAACTAAAGAGAAAGATAAAACCCGAAGAATGTTGTGGAGACGAGTCGTCAATTCCTCTCCAAGCTTACAATTTCAAGAAAAATTGAAAGATAATCAAAAGATAATCAAAAGTAAGTTTTCTGTGTTTTACAAGTCTATATATAGTGTTCTAAAGGAGCTCCGAAACCCTAATTTCCAATTTGAGAACCGAAGACTTCTTTCCAAAACTGGCTCTGCCGCGTCTCTGTGTGTGTGTGTTCGATCGCGAGCTTCTGCGCTCGAGCGCATAGGTGCACTCGATCACTCTAAGTATGCACACAAGTGCCTGTGCGCTGGATCACAAGAGAGGTGCGCTCGAGTGCATCTTGCTGGTTTGCATATCTTCACTTTTTATTCCTTAGAGCTCCAAAATGTCTTCTTTTCTTCAAAGATCTATGAAAAACACAGAAAACACGAAAATGAAGTAGAATTTACTAAAATAGATAATACATATTGCTAGTCCCTTAGCAATACAAATCGAAAAACTATATGAAAACAAAATCAAAGATAAATTCATTCTTCATAATATCCAAAAATTTGGGATGCATATAAAACCATGATGATTGTTCATGAGTAAGCTTATAATAAAAACACATTTTTGTAGTGAATAAGGATTTTAAAAGTTCATATTACTTACCCAAGGTTGGTTTAAGACATTGCAAGTTTGATTTGGTGTGTGGTGAATTAGCACATAGAAGATGGAGCTTCCAAATATTTCTAATATATATTGTATCGGTATCCAAACCTTCATCGAGTTCCTTATCAGAAAGAACAATAATGGTATAGTTTTTACTTCTTTTTTTTTTCTTTCACCATGGTATTTTTGGCCATGTTGAGTTCCATTAAACTTTTTAATTGACCCTTATAGTGAGTGTTTAGCCAATGACTCCCAAACCAGATGGTTTTAGGGCATTAGGTGTAAAGACACCCCTAAGGACTTACTAACTCGAGTCAAAAAGGCTAGGAACTAACAGGTCTTAATACTGCTAAGTGAAATTTCTACCTTTTGACGTGAACACTCACTGCTTACTGAGGTAAGAGGTCCAGTTACTCAGTGAAAATTTTTATGATCATTAAATGCTTAATTCCTACCTTTTGATGTGAACACTCACTGCTTACTAAGGCAAGAGGTCCAGTTGTTTAGTGGAAAGATTTTTTATTGATCATTAGGAGTATTTTATTTTCTTTTTGCATGATGGACATTTTTCTTTATTTTTCTATGCCAAAGTGTTCTTCTAACAAGTTATCCAATTACAGTTAGGTCATGGAAACATATACATAAAAATTATATGTCGTAACCCACACAATTGTGTGCTAATGTGCTCGTGTCAGATTTAGATCAAACTTGTGAATTCTTAAGTGCCTTGAGGTAGGTAATTACACTTTTAAAATTTTTATTACTAGGCGATGTGTTCTAGATTTCAAGCTTACTAATGAAATTTTATCATATTTGTTTTAAATCAACCAAAATTTTCAACACAAAATGAACATGTATTTATCTTTTTTTTTTTTAAAAAAAAACTGGGACATAGTGTGTGCATTTGTTTCAAGTGTGTGCATGTGTTTCTCCCTACCCCCAAACTTAATATACACATTATCCTCAATGTGTGAGTGACATGGAAAGATCTGACCTGGGAGATGGAGAACCGGACTGCTGGCATTGCTCGTAGCACGCCCCTAAACTTGAACTAGATGCACGCCCTATGTTCCTGACAAAGAAAAACAAACGTTGTGCTGGAAAACAAGAAATATGGAAAATAAACATAAATAAGAAAAGAAAAATACTATAATGAAAAGGATATGCTATGGGGTGCCTACCATGAGTGCTAAGTTTTACGTCTTCAGCCAGACGGTGCACCATTTTCACTGTTGGGCTTTCATTGAGTATTTTTTTTTTTTACGAATAGATTGTGGGCGACAGTGAATTGAAGCTGTGGGCAGCACTTCTATAAAAGTCCCAACCTCCAATCTCAATGGCCTCAGTACCACTGATATCAAATAGAGGTGATTGAACTACATGTTTTTCAAAGTCTGAACTGCTCAAACACTCTTAACAATAGCTTCAGCACTAATCTTTTGGAAGGGAGTACCTAAAGTCCCCCACATTTGGCTTAAATGTTCTTGTTGCTGCTGCATACTGGACAGTGTACAATGCTAAATCTTCATCTCTTGGTTGCACTGTAATTTTAGAGTGTGGTGTGACTCTGTATCCATGTACCATAACTGTCTGATTTCTTGCTGGCAACTGCTACAATTCCAAGTTTGGTGCCTGGATAATAGATGAGAGAAAAGTAGTATTAGTATGCGCAAGAGTTTCAAACGGAGGAGTGAACTTACTTGGATGCTTTGGAGAGGCTTCAAGGAGGTGCAAAGCTTCAATGATATCATCAGTAATATCTTCAGATTCTGGCTTAACATTCGAACTTGTGAAGCTATGGGTGAGGGTGGCCTCCAATGGATCAGCGTGATGGACCTGAAAAGCTTGCTTGACAACACTTTGCATCATACATTCATTAAAACATTCATCAAATATCTTAAATTATATTGTTTCACCATTTACTGTCATACTTACAATACCCTTTTTCACATTAATTATTGTATCAGTAGTTCTCATAAAGGGTTTTCCTAAGATGATGGGCAAAGGTATTGGCATAGGAGATTCTTCTATATCTAGTACACTAAAATCAGCAAGTAAAATAAATTCACCTACCTTTACCAGGACATTCTCAAGAATACCTCTTGGACTTTTGATGCTTCTATCTGCCAATTGCAAAGTGATGGAGGTTGGTTGAAGCTCCCCCAAACCTAGCTTTTCAACTACCGTGTATGGCAGCAAATTGACACTTGCTCCTAAATCCAATAGTGCACGGTCAAAAAACTGGTCACCTATCCTGCAAGGAATGGTAAAACTCCCTGGATCTTTTAGCTTTGGTGGTAGTTTTCTTAACAATACCGCACTTATCTCTTCAGTTAGAGCAACTGTTTCATGCTCCTGAAACTTTCTTTTATTAGTGCAACAAACTTTTAAAAATTTAGCATAAGCAAAAATTTGTTTAATTGCATCTAATAAGGGAATGTTAATTTCTACTTTTCTCAAATTTTCAAAAATATCAAGCAATTTATCTTTTTTTGGCTTTACTAACCTTTGAGGGAAGGGAGGTGCATTCCACTTCTCCATTTCACTTACCTTAGATGTGGATGGCTTAGCTAGAGATGCTTATGCTGGCTCATTAACTCCTAGATCTTATCATTTCTGAGAGTTGTAATAGCCTTTAGTTGCTAATGTCCTCCAGGATTAGGCATTGTTTGGGTTGAAAATTCTCCTTGCCTTCGTCCACTTAGCTCCTTAGCCATTTGGCTCATTTGTGCTTCTAGTCTTTGGATGGTTTGCTCATGCTTTGCAATTGTTTATCTTTGTTCGGTCTGAATTTTCCTTCTATCTGCCATAAACTGTTCTTTTGACGTTATCAGTTGCCTTACCATACTCTCTAGGTCGCTCTTCTTTGACTCTTGAACTGGTTGGGCTGCTTGGTGGAAGTTCCTTTGTTGCTCTTGAAGGTTCAGGGCATTTTGATTGTTGCTTCATGAGAGGTTGGGGTGGTTTCGCCATCCAAGATTGTAGGTATCTGTATATGCACTGTTAGGTCCCACATGGTTTGCTTGCTCGGATCTATAGATGAATATAAATGGCAAGTCTCAGAAGTGTGATCAAATTGAGAACATAAAGCACATACCTGGCGTTGTGTGGCTTGTGGACTTGGTGAGGTGTTCTGAGCAGTCATGGCTTTTACAAGCATATCTAGCTTCCTTTCCATAGCAACCATCTAAATTGGAATTCCACCAATTAAGTTAACTTCATACATGCCCTTGTTCTTTACTCCTTGTCTCCCTCTGGATGAGAATTGTTTGGTGTGCTCACTCAATGCCTCAAACAGCTCCATAGCTTCTTCACTGCTCTTCTCCATCAACACACCTCCACAACCTGAATCAACAATACCTTTATTCATGTCATTTAGACCTTTATAAAAGGCTAGTACCAGCTCATCTTGAGGTAGGTTGTAATGTGGACATTTGAGAAGCAGCTCATTAAAGTGTCCCCATGCGTCAAAGAAAAAGTCTCCATCTCTCTGTTGGAAAGATTGAATCTCCTTCCTCATCTGCCTTGTCTTTTGTGTTGGGAAAAATTTTCTTAGGAACTTACTAGATGGTTCTTCCCAGGTATGGATAGAATCTGCAGGCAATGAATTATACCACAACTTAGCTTTATCTTTTAATGAAAAAGGGAAAAGAATTAACCTGATTCCCTCTTGATTTAGGCCCTGGATGTGCTGGAACTTGCAGAGGTCAAAGAATTCCCACAGGTGCAAGTGTGGATCCTCAGTAGGTGTACCCCTAAAATGAGTCAAGGCACTGAGTGTCTGTGGAGATATGTAATAATTGTCTTCCACCTTTGGTTGATAAGCAATGCATGATGGCTGGTTGAGGTTCCGTGGGATGAAGGATTGCTTCATCGGTCTCCGCTCAGGTGGTTGTTGATTTTCGATCTGTTCTACCATTGGTGCTTCTTCCTCAATTTCTTCTTCTACCTCTTCAGAGTTGTCTCTAAGCCTTTATCGAATAGTTTGTTTAAGCTCAGTATCGAGGGGAAAGAACGTTGGATGTCTAGATCGAAGCCCGTGCATGAATCAGTAACAATTGCTTCAGTACAGCAATTCAACACTGCTGCCCGGGTGACTCTCTGCCTCAAGTGCGCTTGATCGCACAGAAGGGTGAGCTCGATCGCAAGTGGCACAGAGAGTTCTGCTGTAGTACTTGAAACAGAAAATGAAAAATAAATATATTAGGTTTTTGATGAACCTAAAATAAAGGTGAAAAATAGAAACTTAAAATTTGAGATTATTTTTTATATAAACAAAACAGAATAAATAAAAAATTACAAAACTAAATGAAAATAATTATAGAAAGAAATTTAGCGCAATCCCCGGCAACGGCGCCAAAAAATTGTTGTGCGTTTATCTACCTAAATAAATAAGCAAAGAACCGAACTTGTTTAACTTGCAAGTGCACAAGGTCTACAGTTGCATATTGTGCAAGTGCGAGATCATTTCCATACAGATTGGTAAATTTCGATTTAGAATTAATTTCACAAAGTAAAAATAGATAAAAATATTGAGTTTAGATTAAGAATAATGATAGAGGCGTAGGGACTTGGTATCCACCACTAATCATGTTACCCCAACAAAACAATATGCCAATGCTCTACTCATGCTATGAATACCTGCTGGTTGTCAACCTAAGGGCTTGGTCCACTCCTTAGGCTATTGATTTCTCTATACAACGAGTTAGGTATGGTGTATACTCTAACTCTTTTCTCTCTTAAGGGATTTAGCATGGTGTATACTAAGTTGTTCCTTAAGAGAGCATAAGGTATGTGGAAATCGACAACCACACGAGACTTAGGGCTTGGTCCGCTCCCGGTTTCCCATGTTGATTAACCTAAGAATCTGGATAAGATATCTTTTGTTACTATTGTTAAATCCAGGACTCGGTCATCCAAATTAATTTAACTAACTTATCCATACCACATGTATAAGTTGATTAGACACACACATATGAGAAATTTAAATAAAAACAGGCATTAATCAAATCAAGAATCACAACATAAATATTGCAAAGGTGCCAATATTGAATTATTGGTTAAACATACTTAGGGCTTCAACCAAGCCCTTACTAAGGTTTAGTTACACATACTTAGTAATCTGAACATTATAACCATAACTAAACTAAAGAGAAAGATAAAACTCGAAGAATGTTGTGGAGACGAGTTGTCAATTCCTCTCCAAGCTTACAACTTCAAATAAAATTGAAAGATAATCAAAAAGTAATCAAAAGTAAGTTTTCTGTGTTTTACAAGTCTATATATAGGGTTTTAACGGAGCCTCGAAACCCTAATTTTCAATTTGAGAACCGAAGACTTCTTTCCAAAACTGGCTCTGCCGCCTCTCTGTGCGTGTGCGCTCGATCGCGAGCCTCTGCACTTTAGCGTATGGGTGCGCTCGATCACTCTAAGTATGCGCATGAGTGCCTATGCACTGGATCATAAGAGAGGTGCACTCGAGCGCACCTTGCTGGTTTGCAGATCTTCACTTTTTTATTCCTTAGAGCTCCAAAATGTCTTCTTTTCTTCAAAGACCTATGAAAAACACAGAAAACATGAAAATGAAGTAGAATTTACTAAAATGGATAAACAAAGAGTCTAAAAAGTGTAAATTAAGGGGCTTAAATATGACTATTTAAGCACTTATCATACTCATGCAACAAGGTTATTCCATTGCCTTATGCAGTAAGAAGTTGTCTCCCTCATAATAATTAGCTTCAGCCTACACCAGAGAATTACTAGCTATCACCACAGCTATACAACATTGGAGGCAATATATCTTAGGTTCTTAATTTTTTATCCATACAGATCAGAAGAAATTGAGGACGCTACTGGCCAAACTATTCAAACACCAGAGTAGTAGATCTTTTTAAAAAAACTCATTGGCTTTAGATTTCAAATTATATATACGCCTGGCAAGGACAATGTGGTCGCTAATGGCTTGTTAAGAATAAATCCAGAGGATAAATAACATGTATCTAATCTTGCTCTTTCACTACCTTCCTTTGAATTCCTGGACACATTGAAGTTAGAAAACTCTAAACTTCCAGAGTTAGTACACTTAACTACTGCCATTTCCCAAATCCTATTAAATACCCTAAATGGATTATTAGAAATGATTTAATATACTAGAAAACAAGATTGTATATCAGTTCTCTATCAGCTTTGAAGATAAAACTAGTTCAAGAATTCCACTCTTCACCTATAGGAGGACATGCTAACATCAAGAGAACATTCACCAAGCTATCTTCTAGCTTTTATTAGAAGAATATAAGAAAATAAGTGGCTAATTTGCTAACCAATGTCTAATGTACCAAAAAGAAAAGCATACTAACCATGCTCCTTATGGACTACTGCAACCAATGCCCATACTTGAGAAAATATGGGAAGATATCTCAATGGATGTCATTAACAATCTCCCTCCTGCCCAAGGCTTCACAGTCATATTGGTTGTAGTGGATAGATTGTTTATATTGCTCACTTTGGATCTCTACCAAAGAATTACACAGTTGCAAAGGTGGCTAATCTTTTTGTTAATATGGTATGCAAACTACATGGTTTTCCTAAGACCATTGTCTCAGATAAAGATTCAATCTTCATGAGTTCTTTCTGGATAGAATTATTCAAGGTTCAAGGAACTGTGCTCAATAAAACCAGTTCTTATCACCCTCAAACTGATGGGCAAACTGAGGTGGTAAACAAAGCCTTGGAGTGGTACTTAAGATGCTTTGTGAGTGATACTCTAAGCAAATAGCCTAAGTTTTTATGCTAGGATGAATTCCACTATAACACTGCCTTTCATTCTTCTATTAGCATGTCTGGTTTCGAGGTAGTTTTTGGAAGAAACTACCTAACATTGTGGCCTATTCCAGAGGTGACAGTACCATAGCTAGATTAGATCAAGACCTGGGAGATAGAAAATAATTTCTGCACTAGGCCTAGTTCCATATCCATAAAACCCAACTATAAATGAAGAGCACAGTTGACAAATATAGAAAGTGTTGACCTCTAACTTGATTTTAATGATAACAAAACCAATTTGGGTTTATCTAAAGGTTTTTTTATACAAAGGCGCACACTCTTCAAGAGAAGATACTAAAGAATAAGCTTAGAAGCTACTAGGTAGTTCATTCATTTGTAAATCCTTTCTTAAACTCTATAGCTTTATTAATGGCTCAAATGTTTACAAAATATTTTAGACAAAAACTTTTGAACTTACAATTAAATCTCTAAAAGCTTTATAAAACAAAAAAATACTATTTCAAAGGATTCAGTCGACTGAATGAAACACTTAGTCGAACGAATGACACAGTCGACTGAATGATTCATTCAATCGATTGTATAAAGGCCATACATTCTTTCCTTTTGACTCAGCTGACTGTATAGTTCATTTAGTTGACTGAATGGGGGATAAAGAGTTCAACTCTCTAACCTTTATTCAGTCGATTGAATGGTTAAAAACATAAAATAGAGTTAAACTCTTCAATCGACTGAACAAGTATCCAGTTGACTGAACGCTCAAGTGTAACAACTATAATTCAAATTTCTAAGAACCATTTAGAGCATTAAATGCTCCAAACCATTCCCCAACACCCTTATTTTGTGAGTAACTACTATATTGGTTTAAGACTATATAAACCCATCATAAATGAGCAAACATAACCAATAAGAAAATCTAATTCATTCTCGAAATCATTTATTGCTCTTCGAAGCTTTCAAAAATCTTCTTGAGCCATTCTTAAATTTTTGCTTCTTGAAAAAAGAGATAATTTTTATCTTGTAATGCATTAATTTTTGTCTCTTTTATATTCCTCCTAAATTAATTTCAGTCATTGTAAAGTGAAATAGTTGGTGTAACTCTTAGAGTGTTTAGCTGTTAAACACTTCTTTGTAGACTTCCTTAATTGTAAGAGATCATTGCATGGTTTGGGCAATACCCGTGAAATTGTTTGACTATTTTATAGTGGAATGCTTCAAGGATGTTTCTTGAAGAGAGTGGACGTAACGTCAGAGAAATATTGATATTACCGAACCACTATAAATGAAGTTTGGATTTTCTCTTTTTTACTCATTTAATCTGTAGCTCTATAATACTTGTTTGTTCTTGCTTGATTTTATAAAGTGTTTAAAAATTTGGTTGTTGTTTGCAAAATGTTTTTAAAACTCAATTCACCTCCCCCTCGAATTTGCACCTTGGTTTATAATTGGCATCAGAGCCTTGTTCTCAAATTTTGGTTTAAAATCCTTTGAGTAGATCCTATAGAAAATAATAGTTATACCGAAGGTCACTCTTATACTAGGCCTCCTTTGTTCAATGGAACAAATTATAATTATTGGAAAAATAGAATGAAAATCTTTGTAGAAGACCAAAATTATAATTTGTAGAGAATCATCAAAAAAGAATCTAGGATTCCTATAAAAAAATGACAGTTGGTGAAACTACAACTACTTTGCCTAAGCTAAAATCAAAATATACTAATGATGATTGTATAATAATGTCTTTAAGCAGTAGAGCTACTACTATTCTTCATTGTGCTTTAGACTTAAATGCATACAACAAAATTTCAACATATATTTTAGTAAAAAAAAAAAAAAACTTTGAGGTAAACTTGAAGTGACATATGAAGGCATTAGTGAAGTTAAAAAATCAAAAATCTATATGCTAATGATCGAATATGAATCTTTTAAGATCTCCTCTACCAAAACCATCTCAGAAATGTATTCTCATTTCACTGGTATTATTAATGATTTAAAACTTCTTGGTAGGAAAATTTAGGATTTTGAGTTGACAAGGAAGATTCTTAAATCATTGCCACCAACTTGGAAAGCTAAAAAGACAACAATTGTGGAAGCTAAAGATCTCGACAAGCTCGAAGTTGAAACACTTCTTGGTTCTTTGTTAACTTAAGAGATGGAGGAACTGAATCATGACATTGTTAAAGATGAAAAGAAAAAGAAGTTATTGCTCTTAAAGCTACTATAAGCAAGAAGGTTGAAAAAGAAGAAGAAGAAAATGAAAGTAGTGAAAAAAAATGGAGAGATGACTTGTAACGACCCATCCCGTGTTGGCCACCCTCGAGATGATGTTGCCATGTTTTGAAATCTCAACACAACACATATATGAAATGTTGGAAATCACTTTGGAGATGCCAAGGTGGTGATCTTCCAAACACCTAAGTCTAGAATGACTTGTAAAGATGAATCGGAAACAGAAACAAAAAACAAAGAAAGGAAAGGACACAACAATTGTTATCGATGTTCGGCAATAGCCTACGTCCCCGTGAATTCCTCTAAACTCTCTGCACTAAATCAATGGTTCTTTACAAATACAACAACCCTCTCCAAGAAACTCAAGTTCTTGAAAAACCAAATAAAAGAAGGAAGAAAGTGATAAGAACTATTACAAAGCCCTCTACCCAATCTATGCTACTCTCTCTTTTCAACCAACCTCTCTTTTGAGATCTATTCTAGTGCCTCTCCTGTGTTTTGTGTCTTTGCACTCTCACACTTGCGCTTGAATTCTCTTGTATGATGTTCACTTGTATGTCTTATCTCACAATTGTGTTCTTGTGTTGAGATTGAAGTTAGGTGACCCTTTATATAGTGCACCACTTCTTAAGCTAGTCTTTAAAATCAATCTCCACCCTTAAATCTTGAGGACCATTCAATCATAGCCCTCATCAATCTTTAGTGATCCTGTGCATTTTGTTCATGCATCCACGCACCTCTCAAAAGGCTGAAGAGACTAGTCTAAGTGTGCCTGGCACCGCGGCCCAGAATAGGGCAGGCCGTGGCTCAAGCCAGGGTACACAAGCATCATGTTCTGGGCACTGCGGCCTGGGAGAGGTTGAGCCGTGGGGCACACCTCCTCCAGGCTTCCTCTATGCTGTGCACTGTGGCTTGACCTAATGCTGCACTCCTTTGGCATACTGTGCGCTGAGACGCACACTTTGTGTGCTGAGGCATCAAGGTCTAATGAAGAACCATTTCAAACCATGTTTAAACCTTAGACAAACACCAACAATCTCTACCTTTGTCTAAGCATTTAAACCCGAACCCATTGTGCAGAGAACTCAGGATCCAAACTCATATTGAGTCATCATATCAACCGACTCTAATTCTAAGTAGTCCAAAGCAATGATTGAACTTACTTAGAGGTAGAACTTTGGTGCCTAAATCTGCGGGATTTTCCTCTATGTCTACCTTGTCCACATGAATTCATCATTTCGTAACATTTTCCCGAATGAAATGATACCGAACATCCATGTGCTTTGTCCTCTCATGGAACACCAGATTTTTGCGCAAATGCAATGCACTTTGGCTATCTGAATACACCACCACCTGCTCTTTTAGGACCTTTAATGCACCATATAGCCTCCTTAATGGCTTCCGTTGTCGCTATGTACTCAGCCTCGGTTGTTGAGAGTGCTACCACCATCTGCAACTGAGCCTTCCAACTTATACAACATCCATTTAAGTTGAAGAAGTAGGAGGTAATCAATCTTCTTTTATCTCGGTCTGCTCCATAGTTCGAATCCGCATAACCCTCAAAACAGATGGACTTATCCTTCTTCTCGTAAATCAGCCCTACTTCTGGGCTTCCCTTTAAGTACCTCAGCAACCACTTCATCCCAAGCCAATGCTTCTTTTTGAGATAACTCATAAACCTACTGAGGACATTTATTTCATGAGTAATATCAGGTCTAGTACTTACCTCCCTGTGTTGGTGTTCTTACTGGTCCCCAAAGGTCTGAATGAATGTAGTTAAGAATGCCCTTAGACTTGTGCACTCCGGTGTTGAAGCTGACCCGGTGTTGCTTCCCAAGAATGCAACACTCGCAGAAATCCAATTTCTCTACTTTGTCACCACCAAGTAGACCATCCTTGCTGAGAACTTGCAGACCCTTTTCACTCATATGTCCCAAGCGAGTGTGCCAAAGCACTGCCTTATCCATCTCATCCATCAAGCTTGCTGTTTGATCCTTGATTTCTGTCTCTCCGTTTAT
This sequence comes from Bretschneidera sinensis, assembly GCA_023935145.1. Classification (NCBI taxonomy): domain Eukaryota; kingdom Viridiplantae; phylum Streptophyta; class Magnoliopsida; order Brassicales; family Akaniaceae; genus Bretschneidera; species Bretschneidera sinensis. The sequence goes on along the minus strand of CM043703.1, from coordinate 75,267,290 downwards.
CTCACAGAGTCAATCTTTTATTGCTGCGTTGATCACTATCAAAGATCCCTTGGTCACCTTGATCTTTCCTCCCTCTGCTTTGTATGAATACCCCATGGAATCTAGCTGCCCCAATGAGATCAAATTCCTCTTCAAATCTGAAAAGATACCTCACATTCTGCAGCAGCCTTGTGACTCCATCAAACATCCTCAACTGGATGTCTCCTATCCCTCTCACTTGGCAAGAAGTGTCATTCCCCAAGAAAACCTTTCCATCATTGGTTTCCTGGAAATTCTTGAACCAAGCCTTGTGAGGGCACATGTGATAAGTGCACCCGGAATCCAGAATCCATTTCTTGCTACCTTGCCTCCTGCTCATATTTGAGCACACAATAAGAACATCATCTTGCTGTTCTCCTTTGGCAACCGAAGCCTCTCCATTGTTGATATGGCTTCTTTCTCTCTCATCCTACATCTTCTTCTTGCAATCTTTCCTGAAATGTCCCTCCTTGTTGCAGTAGAAGGATCTTTTTCCTCTAAATATCGGTTTGGAATGAGATCTCCCATGGCTCTGCCCTCTACCTCTTGATTGCTCCCGGTAGTTGCCATGAATGCTACTGCCATTCCGAGTTGCTGGCCTTCTTCTAACGAACAGCCTTTCTTCACTTGATGCTTCCCTCATCTTTGCTTTGAAATCATGAGCCCTTATGGCATTGATCACAATCTCCTTGGTTAAAGTATCTATTCTATATTCAATTGCATTAATCAAATTATCAAAACAATCAAGGAGAGAATTCAACAGAAAACAACCAATTGTTCATCCGGGAATGTTATGCTACAGCTATTCAAATCTTGAACTAGCTTATTAAATATATCAAGATTATCTTGCAACGCTTTATTAGGATCCATTTTAAAAGCAAAGATTATTTTAAGAAGATAAATCTTATTAGGGAGAGTTTTGGTAAGAAACAACTCATCTAGTTTTTTCCATATGACAACAAGATCTTCCGAGTCTTCGCACTCCTTTGTGACACTATCCGACATGTGCAAGAAAATGGTGCTGTATGCCATCTTCTTCATCTCAATCCGCTGGTCCTCCATGATACTTGCTGGAAAAGCATCATCTTCTCTAATAGCCAAGTCCACCTTCTGTTGCATAAGAACAACCTTAATCTTCCGCTTCCAAAGGGCAAAGTCTCCCTTTCCATCAAACTTCTCAACAATGAAATTTGAAGCCATCTTGCGGAGAAAATCCCAGATTTATGCAGCACCTATAATTGCTTTCCAACTTCTTTTAAACCTCAAGAACACGATCGAAGATTGATCTTAATACCATTCTTGAATCACCCTCAAGAACACGATCTGATCTTGATCTTTACTCCATTCTTGAATCACCCAAGAAGTTGATCTTTGATTCTTGGAGTCTTGACTCCGTCACCTTCTGTTCCAGCTCCGATACCTGCTGTCCAAAGCTCCTTCGGCTCTGATACCACTATCTAAAGCTCTGATACCACTGTTGGAAATCACCTTGGAGATGCCCAAGTGGTGATCTTCCAAACACCCAAGTCTAGAATGACTTGTAAAGATAAATCGAAAACAGAAACAGAAAACAAAGAAAAGAACGGACACAACAATTGTTATCGAGGTTCGGTAATAGCCTACGTCCCCGTGAGTTCCTCTGAACTCTCTGCACTAAATCAATGGTTCTATACAAATACAGCAACCCTCTCCAAGAAACTCAAATTCTTGAAGAACCAAAGAAGAGAAGAAAGAAAGTGATAAGAACTATTACAAAGCCCTCTACCCAATCTATGTTACTCTTTCTTTACAACCAGCCTCTTTTTTTAGATCTATTCTAGTGCCTCTCCTGTGTTTTGTGTCTTTGAACTCTCACACTTGCACTTGAATTCTCTTGTATGATGATCACTTGTATGTCTTGTCTCACAATTGTGTTCTTGTGTTGAGATTGAAGCTAGGTGACCCTTTATATAGTGCACCACTTCTTGAGCCAATCTTTGAAGTCAATCTCCACCCTTAGATCTTGAGGACCATTCAATCATAGCCCTTTATCAATCCTTAGTGATCCTGTGCGTTTTGTTCATGCATCCATGCACCTCTCAAAAGGCTAAATAGACTAGTCTCAATGTGCCTGGCACCGCGGCCCAAAACAGGGTAGGCTGCAGCTCAAGCCAGAGCACACAAACATCATGTTCTGGGCGCTGCTGCCTGGGGGAGCCTAAGCCAAGGAGCACACCTCCTCCAGGCTTCCTCCATGCTGTGCGCCGCGGCCTGACCTGATGCTGCACTCCTTTTGCATGCTGTGCGCTGAGGCACACACTTTGTGTGCTGAGGCACCAAGGTCTAATGAAGAACCCTTTCAAACCATGTTTAAACCTTAGACAAACACCAACATGAAACAATAAAAAAAATCAACTGAAATTATATATATCTATACATCAATCCTTAACCTTCAATATGGGAGTTACATTTTTAAAATTTCAACTGAAATAATATATACAACATATGATGCATGAATATTTATAAATATTTTTTTCTTTCCATTAGTCTGAGGATGTGGACCACGAGGCTTACAGATAATCACTTAGTCTGAATCACAGCTCAACAATCTATCTGTTCTGCCTACTAACTGAAATTATTTAATAATAAGGAGTGAGCTTCACAAGCTCAGTGAATTAAATTTACTAGAAGTATTCAATTTGTATAATTCCAGTCACATCTTATAATTCAATTGTTTAAATAATCTTCCAATATTCATTCATCTATATCTCATATAATTCGATAATAGTATTCTATTATCACTACTTATATCATAATCCTCATCATTTATTAATCTCTTCTTAAGTTAATCATCAAATATATCAATATTTCTTCTAAATATTTAAAAATCTTGAGACTATCATTTCAACCTCATTATTTACCTCGTTATGAGGATCACAGCATATAATCAATCACTCAGATAATTCTTATCATATCATACTTTTATATTTATTTCTCATCATATCTGTCTCTCTATGAGACTCATTTATCTATCAATAAATTCACAATCAAGAATGACACTTTAGCACTCAAGCAATAATAATCAATATTTAAAACAAATGCAATGCAAGAATTTAAATTATCAAATTATTTCATATTATCATTTGAGAATGTCTCCCCACATGTCGACATGTTTTAGTTTAGACCAGCTGCCTTCTCGGTTCTTTTATTTTCAGCTATACCGACTACCACGGTTCTTTTATTTTCATTTAGACTGGTTGCATTCTTAGTTCTTTTAGTTTCAGGTATATCAGCTGCCATGGTTCTTTTATTTTCATTTAGAGTGGCTACTTTCCCGGTTCTTTTATTTTCAGCTATACCGACTGCCACGGTTCTTTTATTTTCATTTAGACCTACTACCTTCTCGGTTCTTTTATTTTCAGTTAGACTGATTGTCTTCCTGGTTCTTTTATTTTCATTTAGACCGACTACCTTCCCGGTTCTTTTATTTCATGCATATGAACAATAATATGAAATATGCATATGAGCAATAAATAAAACAAGCATACATTCAAACATTTTATTTAGCTATCCAGCTCTTTCTCAAAATCATTATTTTTATCATATTCATTAAATTATCTCCTCATATATTATATCAAATTATCAGTCATAACTTGTCAAGAATTTAATTTATCCTTTCATTAAATATATTTCATCAACTCATTATTTCAATAATATTACTTCTCCTATAATAAATTTTTAACATATCATTTATTCATATAATATCAATCAACCAATTTTCATATATCATCCAATCATAGTTCAATAATTAATTCAAATATCATCACTTTATATTTCATATTTATCTCGATTACTAAAAGTAAATCTAACTCACCACGTTGCACTTAAAGCTACCTGTGGATTACCTCATTGCCTTTTCTGCTCTTTTTAGCAATTTCACTCGATTGCTGATCCTCAACACCAGACATAATATTTATATTAAAATTTCAATTTTATTCTTCAATTCCTCCATAATTCATACCCTTGAAATTTCTACATCAAATTCTAGGTACTTTCATGTATGCATAATTTCAAAAATAAAATTCGCATTATTACCTTTTGTTTTTCTTAAACATTCTCTCGAATCTCTTAAAAATTCTCCCATAACTTCTTCAAAATTTTATTCTTTCAACATTTCTTTGAGTCTCCAGGTGTTTAAAAAAAGAGGGTAATTTGAATTGAAGAAAGAAGGAAACCAAACAGGATTTGGTAACAAAAAATACAAAAAAAAAAAAACAAACTAAATCTTTATCTCCAAAACCGTTTCAATCTGCCACCATAAGTCCTTGTTGCAAATCATGCATTACTTTGAAATTGTGTGACAACACCTGGACGTGCAGGTGTTCTCAAACTTTTTTTTTAAAAGGATTATTTTATTCGATGATAAATCTTTCATATATATATATATATTATTTTAATTCCTTGTCATATTTATCAAAATACTTTTTTACCCTTACTTTAAGAACACAAGTATTACAATTCTACTCACCTTATAAAAATTTCATCATCGAAATTTTCTTACCTAACTCATGAAAAAACTGGGGATACTCTTTCATCATTCTTGCCTCATGCTCCCAAGTAATTTTTTCAACATCTTTATTCTGCCATAATACTTGAGTCAAATGAATAATTTTTTTGCACAAAACTTGTTCTTTTTTTATCTAAAATTCTCATTGTTACTTATATAAAAGTCAAATCTTCCTGAATTTCTACAACTTGGCTCAAAATATTATGAGATTCATCAAGTAAGCACTTTCGTAAAAGTGAAACGTGAAATATGTTATGTAGCTGTTTCAGCTCTGGAGGCAATTCCAAGCTATACACAACTAGCTCTACTTTCTCAATAACCTTATAATGTCCCACATACCTCAGACTTGACTTTGCTTTCTTTTTGACCCTCGACACACCTTTCTATAGAGATATTTTCAAATACACCTAATCACCTACTTGAAACTCAAGAGGTCTTCTTCTATTATCAGCATAGCTATTCAGTCTACTCTGTGCTGCTTTAAGGTTCTCTCTAACTAGTTTGATCCTCTCAGTTGTTAACTCAATAATTTATGGACCAAATATATTTCTCTCTCCCACTTCTTCCCAACATATAGGAGTTATACACCTCCTATCATACAATGCCTCAAACAGTGCCATTCCAATACTAGATTGATGTTGATTATTATAAGCAAATTCAATCAGTGGAAAGTAAGTATCCCAACTCACTGAGAAACTCATCACATTTGCCCTCAACATATTTTCTAGTACTTTAATAATCCTTTCTGCCTGCTAATCTATTTGAGAATGAAAAGTTGTACTAAACTACAACTGTGTACACATGGCTTTCTGAAAGCCTCTGGAAATCTAGTTATAAATCTAGAATTTCTATATGATACTGTGATCAAAGGTACCCCATGCAATCTTACTATCTCAGCTTCATATAGTTCAACTAACTTTTCAAGACTCCAAGTAGTATTAATAGGAAGAAAATGAGATGATTTAGATAATCTATCTGCAATCACTCACACAACATTAAAACCTCTTTGAGTACAGGAAAATCTAGAAACAAAATCAATACTCACATTTTCCTATGGTTATTCAAGCACTGGAAGAGGCTGTAGTAAGCCTCTCGGATGTTTATTCTCTTACTTCACTTGCTGACAAACCAAACATCTAGAAATATATTCAGCTATATCCCTCTTCAATTCTGACCATCAGTAAGTCTGTCTCGATCCTCTATACATCTTATTGTTACCCTGGTGCATCGAATATATATCATCATGTACCTCTCTCAATATCTCATTTCTCAACTCTGCATCATTGGGAACACAAATCCTATGTTCCAATATCAAAATACCATCATTTCTAATTTTGAACTCATATTGCTTTCAACTAAGCAGTTCTTACTTAATCTTCTCTATCTTCCCATCTCTACCTTACATTTCTAATAAGCGTTCTACAATGGATGACTGTACAATCATATTTTCCAATAATACTCATTTATCACTAATATTCAAGTTCATTATCATCTCTTTCAACTTTACTATTAGATTCACATCATAGCTCTCTATAACAGCTAATCTTCCTGTAGATTTTCTACTTAATGCATTGGCTACCACATTCAATTTCCCTAAACGATAATGAATTGTACAGTCATAGTCACTATTCAACTCTTTTTGGGTAGGTAAATGCATCAAAATTTTATGATTAGTAAAAATTTCACAAGTGGCTCCATATAGATGATATCTCCAAATCTTCAAAGCAAAAACTATGGTAGCCAATTCTAAATCATGGGTCGGGTAATTTCTCTCATGGTTCTTTAATTGCTTAGAATCATAAGTTATAACTCTCCCATGTTGCATTAACACACATCCCAACCCCTGATGCGACGCATCACTATATACCACAAATCCTTCATCACTAGAAGGAAGCACTAATACTGGAGCTGTAGTCAAATTCTCCTTTAGTAATTGGAACTTTTCTCACACTCCCCAGAACATACAAATCTCACCTTTTTCCTGGTTAATCTAGTCAACAATACTGCAATAATAGAGAATGTCTAAATGAATATTCTATAATAACTAACTAATCCCAAGAAGATTCTAATCTCAGTCACATTAGTTTGGTCTCTCCTAACTCAACATTGCCTCTACCTTTTGTGGATCAACTGTTATACCATCTCCAGATATTACATGCCCCACGAAAGTTATTTCATTCAACCAAAATTCACTTTTAGGAAATTATAGCATACAATCTCTCTCTCCTCAAAATCTCCAACACAGTTTCTAAATGTTTTACATGCTCTTCCTTAGTATTAGAATACACCAAGATGTCATCAATGAACACAACCACAAAATTATCAAGAAATGGTTTAAACATTTTATTCATCAAATCCATGAATGTTGCTAGAGCATTAGTCAACCCAATTGGCATCACAAGAAACTTATGACCATAACATGTCCTAAAAGCAATCTTAGGCATGTCTCCCTTCTTTATCCATAACCGGTGATAAAATGATCTCATGTTTGTCTTTGAAAACAACCTCACTCTCTACAATAGTTCAAAAAAATCATCTATCTTGGATAAAGGATAGTTTTTCTTAATAGTGATCTTATTCAGCTGTCTATAGTCTATACACAATCTCATCGTTTTATTTTTCTTCTTCACAAACAATTCAGAGGCTCCCCATAGTGACACACTTGGTCGAATAAATTATTTGTCTAACAATTCCTAAAGTTGAACCTGTTATCCTCTCAATTCAACAGGTCTCATTCTGTAGGGTGCTATTGAAATAGATTCAGAAACCAGAATCACATCCATGGAAAACTCAATTTCTCTACTATGAGTTAAATTAGACAACTTATTAAGAAATACATTAGAATAATCTTTCACTACTAAGATTTCTTCTAACTTTCTATCTTCATTTCTAGGATTCACAACACATGCTAAATACCCCTCAGAACCATTCCTTAGCAATTTGCTAGTAGTCAAGGCAGAAATAAGACAGTTGAGAAGTATCTTACGTTCTCCCTGAAAGTTAAAGTCCTCTTGTCCTAGCATCTTGAACACCAAATTTTTCTTAAAACAATCAACCCATACATGATACGCCAACAACCAAATCATCCCCAAAATCAAATCAAAATCAACCATATTCAAAGAAAACAAATCAACTTCAAACTTTTTATCTTCCATACGAAATAAACAACCCCAATAAATAGTTTTAATCATAATTTTATCTTTAGTAGGAATTTCAACAATAAGATTATGTATTAAAGGACTAATATAAACATCAATAGACATCATAAACACATTGGATGCAAAAGAATGAGTTGTACTAAGATCAACCAACATTGATTTGTCCACCTTTTCTACATACAAAACACCTCAAATTAGGACAATTCTGGGATAAATATCTTATCTGATTACATCTATAACACGTTCTAGTCTTTCTATCACCTTACCACATCCCCTAGGTAGTACACTCATGCCTCTACCATAACTTCCAGTTCCCACAGACTGTGTCCCAAATCTTCGGGTCCCACCAATATTACTCTGAGCTACAGAAGCAACAGATCCTGCTTACCTCTGACTCTGTATTACAATTCCCTATGACAAGGAATGCCTCCTATGTGGTGGTCTCCTACCCTACACACTCATACTACTACCACCTCTAGGTCCCTCAAATCTAGACCTCTTCAGAAAATCCCTCCTACATCTAAACTCCATCACATCTTTCTTAATTTGTAGTGCTATATCAACCAACCTATCATAATTAATATGCCTCATGTAAGATAGTTTCGATTTAATCTCAAAATGTAGTCCATCTATGAACCTCTTAAACTTCTTCTCCTCTAGGTTTAGCATTTCTGGTACAAACCTCGACAAGACCACAAATCTCCTATCACACTAAGTCATAGTCAATACATTTGCCGCAAATAAATAAAATCTCTTTCTTCTTGGGCTCTAAAGCTATAAGGTAAGTATTTATTAAGGAAACCTCCTTAAACCTATTCTAGGTTAAGGTCTATCAACATATGCACTTACCCTAGGAAGAGTATCCTCCCACAATTCTAAAGCTTCTCCTTCTAACTTAAACGAAGCAAAGGCGAACCTCTGCCTATCAATCACTGGTAAAATACCAAATAATCTCTTTACATATTTCACCCATAGCTCAGGCTCAAAAGGATTCATAGACCCTTTAAACAACAAATTATTCAACTTAATATATCTAACAAAATAATCTCCTTGCATCTCATGCATAAACTCACCTTTCCCCTTTTGAATGTCTACCATTATTGAATTTTGCAACAACCTCAAGCACTACTCTAGCCTGCTCATCAAGTCTATGCTATAGACTATCAACTCTATCATCTGTTACATTCATTTTTTAAGAGAATGAGCAAGAGCTTCTCTTAGCTCATCTTTTTCAACTCTAGATTCTCTCACACCCTTACTAGTATCAATTATACTATCAACACTTTCCCTTCTAGGAAACTCACTCTAACTCAGGCTCCATCTCAATCTCGACTTGTTTAAATATTGGGGGCCTACCACGCCCTCTCAAGTCAACAACTCTAACTCTAGCTCTATCACGTCCACGTGTCATCCTTAGACTATTCATTAAAATATAATTTATTTTAATCTTCCACTTTCTTTCTTTTTATGCAGTTGGTGTACTGTCGCAGGCAACCAAAAATAAAACCTATACTTTTAAAAATACATGTAGTAGTGTGAGTAAGGATCGTTCCCACAGAGAGTATCTAGCCTAGTTTTATGCTACATGAACAAGGATAGGGGGGTTTGAGTATAACGAAAACAATTTTAAGAAAAACAACTAATGAACAATTCAAATTGAAGTATCAAAATCAATCAAAAGAACAAACCTTGGTCTAAGTCAACATCCACCATCAAAATTTTACAACTGATCATCGATGCAAGTATATGTCAATTCACACTTTGAATATTCATCGTTGGAATTATTTTCCTATCTCTCCTTAGTCACAGTTAATTAGAAAACATGTGATCTAATTAACCCTAACTACTAAACAACCCAAGACAAATACTAAAAGTTTAATCTAGTAGCAGCTTTAAGAATTAGAGAGATCAATGAAGTTAAACAACATAAGCACAAGCAGTTACATTTAATTTAGTGTTCTTCCTAAGATCTAATAATTTTTGACGCAGCAAATCATTAAATCTTAGTTGCTTCACAAATTAGAGGGATCAAACAATTACAGATTTGATATCTAACCTAGTAGTAGATTGCAACGAATAATAAACTAGTAGGCCTCCTAGTAATTAAATGAGACAATCATGAAAATAAGGACAGAAGAACATCCGATACTCAAAGCATAAATTGAATAATAAAAACAGATTAGATCTCACTGTTTTATTGATTATGAGGCTTCCATTTCCTTTGACCAATTATAAAAGTTTAGCCACGCAGGGCCATGATGAAAATTCGAAGGAGACTTTAGAGAAGAGGGGAGAGAGAGCCGTCCCTGAAGTCTGATGATTTCTCCCCTCTTATAAATGTTATTTTCAGTATTAGAAACCTACAAGGTCTCTTAAAAATATTCTAAATATTATCCTAAAATAAAAATATACAAATCTGACTAATTTAAGGAAAATATTAAAAATAAAATAAAGTCCTAATATAACTAGGAAATTTGTGTTTTCAGCATGAATTTTTGTGCATCAGATCCGGAAACTTTCGAAAATAAACCGCATCAAATCAGTGTATTAGAATTGTAGGCTAAGGAACATTCCAGAACGTCCCTCTTATACAATGTATTAGAACTGAAGTCTGATGATTTCTCCCCTCTTATACATGTTATTTTCAGTATTAGAAACCTACAAGGTCTCCTAAAAATATTCTAAATATTATCCTAAAATAACAATATACAAATCTGACTAATTTAAGGAAAATATTAAAAATAAAATAAAGTCCTAATATAACTAGGAAATTTGTGTTTTCAGCATGAATTTTTGTGCATCAGATCTGGAAACTTCCGAAAATAAACCGCATCAAATCAGTGTATTAGAATTGTAGGCTAAGGGACATTCCAGAACGTCAACAATGCAGGTGCAACAATTCCAAGCCCTATTTTGACCTTGATCCAGCCAATTTCTCTCAAAATGTAAAATATAATAGTTGTAGAGCTTTTTCTTGGCATTCCATGGAATCTTGAATCATCTCAATCGGAGCTTGGATGAGAGAGTTATGCCTAGATTACGAATCGATGTCAAAACTGTCCAAAATCGCCCAATTAGTTTCGTTTTGTACTTAACGCCTCCATTTGCATCCTAAATCAAAATATAAGAATAATGAGTACATTTAGGCACCAAACGAGTATAAAAAACTAAACATTAAGGGAGAAAAATATGACATTTTGCATTCTCATCAGCAGTCTACAGAATTATAAAATATAATGCTCTGATACCGAAATTGTAATGACCCATCCCGGGTTGGCCACCCTCGAGATAGAGTTATCACGTTTTGAAATCCCAGCACGACACAATCCTCAACCCTCAACAAGAAAGTTACATTACTAAAATTTCAATTGAAATAATATATACAACATATGATGCATGAATATTTACAAATATTTTTTTCTTTCTATTAGTCTGAGGATGTGAACCACGAGGCTTATAGATAATCATTCAGTCTGAATCATAGCTCAACAATCAATCTATCATGTCTGCTACCTGAAATTATTTAACAATGTGGAGTGAGCTTCACAAACTTAGTGAATTAAATTTACTAGAAGTATTCAATTTGTATAATTCCAGTTATATCTTATAATTCAATTGTTCAGATAGTCTTCCAATATTCATTCATCTATATCTCATATAATTCCATAATAGCATTCTATTATCACTACTCATATCATAATCCTCATCATTTATCAATCTTTCTTCTCATATATTTAATCATCTTGAGACTATCAATTCAACTTCATTATTTACCTTGTTATAAGGTTCACAACATATAATCAATCACTTAGATAATTCTTTTTGTATTATACTTTTATATATATTTCTCATCGTATTTGTCTCTCAATAAGACTCATTTATCTATCAATAAATTCACAATAAAAAATGACATTTTAGCATCTGAAGCAATAATAATCAATATTTAAAACAATGTAATGCATGAATTTAAATTATCAGATCATTTCATATTATCATTTGGGAACGACTACCTTCATAGTTCTTTTATTTTCATTTAGACCGGCTGTCTTCCTGATTCTGTTAGTTTCAGCGATACCGGTTGCCACAGTTCTTTTATTTTCATTTAGACTGGCTACCTTCTCTGTTTATTTATTTTCAGCTATACAGGTTGCCATGGTTCTTTTATTTTCATTTAGACCAACTACCTTCTTGGTTCTTTTATTTAATGCATATGAAGAAAAATATGAAATATGCATATAAGCAATAAATAAAACAAGCATTCAATTTAGCTATCCAACTCTTTCTCAAAATTATTATTTTTATCATATTCATTAAATTATCTCCTCATATATTATATCAAATTATCAATCATAGCTTGTCAAGAATTTCATTTATCCTTTCATTATATATATTTCATCAACTCATTATTTCAATAATATTATTTCTCTTATAAGAAAATTTTAACATATCAATCATTCATATAATATCAATAAACTAGTTTTCATATATCATCCAATCATAGTTCAATAATTAATTCAAATATCATCACTTTATATTTCATATTTATCTCGATTACAAAAAGTAAATCTAACTCACCACGTAGCACTTAAAGCTACCCGTGGATCACCTCTTTACCTTTCTTGCTTTTTTCAGTAATTTCACCCGATTGGTGATCCTTAACACCTGACATAATATATATATATATATATATATATATTAAAATTTCCAATTTATTCTTCAATTTCTCTATAATCCATATCTTTTAAATTTCTACATCAAATTCCGGGTAATTTCATATATGCATAATTTCAAAAAATAAAATTCATATTATTACCTTTTGTTTTTCATAAAGCTTCTCTCGAATCTCTTAAAATTCTCCTGTAAACTTCAAAATTTCAATCTTTCAACCTTTCTTTGAGTCTTCAGGTGTTTAAAGAAAGTGATTAATTTGAATTGAAGAAATAAGGAAACCAAACAAGATTTGGTAAGAAAATACAAAACAAACAAAAAAGACTAAATCTTTATCTCCAAAACCATTTCAATCTACCACCCTAAGTCCTTGTTGTAAGTCATGCATTACTTTAAAAGTGTGTGACAATACCTAGACGTCTATGTGTTGTCCTACTTTTTTTTTCCTTCTTCTTACCCAGGCCTCGACGCTTCCATTTTCGTTTTTTTTTCAAAAGGATTATTTTATTCAATGATAAATCTTTCATATATATATATACATATATATATTATTTTAATTTCATGTCATATTTATCAAATTATTTTTTTACCCTTACTTTAAGAACACAGGTATTACATGACTCTCATTACTAAGAGATTCCAAAGGTTATTGAAGAAGAGCGAGAAACCTTACACAAGGACAACACAACTAAAAGGAAACCCATTGTGTGCTTTGGTTACAAGAAACCACCCATAAAGGCGGATTATCCTTTGACAAAGAAGTCATACAAGAACTTTAAGAAGAAAGTAACAGTGGCTACTATATCAACTTGGAATGATGATGATGATGACGTCTCGGATAGTGAGATTAACTACGAAGAAATTGCCAACCTTTTCTTAATGTCAATCGATGATGAAGATGAGGTAACTAACTATTCTTCTAATAATGATAATGAATAATTAATTGAGGATATAAATGAAATGCATAAGGAATTAAAGAAATTTGATCCAAAAATGAAGTTTCATCTCTCTCTAAAGAGATGGAAACTCTAAAAGAAGAAAAAGAAAAACTTTCTTTATAGCTCAATAACTCATCACTTGAGTCCTTGAAAAGTGAAAATTCTGATTTGAAAAGGAAAGTGATAGAGTTAAATAACATTATATCTAGGCTTGTTAGTGGAACAAAAAAATTTAGATGAATTGTTAGCTTGCCAAAGAATGAGTGGAGAAAATTTCGGCTTGGGTTATTCTCTATCGAGCAAACAAAGAACAAATGAAACTATCTTTGTGAAAGGAACATGTGTGGATGAACTCCCCATTTCTAAGGCTCCTGGCAATGTTAAAAATTATCCTTTGAAAAATGCTAGTAAGCCTAAGAATTCAAATGCTAATTCCTTTGCTAGAAATTAAAATGCTAATGCTAGGAATAGACATCCCAGAAATACTTATGCTCATATTTATGCTCATCCTAGAAATACAAATGATAGCAATACATATTAAAAAAAAATGCATATGCTAGGAATGCATATTTTAGAAATAACTATCATGCATATCCTAGAGATAACATGTATACTCATAACTCCTATGCTATAAACATGTATCCTAGGAATGCTCATCCAATGAATGATAGATATGCATACTTAAGATATTCTAGAAACTTCTATGTTTATCATCTTAGGATCATGCATCATCCACATGTCTATGATTATGGATCACTGTTGTGAGTTTTAAATTACTTGCAAGTGCACAAGTCGTTTGCAATATAGTGTTGTGCAAGTGCGAGGTCGAATCCACAGGGAATTGCATTGTGAAAATATTTTTATCTAAACTAAGCCTATTTTAACCTAGTTCTAAGTTTTGAAGTGTCTTTTGCAAAACAAATATAAATTAAACTAAATTGATTTAAAGACTAATGATAAAAACACTAAGGTTTCTGAATCCACCCCACCAAAGTTAAGCATATACCTTCATGTTCTAAAAATAGCCTATCAAAACATTCCATGAATCCAACTTAAAACAAAAAACAACAAATATCCCAATTAAACTAAAAGCATCCAATGTATCCGCTTTTAACAAATCACAAAGGAAATCCAATTTAATCAAAAATAATTTGATGTATCCATTAGATGAAACACACAGAATATCCAACAGAACAATTTAAACGCAATCAATCATAATATTTTACTCAAATAATTGACAGAACATTTATACTAAAAAAACATCAGAATTGTATAAACAAATCTGAAACTATTATGCCAAACAACGGCGAGGCTTCATCTTCAACCTTAGTTGAAGATTTTATCCACTCATAATCATGAAACTAGAGTTTATAATAAAAGTGCTAAACATTAAACTACAAAAAAAGCAGTAAATTAAAACTGACTATACGTGGGAGAAATTCCACTCGCTGTTGAGCGGTGCTTCCCCTCGTGGTAGCAAAGCCTTCGGAGATCCACTAGAATGCTAGTAGAAGTCCTCCAAATTGCACCAAAATGGCACTTGGATTGCTTACTAAAGATGTAGTGAAGAGGGGCTTATATAGGGAAACATCACAAGTGCAATATGCTTCAAATCCGATGTGGGATACTGCAAATTCCATCTTTTGCTCTTTGACCTTTGTCTACTAAAACTGCCATAACTTTCTCTAGAAAAATCATTTTATTGATCCGTAAAATTCTTCAAAAACTAGACATCTGGATCTTTCCAAGAATATATGGCTCATCTCCTGGTTCTTCCTGAATCAATATAGTTTAATCTTCAAAAATGGTTGATCTGTACGAGCAATTCTGGCAATTTAGTGAAACTCCTTTAAAAGCTTGTAAACCTGTAAAACAACGAAAAATAACTCAAATTAACAAATTCCTAAGCTAACAAATGTAAATTAAGGGGCCAAAATATGCAATATTTGGCACTCATCAAATACCCCCAAACTTAAATTACACATTGACCCTAATGTGTGAATAATATGGAAAGAGCTGACCTGGGATATTGAGAACTATCTGGACTGGTATGGCTCATAGCATACCCCCAAACTTGATCTGAAGTATGCTTTGTCCCTGAAAAATGAAGACTGAAAAACAAAAAAAACACTAGAGAAAAAACAATAACAAGAAATATGTAAAATAATAAACAAACAGAAAGGATATGCTGTGGGGTGCCTCCTATGAGCGCTAAATTTTATGTCTTCAGCCAAACCCAGCATTAGTAATCGTGCCCAGCTAAGCGCTCCACCATCTGATCAATAAATGGGAGTGGAAAATGATCCTTCCTTGTGGCATCATTCAACTTACGGTAGTCTAGACACATTCTCCATCCTGACTGAACACGAGTTGGCACCAACTCGTCGTCCTTATGCTTCACTAGCATCAATCTAGCCCGCTTGAGCACAACGTGAATCTAGCTCACCCACTTGCTATCAGAGATTGGATAAATGATCCCTGCATCCCACAAATTTATCACTTCAGTCCTCACAACCTCTTGTATAGCTGGGTGGAGCCTTCTCTGTGGCTCCCTCGATGACTTGGAGTTCTCCTCCAAATGTATCTTATGCATCACCACCGAGGGGCTGATCACTTTCATATCCTCAATAGTCCAGCTGATAGCTTCCTTGTGCTCTCTTAAAATGTCCACTAATTTCTCCTCTTGAGCCTCAACCAAATCTGAAGCTATAATCACAGGCAAAGAATCTGCTAGACCTAGGAACTTATACTTAAGATTGTCCGGTAAAGGTTTAAGTTCCTTCTTGGGGGGTTCAGGTGTTGTGGTCTCCTCCGTCTCACTGCTCTTCTGAGGAGCAGACTCCAAAGCAGCATTTGTTTGCTCAAGTAACTTATACAAATTCAAATCCTCTCCAAACTGAGCAAAGCATGCCTCCAGGGGGTCCTCAATGCTTGATTCACTCATAGTCTCCTCCGTCTTACTGCTCTCCCGAGGAGCAGACTCGAAATGGCATTTACTTGCTCAAGTAACTTATCCAAATCCAGATCCTCTCCAAACTGAGCAAACATGCCTCCAGGGGGTCCTCATTGCTTGATTCATCTATAGTCTCCTCAATAATCTCCTCTATCAAGCATACATTTCTCACTACATCAAATTCCAGTGGTTGCTTAGTGATATCAAAGATATTCAACTCCACTGTCATATTTTCGAAGGAAATCTTCATCACCCCTGTTCTAAAATTTATCAAGGCATTAGCTGTGGCTAAGAATGGTCACCTTAGAATCACCGGTATCTGAATCCCTACATTCTGAACTGGCTCTGTGTCTAGCACAATAAAATCCACGGGAAAATAAAACTTATCCACCTTTATCAAAACATCCTCAACTACTCCCCGTGGTATTTTCACTGACCTATCAGCCAATTGAAGCATTGTGGATGTGGGCTTTAATTCTCCTAACCCCAACTGTAAATAGACTGAGTAGGGTAGAAGATTCACAATCGCTCCTAGATCCAATAGAGCCCTCTCAATCTGGCTGACTCCTATCATACAAGAGATGGTAGGACACCCTGGGTCCTTATACTTGATCGGTATCTTGCACTGAAGGATTGAGCTAACCTGCTCGGTCAAAAACGCCTTCTTCGGGACATTCGTCCTCCTCTTGATAGTGATCAAGTCCTTTAAGAACTTGGCATATGACGGCACTTGCTGGATGGAGTCAAAAAGTGGGATATTGATTTGGACTTGCTTGAACACCTCCAAAATTTCCTCAAACTTCCCTCATTTCTTGGGCACTTGTAATCTCTCAGGGTAAGGCGCTTTAGGTACAAATAACCTAGGAGGATCCTTAACAGTGGGTGTGGCTGTAGATGACTCAGCATCTCTCTTTTCCTTGTTGCCACTTTCTTGTCCTGGCTGCATAGCAGGGTTCTCTTCCACTTGATTGTCCACTTGTCTCACAGACCTTAATGTGACAATCGATTGCACTTGTTCCTGCCCGTGCGTAGGATTTGATGAATTTCCAACCCCAAACTGTCCTTTCGGGTTAGGCACGGGTTGACTAAGGAACGTTCCCTTCTCTCTTTCACCCAGGTGACTTGCGATTTGACCTATTTGACTCTCTAGCTTGGCAATCGCTTGGGTGTTTATTATTGTTGTGCTCCTCACTTCACTGATGGATTGGCTGGCCATCTTCATGAACTCCTTGAGGGTGTCCTCTAGTGGCTGTGAAACCGACACTGGCGCTTGAGTGGGAGCTTGGTAAGCAGGTGATGGTGCTGGATGGGCTGAGCGACCATGACTTGGAATTGGTGGAGGAAATCCGGGAGGGTATTGATTATAAGCATGATGAGGGGCTCCTCCCTGATTCATCGATTGGTTCTGCTTCCATGAAAAATTAGGGTGGTTCCGCCACCCTAGATTGTAAGTCTCGGAGTAAGATCCATTTGACTGCCTCCGATAGTCATTGAAAGATTTCACTTGTTCCATAGGATACTCGGCAAAAGCCGGAATTTATGGACAATTTTGTGCTAAATGCATGGGACTATCACAGATGGAACAGCTATCAACATTGAATGTGTTGGCAGCATTGATGGACTGGCCCACAGCGAGAGCATAAATCTTCTTAGTGAGAGCATCTAGCTTTATCCTCAAGTCAGTGTCCTCTTTGATCTCATAGATGCCTCCTTTCTTAGGAGCACGAATGGACTTATCCCAACAGCTTGAAAAATCCCACTGCTGCGAGTTGTCGGACAACTTGTCCAATGTCTTGTATGCTTCATCCTCCGTCAGACTTAAGAATGCCCCCCCATTCATAGACTCGATCATGCAATGATTGGGTTGAGTCAACCCTTGGTAGAAGAACTGAACGAGTCTCCACTTCTCATATCTATGTGGAGGGCATCTAATCAGTAACTCTTTAAAACGCTCTCAACTCTCAGAAAACTTCTCATCCTCCTCCTGAGTGAAAGAACTAATCTCCTTTCGGTACTTATTAACTCTAGACATTGGGAAAAATTTATTATAGAATTTACTCAACAGATTTTCCCAAAATGTAATAGACCCGGGCGTGTTGGAATCCAACCATGCCCTAGCTCTATCATGAAGAGAAAAAGGGAAAAGTCTAAGATGGATGGACTTCTCAAAGAAGTTCTAGAACTTGAATGTGGCACAAATATCTTTGAACTTCTTCACATGGTTGTAAGGATTTTCAAGATCTGAGCCATGAAATGAGGGTAGGAGTTAGATGACATGTGGCTTTAAATCAAAATGGGTGGCATTGGTTGGTGGCAACACTATGCAAGAAGATGAGTTAGTCGCAACTGGTGCAAACAAATCCCTAAGGGATGTAGTGGAGTCCACGTTCCAAGCTCTAGGTTGCTCTACATTTTCTGGCTGATTTGCATTCCTAAAATTTTCTCCCATCTCAACTGTTTCTCTTTCAACAAGTGCTCTCTTCTGTCTCCTAAGAGTTCTTTCTAAGTCGGGATCTAAAGGTGTCAATTCTAAATTCAGTGATCTCCGACCAAGCATACACCATACAAAAAAGCAATAAAATAAACTAACTAGTAGAAACAAAAAATTAAAAATTAAAAATTAAAAATTAAAAATTAAAAATTAAAAATAAAAGTAAAGTTAAAATTAAAATTAAAATTAAAATCAAAATCAAATTTAAAATTAAAATTAAATTTAAAATTAAAAGTAAAATTAAAATTAAAATTAAAACAAAAATGCTAACTAAACTAGTAGAAAAATAAAATTAATTTAGACAAAAATTTCACAAACAAAACAATTCTCCGGCAACAGCACCAAAAACTTGTTGTGAGTTTTAAATTACTCGCAAACGCACGAGTCGTTTGCAATATAGTGTTGTGCAAGTGCGAGTTCGAATCCACAGGGAATTGCGTTGTGAAAATATTTTTATCTAAACTAAGCCTATTTTAACATAGTTCCAAGTTTTGAAGTGTCTTTTGCAAAACAAATATAAACTAAACTAAATTGATATAAAGACTAATGATAAAAACACTAAGGTTTCTGAATCCACCCCACCAAAGTTAAACATATATGTTCATGTTCTAAAAATAGCCTATTAAAACATTTCATGAATCCAACTTAAAACAAAAAACAATAAATATCCCAATTAAACCAAATCATCCAATGTATCCACTTTTAACAAATCACAAAGGAAATCCAATTTAATCAAAAACAATTTGATGTATCCATAAATGAAACACACGGAATATCCAACAGAACAATTTAAATGCAATCAATCATAAGATTTTACTCGAATAATTGATAGAACATTTATACTAAAAAAAACATCAGAATTGTATAAACAAATCTAAAACTATTATGCTAAACAACGGCGAGGCTTCATCTTCAACCTTAGTTGAAGATTTTAGCCACTAATATTCATGAAACTAGAGTTCATAATAAAAGTACTAAACATTAAACTAAAAAAAAAACAGTAAATTAAAACTGACTATACATGGGAGAAATTCCACTCGCTATTGGGCGGCGCTTCCCCTCGTGGTAGCAAAGCCTTCGGAGATCGACCAAAATGCTAGTAGAAGTCCTCCAAATTGCACCAAAATGGCACTTGGATTGCTTACTAAAGATGAAGTGAAGAGAGGCTTATATAGGGAAACGTCACAAGTGCAATATGCTTCCAATCCGATGTGAGATACTGCAAATTCCAGTTTTTCCTCTTTGACCTGTCTACTAAAACTGCCATAACTTTCTCTAGAAAAATCATTTTATTGATCCGTAAAATTCCCCAGAAAATAGACATCAGGATCTTCCCAAGAATATATGGGTGATCTCCTGGTTCTTTCTGAATCAATACAGTTTAATCCTAAAAAATGGCTGATCTGTCATGCTGAAATCATGCACAGCCTGACCTTTGTATACTAAAACTGCCATAACTTTCTGTAGAAAAATTATTTTATTGATCCGTAAAATTCCCCAAAAACTAGACATCTGGATCTTTCCAAGTATATATGGCTTGTCTCCTGGTTCTTCCTGAATCAATACAGTTTAATCTTCAAAAATGGATGATCTGTACGAGCAATTCTGGCAATTTAGTGAAACTCCTTTACAAGCTTGTAAACCTGTAAAATAACGAAAAACAACTCAAAGTAACAAATTCCTAAGCTAACAAATATAAATTAAGGGGCCAAAATATGCAATATTTGGCACTCATCAATCACCTTACAATGTTAAAAAAGTATGGGTCCCTAAAGGAGCCGTATTTTTTAGGAGTAACCCGAAAGGACCTAAGAAATTTTGGGTACCTAAGAACTCTATTGTATATCCTTGTGTAATGTAGGTATGTCTCTACACAAAATTTGAAAGTGACCATTGGTACCTTGATAGTAGATGTTTGAAGCATATGATCAATGATCGAAATATATTTAAGGACTTGACTCTAAGGGATGGCAGACACATCAACATTGGAGATGACACCAAAATGAAAATTATCGAACATGGTAAATTAGGTAAAAATTCCTTAACCCTTAAAAGTGTATTACTTGTGCAAGGCCTTAAGCCTAATTTACTTAGTGTTAGCCAATTATGTGATAAAAGAAACAAAGTAGTATTTCAATCCTCTCATTGTCTTATAATAGACATCAAAAGTAATAATATCAAGTTTGTTAACCAAAGACATGAAAATTTCTACCTAGTTGATTTAAAAACTTTATCTTTGGAAAATGAATTTTGTTTATAACTTTTACTGAAATTTTATGGCTATGGTATAGAAGCCTTAGTCATGTGAACATGGATTTAATTAAAATTATTTCTAGAAAAGACTTGATTGTTAGTATTCCCAAAATTAAATTTGAAAAAGAAAAAGTATGTGATTCTTGTCAAATGGGAAAATAAACAAGAGATTCTTTTAAACTCAAAAATGTGATTTCAACTACTAGACCTTTAGAGCTTTTAAATATGGACTTATTTGGTCCAATAAGCACTATAAGTCTATGTGGCCATCAGTATGCTCTTGTTATTGTAGATGACTATTCTAAATATACCTTTATTACATTTATTGCTTATAAAGGTTTTGAAAACTTTTGCAAAAAGGTTCAAAATGAAAAAAAAAAATTTATTTCTATTATAGTTATAAGAAGTGATCATTAAAAAGAATTTGAAAACCAAAACTTTTCAAAATATTATGATGAAAATGGAATTGATCACAACTTTTCAACCCCTAGAACTCCTCAACAAAATGGTGTTGTTGAGAGGAAAAATAGAGTTCTAAAGGAATTTGCTAGAACTATGCTTTATGAAAATAGTTTGCCTAAATATTTTTGTGCGGAAGTCGTAAACACTTCTTGTTATGTTTTAAATAGAGTTTTAATTAGGGCTATACTTAACAAAACTCCATATGAACTACAAAAAGTTTGAAAGCCTAATATCTCTTATTTTCGAGCTTTCGATTGCAAATGCTTCATCCTAAATTACAATAAAGTTAATTTAGGTAAATTTGACTCTAAGATTGTTAAAGGGATATTTTTAGGATATTCAACCTCTTGTAAAGCTTATAAAATCTTTAACAAAAGAACTCTAGTGGTTGAGGAATTTGTGCATGTTACCTTTGATGAGACTAACCCTATTAGTAGTAGAGTAACCTCTCTCGATGATGATGCGGATTTCATACCAAGAATGGATGCTTCCACTCCCATTGTTGACCCCAAATAAAGTCAACCTCAAATGGCTTAAGAGAATGATTTTCCAAGACTTGATCAACCTTCAATAAGGAGATGGTCTACCTAAGGATTGGAGGTATATGAATTATCACATAATCAATTAAGTGATTGGTGATCCTTTACAAGGGGTAAGAACTCGTTCCTCTATTAGAAATATATGTAATTGTTTTGCTTATTTATCTCAAGTAGAACAAAAGTTCTACGTTGAAACTGAAAATGATAAAAATTGGAAAAATACTATACAAGAAGAGTTACATCAGTTTGAAATAAAAAATGTGGACTTTAGTTCCTAGATCCAAAGATCATTCCACAATTAGAACAAATTGATATTTAGAAATAGAATGGATGAAAATGAAATAGTAACTAGGAATAAGGCTAGACTTGTAGCTAAAGATTATAATCAAGAAGAATGAATTGATTTTGATGAAACCTATGCTCCCATAGCTAGACTAGAAGCTATTCGTATGTTACTTGCATTTGTATGCTTTAAAATTTTGAAATTATTTCAAATTGATGTTAAAGTGCATTTTTGATGGGCATTTAGAAATAAAATGGATGAAAATGGAATAGTAACTAGGAATAAGGCTAGACTTGTAGCTAAAGGTTATAATAAAAAAGAAGGAATCGATTTTGATGAAACCTATGCTCCCGTAGCTAGACTAGAAGCTATTTGTATGTTACTTGCATTTGTATGCTTTAAAATTTTCAAATTATTTCAAATGGATGTTAAAAGTGCATTTTTGAGTGGTTTTATTGAAGAAAATGTCTATATAGAACAACCTCTAAGCTTTGAAAATCTTAACTTTCCATACCATGTTTATAGGCTTTTTAAAACTCTTTATGGGTTGAAGCAAGCTCCTAGAGCATGATATGAGAGGTTAAGTAATTTTTCGCTTGATAATGGCTTTTTAAGAGGAAAAATAGATACAACTCTTTTTACAAAAACTCATAAGCACGACACTCTTCTAGTTCAAATATATGTTGATGATACTATATTTGGAGCCTCTAATAAGTCCATATGTCAAGACTTTTCTAAGTGTATGCAAGGTGAGTTTTAGATGAGCATGATGGGGGAGCTCAACTACTTCCTTGGACTTCAAATCAAACAAACGAAAAGAAGGATGCTCATCAACCAAAGCAAGTACACAAAAGACTTGCTAAAGAGGTTTGGAATGGAGAATTCAATACCAATTAGCACTCCCATGAGCACCCCTACAAAGCTTGACTTGGATGAAGGAGGTAAATGTGTAGATACTAAGAATTATAGAAGCATGATAGGAGTTTTTCTATATTTAACTACTAGTAAACTCGATATAATATTTAGTGTATGCATGTGTGCAATATTTTAAGCTGATCTTAAAGAATCTTATATTGTTGTTGTTAAAATAATTTTAAGTTATTTAAATGGTATTCAACATCTAGGATTATGGTATTCAAGAAAATCACCTTTTGAGCTAGTAGAGTACTCGAATGTTGATTTTGTTGGTTATAAGATTGATAGAAAAAGTATTAGTGGTACATGTCAAGTTTTAGGTACTATGTTAACTTCTTGGTTTTCTAAGAAACAAAATTCGATTGCACTATCAACCGTCGAAGTGGAATATGGGGTCATCGATAGTTGTTGTGCACAAATTTTATGAATAAAATAGCGACTAGAAGACTACGACATATGTTTTAAAAATATTACAATTCTATGTGATAACACTAGTGCTATCAGTCTTACCAACAATCTAATTCGGCATTCTAGAACCAAACACATTGAGATTAGACATCACTTTATAAAAGATCAACCAAAACAAGGTGATATCAAACTTAAATTCATTCCTGCAAAAGATCAAATTGTTGATATCCTTACTAAACCTTTGAATGAAGAAAGTTTTTTTAGAATAAGAATGCTAACGGGCTTGAAAAACTTTGCATGTTTATGTGTTTGGTTGCATTTTCATTCATCATTTGCACATATGCCATTGAGCGAATGCGCATTAACTCTCATTTGATGTTTCTCATACTAAAAAATGGTTTAAAGTAACTTAAGCTTACAATATTTCTGAACTGGAGTTCAAAATTTTCTGTAAAAACCATGATTCAGTTGACTGAACCATCATTTGAGCCAACTGAATGACCTCCCCAGCAGAACCCTTGAATTTATGCCTTAAGTCAACTTAACACTTATCCAGTCGACTGAATAATCCACATAGCCGACTGAACACTTAGTTAAAAATGGACCCTAATATTCTATTTCTCATTGAGTCAAATGAATCATTTCTTCTAATTGACTAAATCCAAAATACCTGATATGTTTATTTCAATTTTAAAACCTTCTAGTCAACTGAAGAAGGATATAGTCGATTGAACGCACGATTCTATATATACCACTATCAGTTTTAAAATGTCATTTTCACACGATTTCAAAAGCCCTTTGACCGTTTTAACTTCACTCTCT
The DNA here is from genome assembly GCA_023935145.1 of Bretschneidera sinensis. Taxonomy (NCBI): domain Eukaryota; kingdom Viridiplantae; phylum Streptophyta; class Magnoliopsida; order Brassicales; family Akaniaceae; genus Bretschneidera; species Bretschneidera sinensis. The sequence goes on along the minus strand of CM043703.1, from coordinate 75,242,836 downwards.
CCCATTTCGTCCATTCTTCTACAAATTCGAACTTAAAACTTCCATTTAATCCTTACCCAAATGGTTTCACTTACTATTTCCTCAATCTCTCTTCTTTTTCTTGTTGTTACCGTTCACTCCAAAAACCCTCTTCTCTTTATTTCATGATTCTGGTCTCAATCTCATCTCGATGTCTGAAAGAAGAAAGTGTTTAAAGAAGGCCTATCCTAGAGGATATAATCCTATAATAAGGGAGCGCAAAGCCTCTCAAGCTGATAAGGGAAAGGCTATGGAGGAGGACACGAGCAATCAGGAACGTGATAGTCTAGGCACGTCAAACTTTCAAAATGACGATGTCAAGAAAAGGTATGATGATGTGATAAGGGTTGAGTATGTAATGTCTGGTAAGCTCGTTGACTTTTCTTCTATTAGATTTGGCAATTTCAATATTGAACCCCTGTATTGTAGGCTAGGGTGGACTCCTTTGGTTAAGATCCATAAAAGTATTACCTTAGACTTATCCACCAGTTTTATGTGAACTTGGTACAACCCATTCCTACTACCCCTCATTTCTCAACCATGGTTATAGGTAGGGAGTTTTCTGTGTCTACCAGTTTATTGCTGAAAATCCTAAAATTGCCTACTAAGGGTATCAAATGGGTAGCAAATGGGTGGCTTTTAGAGTTTAACTATGAGGAGGCTTGTGGGGTAGTAAAAGGAAACCCAAACTACAACTATGCCATCCAAAGCTACAATACCTACTCTGACCTACCTATAGACCCTAGGATGCTAAATCTTATTGTCAACTAGACCATTAATCCTAGGCTAAGTAGTAGGAACAACCCCTCTAAACTGGACATACTTATGGTTAACAATATAAAAACTGACACTCCTTACAACCCTTACACTCTCCTAATTAGTAATATGCTAGTAGGACATGATAGCAACACTAGGGTTCTACCATATGGCATGCTTATAACCCTTATCTTGAAACATTTGGAGATCCCACTTCTTGATAATGATTATCAAGATCTTCATATGTCGGATGTGATCAATGTATCTTATCTCAAGAAGATGGGTTATGCCGTTTGGCATAGCTTTGTGGTTGCCAATTCTGGTCAAAACATTTGAATTGGTGATGAATACTCGGAAGAGGAAGAGGAACATGATGTTCCTATGGGGGCTCAACAAGGAGCAGTAGGTGCAGGTGGCCCTATGGGCACTAGTTCATCGGATGCGATCCTTCAAGACATTACTAGTCTCCAGCTGTCAATCAATAGATTGTAATAGTCCATTGATCTATAGCTCCAGACCTTTAGGTCTGACATGAACTCTATTTATGATGACCTATCTATCTTCAGGACTAAGATAGAGGGATTCTTTATTAAGGTCAGAGAGCAGCTCGATGAGATTCGAGATCAGCATCATTACTGTGGCCCTTTTTCTCTATATGACTAAGAGCATTAAACCAACCTTCTAACCATTTAAGTTTTGTTGCAACTCTTCAGACTATACAAGCACAATTTTAGTTTATTTCATGCATTTATGAATTTTCAGGATTTGGCTTATAAGACTTTTTTTATGCTTGATGTTCATGGATATCTGGGATTTGGCTCATAAGAGCTTTTATGTTTCTATGATATTTATTTTATGGTTCACTTTTTCTTTATGAACTGTGTTTCTTAGTCATGGTAATTACTCATAAGATCTGTTCATTTTTTGCTCGGGAGAGCTTAAACTCTTCATTTTGAATTGAAACTTGGTATGCATATTTATTTTGCTCTTTGCCGACCTGTTTGAGGTTTTAGATTTTTATTTTATATGCTTATATTCCCTTTTGTGATGTTGACAAAAAAAAGGGAGAAAATAGGAGAAAAGTTGAAGTTACTTTGATGTGTGTATAGATTAAGGGGGAGCTTTGCTCTTTACATATTTAAATCATTTAGATTCTTTATAAATTTAGATTCTTTTTTTTAAAAGTGTTTTTCTCAAATGGTTTTCTCATCATCAAAAGGGGGAGATTGTTGACCTCTAACTTGATTTTAATGATAACAAAACCAATTTGGATTGATCAAACCAAATATCCTTAGTGTTTATGCATTTAAAAATGTTTTACAAAGACGCACACTCTTTAAAAGAAGATATTGAAGAATAAGCTTAAAAGCTACTAGGTAGTTTATTCAATTGTAAATCCTCTCTTAAAGTCTATAGCTTTATTAATGGCTCAAATGTTTAAAAATGTTTTAGAAAAAAGATTTTGAACTTATAATTAAAGTTTTTATAAAATTAAAAGATTGTTTCAAGGGATTCAGTCAACTGAATGAAACAATTAGTCGACTGAATGACATAATCGACTAAATGATTCACTCATTTGACTGTATGAAGGTCATACTTTCTTCCCTTTTGACCCAGTCGATTGTACAGTTTACTCAGTCGACTGAATGAGGGATGTTGTTATTTGTCTAAGTTTCAAACATATCCAAACATGGTCTAAAGTTGGTTAATGTCCAAACCAAAGGTGGAGTATGAAAGTTCCGCAAGTTAAAAGGTTGCACACAAGTGTGTGCTTAAGTTTTGAGCATGGGAAGGTCAGGCACACTGCTGTGGAAGTTTCTGCCCACAGGCAGGAGGTGTGCACACAGCATCAGGAGGCTGCAGCATCAGGTCACGCCGCAGCACACAGCACCACACCAAAACGCACAGCATCACTTGGAGAGTGATGAAGGGCTGAGATTAAAGGAAGAACATGATCAAAGGGTCAAGAATGATTCACAAGATTGTCCAAGAATTAAGAGGCTATAAAAAGGGTTTCCTAGCCTCATTTCAAGTGGTGAAAAAAGGTGTGTGAGAGAACCACACAGGTTGTGACATTGTGAGATCATTGTAAACACAAGAGAGAGTTATGTGAGAGACATAAACATAAGAGGGACTCTTGTAGTGAGGCTGGTTGTAAAGAAGAGAGGTTAGTAGAGAATTGATAGAAAGCATTGTAATAGGTCTATCACTTTCTCGTTCTCTTCTTTGTTCTTCAAGAACTTGGATTCTTAAAGGGGATTGCTGTAACTTTGTAAGAACCATTGGGATAGTGCAGAGAGTTCGGAGGAACTCACGGGGACGTAGGCACATTGCCGAACCTCGACAACAAATTACTTGTCTTCTTTCTTTCTTTGATTTTCTGTTCTTGTGTTCGATTGCTAAAATTCTTTCTACAAGTCATTCAAGACTTGGGTGTTTGGAAGATCACCACCTGGGCATCTTGTCAAGGTGATTTCCAACAGTGGTATCAGAGCTTTGGACAGTGGTATCAGAGCACAGCAGCTGGTTATCGGAACAAGAAGTAGAAGGTACGGAGCCAAGACTCCAAGAATCAAAGATCAAACTTCTTGGGTGATTCAAGAACGGTGTAAAGATCAAGATCCGGTCGTGTTCTTGAAGCTTGATTCAAGAATGGTGTTAAAGATCCATCTTCGATCTATGTTCTTGAGGTTGAAGAAAGTAGTTGTGGTTAGTGCACAAATATGGGATCTTGTTCGCAAAAGATGGCTTCAAATTTCTGTGTGGAGAAGTTTGATGGAAAGGGGGACTTTACCCTATGGAAGCGGAAGATCAAGGCGGTTCTCATTCAGCAGAAAGTGGACTTGGCTATTGGAGAAGATGATGCTTTTCAGCAAGTGTCATGGAGGACCAGCGGACCGAGATGAAGAAGATGGCTTACAGCACCATTTTCTTGCACATGTCGGACAATGTCACAAGGGAGTGCGGAGACTCGGAAGATCCAGCTGTATTATGGAAGAAACTAGATGAATTGTTTCTTGCCAAGACTCTCCCACATAAGAGGTATCTTCGGAAATGAATCTTTTCTTTTAAATTTAATCCTAAGAAAGAGTTGCAAGATGATCTTGATGCCAAGATAAGGAGTGCATCAAGTGGTAAAGGACTGTTCTTTAAAAGAAGGCCAGCAACTTGGTATGGCAGCAACCATGGCTACTACTGGGACAGAGGTAGAGGAGAGAGCCATGGGAGAGTGCACAGCAGTATGCATGGCTACTACCGGGACAGAGGTAGAGGAGAGAGCCATAGGAGAGTGCACAACAACATACATGGCTACTACCGGGACAGAGGTAGAGAAGAGAGCCATGGGAGAGTGCACAGCAGCATGCATGGCTACTACCAGGACAGAGGTAGAGGAGAAAGTCATGGGAGAATGCATTCCAAACTGAGATTTGGAGGGAAGAGCTGCTACTACTGCCATAAGGAGGGTCATGTCAAGAAAGATTGCAAGAAGATGACAAGGGATAGAGGAGGAAGCCATACCAAGAATGGAGAGGCTTCGGTTGCCAAAACAGAACAGCAAGATGATGATGTTCTTGTTGTGTGCTCGGATGTGAGCAAGGGGCAAGAAGACAGCGGGAAATGGATCTTGGATTCTAGGTGCACTCATCACACGTGCCCTCACCAGAGTTGGTTCAAGAATTTCAAGGAAACCAATGATGAAAGGGTCTTCTTGGGGAATGATAATTCTTGCCAAGTGAGAGGGATTGGAGACATCCAATTGAGGATATTTGATGGGGTCACAAGGCTGCTAGAAAATGTGAGGTATATTCCAGATTTGAAGAGGAACTTGATCTCATTAGGGCAGCTGGATTCCATGGGCTATACATGCAAGATAGAGGGAGGAAAGATCAAGGTGGCCAAGGGATCTTTGGTAGTGATCAAGGCAGCAAGAAACGATGGACTCTATGAGATGATCGGAGAAACAGAAACCATTGATCAAGCAGCAAGCTTGATGGCTGAGCTGGACAAGGCAGCCCTTTGGCACACTCGCTTGGGACACATGAGCGAAAAGGGCCTGCAAGTGCTTAGCAAGGAAGGTCTACTTGGTGGTGACAAAGTAGAAAAAACGGATTTCTGTAAGAGCTGTGTTTTTGGGCAGCAACATCGGGTCAGCTTCAACACCGGAGTGCACAAGTCTAAGAGCATTCTTGACTACATTCATGCGGACCTTTGGGGACCAGCAAGGACACCAACACAGGGAGGTAACATTTACTTTATGTCTTTAATTGATGATTATTCAAGAAAAGTGTGGGTTTATTTGGTGAAAAATAAATCAGATGTATTGAATAAGTTAGTGGTGTGGAAAGGGCTGGTTGAGACTCAAATGGGTAGAGTAGTTAAGGGGATAAGAACCGATAATGGCTTAGAAATTTTTAACCAAGAACTTGAACAATTCTGTAGGTTAAATAGCATTCTAAGACATAGGACGGTTGTGGAAACTCCTCAGCAAAATTGAGTTGCTGAGTTATTGAATAAGACCCTTATGAAAAAAGTTAGGTGCATGCTAATAGGATCCGGGTTACCAAAATATTTTTGGGGAGAAGCTGTAGCTACAGCTGCATATTTGATTAATAGATCACCCTCTAGGATTATATACCATAAGACTCTCGAAGAGTTGTGGAGTGGAAAACCCCGTGAGTTGGACAACCTTAGGACTTTTGGGTGTGCTGCATATGCACTCCAAAAGGAGGATAAGCTTAGCCCAAGATCTAGAAAATATGTGTTTCTAGGATATGGGGAAGGGTCTAAGGGGTACAGGTTGTGGTCCTTAGAAAAAGAAGGATTTAAACTCATAATAAGTAGGGATGTTATTTTTAATAAATTGCTATTTCCCTACTTGGAGAATACTAACCCTGCAGGGGCTAGTGAGCAAACCAATTTAGAAATTGTTGAGCATAGCATCAAGGGAGATTCTGTTCAGGTAGAGCAAAGGAGGTAAGAGAGTTCGGACCAGGTAGAGCCCTCGGATGATTGCCAAGCTCAAGAAATTCAAGAAGAGGCTGAACAAGAAGAGGATGCTGCAGCAAGTCAGAAGGACTTTCAGCTCATAAGAGACCGGGAAAGAAGGCTGGTCGGACCACCTTCAAGATGTGGGTTTGCGGATGCTGCGGCTCCTTGGACAGAAGGAGAGATGAGTGAACAAGAAACTTACACGGATGCCATGGAGTGTAAGGATTCGTCAAAGTGGCAGCTAGCTATGGAGGAAGAAATGGATTCTTTGAGGAAGAACAACTTCTGGGAATTGGTGAAAATTCCAGGAAATCAGAAAGTTGTGGAATGTAAGTGCACTTACAAGATCAAAGAAGGGTACCCTCCAAGAGATGAAGTCCGGAACAAGGCTAAGTTGGTGGCGAATGGGTTCACAAGAAGAGAAGACATAGGTTTCACAGAAACTTTCTCACCTGGACACAAGGTGGAGAAGATGGTGAGTATCCTCACCTATGTCATTGATGGGCTGTTAGTTTGGAACAACAGGAAGAGGATGGAAAGGTTTACATCTCAACTCAGTGAGGATTTCGAGAGGAAGGATCTCAGCCTTACACAAAAGATCCTTGGGATGAGGAGAATCATCCGGGAAAGGAAGAGAAACAGGTCAAGTGTTTCTTGGGCAATGGATGTTTTCAGCAAATGTGTGAGTAATCCCGGAAAAGAGCATTGGCTTGGGATGAAGTGTTTGCTGAGGTACATGGAGGTTCAGTGGCAGCCAGTGGTAGCACTCATAACAACCAGGGCAGAATGCATAGTGGCTACGGAAGCCATAAAGGAGGCTATGGGGTGCAAAGGGTTGTTGGACGAGTGGGAGGTCCTAAAAGAGCAGGTGGTGGTAACTTTGGATAACCAAAGTGCGGGGAAATTTTGGAGGAATCCGGTGCTCCATGAGGGGACAAAGCATATGGATGTTTGGTATCATTACATTCTGGAAAATGGTACGAAAGGATGCATTCATGTTGACAAGAAGACCACAGAGAAAAGTCCTGCGGATTTAGGCACCAAGGTTCTACCTTTAAGAAGGTCCAATCATTGCCTTGGACTTCTTAGGAATGGAGTTGGTTAATTGGTAACTCCATATGAGTTTGGATCCCGAAGCTTTCTGCACAATGGTTCAGGTTTTTGAACTCTTAGACAAAGGTAGAGATTGTTGTTATTTTTCTAAGTTTCAAACATATCCAAACATGGTCTAAAGTTGGTTAATATCCAAACCAAAGGTGGAGTATGAAAGTTCAGCAAGTTAAAAGGTTGCACACAAGTGTGTGCTTAAGTTTTGAGCATGGGAAGGTTAGGCACACTGCTATGGAAGTTTCTGCCCACAGGCAAGAGGTGTGCGCACAGCATCAGGAGGTTGCAGCATCAGGTCACGCCGCAGCACACAGCACCACACCAAAACGCACAGCATCACTTGGAGAGTGATGAAGGGCTGAGATTAAAGGAAGAATATGATCAAAGGGTCAAGAATGATTCACAAGATTGTCCAAGAATTAAGAGGCTATAAAAAGGGTTTCCTAGCCTCATTTCAAGTGGTGAAAAAAGGTGTGTGAGAGAACCACACAGGTTGTGACATTGTGAGATCATTGTAAACACAAGAGAGAATTGTGTGAGAGACATAAACACAAGAGGGACTCTTGTAGTGAGGCTAGTTGTAAAGAAGAGAGGTTAGTAGAGAATTGATAGAAAGCATTGTAATAGTTCTATCACTTTCTCGTTCTCTTCTTGGTTCTTCAAGAACTTGGATTCTTGAAGGGGATTGCTGTAACTTTGTAAGAACCATTGAGATAGTGCAGAGAGTTCGGAGGAACTCACGGGGACGTAGGCACATTGCCGAACCTTGACAACAAATTACTTGTCTTCTTTCTTTCTTTGATTTTCTGTTCTTGTGTTTGATTGCTGAAATTTTTTCTACAAGTCATTCAAGACTTGGGTGTTTGGAAGATCACCACCTGGGCATCTTGTCAAGGTGATTTCCAACAAGAGAAAAAGAATTCAACTCTATGACCTAGTCTACTGAATAATCAGTTCAATCGAATGAATGGTTTAAAATCTGAAACAGAGTAAAACTCTTCAATCGACTAAACAAGCATCCAGTCGTGTGAACGCTCGAGTGTAACGCTTATAATTCAAATTTTTAAGTGTTGTTTTGAGCATCAAATGCTCTAAACCACTCCCCAACAACCTTACTTTATGAGTAACAGATATATGGGTTTAAGACTATATAAACCCATCATAAATGAGAAAACATAGCCAACCAGAACATTCAATTCATTCTTGAAATCATTTATTACTCTTCAAAGCTTTCAAAAACCTTCTTGAGCATTTCTTAAAGCTTTGATTCTTGAAATAGAGATAATCTTTATCTTGTAATGCATTAAATTATGTCTCTTTTGTATTCCTCTTAAATTAATTTCAATCATTGCAAAGAGAAAGAGTTGGTTAATTCTTAGAGTGTTTAGGTGTTAAACACTTCCTTGTAGACTTTCTGAATTAGAAGAGATCATTGTACAGTTTAGGCAACACCTATGAAGTTGCTTGACTATTTTATAATGGAATACTTCAAGGATATTTCTTGAAGAGAATGGACGTAAGGTAAAAGAAATACCGATATTATCTAACCACTATAAACGAAGTTTGCATTTTCTCTTCTTTACTCATTTAATTTCCTGCTCTATGATACTTGTTGTTCTTGCTTGATTTTATAAAGTGTTTAAAACTTCGTTGTTGTTTGCAAAAAGTTTTTAAAACCTAATTCAACTCCCCTCTCAGGTTTGCACCTTGGTTTACATAAAGGATCACTCCTTTCAGGTTGATAATTTAGTACTCGTTAAACTTTAACCTTATAGACAAACAATAGTGGCTCAGAGACACTCAAATAAGCTAGGGATAAAATTCTTTGGCCCTTTTTCAATCATAAAAAAGATTGGGAAAGTTGCCTTTTAAACTACAACTACCAGCAAGTGCCAAGATCAATCTAGTTTTTCATTTATACTTATTGAGATAACACAAGGGACCTAAGCTAGGCAACTCTCCATTTCCTTTGCCTACAATTGAAGAAAGCCATCCAATATATAAACCTCTACTTATTTTAGAGGAGAGGCACATCTAGAAGAATGGAAAGTGGATACTATAATGCTTGGTGCAATGGCAAGGAATGTCCTAAGAAGAAGCAATATGGGAAACAACTTCAGACTTCCACAAAAGTTTTCCTCAATTCCACCTTGAGGACAAGGTTTCTTTCAAAGGGGAAAGTATTGATACAGATGCTGCTTCAAAGGTAATTATGGAAAGAGCAAAGGAAAATTTCAAGGAAGCTATAAACAACACCTAAGCTAATGGCAGCAAGAGAAAGAAAACTTCAAGACAGTAAGGAGTGGAGGAGAAGGTGAAGAAACCAGTGCTCAATAGTAAAGAAGATTCCTAAGACTATAAGGAAAATAACTAGCTACATCTGGGAAGTCCAATTGATGAAGCAAAGCAGTTCAAGCAAATTTAGTTAGGAGTTAGTTAGGCTGAGTTGTCAGCTCTAACTAAATTGTAACTAACTTGTCTTAGGACCTGTTTGTTTGCACTTATTACAACTTTTAATGGCACAACATCTGAATCAGTTAGATGTGATGCTATTAAGTTTATTTGTTTTTCACATCTGAATAACACTTAATAGGTCTGAAAGAACTAGATCTAAAATGAAGTCTTAATACCATTAAGATGTATTTAGGACAAAATAATCGCTATTCTGCCCGGCGTCAGTTTTATCCTTAATATTTTATTTGATCTTGTTTTTTATTTGATTTTTTGCATGTTTAGGTGTTCAAATATTGTTTCTATGGGATTGTTCAAATGTTCTTACATCTTATAATAATTTTGAACCCATAAAAATCAAATTTTGATCAAAGAAACCAAAAATCCAAAAGCACCAAGAGTTCATGATGGAAATTTCCCTTAGCACCATTCTGGAGTGGCATTCGCAAACGGTGGCACCACTATAGAATGGCTCCCCCACCTAATTTATTTTCAAAATGTTTTTTTCGTGTTGTTTTTACTTTGGTTGCTTTTCTTTGCATGTTTGCTTGATTTTAATTAGTTTAAATCATTCTTATAACATCTAGAAACCCTATGTTAGCATAAATCAAGATATTTAACATAATTTAACTGAATTGTACCTTAAAAGAACATGCTTTAGTGAAATTGAAATGATTTGAAGCATAACTATTTGATTCTTGATGTTTCTAGGTTACATGTTATGATTTAGATTATTTTAAGTTATGTTTCAATGCATGATCACATGTTTATTTGTTAGTTTAGGATTTTGCATGCTAAATCCTAATCTCAATGGCTTGTATTATGCTCTCTTTTCCCAACATGATTTCTACTAGTTTATCTTTGATCGTATGATTGATTTGATATGAAATAGTTGTTGTTTTGCATTAATAATGCATGATAAAATTACTATCCAATTGTGATGTTCATATATTTAGTTGGATTATGCTTATTTCTTGATTGATAGCATGCTTATACTTGCATATTAGATTCATGTATGATTTGTTATAATATATTGATGAGTTTGGATGGTCTTCTACTCATTATTGATGTGAATAGTTATTATCTTATCTATTTATTGTTTATGGATGGATGAATGGAGTCATATTATCTTCTTATACTTGTTATGGATGAATGATTTATTTTACGCACTCATGGATGGATTACTTTTAATGCTTTAATTTAATTTTATACAATTTTGGGAATGTAAGTTACGATCGGGTACATTTTTATTTTATCGCTATTTCCTTGTAATTTCAATTTATTTTGGGTATCTAAGCCAGGTTGAGGCACTTCTCTTTTCCTCTATTTTCATGTAATCATTTTTTTTTATTTTTCGCACTTTTATTCACTTTTATATTTTTATGGATAGATGATATCTTGGATGGATACTTCTTGCCATGATATTTTTTGTGACTCAAATTGCTCAATTACCTTGTGTACTTGAATGATCATTGATAAATAAGAATAAATTAATCAATTAATTTAATAAATCAATCAAGAGTATGGAGTAGATCCATCGAGGTCTAGGTGCACTTTAGCCGCTCATCTGTGACCTTTCCATTTTGTACCCAATCTTCGGATCTGAATCTCTATCTTGTAAACGATCAGAGGCTATCTGATTTCTTGGTACCTAAAACCAAGTGATGACTCCTTAAGCATTATCTGTTGATAATTTTGTGTAATTGGTATGCCCATAGGAATGTTACCTTTTAGATAATCCTTTTAGGAGACACTATATCCCTTTCGGTTTGTCCCTTCAGAATTGTCTCTTTCGGTGTTGACCCTTGGAAAATGATAATGTTTGATAGTGTATAATTGATGCTTGGAATCATACCTTTTTCACAATAATAATAAAAGAGATCATTATTCTACCTCAATTCCATGCAACCAAACGTAATGTTAAACTTTTTAGCTCTTAGACTGAAATGCTTCTCCTTTAGCTAAAACAGATTCCGTGTGCTAAGCCTTTCAAATCATTCATCATTCTTGCTAGATTTAACATTACTACCTTTCTAAAATATAATAGCAATATTTAGACTCATCAAACTCCATCAACAGTTTGAAATAAATAAATAGAAAATGAACATATCATATTTAAGTGGTATAATTATCATTAATTAAAAATAAAAACAATTATGAGAGAAAACGAGAAAAAAATAAACATACTCACAATCACATTCAATTCAATAAAGTTTGAAAAATGTAAAGGAAAGCCCAAACATACCCAATGTCCATTGATCTTCATAATTGCTTATAATTTTTCAATAGGAATGACAATGAGTAGAAAGGAAGGAGAAAGAAAGGAAGCATTGATTTTAATTTCATTAAGACACAAAGAATAAAGAAAGCAAGGTATATGTAGAGTGTTAGATTGTGATTGTAGGAGTTAAAAGACAATAGAAAAATATTAGATTAGTTGTTGCAGTAGAAAAACTGATGTTAAAGAGTTGTTAAAAGTTATTATTTACTACAATTTGCGGTCAAATTTTTATTGATCAAGAGAAATAAAGCTATTTTAAAAAGTAATGTCTTATATCTTATTTTAAAATATTAAATTTTACAAGTGAGATTCTTCTACTGCTGTAATGATACATCCCAAACGGAGCCTAACTAAAACAGAATCATTACTTATAGGTACGGAGTCATAACCTATCATACCAAACACACAAGACACTATCATACAACCATGCAACTCATAGTTCCATAATACATCACATACTTACATCGCCATCTTTACTCAAGCACAACATAATCACCACATAACGCATTTCCAAGGTAATTCATAGAAGTTACCAAAACATAATGGAATTTAAATTACATAACCGTAAATATACAACTTCATCAAAATGACCACAAAGGACTTGATTTCAAAATGAAAGGTTGACGATGCCATCCAGGTGGATCCCCCTAAGAAATGCCAAAACGCAAGCTCTCTGCTAGATCTTAATAATCATCTCGGGGAAAGATAAGAGAGGGAGTGAGCTAAAAAGCGCAATGAAATTCAGTTACCACAAGTACTCGATTTTTCTTGCTTATTTATTGAGCCTTAACATATATCCAGGTTTTAGTTTAACCTCCATATATATATATATATATATATATATATATATATATATATATACACACACACACACACACACACACTTATAGATGCCCCCTTATCAACCCAACCCCTTCCACACATACTTAGAGAAGAGGTAAAATTCTCAATTCACAATTACCCTCAATTAAAAGTCAATACTCACACATTTCCATGTCACAATACAATTTCAAATGATACCATTTCAACTCCTTAAAGGAAGCATAACACAATCGTGCACGTGCATAATGCAATTCCAAGCCATCATCTATTCCATAATCTTTGCATATCTGAATCATCACAAGGGGATGTCTTCGCACTTGTCGGCATGTTATCTATCATCATCATAATCCATACCCATGGGAATTTTATCCTTCCTTGAACCCAAAAGTCTTACTATTAAGCAACATAAATTTAAATTTATCGAGTTGTTAATTAATTAAAAAGGGATCTTACGGTCTAATACCTTTCCTCGAACCACTTATGGTCCTACTTTTCCTCAAACTTTAAGGTTCTACAATTATTATATTTGAATTTAATTCATAATGAATATGCATGCATCACACTACCAATAAGCATAGTAAATACATTTCCCCACACATCAATAAAAAGGAACATATCTCACATTCACAACTAATTAATACATTTCAAAACCAAATCATTTAGCCAATAAAATAACTAAAATCAATTAATTAACATACATACATAACTTCATATATATGCATATACATAGCTCATTTTATATATATATATATATACACACACAGACCAAATCATCAATCACAGCCAAACTTTTATATTATCTATATATGTATTATTAGATTTGTATACCCATCAATTTATCCAAGTTTTAGAGTTTTTTTTTCCTTCTCAAGTATTAAAAGTAATATGAACTCATCGGGATGTGACCAAGTAGCTATTCTTGAGAAATTCTTTTTTCCTTTGGTATTATCCTTACTAGCAACTATATACACATAACACTTACCTTTTGCAACAAACAAATATGTATGCACACATAATGTACTATTATATGATACACTTATCTTGGATGCTATGCGCACACCCAAACGTGCACTCCTCTATGATGCCAATTCACTTAGAATGTTATGCACACATATACACAATGGGTGCCACTATATGATGCTACACAAACCTACCATAGAGACTTTACGATGCAAGCTTTTCCTAGAATGTGTATAACCCATTATTTTTACTCGATAAGCCTTTGATAGCTTACCTTAGAAAGCATTAAAGGTAGAATCTATTTGGATTTCGTAACTAGAAGTAAAAGGATAAGTGCATAGTTTTGGTTTCTTAAGCAATGTTACTGAACAAGGATATCCATAATTAACCTTGTGTTATTATATAATAACAATGATATATATAACTAATCTAATACTATTCTCACCGAATAAGGATTTCTTTAATTAACTTTGTACTATTATTACCAAATAAAATAAATTTTCTTATTGATAATAAAGCAAGGTATAAAGCTGTGCAACTTCATAAAAATTCAAAAGAGACCAATCCAACTAAATCTAGCAAAACTACAAAAGTCAATCATAACTAAAACATACACCCCGCGACTAACACCAACTAATCTAATAACCACACAAATCATTTAGAAGCAACTCCTTATATGAATCCCAAACAAAACAACCCTATCATATTGCTCCAAAATAGAGCAACCAATAAACTAAGAAATTACCCCAAACGAAAACTCCCAAAAACACCTGACCAAAGACTACTAGTCCATACTACACAAGAAACTATATCCAAACCATTTCAAAAGAAGGCTAAACTCATATTACTCTACACCTACTAATCTACCACTTTATGAAGATTAAACTTCGCAAAACAACCAAAACTAGATAACATGAATTCATTTGGATACTAGACATGGCATCAAAATATCTATCCTTATGTTGTTATATAAAAACAAGTGTATTATTAGTTAATTTTTGTTCCATTATACAAGAACAAGGATCATTGTATAAATGTTGTTACATTAAGTGAATGTGACGTGTCGATATTTGTCCCCATATGGAAAAGATAAAAGTAAATTTGTTAACTAGTGGAATCTAATTAACACATTATCCTTTGATTTCCTTTCAGGGAATTGGACAATATCAATGGAAATAATCTAGATTTGGAGTCACCATCAATCATTTTCTAAAGCCGACCCCTAATTAACAGTAAATTAACCACCTAGGTATGCCTAACCAAGCTAGATCCCGAAAGTCAGTTAAATTATGGGGAAGCAAAACACCCCCGAAACCCAATCTAAAAATTCGGTACCACATTACCTTATTACATTGCCCTATTTCCTTTGAAACATAGTTTCATATATTTTCTTCCTTTTGATTGACGAGGGTTAACCAAGAAGGAAATTTTGATTACATACCTAAAAGGGGAAGGTATTAATCTCTTGTTTTGGCTTTATTATTTTTATTGCCTTTTTTGTTTTCTATAGAAAAAAACATTTATTTATACCCAAAAATTTCACAAATTGGGTTCAAAGGGAACCCGAGCCATGAGAGCTCTTAAATTGGTTCCTTATTAATTTAATTTACATGAAGGAATGTAAAAGGGTTTCTTGAATTAATTTGGACATAAATGTGAATAACATAAATTAAATTGACTTGAAATTAAATTTCATGAATAAAAATGTATAAAGTAAATTATATTAATCAAATTAAACTACATAAATAAAATTAAACAAATTAAATTACATAGGTAGATCGGACCTAGCCTAATACAAATAAATATTTGCACTTCACATTGGATCTCTAAGGGTCATAGGCCTAAATGAATTTTAACAGTTCATAGGGAGTGGGTGGTCCAGCGGCTCAAAGCCCAAAATAATATTCAAATGAAGATTGGGCCTAGAATAAAAATCCAGAAACTTAAAGAAGGCTTCAAGTCTTAACTGAAAATCCCTTAAATCCAAAAAGATCTGCATCCATTAGCAATGGTTATATATATATATATATATATATGTTGGGCCTTGCTCTAGTCCTATTTTTATGTCTAAGTCCACCAAATGTGACAAATAAAAAGGGAAGATTTTAGAAGTTTTGGATCAAAACTCAAGGTTTTATTAAAGGGTAAATTATATTTTCATCGTTGAGGTTAGGCAATAATTTTAGAAACATACATATAGTATTGGAAATGACTATTACATACCTATTAGAAGTTTGACCTCACAGAATTCGTTAAGTCATGATGGAGTAGGAAAATTGTCATGATTGCCCTTCCTTCATTTAAAGTTGTTACCCTAATCTGTATTCTCTCTCATCTCACTCTTTCTCTCATCTGATTCTCTCACTTTTCCATACGGACAAACATGTTTAGATACCAATTCATATAGTATACGAACCTAAATTCCCAAATTTCTAACACGTTTGAGATCGTTTCCATCTTCCCCAAACGTTCGCCTTCATTAACCAAATCAATTTGAAGTTCAGTGTTGAAGTTCAAATAGTAGTGAGTCATATTGCATTTATTTTTGTTTAATTTCAAC
Source organism: Bretschneidera sinensis (assembly GCA_023935145.1). NCBI lineage: Eukaryota > Viridiplantae > Streptophyta > Magnoliopsida > Brassicales > Akaniaceae > Bretschneidera > Bretschneidera sinensis. The sequence goes on along the minus strand of CM043703.1, from coordinate 75,226,892 downwards.
TCTCCTATTGCTCACTAACAATTTGGTTCATTTTCCCAAAATTTCTTAACCATTTCAGATCATTGGCATTTTTTCAATTTTCTTACCCCGTTCGCTGTCATTAATCGAATTTAGTGTTCAAGTTCAAAAAGTGGTGAGTCACTTTTCATCTATTTTTGTTTAATTTCACTCTGTTATGATTGCAAAAATAGTAATCCTTGTTTTGAAATCCACTTTTGCATTTTGAGATTTTGAAATCATATAAACCTTAATTTGCTTTTACAAGACACAATGTATAGCGAATTTAAGTTGTTTTTTTTTTAATTTTTTAATTTTTTAATTGAGGATGATATAGATCCCATTGGTGAAATGTAGGTGAATTTTGGAAGCTACCTCTACCTTGATTTGCTGGAGGATGTCTTCACTAACTTCAGCATAAAGTGAATGATTATAAAGATCTCATTAGGTACTGGTAGACTTATAGAATTTGATGGTGATCTGCAAGATCTGCTTCGATATTATAGATATATTGGTTTTTGTTCTTTAAACATAGAAAAAGTACCATAGTTAGACCTTATTGTAGTTGTGGGTCAAGTTAATGTTGTTGGACACCTGATGTACCAATTAATATAAATGATTATGATGAATCTAACATTGAAAACACTTATGTAAATGTATAGTTTGAGACTAATCTAGGTGATGGTGAAAATGGTCAAAACACTAATGCAAATGTAGGGGTTAAAAGTAATTCGGGTGATGGTGAAAATGATCAAAACAGTAATGCAAATGTGGGTGTTGAAACTAATTTGGTTGGATGGTGAAATTGATTAAAACAGTAATACAAACGTAGGTGTTGAAACTAATCTAGGTTATAGTGATATTGATCAAAACAGTAATTAAAATTGTAATGATGATGGTGGTAGGACCACTAAGGATGTAGAAACTGAATGGTTTGATAATGATGAATTTTTTTAAGGCATATGAGAGTCTACACTCTGATAAAACATAAATGGGTGAAGGTGTGGGGATTACTAGTAGTATTGAGAATGATGGAAATGGAGATGTTGAAGGTGGGGGAAGGGATGGAGTAGAAAATGAAGAGGTTGAAGATAAAAGGACAGCTAACGAAGTAGATGTGGAAGAAAGTGAAGAAGTTAAAGATAGGGAGACCATTGATAAAGTAGAGAATGATGGAAATGAAGAAGCTAAAGGTAAGGTGGCCACTGAAGGAGTACAAAATGATGAAAATGAAGAGGGTGAAGATTAGGAAGATGATGATGAGGACTATGTAGTTGATTTCGAAGATGAGAATGTTTCTTCAACATCTAATGAGGATTGGATGAAGGGTGTGGATTATGTTCTACTGAAGAAGATCGAGAATGAGATGTTAACAATGAGCCAGCTTCAGATCCTGGGATAGATAATCTTAGCTCAAATGAATCAATTGATGTTTATAGTGATGATAAGCTGGAAGACAGAGGTATAATTGAAAGAACTAAGGATTTTAGGCTTAATAAGAGATTTTTTGCCAAAAATTCTAAGCCTAAAGATGATGAGAAAATTGAATTTGAGATTGGACATGTATTTACAAATGTGGTCCACTTCAGGGAGGTGTTAGCTGATTATGGGGTGCAAGGTGGGTAAAACTTTAAGAAACCCTTCAATGACATAAGGAAGGTGAATACAAAATGCAGTGCTAAAAATCGTAATGCAAAATGCAGAGCTAAAAACCATCCTTAAAGAATTCATGCATCTATGAATCTTGATGGAAGGACATTCATGGTGAAGGCATTACAAAATGAACACAGTTGCATGATAGTTAAGAATCTTAAGGTGATGGTGCTATAGATAACCAGGAAGTTGGCTTCACAACTTAAGGCTAATCCAACTATGAGCTATGACCTCATGAGGAATAATTTGATAGAGAGATTTAGGGTTAATGTAGAACAAATTCAACTATATAGGTCTAGAGAAAGAGGTTGAGGAAGAAGTTGAAGTTCCATGCTTATTCATTTTACAAATTAAGGAAGTATTGTGAGTACTAATTGAGAAGAACCTTGGGACAATGATTAGGATAGAAATACATAGAGAACTGATATGAATCAACTTGGAATGTTCAAGAGGATCTTCATATGTTGCAATGCATTGAAGCTTTGTTTTATGATGGGTTGTAGATCATTCTTTGGCCTAGATGGGTGCTCCCTGAAATGTCCTTATAAAAGGATTCTACTTTCTACCATTACATTAAATGGTAGCAATGGTCTTTTTCTAATTGCATTTTTAGTAGTTGAAATAGAGAGCAGGAACAGTTGGAGATTCTTTTGTGAACACTTAGCTGAATGCATTGGTTAAGGAAGCAAATAGAGACCTTTAATAATAATGTTAGACAAATAAAAGGTATATAAATGGTGCTTATATATAAACTTAAATGTAAATGTAATGATTATGTGAATATGGTTTGTTTAACAATTTTATCTAACATTTTGTTCAATATGGTTTGTTTTACAAGGACTTGAGCATGCTGCTGTTGAGTTTTTTCCATATGCACACCATAGAAACTATTCTAGACGTGTATGAAAATTTCATAATAAAGCACCCAAGCCTAAGTTAAGGCAAGGTTTCCGGTGGACAGCCAAAACATATCACTAAGATAATTGGTAAAAAACAATTGATTCACTTAAAGGTAATTTTGATACTAGGTTGATGGAGAAAGAAATCAGTTAGGCAAGATCAAAATTTTAAGCAACATCCAAAATTCATCATATTACAAACAATCACATTGAGTCATTCAATGCTTGGGTGACTAAATTGAGGAACAAGATCTTGGAAATGGTCAGGCTCAAGTTGATGATAAGGATGCGTAAGAGATATGCCATTGTGTGTACATGAGATGGTAAGATTACACCTACATTGAAGGAGGAGATGAACAAGATGCTACATGTAGCAAGGTGGTGTAATCTAATACCTACTATGGCAGATGAATACCAAGTTAATGATGATGGGGTCATATATTTAGTGGATTTGGGCAAGTAGACTTCCAGTTGTAACTACTAGAGTATAAATGGGTTTCCTTGCAAGCATGCACTTAGGTGTATTATATATAAGAGGGAAAATATGACTTTTTTTATAAGTACTTCCATATCAAGAAGTACTTTGAAGCATACTCAGAGATAATTCATCCATTACCTGAGGTGGATTTCACTCCTGCTATGGATGTAGATATACTACTTCCTCCATTGAGAATGATGCTTAAGAGGCCAAGAAAAAGCAGAAGAAGAGAGGAAGGTGAAGCTGGTCCTTCTACTACTAGGAAAAGACCATGCATAGTGAGATGTACTGTGTGGTAACAATTTGGTCACAATTCTAGAACATGCCAAAGAGATGTTGGAAATAAGAGGAAAACGATTACAACAAACAATGAGCAGGTAAAATGTGAACATCATATTGTATACCAGTAATACAAATGTAGGTGCTTGATTATCTTGTACTAACTTAAAAAAAATGCTAGAAATCCTGATTCTGGATCTATGTCTTTTTCATCAACAAGACCTTCTGAATCTAATTGTAGAATAGTGCAAAAAAGAAGTAGAGGTGGTGGTAGTTCTAGTAGAGGAAGAGGTGGTGGTGGTTATGTCAGAGGGGGAGGTATAGGAGGCAAATGAAGAGTGTTTGTATTTGTCCAAGGATTAAACCTATTGAAGGGTTCAGCATGTTCAGCATCAGGTCTGGAGGTGTTTGCCGCGGTCTAACCTTATGCGCCGTGGCTAGCAAAAAATCCAAGAAGCTCAGCCATCAGGTCGCACCGCGGCCCAAACTTCCTAAGCCGTGGTGCCCAGAGAAATGGTGGTTTCAGCTCTGCCTTGAGCTGCGGCCTGCCCTGTTCTGGGCCGCGACGCCAGGCACACTGATGCTTGGTTTTTTCAGCCTTTTGAATGGTGCGTGGGACATGTTCAAAACGCACAGCTTTACTTAGATTCTTAGAGAGCCATGGGTCTTTAGTTCTTGAGATCTAAGGGTGGAGATTGATCTTCAAGATTGGATGAGGAAGTGATTGCCTTATATAAAGGGTCACCTAGCCTCTATCTCAACAAGTAATGTGATATGAATGATGTGATCATCTCAACAAGAGAGGTGAATGACATGTGAGTGTGTGTGAAATAGAACACATGGTTGTGTGAGAGTGCAAAGACACTAAACATAGGAGAGACTCATTCAAGAGAGGTTGGATGTTTAGAGAGAGAGTAGTATAGATTGGGGATTCAAGGGCCTTGTAAGTGGAATTTCCAAAGGGGAAAGTTCCAGGGTAACTCAAGTCCTTATCACTTTCTTTTGCTCTTCTTTTGTTCTTTAAGAACTTGAGATTCTTGAAGAGGAGTTGATGTATTTGTAAATAACTCATTGATTTAGTGCAGAGAGTTCAGAGGAACTCACAGGGACGTAGGCTATTGCCGAACCTCGATAATAATTGTTGTATTCTTTCTTTGATTGCTATTTGATTTCTATTTCTATTCTGATTATTACAAGTCATTATAGACTTGGGTGTTTGGAAGATCACCACTTGGGCATCTTGAGGTGATTTCCCAACAAAGAGGATGAGAAAGTGTTGAATCTAGTGGTAGTTCTATTACTGGCAAAGGTAGATGAGGGGGTGGTGGATCTAGTGGTGGTTCTAGGAGAGGAAAAAGGTATAGGTGATGGGTCAGGGATTGAATCTGGTGGTGGTGATGAATGATGGGTTGAATATGGTGGTTGCGGTGGAAGAGGGGTTGCATCTCTTAGCAGTCTTGAAGGATATAGCAAAGGTATGGGTGTTGGTGAAAAAGGGGTTAGCTCTGGTGATGGTGGAATATTGGTTGGATCTGTTAGGGCATCTAGGTCAAGTGGTTCTACCAGAGGTATGGATTGTGGTGGAATAAGGGTTAATGGTTTTGGTGATAATGGAATAGGTGGTTCTAGCAGAGGTATGGATGGTGGTTCTGGGGATGGTGGAATAGAGGTTAGATCTGTTAGGTCATCTAGGTTAGGGGGTAAAACCACAGTTCTTATCGTCACAACAATAATAAAGCTTGTTCTTATTCTTGTCAAATTCAAAAATCTGCACTGATGCTTTTTGACAACATTTACACCATCGATTCATAAATTTCAACTAAAACACGCTGCCATATTGATAAGTGCAATTTTTACATGATTTTTATTACTTGTTTAGTTATTAAAATTGTTAGCTTTCCTTTATTTCTTTTATTTTCTTATGTATGAAGGAATGAGAAGGTTTATTGAAAAAGAAGACTAATATCCTTAGAAGATTAAAAACACCTAACGGCTGTACGAATCATGATGTGCACCCACTGTGTTTAAGACTAAGACTAGCTCAGGAACCAAATTTGAGAATGCGTACAAGCCTAAGACGTTGCGCTCAAAACCTTCACATTGATCTAACATCTAGCCAGCACCATGCCAGATTGCGTGCACGCACAACATCAATTGTTTGTGCTGCACTTTTTCCTATTTATGTTATATTTCTTTTTGGTTACTTTCTTATTTCATGTTTTCCTAGTAGTAGAAGTATTTTCCATTTTAGTGTCTTTCCTTTTTCCTAGGCTGCAATTTTTTCTATTTTGTGTATATTTCCTTTTAATTACTTTCCTTTTTTATGTTTTCCTAGTAGTAGAAGTATTTCCCATTTCATTGTCTTTCTTTTCCCTAAAATGAGTAGTATTATTTTACTTTCCTTTTATTTTCTAGGAGTTTGCTAATATATATGGCCGGGAGCTCTCTTATTGGAAAGATTTCATATTTTTCCTAGGCATTAATAATAAAGAGAGAAGAGAAGGAGGGCAGATGCTAAGTCTTAATGAAGAGAGATCTTCAACAACCTTGAATGCTTCATCAACTTATTTCTACCAAAAGAGTTTTATTCTCTTCTCTTTAATTTTCTTTTGATGCATTACAATAAGAACATAGTTGATTTCAAATTTGTTATGAATTAATTTTATTTTTTAGGGCTTTGAAGTAATCCAGCTTTGAACATGCAATTTGAATTCCAAATTATTTTATTTCTAAGTTTTTTATGTTGAATGTTTATCCTTGATCTTATTGTTTACAATTTTCTGGGAAATTATTGTTTGATTTATTGAATCATAATGAAAGTGAGAGGGAATTTGTAATTAGAAGTTTTTAGGATTAAACAAAATTAGTTAAGGAAAAAATAGAGATACTTTACCGCAATTAGTGTGATTTTAGATTAAGAAAAATCCAAATAACTTAATAAATCTTCAAATAATTTAATTTACATAGAGATGTGATGAATTATTAGGTGGAGATATTTCTAATGTAATTCGAGAGAAAACATTGAATAATTAAAGGGTTTATTTTCATTAACTTGAAAAATTGGAATTTTATAACAAGGAATAATAAATTGTATAGAATTAGCTAGGTGAAATAAGAAGCTCTAGATTTATTTTTATTATCTCTACAACCTTAAGTTTTATTCTCTTTTCTTTTAATTTATCTTTATCAGGCACTTTGGTTTAATTTAGGTGGTAAAGTCTTTAAAATTTCAGTTTTATTTCCAAATAGTAAATAATTTGGTAAATTTCAATACTCAATAGCATAATTAATCTTTTTGGGTTAGACATTTTTTTCTTTAAAACTTTACTACTTGCAAATATTTTTACACCAAGTTTTTGGCGCCGTTGCCGGGGACTAATTATTTGCAATTGATATTGATACTAGCTAGATTGTTACTAATTTGGATTTTTTATTATTATTTTTTAAGATTGGTTATTAGATCTCAGTTTTACTTTTCTTTTATTTTTATTTCAGGATTTAGAAGTGTATGCCCTGATCTAAACCATTAGAGTCTACACTTTTTGATCCCGAGATTGAAAGAACTTTACGTTAAATCAAGAAAAAGAAGAAGCAAGAAGTTACCACACTTGCCATCATTATGGCGGATCAGCGGAATGAAGAGGTGAATAGGGCTTTGAGGGACTATGCTACGCCCTCGGTTAATGGGGCTACATCTAGCATACTGAGGTTGACTATACAAGCTAATAATTTCGAGATTAAGCTGGTGATAATTCAAATGATACAGCAAACTATTCAGTTTGGGGAGCTGTTGCAAGAGGATCCAAATGTTTATATCGCAAATTTTTAGAGATTTGCGAAACCTTCAAGCATAATGGAGTGATGGATGATGCTATTTGTTTGAGACTTTTCCCTTTTTCACTCAAAGAAAAAGTGAAAGCCTGACTGAATTCTCTACCACCTGATGTCATTACTATCTGGGAGGAGTTAGCACAAAACATTTTGGCAAATTATTTCCCTCCAGCCAAGACAGCAAAGCTAAGGAATGATATTACCATATTCACTCAATTTGAAAATGAATCTTTGTATGAAGTATAGGAGAGGTACAAAGATTTATTACGAAAGTGTCCTCATCATGACCTTCCAGCATGGCTTCAAGTCCAAACATTCTACAATGGTTTGGAAGCTACAAACAGGTCCATAGTTGATGCAGCAGCTGGAGGGGCTTTAATGAGTAAAACTCATGAAGCGGCTTATGAACTTTTGGAGGAATTGGCATCCAACAACTATCAATGGCCTTCGGAGAGAGCAATGCCAAGAAAGGTGACTGGAGTTTTTGAACTTGATTATAATACCACATTGTTGGCACAAATGGAAACTTTATCTAAACAACTAGGTAAGATGAATGTTAATGCTCTTCAAACTAATGCTGTGTGTGATTATTGTGTAGGAAATCACTTAAGTATCGATTGCCAAGTGGGAAATTTGTTTGCCCAACCAAATTCTAAACAAGCTAATTATGTGTCCAATTTCCAACGTCAAAACAATCCTTATTCAAACACGTTCAATCCTAGATAGAGAAATCACTTCAATTTTTCATGAAGCAAAGATCAAGGAGCAACTAGACCACCTCAAAATTTTCCATAGCAAGAAAAGAAGCCGATACTCGAGGAGATGTTCACGCAATACATGTAAAAGACAGATTTGGTGATCCAAAACAATTTAGCTTCGATTCATAACCTTGAAGCTCAAATTGGTCAGCTTTCACACATTCTTACAGAGAGGATAGCAGGAACTTTGCCGAGCAATACTGTTACTAATCCTAATGAACATATCAAAGCAATGGTATTGAGAAGTGGGAGGACAATTGATCAGCCACAAGGAGCAAGTACCGAGCAAGATAAAGCTGGAAATCGTGTGGAGTCCTAGCCAAAGATGGAGGAATTGGAGCAGCAAGTGGCCGACAAGCAAGCTGGAAATTCTAAAGAAAATAAAGAAGCTTCAAAACCCATGAATTCTAGGGAGTTTACATCTAAAACTAATTCTCCTTCAATTTATGATCCACTGATTCTTTTTCCTCAAAGACTTAAAAAATAATAAGTTAGATAATCAATTCTCTAAATTTCTTATTATTTTTAAGCAATTGCATATTAATATTCCTCTTATTGAAGCTTTAGAGAAAATGCCTAAATATGCTAAGTTTTTTAAGGATATTATATCAAACAAGCGAAAGTTGGAATAGCATGAGACAGTGATGTTAACCAAAGAGAGTAGTGAAATTTTATAAAAGAAGTTGCCTCCTAAATTGAAAGATCCATGGAGTTTTACGATTCTTTGCACTATAGAAAATTCTTATTTTGATAAAGCTTTATGTGATTTAGGAGCAAGTATTAATCTTATGCCTTTTTCGGTTTTCAGGAAGTTAGGTCTTGGAGAAGAAAAGCCTACTACGGTCTCTTTACAATTGGTAAACAGGTCTATTAAGCACCCGCAAGGACTCATTGAAGACGTTTTGGTGAAAGTGGACAACTTTTTTTTCCTACAGATTTTATTGTGCTAGACATAGAGTAGGATGAAGAAATACCTTTGATTTTGGGGCGAGCTTTTCTTGCTACAGAGAGAACTTTAATTAATGTCCAATAAGGGAAACTTATTTTGAGGGTTGATGATGAGCAGGTTACTTTTGATGTATTTAAGGCTATGGATTTTCATTCCGAAGTACACTATTGTTTTCAAATTAGTGACATAAACTTAGTGGTGGCCGAGACCTATAGGGCTGGATTTTCAAAGTTGCCACTTGAGGTGTGTCTTACTCATTCTACAACTCTTGAATCCTAGAATGAAGAGGTTAGGATGTGTGTAAGATATTTGGAAGCTACACCATCCTTCTATAAAGCCAAAATTGGAAGAGTTAGGTCCATCCATGCTGATATCTTCAAGTAAGGAACCACCCAAACCACTTCTGTCAAATTTGAGGTATGCTTTCTTAGGCTAAGACTCCACTTTTTCGGCTATTATTAATGGTTCTTTAAGTGATGTAAAGGAAGAAAAGTTACTAAGAGTCTTAAGGGAGTATAAGATGGCTTTAGAATGGACAATCTTGAATATCAAGGGAATTAGTCCTTCAATTTGTATGCATCATATTTTAATGGATGATAGTTTCAAGCTGATAGTTCAACTGCAACGGAGATTGAATCCATCAATGCAAGAAGTGGTGCATAAAGAATGATTGAAGCTCTTAGATGCTAGAATTATCTATCCAATCTCGGATAGTGCATGGTGAGTCCGGTTCAAGTGGTCCCAAAGATAAGAGGAATAACTGTGGTAAAGAATGACAACAATGAACTTACACCAAGAAGGACAGTCACGGGATGGCGAGTATGCATAGATTATCGAAGACTTAATGATGCAACTCGAAACGATCATTTTCCATTGCCTTTTATCGACCAAATGTTAGAAAGACTTGATGGCCATGCTTACTATTGTTTTCTAGATGGATATTCCGGATACAATCAAATCGTAATTGCTCCCAAAGATCAAGAGAAGACTACTTTCACATGTCCTTACGAAACTTTTGCATATAAGAGGATATCTTTTGGTCTTTGCAATGCTCCATCCACGTTCCAGAGATGCATGATGTCCATTTTCGCCGACATGGTGGAAAAATTTATTGAAGTATTCATGGATGACTTCTCGGTTTTTAGTTATTCTTTTAATAATTTTTTTATCTAACTTGTCTTTGGTTTTGCAGTGATGTGAGGAGACTAATTTAGTTTTAAACTAGGGAAAATGTCACTTTATGGTCGAGAGAGGGATAGTGCTTGGCCATTGAATTTCCTTCAAGGGAATTAAAGTCAATAGATCCAAAATAGATGATATTGACAAACTCCCACCATCGGCTAATGTGAAAGGCGTGAGAAGTTTCTTGGGTCACGTTGGATTTTATAGACGGTTCATTAAGGATTTTTCTCAAATTACTAAACCTCTTTGCAATCTTTTGATTAAAGATACATTGTTTTATTTTTCTTATGAATTCTTGCATGCTTTTGAAAAATTGAAAAAGAAATTAATTTTAACACCTATAATTATTTCACCATACTGGAATTTACCTTTTGAATTGATGTGTGATACTAGTGATTTTGCTATAGGGGCTATTTTAGGGTAGAGAAAAGATAAAAATTTTTATGTTGTTTATTATGCAAGTAGGACTTTAATGGGAGTTCAACTTAATTATGCTACTACTAAAAAAGAATTATTAGTAGTTGTTTTTGCTTTTGACAAATTTCGTTTTTACATGATAGGTTTGAAGGCGGTTGTCTATACCGATCACTTCGCTTTTAAGTACTTGTTTACGAAGAAGGATGCTAAATCAAGATTACTTCGATGGATTTTGCTTCTACAAGAATTTGATTTGGAGATCAAGGACAAAAAGAGGACCGAAAATTTGGTGGTAGATCACTTGTCCCGAATTGAGCCTAAGGGTACGGATGATGAGTAGCAATTGCTAATTAATGAAATATTTTCGGATTAGTATTTGATGGCTATACAGGTTGTTCCATGGTATGCCGACATAGTCAATTACTTGGTGTCGCGAATTCTACCTCCCGTGATGATATATCAACAAAAGAAGTTCTTCTCTGACTTGAAGTATTATATTTAAGAGGAACCTTTTCTATTCTGGCATTTTACAAATAAGATAATTAGGAGATGTGTACCCGAAAAAGAAATAGAGAACATACTCCAACATTGCCACTCACTGGAAGTGGGCGGCCACTTTGGTGGAGCAAAAACATCGGCAAAAATTTTGCACTCTGAGTTTTATTGGCCTTCTATTTTTAAAGATTCTTTTAATTTTGTTAATTTATGTGATCAATGTCAACGGGTTGGGAACATTTCTAGGAAACATGAGATGCCTTTGAATAATATTTTAGTGATTGAATTGTTTGAAGTTTGGGGGATAGATTTCATGGGTCCTTTTCCATATTCATATTCTAACAAATTTATTTTGGTTGCTGTAGATTACGCCTCCAAGTGGGTGGAAGCTGTTGCTTTGCCAACCAATGATGGCAGAATTGTGGTGAATTTTCTTTGAAAAAATATATTTTTTTCGATTTGGCACTCTAAGGGCGACAATTAGTGATGGTGGGAAGCAATTTTGCAACCATCCATCTGAAGCTTTACTTACTAAATATGGAGTTAGTCATCATGTGGCAACACTATATTATCCTAAAACAAGTGGCAAAGTTAAGGTGTCCAATAAGGAGTTGAAGCGCATACTTGAGAAGACCGTTAGTATCTCATTAAGGATTGGGCACAAAGGTTAGATGATGCATTATGGGCTTATAGGAAAGCATTTAAAACACCGATTGGAATGCCACCTTATCGGTTAGTTTATGAAAAAGCATGTCATTTACTCATAGAGCTAGAACATAGAGCCTATTGGGCAATAAAGACACTTAATTTTGATTTAATGGTTGCGGGTGAGAAGAGGATGTTGCAAATTAATGAGGTGGATGAGTTTCACAATGATGCTTATGAGAATGCCCGAATTTACAAGGATAAAACTAAAAGATGGCATAATAAGCATATTTTGAGAAAGGAGTTCGAAGTTGGGCAAAAAGTTTTACTATTCAATTCAAGAGTTCGACTTTTTCTGGGAAAGTTGCGATATAGGTGGTTGGGACCATTTGTTGTGACTCGTGTTTTTCCATATAAAGCAGTTAAAGTTCATCATGAGACAAAAAGGACATTCAAGGTTAATGGACATAGGTTAAAGCCTTATGTAGATGGAGAATTTAGCTCACAAAAGTTTTCCATCAATCTCACCAATACTAAATAATGATTTGGAGAATGTTTAGTAGACTTTAAACAAATGCTTTTTGGGAGGCAACCCAAGTTTTTTTTTTCTCTTTAATTTTTATTTTTGTTTTCATCTTGTAGGTTTGCATAAGTTTGAGGGCTATCCAATGTGTTACACGGTTGCACTTTCAAAGACAACAATCAATTGGAAATCGGGGGAGCATTTCTTACCTTTTCTCATTCTTTTTCTTTTTTTTTCTTCTTCTTTGTCATTGAGGACAATGTATTATTTAAGTTTGGAGGAAGATAGTTTAAGTTTAATTAAACAAATTTCTTTGTTTTTGGTTTGATGAATAAAAAGGCCTATGATAAGAATATGGTTGAAATTGATTATAATTTTTAGGAAGTATTCTTTTTGCTTGAGTCTATTTGTTAATCATTCACTTGATTTTGCTTAATTTGAGATTTTCTATATTCAGCCCATGTTATCTTAATCATTAATTTTTTTGCATACCTAGAGAAATTTTATGTTAATATTGTAAATTTGTATAGTCTCAACAAACTCTACAACTTGTTTGATGATATTCGAAGCGAAATCCTAGAAAAAATATTACTTGGGAAATGATTTAGGCATTCTTTGAATCGATTGAGCCTTTCAAGCTTACCTATTTATTATCTTTATGCCTAGTCACTCCTTGAGCTTTGTTGAATTATACTTTGGCCTTATATTTTTTGTTTTTATAAAACATCATATTCCCTACCCTATTTGAGCTTAAACACTGATTTCCTTACCTTTTAAGATAACTAAGTTTGCATAAAGTCATAAGAGCATGGAAGGAGTGACAGGTAGAAGGTTTACAAGTAAATTTTATCACAGCCCATGTTATCAAAGTCATAAGTTTGGGGCGTGAAAAGTCAACAAGGTGTTGGGAAGTGTTAAAAAAAATATTAATAATAAACATAATAAACATAAGAGAGATCTTTGAAAGAACAATAAAGATAGGTGTTTTGAGAGATTCACAGGATTGAGAAAAAGTGTACGTGTTAAAAGTGAGTATGCTCTATTTGTTTAGTTTGTGTTCAAAATTAAGTTCTCTTACTTTGTTTGAATCCTATCTTTTCTTTGTAGCCCTCATTAGCCTTACATTACAAGCCTAATAAAGACCTATTGATCCTTGGTAATATTTTTGTTCTACATTAGTGGAGACTGATTTGAAAAGCAAGCTTACGGAGTTTGAATTATCAATTTTATAACTAGAGATCCATTACATATTTACTTTAAAATCAATAGCGAAGCTAATAATGAAGTGAGAATGATAGGCATGCATGAATGAGAGGATCGATAATGAGGTGGAATTCAGTTTTGAATTAATTTTTGGACTTGTGTGATATTGAATGATTCTTTCGGATTATAAACTTTAGGCAATCTTTGAGGCAACAAATTTTATGAATTAAACTAATTCTTGTTTTTGGCTGTTTTTCTCTTTTTCTTTGCTTTAGGGCTAGTAAATTTTAAGTTTAGGGAATTTAATAAGTGTAATTTTTACATGATTTTTATTACTTGTTTACTTATTAAAATTGTTAGTTTTCCTTTATTTCTTTTGATTTTATTTTACTTTGATTTATTTTATTTTATTTGCTTATGTTTGAAGGAATGAGAAGGTTTATGGAAAAAGATGACTGATATGCCTAGAAGATTAAAAATGTCTAACGACTGTACGAATCAGGATGTGCACCCACTATGTTCAGGACTAGGACGAGCTTAGGAACCAACTTTGAGAATGCGTACAAGCCTAAGATGTTGCACTCAAAACCTTCACATTGATCCAACATCTAGCCAGCACCATGCCAGATTCCGTTCGCGCATAGCATCAATTACTTGTGCCGCACTTTTTTCCTATTCTGTGTTGTATTTCTTTTTTAATTATTTTCCTACTTCATGTTTTCCTAGTAGTAGAAGTATTTCCCATTTCAGTGTCTTTCCTTTTCCTAGGCCGCATTTTTCCTACTTTGTGTTATATTTCCTTTTAGTTACTTTCCTATTTCATGTTTTCCTGGTAGTAGAAGTTCTTTTTTCTAGAAGGAATAATATTATTTTACTTTCCTTTTCTTTTCTAGGAGTTTGCCTGAAGAGACTTCATATTTTTCCTAGACATTAATAGTAAAGAGAGAAGAGAAGGAGGGCGGCTGCCAAGTCTTAATGAAGAGAGATGTTCAACAACCTTGAATGCTTCATCAACTTATTTCAAGCAAAAGAATTTTATTCTCTTCTTCTTAGTTTTCTTTTGATGTATTACAATAAGAACATGGTTGATTTCAGATTTTTTATGAACTAATTTTATTTTTCTAAGGCTTTGATATAGTCTAGCTTTGAACACGCAATTTAAATTACAAGTTATTTTATTTCAAAGTTTTTTTTTATTTTTTATGTTGGAGTGCTTATCCTTGATCTTATTATTTACAATTTTTTGGGAAATTATTCTTTGATTTATTGAATCATAATGAAACCGAAAGGTAATTTGTGATTATAAGCTTTTAAGATTAAACACCATGAATTTTTAAATAATTTAATTTACATAGAGATATGATGAATTATTAGGTGAAAATATTTGTAATGTTATTCGAGAGAAAATGTTGAATAATTAAGAGATTTATTTTTCTTCAACTTAAAAAATTGGAATTTTGTAACAAACAATAATAAATTGTGTTGGATTAGTTAAGCGAAATCAAAAGCTCTAGATTTATTTTCATTATATCTCTACAATTTTAAGTTTTATTCATTTTTCTTTTAATTTATCTTTGTTAAGCATTTTAGTTTAATCTAGGTGGTAAAATCTTTAAAATTTCGATTTTATTTCCAAATAGTAAATAATTTGGCAAATTTCAATACTCAATAGCATAATTAATCCTTGTGGGTTCGAAATTTTTTTTAAAAAACTTTACCACTTGTTGCGATTTTGTTCACTTGTAAATATTTTCACATCACATATCAACTCTAGGAAGACATTCTGGTAATGGTCCTGCAATATTAATATAGCATGAGTCAAAATGAAACTAATTTCTAACTAAAGCAACAATAAACAAGAGTAATGCCATAAAATTCATCCCAAAAATGACATTCATGAATTAAAACCAAAAAATTTGCTTACTTTGGTTTTGAAACCTGACATGATGAATAAACAAGAGTAATACCATAAAATTCATCCCAAAAATGACATTCATGAATTAAGACCAAAAAATTTGCTTACTTTGTTTTTGAAACCTGACATGATGAATAAGGAGACCACTTGCTTTTAAAAACTGAAACGATGAAGATGAAGAGGGAGACCACCTAATTCTGTTCAACTGTGGAATGAAATTTTCTTCATCGTTGGTGAGAAGATAGCTATTGGATAAGAAGTGAAAAGAAGAGAGACATTGAGAAGAGAGAGACGTTGGGAAGATAGATCTAAAGCCTGAAGTTTAGGGAAGAATAAGGCAAGGTCAAATGAGAGCATTTGGGAGCTTTCAAAAAAATTTATAACATGACCTTACATTTAAACAAAATTTTCATTGTTGACTAAAGGGTTCAATAAATGACGGAAATACGTTTCTGTAAATTTAGTAACAAACCTTACGTAGCAATTATTCCCAAAACCACAAGTATGTTTATGAAATTACCAAAACAATATCAAATCCAATAACAAACACTAATTTTTGGAAAAGAAAGAACAGGGTCTTCATTATTCACATTGTCAGAAACTAACTAGTCAGTAATTCTTAGATGGCTTTTACAAAATCTTTTTTTTTATTATTCAAAATCAAGCTAAAACTGAGAAAACGAGAGTTCTAAAAATGAAGAAGACTGAATCCAAGAAATCAAAATTCATTTCCTTTCCAACTGAACAACACGTTCTCTACTGCAATGAGGTGCAACAAGAACATAAAAGGCCCCTTAAGGCGTCCCTACAAATGGGGCACCCATCTCCCCATTGGTTGCCTTCCATGGTTCGCAGAACCAAAAAATGAGAGAAAAATAACCAAAATTCATCAAAGGTTAGGGAAAGGAACCGAGAGAATAGCTCTCTTCTATTCCTTCAACATCACATTCTTTCAAAGTACTCGATGTGAGGAAAACACCATAAGCATAGATACTAAAACAACTCAAGAGGAGAAAACGAACTCAATCATAGCAAAGACCATAGTAAGTCATTCGAAAAAAAAAATACTGAGGTGAGCAAAATTCGAACCCTACATGTAGGTGCCGAGGCTCTATTTTTAATATTTTTATTATTGTTTTAGAAAGAAAAAAAAAAGAGTATCAAAATCGTAAGCCAATAATGGAATCGAAATGTAGAAGAACAAAATCAAGAAAAAATTGAGATGCAAATAACAAGTTATACTTGTGAATCGATCTTCGAAAACAAGAACCCTAGAACCTCCCAACAATAAAATTTCCAAATCCTCATTTTCTCTCAAATATTACACAGAAATATTATAAAAAAAAATTACAATCCTAGAACAAGGAAAACGGCTCTAGCTTTTTCAGAATTTCTCTCTTTTTTGCTCGGGTCCAAAACCTGTCCAATGGACAAAGAATGTAAGAGTATATATAGGTAGAATCGAAATCACAAAAAAAAAAAACCCTAAAAATAATTCAACAACAGAGGATGAACGAGGGTTCCCCAGAATTTGCCATATATGGAAGCGCTAAGAGAAGATCGTCAGTCAGCGAGCAATTTCATTGAATCCAAGTATGCATGCAACCATTTGTTTGTGGCGCGAGAAATTAGGGATGGGCTTTTAGGATTTGTGAGATGAATATTAAAGTATGTTTGCGGGGAAGATTAAGGATTAGCAAAGGAGAAGCCATAGCAGATTAGTAGAGGGATTATGGTTTGATTTGCAGTGGCGCAGAGATGTAAGAAGGATTAGGGTTAGGTCCCAGAGAATAGGGTAAGGGAGAGAGAGAGGAAGAAAATAGGGGAGTAGGGCTTTAAATGGGGTATTTATAGTGATGTGGAAAAGGCCGCAGTCAGGGTATTCAAGTCCGAGTGTCGGGTTGGTTTTCACCCGCAGATCCAAGGCTAAATTAAGTGGGTATTTGGATCGGATTGGGTTAGAATTTGGGCTTGGATGAGGCTGGTTTGGGCTTGGATTTGAGCCTAAGATTAATTTTAAGGGCCATGACTAAATTCTTGGATTCTTGGGCTTCTAAATTTAAGTTACTGGACCATTTCTTCAAGCTTGCCGATTCAAACCCATTACTTTTTATTTTGTTTTCGTTTCCTCTTTTTTATTTTTCTAAATTAAACTAAGATCATAATTCAATTGGACACCTAATATTAAGACTCCATTATTTATTAAGAACTTAAATTTAAGAGCATAAAATCCTTAATTTTAAGGAATTAATAAATGCCAAAGGCAACAATTCCTACATAAAAATAAAATAAATAAAAGGTAGGTCAAAATTAGTTGTGTACAACTACCCTTCTTTGCCTACGTTTTTGTAGGAAAAGTAAGGCAACGACTAAGAGACCGCCAAATTTTGACCAGTGTGGTAATTGATGGATGATAAAATACTCCCCTGTCATGACAACATTGAATCCTTTCCATAAATCATGAGATAGGGAAGAGAAATATTTCTTTGGGTGGAGAAGAAAAATATTCTTCCGCTTGTCAATCGAAGAGTGGTATGATGACTCCTTTCAGCCCGATCTGTGGTTTCACTTTGGGACTTCGTGAAAAAAGAATGAAGTGCTTCCTTAATGGAGGACAATATTAAATCCTTTTTGCAAAAGTTTTTGATCAGCTTCAAGGTCCAATGGAGCTAAGAAGTACTTCTTACTGATGGAAAGGCAATAATTGAATCCTTCCAGCGAGATTTTGGGTCGGGTCTACCTTGGGACAGGGGGATTAGAAGTATTTCTAGCTAGGTAACAAGGAAAATAACTCTAGGGTTATTGCACTAGAGAAGTAGATACATGAGAAAAGATTGCCAAACCTTAGGCTCGCCAATCTGGACAAAACTAAAATAGGAAGGCGTCACACGAACTATAGAACCTATGGCATAGAAGTAAATTGAAATGCGACACACAAACTGTACAACCTTAAGGTTAAAAGTAAATAGAAAAGTGGCACACAAACCACACAACCTTGGGCATAAAGTAAATAGGAAGGTGACACACGAACCGTACAACCTTGAGCCAAAAAGTAAATAGGAAGGCAACGTATGAGCTGTGCAACCTTGAGCATAAAAGAAAATAAGAATGCGACACACGAACTGCACAACCTTGTGTATAAAAATAAATAGGAAGACGACTCTTGAACCGCGCAACCTTGGGCATAAAAGTAAATCGGAAGGCAACACACTAACTATGCAACCTAAAATATTATCATTGCTTGAGTTGAGTAATAATCTAGCAAAATGAAATTGGAAGGCGATACATGAACCTCAGAGCATAAACGATATCAACTCTTGGATTTAATAATCATCCAGCAAAATGACATGTTAAGACGACGCATGAACGACACACAGACCTCACAAACTAAAAGATTATCAACTCTTGGGTTGAATAATCATCCAAAAAATGATATAAAAAGGTGACACACGAACCATACAACCTAAAGATTATTAGGTTGAATAATCATCTGAAAAATGAAATAGTTATGGGATACACGAACTGCGAAACCTAAAGGATTATCACCTCTTTAGTAGAAGAATCATCTAGAAAAATGAAATAGGAAGGCGACACATGAGCTGAACAACCTAAAAGATTTTAAAAAATACATGTGTAATGCTAGTATTCTATGATCATACCAGCAATGGAAGGTTTTCCCAAAATCTGATGCTCCTCGGAGTTGGATTTCTTTAAGGTGATATTCATTTGGTTCTACTCTTAAAAGAATAAACAAATGACGTAGATCCATGTTGATTTTCCTATGGATGACCTTTTAGTTGGAAATGGTCAAGAGTTTCTTGCATCCAACTTCTTCTTTGGTGATTCTAGCACAATTTTCAAATCAGCACTTTGTTTATTGAAGGTTGCAACATTCTCTGGATATGATTAAGATGACAAGGTCATCCCGGGATGGCTTTCTTTTGTTTTGTGAGTCCTGGTGTGAATTTTCTTTTTGTTGTAACACTTAAGCCTATACTTGGTTGGAAACTAGCTTCTTGACCTGACCTTGTAAAACTAGCAAGCATATTACTATGGATGGGAGTAATCCTCGTTATCATAACATGGTGTTCCTACAAGTCTTGATTACTGATCAGACATTTTGGAATGATTTTGGGTTTTTATCATTTTGGATGAAGTCTGACATGGTAAGTTGTTACGGAGAATGAGCTTTGTTATTCATTCTCCTTGTACATGACAATTAATTCTCCAGCCTATAATAACTCCATTCAGAGAACTTGTTCCGAAGTTTTCTTTTGGAAATTCCCTTTTTTAAATCCTCCTCTTATGCAGATTCCAAGATTAACAACTCCAAGAATCAAAATCACTTCATTCATAAATTCTGGAAAATACAATGATTCTCAAGCATAATATTTTTTGAAAATGTCGACATTAAAAGGTAGAGGGAGTTCTACCCAATCCATGTCTGCTAAGACCAAAGCTCCTTCCGAGAAAGCTTTGAGAACAACATATGGTCCTTCATATATGGGAGCGAATTTTTCCTGATAATCTTCTTAGTTGGGTAAAACTTTCTTCAAAACGAGGTCTTCTTCCTTGATACCTCTTGGCCAAACTTTCATATTGTAAGTTCGAACCATCCTCCCTTGGTATACCTATCCATGGCATAAATCTACCAATATTTTCTCCTTGATAAGATTCAATTACTCATACTGGGATTGGACCCATTCAGCTTCTTCCAATTAGGTTTCCATTAAAACTCCAGAGATGGGATTTCTACTTCAGTAGGAACCACTACCTCCATTCCACGGACTAATGAGTACATGGTCACTTTAGTGCACATCCTTACCGAAGTACAATAAGTATGGAAAGGAAAGGGAAACATCTTTTGCCAATCCTTATAAATGACTACCATTGTTTTCCACAATCCATTTGACGTTCTTGTTAGTAGCCTCCACTGCTCCGTTCATTTTTGGATGGTATTATGCTAATTTATGACGTTTGATCTTGAGTTTGGTACATGATTTACAAATGGGTATATTATTGAGATTTAAGGCATTATTTGTGATGATCCTTTTAGGGAGACCATAACAACAGATGATTTCCTTCTTCAAGAAACGAATCATTATGCCTTTGATAACATTGGAATAAAACATTGCTTCTACCCACTTGGTGAAGTAATCAATAGCCACCATGATGAATATATATTCATTAGATGCCTTTGAAGTTATGGGTCCAATGAAGTCCATAGAAAAAGACAATAGAGATACCATGTTGTGCAATGGTACTGGGGTGCATTGGTCTTGTTACCATATATTTGAAACTTATAGCATTTCTAGACATAATTAATGCAATCAGCTTCTAATTTTAACTAAAATTGGTTTGATCTTCGGATCTGCTATTCTAACATCAAACCATTGGCATAGGTTCTGTATACCCCTTCATACACCTCCCTTGTGATATCCTAAGCCTCATTGGAGTCCACATACTACAAAAGCATGAAATCATGGCTTCTCTTATATAAAACTTCCCCAATGATGAAGAAATTCATTGACAATCTCTGAATGTTCTTTTTATCAACCTATGAAATATCTAGAGGATATTCTCAAGTTTCGATAAACCTCTTGATATTGGAAGACCAAGGAACTTCATGTTCTTCTTCTATTATAGCACAATATGAGGGATTTCTTTGGGTTTCGATTTTGAAAGGTTGCACAGGTGGTCCTCAGATATCTATATCATTGAAGCAAGAGTTTCAAATGCATCAATGAACTGATTCCTTAACCTAGACATGTACTTAAAGTAGATGAAACCAAATTTTTGAATCAATTCTTCTAAGCATTGGTGGTAGGTAACAAATTTGGGGTCTTTAGTTTCTTATTCCCTTACTATTCTAAAGATAATAAGAGAGGAGTCACCAAATACTTCTAAATCTCTGACCTTCAACTCTAGGGAAATGTTGTGAGTTTTAAATTACTCGCAAGCGCACGAATCGTTTGCAATATAGTGTTGTGCAAGTGCGAGGTCGAATCCACAGGGAATTGCGTTGTGAAAATGTAATTTTATCTAAACTAAACTTATCTTAACCTAGTTCCGAGTTTTGAATTATATGTTGCAAAACAAATAAAAACTAAACTAAATTGATTTAAAACTAATAATAAAGACACTAAGGTTTCTAAATCCACCCCACCAAAGTTAAGCATATATCTTCATGTTCTAAAAATAGCCTATCAAAACATTCCACGAATCCAACTTAAAACAAAAACAACAAATATCTCAATTAAACAAAAAGCATCCAATGTATTCGCTTTTAACGAATCATAAAGGAAATCCAATTTAATCAAAAACAATTTGATGTATCCATCAGATGAAACATACGTGTTGACCCTGAATGATTTTGATAGTGACAAAAATCTTAATTAAGCTCTAATGAATATTACTTAAGTAATACAGATTGTTAATATTGCTTATACATCAAAGGAGATCAAGATTGTAGAAATTGGTGAATCAAAGTTAGTGATCTCAAAAGTCAATAAGCTCTCCAAAAAATCAAATTCAAGGAGAATAATTTAAATGCAACTTCAAAGTCAATATGGATAAATTAGAGGTTTGAATCCTAAGATACATTTTGTAAGTATTTCAATTTTTAATAGCTAATTATATTTGCATTACATTTTATTATATAATCTTAATTAATTGAAGATATAAAATCTCCAAGTGATTCTATTAAATGCAAATAAATTAATTGGGCTCAATACTTAACATTCTTTAATTGAATTTAAGAAGAATTCATGTTGACATAGAAAATTACTTGAGCATTTGTAATATATCATTCTTCATATATCTTGCACACATATTATGCTTAAATTTGTAATATGTTTTGTCATCACCAAAAATGCCTTAATCAAGAAATTGATTAGATTAATTTTGATGATAACAAAACACTTTTGAAGTGTTTAACTCGTGTGTTTAATGTGCAAGAAAGTTTGATTCAATTAGGAGATTTTTTGGAACTCAAAAATCCAAAAAGAATAAAGAGATATGAAGAAAATTGATGCTGAAAACACTGTTCATCATGAAAACACTGTTCATCATGAAAACACTGTAGCAGCGCTCAAACAGTGACCCAGTCGACCAGGTGAATAGTACAGTCAACTGGTAAAACGGGCAGAAGGTTCCCAGTCGACTGGTAACACTGTAGCAGCAAAAATGTGATTTTTAAAGAGGATCCAGTCAACTGGTATCACGACCCAGTCGACTGGTAGTTCAAAAATATGACCGTTGAGACTCAAAATCTGAGATTTTAAAGGCACAATCAATTCAAATTAAAGTCTAACGACCATATTAATTGATGACTATGTAAACCCACTCAATTCACCATTCAACAAGATGGAGAAGACATTCAAAAAGAGAAGAACACACACAATCAAGTCATTCATTCTTTGAAACTCAAAAAAGTTTTGAAATACTCATGTTGAGCCATTCTTCAAGCTTTACTTTGAAAGAGAGACATTATTCAGTTGTATAAGCTTTCACTTGCTGTCTCTCTACCATTTACTTTACAACATCTTTTGTAAAGGGATTACTTCCGAGAGGAAGGGGATAGCTTTTGAGGGGAAGGGATTGTAATGTTTGTACAACACCGGTAAAGTTGTACGACTAAGTTACTTAGTGGATTACTTCAAGGAGGTTTTTTGAAGAGAGTGGACGTAGGGTCGGAACGAATCCGATATTGTCGAACCACTATAATCTGAGTTTGCATCCTCTACTCTTTAAACTCTTTATTTATAGCACATTACTTGTTTTAATTATTTGTTGCTCTTATGTTTTTATAAACTTGTATTTATTCCGCAAAAGTTTTAAAAGCCCAATTCACCCTCCTCTTGGGTTGAAACCTCAGTCTACAATTGGTATCAGAGCAAGGTACTCTTATTTTAGGCTTAACATCCAAGAGTTGATCCTATGGCAACTATATTTTTAGAAGGAAGAGATCCTTCTAGTCCTCCTCTTCTCCATGGAACAAATTTCACCCATTGGAATGCTCAAATGAAGATTTTTATTCAAGCTTATGATTATTATGCTTGGTATTTCATTCTTGAAAATGAAAATGATTTTGATATAAATGATTGTAAATTCATTTAACTAAATGCTAAAGTTATGAACATATTTTATAGTTCTCTTGATCAAAACGAAGTTGATCAAATTTCCTCATGTAAGACTGCAAAAGAAATTTGGGATTTATTGGAGGTCATACATGGAGGAAATGAGCAAGAAAAGATTTTCAAATTGAAAAACTTTGTTCATAACTTAGAGCATTTTAAAATGAATCAATTTTTGATTCACAAACTCGTTTTACCATACTTGTTAAAACTTTATCTTTCATGGGTAAAATTTTTTCTAACCTTGAACTTGTGAGAATATTTGTTAGGTCTTTGTCAAATCAATGGAAAATTATTTTGACAAAGCATTCTACAAGTGAAAGTTTAGAAGAGCCTGTGGAATCCCTCAAGAAGCATGAAAGCTACTTGGATTACAAAATTGATGGTTCCACCACATCCTTACCTTTTATGGAAATTGAAGATCTTAATCGTGATGGTGATGAAGAAGAAGAAGGCTTCTTGAATAAGGAGATCGAATGCGAGGAAATTGCCAACCTATGTCTTATGGCAATCGACGGTGAAAGTGAGGTAACATCTTCTCCCTTTTCTAAGAATAATATTGTAAGTAGTAGTGAAGAGTTACAAGAAGTAATAAATGAAATGCATGATGAATTGAAGAAATTCAATTCTAGAAACTTAATTCTTAAGAAAGAGGTATCATCTCTTTCTAAAGAGATGATAAGTCTTAGAGAGGAAAAAGATAAATTATCTTCGTTGCTGTATGATTCTTCTCAAGATTTCCTCAAAGATGAAAACGAGAATTTTAAAAATAAAATATTAGAATTAAATGGCACTATATCTAGGCTTATGCTTGTGAAAGAAAAGCTTGATGAAGTTCTTTCTTGCCAAAGATTAAGTTGAGGAAAATAAGGATTAGGTTATTCTCCATTAAACAAGCAAAAATCAAAAGAGAGCTTATTCATGAAAGCCTCATGTGTGAATAAAGCCTCTACTTCAAAAACCCCTAGCAAGGTTAAAAGCACTCCCTCAATAAATGCTAGGAATTCTAGAAATTCAAATGTTCGTACAAAAATGAAGCATCCTAGAAATACACATGCTTATATGTATGCACACTCTAGAAATGCTTATACACATCCCAGAAATAACCACAATGTACATTCTAGGAACAATATGTATAATCAAAACTTGCACACTGCACATGCGTATCCTAGGAATTACCATCATAGTTATCCTAGAAATAATATGCATACTCATAATAATGCAAGCATGTATCCTAGAAATCATCATCATACATTTTCTAGAAATGGCATGCATATTCATATTCCTCACAATAGAAACATGTATCCTAGGAACTCCTATCCTAAGAATTATAGACATGCACAACTAAGAAATCCTAGAAATTTCAATAACCATTATCCTAGGATTGTGCATCATCAACATGTTTATAGAACACCATATATTGTTAAGAAAGTATGGGTCCCAAAAGGAACCGTATTTTCAAGGACTAACCCCAAAGGACCCAAGAAATTTTGGGTACCCAAAAGTGCAATCGTGTATCTTTGTGTGATGTAGATATGTCTCCACACCAAAGAAAAAGGTAACTGTTGGTACCTTGATAGTGGATGCTCGAAGCACATAACCGGTGATAAAAGTGTATTCAAGGAGCTAACTCTAAGAGATGGTGGATATCTCACAATTGGAGACAACACCAAAGTTAAGATCATTGGGCATGGAAAAGTCGGTAATGATTTCTCAACCTTAGATAATGTATTGCTAGTGCAAGACCTTAAGCCAAATTTACTAAGCATTAGTCAACTATGTGACAAAGGCAACAAAGTCACATTTGAGACCTCTCATTGTCTAGTTATAGACATCAAAAGCAACAAGATCAAATTTGTTGGCCATTGACATGAAAATGTCTATATAGTTGATTTGAAATCCTTGCATTCTGAAAATGAAAAATGTTTTCCTGCATTTAGTGAAAATCTATGGCTATGGCATAGAAGGCTTGGTCATGTGAACATGGACTTCCTAAAATCAATTTTGAAAAAGATAAAGTATGTGATGCTTGTCAAATGGGAAAACAAACAAGAATTTCTTTTAAAGCAAAAAATGTAGTCTCAACTACTAGACCTCTGGAACTTCTGCATATGGACTTATTTGGTCCAATTAGTACCATTAGTCTAGGTGGCCATCAATATGCTCTTGTTATTGTTGATGACTATTCAAGATATACCTTTGTTATTTTTATTGCTTACAAGGATGAAGCTTTCAAAGGATTTGAAATTTTTTGCAAAAAGGTTCAAAATGAAAAAGGAATTTGCATTTCAAGCATAAGAAGTGATCATGGAAAAGAATTTGAAAACCAAAGCTTTTCAAAATTTTGTGATGAAAACGAAATTGATCACAATTTTTCAGCTCCTAGAACTCCTCAACAAAATGGAGTTGTTGAGAGGAAAAATAGAGTTCTAGAAGAATTTTCAAGAACAATGCTTTGTGAAAATAGTTTATCAAAATACTTTTGGGCTGAAGTAGTGAACACTACTTGCTATATCTTAAATATAATTTTAATTAGGCCTATGCTTGATAAAAATCCATATGAACTATGGAAAGGTAGAAAGCCTAATATCTCCTATTTTCATACATTTGGTTGCAAATGCTTCATCCTAAATAACAATAAAACTAACTTGGGTAAATTTGACTCTAAGACAGATGAAGGGATATTTTTAGGATATTCAACATCTAGTAAGGCTTATAGAGTTTTCAATAAAAGAACTCTAGTGGTAGAAGAATCTGTACATGTAACCCTTGATGAGTCTAACCCAATTAGTAGTAGAGAAGTTTCCTTTAATGATGATGCAGATTTTATTCCAAGAACGGAAACTACTACTCCCATTGTTGACCCAAAGGAGAGTCCACCTCAAGCAAATGAAGAGATGGAAACTCACAATTTGGACCAACCATCTACAAGCCAACAAGAGGATAATCTTCCTAAAGATTGGAGGTATGTAAATTATCACCCGATTGATCAAGTGATTGGTAATCCTTCACAAGGGGTAACAACTCGTTCCTCTATTAGAAATATTTGCAATTATATAGCTTATTTGTCTCAAGTAGAACCTAAGACATTTATAGAAGCTAAAAAGGATAATGATTGGATAATTGCAATGCAATAACAAATAAATCAATTTGAGAGAAACAATGTTTGGAAAGTAGTTCCAAGACCTAAGAATCATTCAATAATTGGAACTAAATGGGTATATAGAAATAAGAGGGATGAAAATGGAATAGTAACTAGAAAGAATGCTAGACTAGTTGCTAAGGGATATAATCAAGAAGAAGGAGTAGACTTTGATGAAACCTATGCTCCTTTAGCTAGATTAGGAGCCATTCGAATGTTATTAGCCTTTGCATGCTTTAATAAGTTCAAGCTATTTCAAATGAATGTAAAAAGCGCATTTTTAAATGGCTTTATAGAAGAAGAGGTTTATGTTGAGCAACCTCTTGGATTTGAAAATCCTAGTCTTCCAAATCATGTCTACAAGCTTTCTAAAGCTCTATATGGGTTGAAGCAAGCTCTAAGGGCATGGTATGAAAGACTAAGTAAATTTTTTATTGTCAATGATTTTGTAAGACGTAGAACTCTTCACAAAAACTCACAAAAATGACACTCTTATAGTCCAAATATATGTTGATGATATTATATTTGGTGCTACTAATGAATATATGTGTCAAGAGTTTGCAAAGTGCATGCAAGGTGAATTTGAAATGAGCATGATGGGAGAGCTTACCTACTTCCTTGGACTTCAAATCAAGCAACTAAAATGAAGCATCTTCATCAATCAATCAAAGTACATTAAGGACCTACTAAAGAGGTTCGAGATGGAAAGCTCAAAGCCGCTTGGAACTCCTATGAGCACAACTACAAAACTTGATCATGATGAAGGAGGTAAAATTGTAGATACTAAATATTATAGAAGCATGATAGGTGCTTTGCTTTACTTGACTGCAAGTAGACCTAATATAATGTTCAGTGTATGCATGTGTGCTAGATTTCAGGCTAATCCTAAGGAATCACATGTAGTTGCAGTAAAAAGAATCCTTAGATATCTACAAGGAACCCAAACCATAGGATTATGGTACTCTAGAGATTCATCTTTTGAGCTTGTAGGATATTCAGATGCCCATTTTGCTGGATGTAGGTTAGATAGAAAAAGCACAAATGGAACATGCTAATTCTTAGGTGCAATGTTAACCTCTTGGTTTTCCAAGAAACAAAATTTCGTTGCACTATCAACCGCTGAAGCGGAATATGTAGCAGCTGGAAGTTGTTGTGCCCAAGTGATATGGATGAAACAACAACTAGAATACTATGGCATGAACCTAAAAGGCATCCCAATATTTTGTGATAATATTAGTGCTATCAACCTAACCAAGAACCCTATTCAGCACTTTAGAACAAAGCACATAGAAATCAGACATCATTTTTTAAGAGACCATGCTAAAAAAGGTGATATAAGACTAGAATCCATACCTTCGGAAGATCAAATATCTGACATTCTTACAAAACCCCTAAGTGAAGCTAGTTTTTATAAGATTAGAATGTTGATGGGATTATTAGATTATGATAAACTAATTATCTAAATGCTCCTTCATTTCATCATTTGCATGTTTGACATCTAGTGAAAGAGTATTAATTCTTGTTTAAATATCTGCCTCACTCAAGATGTCATAGATAAACAAATTTCGTGCAAAAAATTCAAGACTAGAAATTTTCATAAGGGTTTAGTCGACTGGTAAATCTATTTCAGTCGACTGGTAAGTCTCTACCAATTCTTCTAGTTGACTGGTGAGTCTTATCCAGTCGACTGGTACATCTAGACTTTGTTTGGAGCCATTTAATACTCAAATATTAATTGTTTTTTTGATAAATTCTCTTTGATTTGGCATTGGACAAATCAAGTGATGAGCTTGAATTTAGATTTGAGAATTACTTTTGAGCTATTTATTTATCAAGCATGAGTTAAATATGAAACTTTCTATTATATATGCTTGAGTTTGAAAATAATGATTATCTTTGCATTAAATTGATAATCAACTACCAATAAGGCTTGTTAAGTTTTATCCAATTTTATTTCTCTTAAAAGTTAAAAATAATTACTTTAGACTTTTTGAAAGGGGGAGAAAATCTGATTTATTGGTAAAAGAGAAAACCTCTTGGTAAATCAAACAATGAGTTCAAACTATTGTCCTTTATTGATTAAGTGTAAGATACTCTAAGCATTGAGGTTACTTTGAAGATTTATAATGCTTGAAAATTGTTTTATATTTCTTGACATCTTGTAAAATGATTATTTTCTCAAAATGTTTCACCAAAATATTTTCAATAGCATATTTTGAGGGGGAGCTCTTCTTTGAAATCCACCCTTTTTTACTATGACAAAAAGGGGGAGAAAAATAAGAATATTAAAGATCTTATTAGACCTTATTCTTAAGAATTTTGTCTCCATCAAAAAGGGGAAGATTGTTGACCTTGAATGATTTTGATAGTGACAAAAATCTTAATTAAGCACTAATGAATATTACTTAAGTAATACAGATTGTTAATAGTGCTTATACATCAAAGGAGATCAAGATTGTAGAAATTGGTGAATCAAAGTTGATGATCTCAAAAATCAATAAGCTCTCCAAAAAATCAAATTCAAGGAGAATAATTTAAATGCAACTTCAAAGTCAATAGGGATAAATTATAGGTTTGAATCATAAGATACACTTTGTAAGCATTTCAATTTTTAAGAGCTAATTATATTTGCATTACATTTTATTATATAGTCTTAATTAATTGAAGATATAAAATCTCCAAGTGATTCTATTAAATGCAAATAAATTAATTGGGCTCAATACTTAACATTCTCTAATTGAATTTAAGAAGAATTCAGGTTGACATAGAAAATTACTTGAGCATTTGTAATATATCATTCTTCATATATCTTGCACACATATTATGCTTAAATTTGTAATTTGTTTTGTCATCACCAAAAATGCCTTAATCAAGAAATTGATTAGATTAATTTTGATGATAACAAAATACTTCACAAAACACTTTTGAAGTTTTTAACTCGTGTGTTTAATGTGCAAGAAAGTTTGATTCAATTAGGAGATTTTTTGGAACTCAAAAATCGAAAAAGAATAACGAGATATGAAGAAAATTGATGCTGAAAACACTGTTCATCCTGAAAACACTGTTCATCCTGAAAACACTGTAGCAGCGCTCAAACAGTGACCCAGTCGATCGGGTGAATAGTACAGTCGACTGGTAAAACGGGCAGAAGGTTCCCAGTCGACTGGTAAGTCATATCAGTCGACTTGTAACACTATAGCAGCAAAAATGTGATTTTTAAAGAGGATCCAGTCGACTGGTATCATGACCCAGTCGACTGGTAGTTCAAAAATATGACCGTTGGGACTCGAAATCTGAGATTTTAATTGCACAATCAATTCAAATTAAAGTCTAACGGCCATATTAATTGATGACTATATAAACCCACTCAATTCACCATTCAACAAGATGGAGAAAACATTCAAAAAGAGAAGAACACACACAATCAAGTCATTCATTCTTTGAAACTCAAAAAAACTCTGAAATACTCATGTTGAGCCATTCTTCAAGTTTTACTTTGAAAGAGAGATATTATTCAGTTGTATAAGCTTTCACTTGCTGTCTCTCTACCATTTACTTTACAGCATCTTTTGTAAAGGGATTACTTTCGAAAGGAAGGGGATTACTTCCGAGAGGAAGGGAATTACTTCTGAGAATAAGGGGATAGCTTCCAAGAGGAAGGGATTGTAAGGTTTGTACAACACCGGTAAAGTTGTATGACTAAGTTACTTAGTGGATTACTTCAAGGAGGTTCCTTGAAGAGAGTGGACGTAGGGTCGGAACAAATCCAATATTGCCGAACCACTATAATCTGAGTTTGCATCCTCTACTCTTTAAACTCTTTATTTACAGCACATTACTTGTTTTAATTGTTTGTTGCTCTTACGTTTTTATAAACTTGTATTTATTCCGCAAAAGTTTTAAAAACCCAATTCACCTCCTCTTGTGTTGAAACCTCAGTCTACAACACGGAATATCCAACAGAACAATTTAAAAGCAATCAATCATAAGATTTTACTCAAATAATTGACAGTACATTTATATTAAAAAAAACATCAGAATTGTATAAACAAGTCTGAAACTATTATGCCAAACAACGGCGAGGCTTCATCTTCAACCTTAGTTGAAGATTTTTGCCACTCATAATCATGAAACTAGAGTTTATAATTAAAGTGCTAAACATTAAACTAAAAAAAAGCACTAAATTAAAACTGACTATACATGGGAGAAATTTCACTCGCTGTTGGGCGACACTTCCCCTCGTGGTAGCAAAGCCTTCGGGATCCACCAGAATGCTAGCAGACGTCTACCGGATTACACCAAATGGCACCAGGAATTGCACACTAAAGATGAAGTGAAGAGGGTCTTATATAGGGAAACATCACAAGTGCAATATGTTTCTAATCCGATGTGGGATACTGCAGATTCCAACTTTTGCTCTTTGACCTTTGTCTACTAAAACAACCATAACTTTCTCTAGAAAAATCATTTTATTGATCCGTAAAATTTCTAAGAAAATAGATATCCGGATCTTTCCAAGCATATATGGCTCATCTCCTGGTTCTTCCTGAATCAATATAGTTTAATCCTCAAAAATGGCTGATTTGTACGAGCAATTCTGACAATTTAGTGAAACTCCTTTCCAAGCTTGTAAACCTGTAAAACAACGAAAAACAACTCAAAGTAACAAATTCCTAAGCTAACAAATGTAAATTAGGTGGCCAAAATATGCAATATTTAGCACTCATCAAATACCCCCAAACTTACATTTTGCTAGTCCCTTGGCAAAACAAAATAAAAAACTAAATGAAAAACAAAGAACATCAAGATAAGTTCATCACTCATGGTATCCAAAAATTTAAGGAGTACTCAAAACCATGATATTCATTCATTAGCAAGCTTAAAAAAATATAACCCATCTTCGCAATGAATAAGAATTTTAAAACTTAATTACTTATAAGAGGCAGGCTAAGACATCACAAGCTTGAATCAGTGTAAAGTGAATTAGCATAAACAGATGAGGTTTCTAAATAACTTCAATATACAATGTCTCCATATCTCAATATTCACAGAATTTCTCATCAGAATAAACAACGATGGCATAGTGTTATTTTATTTATTTTTATTATAAGGCTCTGCTATGTTTAGTTCCCTTAAGCTTTCTAATTGACCCATGTATCGAGTGTTGAATCAATGACTCCCAAACCAGATGGTTTTAAGGCATTAGGTGTAAAGACACCCCTAAGAACTTACTAACTCGAGTCAAAAAGGCTACAAAACTAAACTGGCCTTAATGCTATCAAGTAAAATTTCCACCTTTTGACGTGAACACTCACTACTTACTGAGGCAAGAGGTCCAGTTACTTAGCAGAAAGTTTCGCAATGATCATTATGAATAAAATTCCCACCTTTTGACGTGAACACTCACTGCTTACTGAGGCAAGAGGTTCAGTTACTCAGTGAAAAGTTTATTGATGATGATCATTATAAATATTAGTAGTATTATTTGTTTTTTTTTCTTTTTTTATACTTTTTTATGCCCAAGTGTTAATCCCACAGTCAACCAGTTTCAGTTAAGTCATGGAAACATGCACATTAAAATCACATGTCATACCTCACACAATTATGTGCTAATGTGCTCATGTCAGATTAGATCAAACATGTGAATTCTCAAATGCCTAAAGTAAGTAACAAAGTTTTAAAACTCTATCATCAAATCACGTGTTCACAATTTTAAGCTCACCAATGACATCACATCACAGTATTTGTTTAGATCAACTAAAATTTCAAAATAACATGAGCATGCATTTACCTTCTTTTTTTTAAATAAAGAAAAACAACAACAAATTAGGATAAAGTGTGTGTAATGTGTCTCCCATAACCCCAAACTTAACTTACGCATTGACCACAATGCGTGAATAATATGGAAAGAGCTAACTTGGGATATGGAGAACTATCTGGACTTGGTATGGCTCATAGCATACCCCCAAACTTGAATTGAAGTACGCTTTGTACCTGAAAAATAAAGACTGGAAAACAAAAGAAACACTAGAAATAAGCAGTAACAATAAATATGCAAAATAATAAACAAACGAAAAGGATATGTTGTGGGGTGCCTCCCACGAGCGCTAAGTTTAACGTCTTCAGCCAGACCCAACATTAGTAATCGTGCCCAGCTAAGCGCTCAACCATCTGATAAATAAATGGGAGTGGAAAATGATCATTCCTTGTGACAGCAGTCAACTTACGGTAGTCTATACTCACTCTCCATCCTGACTGCACACTAGTTAGAACCAACTCATCGTCTTTATTCATCACTACTGCTAATCCAGCCCACTTTGGTACGACATGAAATGGGCTCACCCACTCGCCATCAAAGATTGGATAAATGATCCCTACATCCAATAGTTTAATCACTTCAGTCCTCACAACCTCTTGCATAGCAAAGTTGAGCCTTCTTTGTGGCTCCCTCGATGGCTTGGCATTCTCTTCCAAATGTATCTTGTGCATTACCACTGAGGGGCTGATTCCCTTGATATCCTCAATAGTCCAGCCGATAGCTTCATTGTATTCTCTTAAAACGTCCAATAATTTATCCACTTGAGCATCAACCAAATCTGAAGCTATAGTCAGAGGCAAAGAATCTACTGGACCTAGGAACTTATACTTAAAATTTTCCGGTAAAGGCTTAAATTCCTTCTTAAGGGGTTCAGGTGTTGTGGTCTCCTCTGTCTCACTGCTCTTCTGAGGAGCAAACTCCAAAGTAGCATTTGCTTGCTCAAACAACTTATCCAAATCCAAATCTTCTTCAAACTGAGCAAAGCATGCCTCCAGGGAGTCCTCAATGTGGGATTCATCTACAGTCTCCTCCATCTCACTACTCTTCTAAGGAGCAGACTCCAAAATGGCATTTGCTTGCTCAAGTAACTTATCTAAATCCAAATCCTCTCCAAATTGAGCAAAGCATGCCTTCAGAATGTCCTCAAACTCCCTTTCTTTCTTGGGTGCTTGTAATCTCTCAGGGTAAGGCGCTTTAGGTACAAACGACCTAGGGAGATCTTTAATAATAGGTGTGGCTGTAGATGGCTCAGCATCTCTTTTTTCCTTGTTGCCACTTTCTTGCCCTTGTTGCATAGCTGGGTTCTCTTCCATTTGATTGTCCACATGTCTCCCAGACCTCAATGGGATAATCAATTGCACTTGTTCCTGCCCGTGCATAGGAGTTGATGAATTTTCCGCCGCAAAATGTTCCTTCGGGTTAGGCTCAGGTTGACTGGGGAACCTTCCCTTCTCTCTTTCACCCAAGTGACTTGCGATTTGACCCATTTGAGTCTCTAGCTTGGCAATTGCTTGGGTGTTTACTATTGTTGCACACCTCACTTCGCTTATGGATTGGTCGGTCATCTTCTGAAATCATTGAAGGCATCCTCCAATGACTGTGAAACCGACACTGGCACTTGAATGGGAGCTTGGTAAGAGGGCGATGGTGCTGGATAGGCTGAGTGACCATAACTTGAAACTGGTGGAGAAAATTCAGGAGGGTATTGATTGTGAGCGTGATAAGGGGCTCCTCCCTGATTCATCAGTTGGTTCTGCGTCCATGAAAAATCAGGGTGGTTCCGCTACCCTGGATTGTACGTCTCGGAGTAAGATCCATTTGATTGCCACCAATAGTCATTGAAAGCGTTCATTTGTTCCATGGGATACTCGACAAAAGCCGGCGTAGATGGACAATTATGTGCTAAATGCATAGGACTAGCACAGATAGAACAACTATCAACATTGAATGTATTGGTTGAATTGATGGACTGGCCGGTCATCTTCATGAAATCCTTGAGGGCGTCCTCTATAGACTGTGAAACCAGCACTGGATTCATCCACATTATATATATATATATATATATATATTATTTTTTATAGGCCAATGCAAATAGAAACAAATAAAATAAAATAATATATATATATATATATATTTTATTTTTTATAGGCCAATGCAAATAGAAACAAATAAAATAAAATAAAATTGCAAAAAGAAAAAAATCAAACAAAAATTGCTAACTAACTATTAGAAAAATAAAATTAATTTAGACAAAAATTTAATTTTCACAAACCAAACAACTCCCCAGCAACGGCTCCAAAAACTTGTTGTGAGTTTTAAATTACTCGTAAGCGCACGAGTCGTTTGCAATATAGTGTTGTGCAAGTGCGAGGTTGAATCCACAGGGAATTGCGTTGTGAAAATGTAATTTTATCTAAACTAAACTTATCTTAACCTAGTTCTGAGTTTTGAATTATATGTTGCAAAACAAATAAAAACTAAACTAAATTGATTTAAAACTAATAATAAAGACACTAAGGTTTCTGAATCCACCCCACCAAAGTTAAGCATATATCTTAATTTTCTAAAAATAGCCTATCAAAACATTCTATGAATCCAACTTAAAACAAAAAACAACAAATATCCGAATTAAACCAAAAGCATCCAATGTATCAACTTTTAACAAATCACAAAGGAAATCCAATTTAATCAAAAACAATTTGATGTATCCATCAGATGAAACACACGGAATATCCAACAGAACAATTTAAACACAGTAGTAGAATGTTCCCCATTCAGTGATGAAAATGGTCATCTCTTTGTCTTTCGGAGCCAACTTTATCTAATTATATCTAGAAAAATCATCGACGAAGGAGAATATAGCACTCTCAACTTTCCATCGTTCTTTAGTACAAGTACTACATTATCGACCTAGGTTGGATATTGCAAAACTTCTTAAATGCCTGCCTCAAATTGGTTCTTGACTTCATCCTTGATTTTCAAAAGAACACCTAGCTTCATTTTTTGGAGCTTTTGCTTCACTGACGATACTCAAGATTGAGAGGTAATCAGTGAACCACAATATCGGTATCGAGTTCAACCATATCTTGGTATGACTAGATGAAGACGTTACTGCATTCTTATAGAAAAACTACCATCTTAGATCTCTGCTTTGTATTTAGATTGGTTTTGATCTTGGCCTCTTTGGGCTCAGTAATCATTCCCAGGTTAATGAGATTGGTGGCTTTATTATGGAGTTGAATATCCTTTTCACTAAAATCTACTATCCTCATTAATTCTTCTAGGAATTCAATTAGTCCATCCAATTTAGATATATAGATAGCAAAATTAAAGTCATATCTTGGAGAATGAATCACTTTATTTAAGGGTTTTACTGATTTCTTGGGATTTGTTTAAAAATTGAAGTTAAATAGTAAGAATAATGAATACCTGGATTTTCATGTTATTCTTCATCATATGTGTCTAATCAATGAGTTTGATCTAGTGTTTTCTTGAGATACAATTTTAGGGTTGACCTATTGTCAATCAGCACTCTTGCAACTATCAAATCTTTGCATCAAATCGTGATGTACAATGTTTTCACATATTCAATTCCCTCCTCAATCATCTCTTCATCTATAAAGGTGAAATAGTTGTTATCTATGATAACTTCAACCAAATCCTTGAAGTCATCTAAGATAACATCGTTGGGGACATGCACCTCATTAAGTACTTTCAACAGTGCATTCCGATGACTTTCTTATGGTAGTAGCAGAGATAACATGGATATTATGGATGGAATCCTTTTCAATTGCTCCACCACATTATAGTCCTTATGCTTGAAGCAATTTAGAAATTTCTAAGTTTCCTCTTCAGTTACTTTCTTCTTTCTTGGTACCTCAGTGTCTTATGAAGATGCTCCTCCAGAGTGTAGCACCTCTCACTTCTAGTCATTCCTCTAACTCCAACAACGTTTGAGATAAACTCGACAGAAGTTGGGGTAATAACCTTGAAATCATAATCCCAAAGTACTATGCTGTCAGTGATATAAGAGAATGGATTATGAGTCTATATAGTGATCCAGTTAATATGGGCATTTCAATAAAGGCAGACATGGCCATAATTGGAGAGGAAGGCAATGCTGACATTGGGATGGTCAAACCTATAAGTCTACTAGTATAAAAACGCAACAAAAATTTAAAAATTTTCATACTTTTAAACTTAATCCCAACAAAACTCTATGAATCTATTAGAACAAAAAGATTAAACTTTATACAAGGTTAAAGATTTTTACATTTGATTAATCAAGATTTCGG
This sequence comes from Bretschneidera sinensis, assembly GCA_023935145.1. Lineage (NCBI taxonomy): Eukaryota > Viridiplantae > Streptophyta > Magnoliopsida > Brassicales > Akaniaceae > Bretschneidera > Bretschneidera sinensis. The sequence goes on along the minus strand of CM043703.1, from coordinate 75,190,278 downwards.
CTGGAACTTTAGAGACGAGTTCACCACTAATTCAAGTAACAGCCTCTAAGTGTATCCACATTAACAACTAAGAACAAGGATCTTCTTCTTTGGGATGTTGAACACCATGCATGGAGAAGCTAGGGCGGGGAAAAACTCTTAGTGCTAGCTTTAAGAAATTCGACTATGTAGAGAGAAAGATTGATTAAGATCTAATCTTAAAACTCAATAATTCACCTAGGGTTTCTATCAAATAAAAGCCCTTTATATAAAGCCTTTTCTCCAAAAAGCTTTAGGATTTCTAGAATTTTTATTAAATTAATAGTTTAATTTAATTCTTAGAAATCTCTTTATTAACCATCTAGTTTTCCTTATTCTTGTAATTGTCGTAATGTGTGTGACCCCTTAGGTTAAGTTCTGCACTAGTAGTAGGTCGTAACTTTTATTTAACAATTGACCCTATCCAATTAATTAAAAATCCTTTTAATTTTAATTTTAATTAAAACTCTTTTTAATTTTTCTTTAATTAAGAATTAATTAAAATTAATTCTCAAAAGTCTCTACAATTAATGATTGACACCTAGCAATATATCATGACTACCTTCATAGTATGAATTTAATGTGAACCTTTACGTTGTTAGTTACTGTGCAATTCAATCTTTCCATTATACAATGCCTCGGATTAAACTTAAGGTATGACATTACTGTCAAACCTTAATTATTTAATCACATGTATCTCGATCTCAAGATCATAAATTAAATGGTGAAATTAGAAACTCTATTCTAATATCCAATCCACCTTTTCCAAGGAATTTCCAAGTTATGACTTAATCAAATCACATAGGGCATTCTCTCATCTTTTATTAGAAGTGATGGATCATCTATTGTGAACTAACATACCTCCATAGGTAAATGGTCACACCCAATTACTACCTTTATGTGTTTCACGATTAGAACCGTATTTCAGTAGCATCAAAGCATGATGACCTATACATAAGGTAACCATGATGCTTCAAGTCTAAGGATCACTAGCATAACTGCAAGATATGAAATCCTATTGATAGCCAGTAAAATGTTCATTAGAAATTTTTGAATTCAAGTCAATTTAGTATAAATATTCTCAAATAAGCACCTACATAACTTGTTTTAGTGTCTCATACATTTGTGACCATGAGATCAATTACCCTCAACTCCTTGAGAAAACATAGTATGTACTAATCTATTTGAATTCACTGATACCTTTCTTAGTGATCCTACGATTAGAAACATTTGAGAATAAAAATGAAGGAAATACATTTCATTACCATGATCCCATCATGGTGTTTATTTTTGTTGCTTCTATTCTATAGATTTTATCATGTAAACACTTGCAATGTGATTTGTATTGAACACGATAGATATTATGATGCCATAGATAAGTGTTTATTATCAATAAATGAATAAGATTAATTACAAGTAATATTCCTTAGACATTGAATGGTATTGGCTTTTAGGGCACACTACTATCAATCTCTTACTTGCACTAAAGTTAATCACCCACGTATCTCATGCCCATCTTCTCAAAATGGTGATCAAACTATTACTGAGAAATTTCCTTACTCAGTGAATCTATTATGTTATCAGTCGATGAAACTCTTTCTATTTTTACATGCCCATCAAATGGAATCGTTGCAACATGCGTTTAGGCTTCTGATAAGACCTTGGTTCCTTCGCTTGTGCAATAGCACTATTGTTATCACAATATAGAGTTATTAGATTGACAATGTCTAGAACCACTTCAAGTTCACTTCTTCATCCAAATAACTTCTTTCACAGCTTCTAATGCAACAATGTATTCAGCCTCTATGGTTAAAATTGTAGTGGTCTCTTACTTGGAACTTTTCCAGCTTATTGCTCCACAATTTAAGGTGAACATATATCTAGATATTGATTTATTATCATCTTTGTTAGACTAAAAGCTAGAGTCTATGATGCCCTCAAGTTTGAAGTCTACTCCTCCATTTGTGAGAAACAAATCCTTAGTTCTTCCTAGGAACTTAAGAATGTTTTTCACAGTTATCTAATGACCCTCCTCTTGATTGGACTGATATATGCTCATAACACTAAGAGCATATGCAACATCATGCCTAGTACATAACATTGCATACATGAAAGAGCCAATTGCTGAAGCATATGGTATCCTACACATGTCTTATCTATATTCAAGAGTCTTTAGGGACATATCCTTAGAGAGATAATTCCATAACTCATTGGTAAGAGTCCCATTTTAAAATTTCCCATGTTAAACCTTTTTAGCACTTTGTCTATCTACGTGGATTGGGACAAGCCTAGCATCCTTCTAGATCTATCTCTGTAAATCTTGATCCCCAAAATATAGGATGTTTCACCCAAATCCTTCATGGAGAAGTTCTTTGATAGTCAAACCTTGACTGACTCTAAAATACCTACACTATTCCCAATGAGTAGTATATCATCAACCTACAACACTAAAAATGTCACAATGCTCCCACTGACATTCTTATACACACATGTTTCATCTTCATTTTTAATGAAATCAAACGATTTAAAGCTTGCAACTTCCAAAGGCTTGCTCTAATCTATAAATTGATTTTTAAAGCTTGCATTTCTTGTGGTCACTACCACTAGATGTAAAACCATCAGGTTGTGTCATGTACACATCCTGCTCTATGATTCCATTAAGGAAAGAAGTCTTTACATCCATCTGTCATATCTCATAGTCATGTTATGCAGCTATAGGAAGTAAAATCCTAATGGATTTAAGCATGGTCATTGGAGAGAAGGTTTCATCAAAGTCAATTCCTTTTCTTTTCTTGAAACCCTTCACTACTAGCCTAGCTTTATAGGTCTCTACCTTTATATTTACTCAGTTCTTTCTCTTAATGATCCATTTATAATCTATAGGTAGTTAGGTACTATACCTTCAGGTGCATTGACCAAAGTCCACACTTTGTTGGAGTACTTGGAATCCATCTCGAATTTTATGGCTTCTAGCCATTTCTCTAAATTTATGTTTGACATTGCTTCTTTGTAGTTAGCAGGTTCCTTGTCATCTATAAGGTGTACCTCTAGGTAACCATTTATGAGAAATTCATATCTCTCTATAGCCTTGGGTATTATGCTAAATCTAAGAATTGATTGTGTAATTATAAATTTTTTAAATATATAACTTTTTTTTTTTACATATTAAGAACAACCCTAATTCTTAATGTGTTTAAGATTAGGTTTCCCCCTTCTCATATCTCATATAACGCTTATGTACTGCTTTTGAGGGAACTTCATTCAATAAATATGTGGCGGTTAGGAAGATATATCCTTAAAAGGATATAAGAAGATTAGTGTAACTCATCATGGATCGTGCCATATCTAATAGAGTATGACTGCTTTATTCAAATGCGGTGTTTCAAGAGTCAACTGAGAGAGATTCTCATTCTCCTTGAGATAATAGAGAAAATTATCAGTCAAGTATTTTCCTCCTTAATCAGATTGAAGAGCTTTAACACATTTCCCAATTTTCTTTTCAACTTCATTATTGAATTCTTTGAACTTTTCAAATGATTTAGGCTTGTACTTCATTAAGTATATGTGCCCATACCTAGATTGATTATCGGTAAAGGTAATGAAGTATGAATAACCTCCTCTAGAATTGACTATTCCACACACATCAGTATGCATTAACTCTAATACATCTATGGCTCTTTCTCCATGTCCGCTAAATGGAGATCTAGTCATCTTCCCTATGAGACAGGCTTCACAAGTTGGATAAGGATTCAAAATCCAATAGATTCAAGTACACATCTTTTGCTAACTTGTTTACCCTATCTTAATTAATATGACCTAGTCTTAAGTGTCACATGTAGGAATGATTTAGATTGTTATATCTTTTCCTTTTATTTTGTAAGACATTGAACATATTACCATCTACTTCAAAAATATAAAGACCATTATTTAATTTACCAATACCATAATATTTATTATCAAAATAAATAGAACAACAATTGTCCTTAAGAGAAAATTCATAACCTTCTTTATCTAATTTAGAAACTGAAACAATTTTCCAAATTAAAACTTGAACATAATAAATCTCCTTAAGTTGTGAAGCTCATTAGACATAGATTCTAGCATGTAAGACCTTGCCTTCATGTCATCCTTTTACCACTTCTCAAAAGCATCGACCACCTCTTCTAGAGCATTGTCAGCAACACTTGTTGGAAGTGTTTGATCAAGAATATAGGTTATTTTCTCAAAATTGAGAACAATTCTCAAATTTCTTAGCCAATCAACAAAATTGGACCCAATCAACCTATTTGTGTCCAAGATTTTAGATAATGGGTTAAGATTTTCCATTGTGATCTACAATGTAACAACAGATGATATTAACATCTATTCATTTAATTAGCTATCACAAAGATTTAGTCTTTAATCTAAATAGTACCTTAGACTAATCGTTTCTATTCCCTCAACTCTTAATGTGGAAAACGAAAGGCCCTTTGGTAGGTCTCCTATCACTTACATAATATAGCTATAGACACCCAATTTTGTTCTAAATTTTTTTAACGAATTGTGTGTAGATTCCTATGATAAATCTTTTACCCTAATGCACTCGGACTTGGTAAATTTGGAGGTATGAATTTAATTGAGGAGTATAACCAACTGGAAGCCCTTACCATTCAATCCACTAAATCCATCCTAAGCTCTAATCAATTAGGCCATATATTATTCCACCAAATTCAAGACCAAAGCTTCGAATTCATTTTGGCCAACCCAAAATCCACTAAAGCCCATTTGATTTTTATTAAGCCCAAGAAGACCATCCAATTTAGTGAGTGAATTTCCTATTTCACTCTCCACTTGGAACCTTTTGATTGTTTCACTTTTTTCAAGATAAACTCTATTTTTTACATCAAAAAGTTGTCTCCTTCCTCTCCCCCATGTGTCTGGCCATATAGTTTGAGGAAAGGGGAAGTTTTCTTCTCTCTTTTTTTTTTTTTGCCTTTTTGAACCCACTTTTCCCTCCTAAATTCCTGCTCTTTCCTATGTGCCAAAAGCCACCTTTTTCTACCTAGAGAAACACTATTTCCACCTAAAAAATAGGACCTTTATTACTTTAAAAATTGTATCTTTTTGTGTGGTAAATGGATGTCTTCTTTCTCCTTTTTTTGCTTTGTTAATTACATACTTCCTCCTTGAGCTCTCTTATTTTCCTATATGTCAAAACTCCACTTCACCACCTCAAAAAATCAATCTTTTCCTTCCCTTATTGCCGGCCACAAAAAGGAGAAACCTTATCACCTTTTTGTTTTATTGAAACCACCATAACATCTAAAACTTGCATATTTTTCAAAAACCACCAAAGAGAAATCTTCTTACCTTTTTTCTTTATTGAAACCACCTTTCCTCTTCACTTTTTCCACCTCAAAAATCCCCATTTCTCTTCCCCATGGCCAACCACCAAGAGAGTTGCCTTCTTTTTGATTTGTTTACCACATCTCACTCTTCCTAGCTTCACCCTTCTCACCTTAAAAGTTACAACTATCCCTCCTCACTTCCCCATGGCTGGCCATACCCTCTCCCCTCACTTATTTTTGTTGTTTTTAATCCCTTGTACAGCCCACTCTCTTCTTATAAATACCCCCTTTTTGTTAGCACAAAATACACATAATAACAAACAAAAAGAAGGGAATGAATGGAAGAACAGAAAGAGAAAAGAAAGAAAAAAAAAAGAGTGAAGTTTAGAGAGAGTAAAAATGAAAAAAGTTTAGAAAAATTAAAGAGAGAAGCATCACAAAAAAGAATAAAGCACACAAAAGAGAGAGAAAAGCAGGCAAAAAAGAGAGAGCTTCCCATATTCGGCCACCCCTTACATTTGGTCATTTAATCCTCAATTAAACAAACCTTTCTAATTCATTAAGTAGATAAGACTGTATGGAATCTCCGAGGATTACCCCACATGTTGAAATTTTACTTAGCTAAAAAAATGTTAGTTAAACTTTTGGTTGTAAAATAAATTGTTAACATGCTTTATGTGTATAAACCACCTTGAAAATAAATTAGGTGATCTAATATTGTAGTTTCCATGTTCACTTCTTTATCCTAATTCCTTCATGATGCGATTTCAATTTTTTTAAGTTTAAACTCTTTAATTTGCTTTCTTTTTTTATCTACACATTATAATTGATTTTGATCATTTCTTTGTTTTAGGGTTAAAGTACCTTTTTCATTAATGTATTTACTTTTATCGCACTTTAAATAAAATATGTGGTGTTATCTTGCTTGATTATAAATTGTGAATGTGTTTTTACTTTGCTTTATTAATGTAAGGTAATAATACTTAAATTAAAGTCTTGAATAATTTTTCTTGAAACACAATGGGCTAGACAAGAGAAGGAGCTTTAATTCCTCACTCTCTTTTACCTAAATCTCCCAAGCCTTGGAATCTCTCATACATACCAATGAAAAAGGATTTGACCCCCTTCAAGGTCAAATGGTGATTCCTTACCTGCCATCCTTGCTTTGTGCTTGGATCACAACAATCGCTTGTCTAATACATTAAAAGCACACCTATCATGAAAGCCTCCTTACTACTTATAAAGGTTTTTTTTATTAGATTTGGTAGGTTTCACTCATTCTCATATGTCCTCTCATTGTAACTTGCACTCTTGTCGTATCCTTCCTTCTACAAGGGGAGTGACCTTGGGTAATGAGTCGGATGCATAGGTAACAGCTAAAAAGAGTAGTAACTACAGTTGGTAACTCCACTGATGACATTTAACCTTAAAGTGTTTCTTAGAAATCTTTAAAATCTTTAATCCTAAGTTGTTATTCCATACTTCACTTTCCACACTGCACTTATCTTTTTCTCTTGATGGAGTAAATTGGGGTCCTGTTTCCTCTTGGTTTCGGGTGTGACCTTCATTTTCTTATTATCATTTGGTGTGGACAAGTTCCTCTTGGTTCTTATCATGTAATGCAGATTTTTCACCACATTTTTACTATTGCAGTCCATCTTTTAGGCCACTTAAGGAGCATAGTGGCATCCTTCTAGCCATGGGGTATCTGAGCCCACTAGAGTTATAAGGCAAGCCTACCCTTTTTAAACAATCCCTAGAAACTTACCATTTAGGACAATAACCCTTTTCTATCCCTTTGCTTCTTGCACGTGTTTGTTCTTACCTCACATGTTAAAATACGATAAAATCAATTTGTTTGATAATATGTTTTGTGATCTTGTTTTCCCCTTAATTAAATTATAATCAAACAAATTGAACACTAAGTTCAGCTTAGTTTGGCCAAAAATAAAAGGCTATCTCTTAGTTAAGTCTTGTAACTTGACATGATTAAGGACCCCACCCAAAGAAATTAATATTAATTGGGCCCTACCCCAAGGAATCTAAGTGAATGAATGCCCAAGGATCATGTGGAATGATCCATGCAAAGGGTAATTCCGGTCATTCATGTGGGCTTCTTGGGTTTGGTCCATCACCATTGGGTTCTGAATCCCATGGGAGACTTAATGATTTCAAATTCGCAACACTTAACTGTAAGAACCTTCTTATGGTTGGTTTGGTCCTCTGATAAGCCTAGTCTAGCTTGAAATAAATGACCTTCTCTTAGTTAAGTCTTGTTAGGTTGACCTTATTAAGGAGCCCACAAAGGAAACTATTGATGATTGGATCCTAACCTAAAAACTCTGAGTGAATGAATGCCTAAGGATTAAGTAAAATGATCCATGTGAAGGGTAATTCTCATCATTCATTTGGGCTTCTTGGGTTTGACCTAAATCACCACTAGGTTCTTAATCCTTTAGGAGACTTATTGATTTCAATTCCACAAGACTTAACTTTAAGAAAGCTCAAGTCCAAAAAGTTCAATTGAAATTTAATCAAATAGAATTTTCCTTTACGTTCTTTATTATTTCTGTTTGGAAAAAATAAAGAACTTATAGGTAAGTGAACTTTATTTCATTCAGTAGGCCATTCAGATGCAAAACCGAACCCATTGATAAAGTTAAAATAATATAATGGATAAATTAGCATGGAAAAAAGGATTCACGACATAAAGAACTAAAAAAAGGTGTATTCTTTTCCCTCTTCTTGTAAAAATGAGTCATAGGTCCAGACTAAGAAACAGTCACACCCTTACTTTGGTTAAGATTCTCTAGTGGAAGACTAAGAGAAAAGTCTCCTACGAGTCCAGTCTCTCTTACAATGGAAAAGTCTGTAAACAGTTCAATTTTTTAGAGTAGTTCAGATTCAGTTAGAGTAATGGCCAAAGAGACAGTTGTTGATACCAATGAGGTCCTTAAGAATATCAATAGTTTGTTAGCTAATCTGGCCAAAAGATTGGATGCCTTAGAAGAAAGTGTAGCTAGGAAGGTGTCCCAAAGCTTTACTGGTGATAAATTAAACTTTTTGTTAGGATAAGGAAGAATACCTCTTGGCTAAAGAAAAGAAGAAGGTTGATTTTGAGATGAAGGCCATCAGTGAGAAATTTGAAAAAATGTAGAGTGCTTTGAGAAAATCCCAAGGCTTTGATGGTTATCTCCTTGACATTGATGAACTGTGTACCTATTCCAAAGTTAGTATACCTCCCAAGTTGAAAATGCCCGATATGAATCATTTTGATGAATCTACCAATCCCAAGACCCATCTGAGGGAGTATCCTAGCCTCTTGAGTCTCTCTAGGTTGAACATTGACCAGCTAGCTGTGTTCTTCCCCAACTCCCTCACCGGTGTCGTATTGAAGTGGTATTATTCTCAAGAGCCCAATACTCTGAAAGAATGGAAAGATATAAACCAAGCATTTGTGACTTAGTATACTTACAACACTCAGTTAGATATAACCATTAGGGACTTAGAAACCACTAAGCAAAATCCAAATGAGACCTTCTCAGAATTTATCTCACAGTTGAGTGGTAAAGCAGTAAAAATGGCCATAAAACCTGTGGAGAAAAACTAGGTCAGAATTACGATGAGAAATTTGTAGCCAATGTACGATGAAAAGATGTTTGCCATACCCAATACCATTTTTGAGCAGCTAATTGACTTAAGTACTGAAGTAGAAGATGAATTGTGAAGACTAGTGGGAATTTTATGAAAGAAAAATATTGCCAGTAGTAGTGGAACCAAGCCCAGTGAGGTAAACTTTGTTTAGATACATAATGTATAGTAAAGTGTATAGGTAGACAACTCTTCAGAACCTCAGCACTAAAATAACCCCGCTTATAACCAGCTGAGCCATTTCCAAGATACAACTCAATACAAGAGTCAACCTAAGAGAAAGCATCGAGGCCTTAAAGATTTTACACTCGTAGGGATGAGTTTGCCTTAAGCTTTTACCAAACTCACCAAAAAGAACAGATTCTGCCCTCTACCACTAAGACCCTTGCCAAACCCAATTCCACCACACCAGGCCTTCCAAATATTATCATTTGCATCAATCAGCCAGTCATGACATTGATGGGTGTCAAAGACTAAAGAATGAAATCCAAGACTTTATTGATAATGATTTTGAGCCACTCTAGGTTGACAAAAATCACATACCCAATTACCAAAAATGTGGCCCCACCAAACTTCATCAATATGATTGAGGAATAACCCACCATGCTTAACCTCTCCATCCTAATCACACAACCCCAAACACCACCCTAAACACAAACTCCCAAACACCACCCTAAACACAAACCTATCCTTACCCTAAAATACCTTTAAAACTTCAAATATGCCACTATTTGCAATGGGGCCTTGATTAATAGCATCTGGGACAGTGATAATAATGATGATAAGAAAGAAGTAACAAGAAAAATGGTAGAGAAAGCACCGGTTAGGACAGATGGTGTAATGACAATAGCAACTATAATAGAAAACAAAGCAGTCAGTGTAAAGATCGAGGGTTATGACAAGGTAATAACAACATCAGTAGTAGACTGAGAGAAAAGTAGCAAAAAGAAAAGTAAGAATGTCTGGGACAGCAGCAGTGAAGAGAAAAGAAGAAGATGTGAGTCACTTGACTCATGGTGGCCATCATTTTAAACCACCTCACCTCGATGTTGATGCTCGCAGAAGGGAAGAAATAGATGAGGAAAGAATAACAGCAAAGAAAGGAAAAGGGAAAAATAAATAAGAGGATGAGGATCTAGTGTTAAGGAAAAATCATGATAGCATCTCCATTTAGGGATTACTGATGTCTTCAAAGAGACACTGGCGAGTTGTGCTGGACCATTTAAGTGGAGTGAACATTCCCACAAACACCTCCCCTGATGATCTCTTAGCATTGATCGATGTATCAAAGAAAAGGGAATCAGACTTGAGTTTTGGTGACAAAGATGTCCCACCGTGTGGATGAAACCATAACAGTGCTCTTTATTTGACAGTAGAATGTTTCAAAAAGATGATACCCATGGTATTAGTTGATAATGGATTAGCCTTAAATGTCATGCCTCTGTTGATGAAAAAAATTCTAGGACTTGAGCAGGATGACTTTCACCTTAGCAGATAAACAATCGGATCTTACCATAATAGAAAGCTGTTGGTAGTTGGGATAATGAGCTTGAGATGCAATCTTGGTCTGGGCAATATAGTGATTGATTTTTATGTCATCAGTATAGCTACATCCTTCAATATTCTACTAGGTAGACCATGGCTCCATAGTCAAGGGGCAATGCCTTCAACCTTCCATAAGAAGGTGAAGTACAAAGATGAAAGATAGGTGATAACCCTGTTCGAGGATGAAATCCGCATCGCCCCTATATTCGGTATCTAGACAAAAAGCACTGAGCTACATGGTTTCTCCTTTGAGGAAGTGCCAGCTATTGATACAATAGATGTTGACCCATGCATCAATCCTGTGATCTTCTATATCATGAAAGGCATGAACTACTTCTCGGGAGTAGGTCTAGTAAAGTATAGATAGGGAGTGAAGGAATTCCTATATTTTAAGCAACAATTTAGAAGAAAAGGGCTTAGGCTTTCAACCCAACAGTAGCAGTAAGAAAAAGAAAAGCCAATTCTATGGAACTTTGAATGGGTAAAGAATGAGAAGATTTTCCCTACTGTGGGTTTTCCAAACCATGGGTGAATAAAAAGACTCAGGAGAGGCAGCCAGGATTTGATATGTTCTTTGATCGCGAGTTGTCTGAAAAAAGAATGGTAACAGAGACGAATAAGGCACATCAAGCAGTTAACTAGATTGAGAATCTAGATTGCAGAGGTTTGAGTATCCTTATGATGGGAGAAAGTCAGATAGGAGCCTTCGATCTGAGTGTTCTAATCAGGCAAATTGACGAGTACACCAGTAACAACAAAGAGTCGGGTCAAGTGTAATTTTCTTTCTCTTCATTTTGTAAAATCAAAGATGAGTATGGGATTGATGTCTTTGACCCAGTCCTCGAGTCCAATGATGTACTAGTCAAAAAACTGAATGAGATGATAAATGATTCTGAGTGTTTTGAGTTTTCTTTATGTAATGGAAAAATCCTAAATGAAATTAATGAAGAATGCCCTTTATCTAAGAAGATTATTGAGAATGAGAAAGAAAGCATAACCCAACCTAAAATAGATGAAATTCAAATCATTAATTTATACACTGATGAAAATCTATAAGAAATTCACATTAGCTCAACCTTATTTGAAAAAAGAAAGTGAAAATCTAATAAAACTTTTACAATAGTACAAAGATGTGTTTGCATGGTTATACAAGGATATACTAGGCATTGATCTAGAGATTGTGAAACATAAGATCCTTTTGAATCTAGAGGTCAGGCTAGTTAAACAGAAGTTGAGAAGAATGAGGATAGATTGGGTAGTCAAGATCAAAGAAGAAATCCTCAAGTAGTTGCAAGCTTATTTCTTGATGATTTTTGAATATCCTCAATGGGTAACAAATGTGGTCATAGTGCCAAAGAAAGATGGCAATGTCAAAGTATGAATGGATTATAAAGATTTAAATCGAGCCAGCTCTAAAGATGACTTCCCCTTACCTCATATACACACCCTTATAGACAATACAACTGGCAATGCCCTTTTGTCATTCATGGATGGTTATTTAGGGTATAATCAGAATCTTATGGATCTTGAAGACAAAAATAGACTATGTTCACTACTTAATAGGGGACCTTTTACTACAGGGTCATGCCATTCGGGCTAAAAAATGTTGGGGCAACTTATTAGAGGATAGCCACCACTCTTTTGCATGATATGACCCACAAAAAGGTGAAAGTATATGTGGATGACATGATTGTCAAGTCTAAAAGAAGAGACGGACATTGGGATTCTCTCTGGAAATTCTCTGAAAAAATTCAGAAGTATAAGCTACGATTAAATCCTAAAAAGTATGTATTAGGGATTATTACCAATAATCTTTTGGGTTTCATGGTCAGTAAGAGGGGAAACGAAGTGGATCCATAAAAGGTGTCTGTAATCCTAGAAATGTCAGTGCTAAAGAGAGAGAAAGAGGTCAGAGGATTTTTGAGAAGGCTTTAGTATATCAACAGGTTCATTACTAAGCTCACCCATACTTGCGAGCCCATTTTCAAACTGCTTAGAAAAGACTAACCAATGATGTGGAATGAAAGTGTTGGGAAACCTTTGAAAAGATTAAAGACTATCTCAAGAATCCTCTAGTGTTGGTCCCACCAAGCATGGTGCTTCGCTTTTACTATACTTGGCTATCACTAGCACCTCTATAGGGGTCATGTTAGCTCAAGAGGAATAAGATGAAAAAGAAAGGGTCATCTACTATATCAGTAAGAAACTCGTGGCCTATGAGTTGAATTAATCTTGGGTAAAAAATACTTGTCTTGCTCTAGTTTAGGTTGCCGAAAAACTCCAACACTACTTTCAATCATTCTTAGTGAAAGTGATCTCTTGCTTGGATTCGCTAAAGCATCTGTTTGAGGCCCCAACCCTAAATGGAAGGATGATCAAGTGGATGGTCATTCTCTTCTAGTATGATCTTTAGTGCATATCTCAGAAGTCAATCAAAGGGGGAATAATTTTAGATTTTTTGGCAGATTTCCTAGAAAGAAAATAAGAGATTGGAGAATTTAACTTTCTGCGTGAAGGAATTCTAGAAGTTTAAAGCTGTGGGTGGAAGATGTACTTTGATGGAGCAGCTAATCAAGAAGGTTTCAGGACCAGGGTAATTTTAGTTTCTCTAAAAGGAATTATTGCTACCTTGTTAATTTTCTTGAATTTCGAGTTCACTAATAATGAAACCGAGTACGAAGCCTATATCACTGGTCTAGAAACACTCACTGAGATTAAGGCAAAAGAAATCACAATGTACAAAGATTCTTTCTTAGTCATTTTAAGTCTCGCGGAGAATGGAAGACCAAAGATGAGAGGATGAAATGTTATCAAAGTCATCTTGAGAATTTGATTAAATACTTTGACAGGGTATCATTCGCTTATTTACCTTAGGACCATAATTTGTTCACTGATGCACTAACCATTCTAGCTTCAATGTTTGAGATGCTTGAAGGAGTTGAGATAATCTAGTTAGTGGTCGAGCAAAAGGATGAACCAGCCTATTGCTCAACCATCGAGATCCAAGCTTGGTCACTTGATGGGACCCAATTGCTATGTGTGGATAAAAATACTATTGAGAAAATCATGATGGAAATACATGAAGGTATTGGAGGTCCGCACATGAATGGGAGAATATTTGCAAGAAAGATCCTTCATTTGAGTTATTATTGGACCAATATGGAGACTGATTGTCGCAATTACGTGAAGAAGTGGCATAAGTATCAATTGCATGGAAATTTACAACATTTTCTACCCCAAGAGCTCTTCAACATGACCAATTAGGGCAAAGATGTAATTTCAAAAATATATCCTAAGGCCTCCAATGATAATGAGTACATCCTACTGGCAATTGACTATTTCACCAAGTGGGTGAAAACTTTTGATGACATGCATAAGAAGTTTCCTTTTGCCTTGTGGGGATATTGAACTTTGATTAGATCTTCTATAGGTGCCACTCCTTACTCCTTAGTTTATGGTATAAGGTGGTTCTCCCAATTGAGGTGGAAATTCTTTCACTGAGGACAACTATGGAAAACTAGTTAGAAGAGGTAGATTAGATTTGAGGGCGATATGATGAGTTAGCATTGATCGATGAGAAGCAGTTAAAGGTTCTCCATCATGCTCAAGGGTATGAGAAAAGGGTTACACGAGCTTTTAATAAGAAAGTAAAGAACTGGAGCATCAAGGAAGAAGATTATGTGGTAAAAGAACTCAGACCACCAATCCATGACCTGAGGGAAAAATTTATACCAAACTGGGCAAGTCCATATCAAGTCAAGAAGATCCTATCCGGGGGAGCCACACGCCTCAAGGATATCAATGAAAATGAATTTGCTAAACTTATCAATTTGGATTGTCTCTAGAAGTATTACTTTTGATTTCCTTTATGTTTCCCTCATTGTTGTATTCCCACTTCATCCACCTTTTTTTCTAAAAAAAAAAGAAGATAGTTCACTAAGTTAAAAACTCAAAAGGGCGGCTCAGGCAAAAGTTAGAGCAACTCGTTAAGTCGAAAGATTGGAAGAGCGACTTAGGCAAAAGTTAGAGCAACTCGCTAAGTCGAAAGCTTGGAAGAGTGAATTAGGGAAAAGTTAGAGCATTTAGCTAGACCGAAAACATCAAGGATGATTCAGGCAAAAGAAAAGTTAAAATTCCGTATCTCTTGGACTATGTAAAAGCTTGATTCTATTCGTGAATATGTAGGCAACCAATTTGGTGCAGCCACATCTCTCTTGTAAATCCCATTTTCCCTTTTCATACGTTTAATTTCTATGTGAATACATTTTATAAAAAAATAAAAGGAAATTCACACTATTGAGCCAATTAAGAATTGAAACATGGAGAAATTTAATGTATTAATGACTTGAGTTTTCGGGCATGTCATTTTTTCTTTCATTCTTTAAAGATTTTCTTGTTACATAATAAAAACTCAAGTACTCATATCATTTTAAAGTCATATTGGACTCCCCATAGCAACTTATCTTCTTTTCATCCTTTTGGGACACTTCCACTTGACCCAATACCCATGCCAGCTAATCATTAGAGATAGTAAAGCAAATTTAAGAAATAGTGTAAAGAATCTGGGTTATGATACATTTGACTTTTGTTCTTTTCAACCTTTTAGGACGCTTCCACTTGACCCCAGACCCATACCAGATAATTGTTAGAGATAGTAAAATTTCAAAAATAGTGTGAGGAATCTGGGTTATGGTACATTTGGGCCAAGTATCCAAAATCCGCTCAGTCAACCGTTTGCTTATCGGACAGGTGTAATAGCCATGGTCGAATTGTTAAACAGATTGTGGTTGCCTATTTGTCTAAGAATCTGCATTGGAGAGTAATATGACCAGTGGGTATTACGAGCATGCATCACACAACCTTTTTTTAAAGGTAGACAAGATAGCCATATTGATCTTCCACCAGGGGCATAGTTGGTGGATTTCCAAAACATCGAGTATGTAAAACCAGTTGAGCTAACTCTAAGTTGAATCTTGTTTAATAAAGAATTTGTGCCCCTGGAAGAGTTTTGGCTCATATTCAGCGTCGAAGTTATTGGAAGGATCCACTATCAACAATTTCTCAAATAGCTATATCTAAAGTAGAAAATGTCATACACCGATTGAAAAATTGAATGGTGCCAATAAAGAATGAAGTATTTACATGGAGTAACAAGGGGCTTCCGGTAAAATACAGGGTCTTGCAGTGACAGAAGGAATCAAGGCCATTCAAAGTGGAACCTAAACTAGAACCCATTGGACAAGCCCTTTTTTCTAGTCTGTTTGACCATATCGAGCAATGTTTTGTGGACATTCAAATTGTGTTCTTTCATAAATAAAAAACCTGGCCAAAAGGAAGAAGAATAGTATATTCCGGCGATGGGTGGTGTGATGCTTCACTTCAGTTCCAATAACTTTGGATGCTAAAGACACAACATCAAAACAGTCACCCATCAAGAGGGCATCAGTTCAGGTTTTGTGATCCAAAAGAACTCCATGGCATGTTCAACATAATGGTCCATGTGTGGAGGAAGAAAAATTTTGTTGAAAAACTTTCGGCGGATGAACGCACAAAATTCCTTATATGTCGGGCATAGTTCATCAAGACCAAATTGAAAAATGTGAGTGTCAAGATCCCACTTTAGCATAGATTCCTTCAAAAAATCCCAATCGATTCTAATGCTCATGAGCAAAAAGATCACGTTGATGCCATATCGAGAGAAATTGTGGAGTTCAATGGTTTTCACGTTGTTGGTCCAACGTATCATATGAGTTGAGTTGGCTTCCACGACCGTTTTATTTTTTAAGAAGAAAAATTGTGGATAAGTTATGAAGCTTTGTTCGTAGATCTACTAGAGGATGTGTACCAAATAAGAGGAAATATTGGTTTAAATATAAGTTTTGAATTAAATAAAAATGAGTGGTCAAAGAATAAGGCACTAAAAGCCAAAGTTAGCTATTGTGTGCAAATTAATGGCTAATTTTTAGGGCTTTGGAAAAAGTTTGTATTTAGATTAATTTTTTTTTTGAAAATAGAACAATATAGTTAAATGCTAGCTAGGTGCCATAAAAGGGCTTTAGCTTGCTAACCATTTTACAAGTCTTAATTATCATGTCATATCTTCATCAAATTTTAAAGTAAAAAGTCATCTTTTGCACACTTTTTTTTTTTTTTATGAATAAGGAAGAATACTAAATGCCATGACCCGGCTCATGCTCAAGTTTTTCTTGAGACATAACAAATTTGAATGAAAATACTTTATAGAATCACCATGCAAAATCACAAACCAAAGTCTTCATCAACAAGAAAAATCATAAATCATAGTCCTCATCAACAGGCAAGCCCAAATTCCTCTCAGCAAGCAAAACAAAGTCCTCGTCAATAAGCAAACCAAATCCCTCACTAGTAGGAAAAATCACAAATCAAATTCCTCATCAGTAGGAAAACCTAAAGTCCTCGCAGAAGGCAAACCAAAATCCTCATATGCAGACAAAATCACAAACCAAAATCCTCGTTAACAGGAAAACCCAAACTCCTCTTAGTAAGCAAACCTAAAGTTCTTTCAGCAGGCAAACCAAAGTCCACATTAGTAAGCAAAATCACAAACCAAAGTCCTCGTTAGAAGGAAAAATCACAAACCAAAGTCCTTGTTAATAGGTAAACCAAGGTCTTTGTTAGCAGGCAAACCAAATCTCTCATAGCAGGTAACTTAAGTCCTCACAATAGGCACCAATCAATCCGAAAGTATCATACAAGTGAACCGATGCTAGCTCCATTACTTCAGGTACGTATCATTCTCATAGGTATTTCCATGACAAAACATTTCCCAACAACACTTTTACTTTTATATGTGCATCGCATATTTGTCGTTCAAAATTTTAGAAATGAAATAGTGGTCACTCATAGCCTTTGATTGAACTCTGAAAGGAGGTCCAATCTAAGAGGGACAAATTGTAGACACCCAATTTCATTCCAAAAATTTTGAACTGGCCACGTGTGGGTTCCTATGAAGAATCTTTTATCCTAATGCGCTTGAACATGGTAAATTTGGAGGTTTGAATTTAATTGAGAAGCAGAACGAATTGCAAGCCTTTACCATTTAATCTACTAAATCCGCCCTAAGCTTTAATCAATTGGGCTATATTTTATTCCACCAAATTCAAGACCAAAGCCTTCATTTCAGTATGGCCTAACCTAAAATCCACTAAAGCCCATTTGATTTTTGTTTAGTCAAAAACACTTTGGCCCAAAATCCATGCCCAAGAAGACCATCCAATTTAGTGAGTGAATTTCTAATTTTAACCTCCACTTTGAACCTTTTGATTGTTTCACTTTTTTCAAGATAAATTATCTTTATTACATCAAAGAAGTTGTCTCCCTCCTCTCTCCCAATTGGCTGACCATATAATGTGAGAAAAGAGGAAATTTTTCTATTTCTTTTGGCCTTTTTGAACTCACTTTTTCCCTCCTAAGTTCCCACTCTTTACTATGTGCCAAAAACCACCTCTTTCTACTTAAAGAAACACATTTTCTACCTAAACAACAACACCTTAATTGCCTAAAAACTAAATATGTTAGTATTTGTCTAAGGTTTAAACGTGGTTAAGGATTAAACAAGGTTGGAAAAGGTTTGAAAAAGTTCAAGCATCAAACCTCAGCACACTAGGAGTGTGCTTCAGCATGCAAGCAACAAAAAGGGTCCAGCAAAATAAGTGTGCACACCAGGTCAAGCCGCGACTCTCCCTAGTCCAGGTCGCGATGCCCAGAAAAGAGAAGGGCTGGAGGAAGGGCTAAGCCACAACACCCCCTCCTCCAGGCCGCGGCGCCCAGAAAGTAGTGAATTAGTGCTTTGCCTTGAGCTGTGGCGCCCCTTGTTTCAGGCCGCACCTTTAGGCACACTAAGGCACACATTCTTCAGCCTTTAGTTGAGTTCGTGAGACATGCTCAAAATGCATAAGATCACTAAATATTGATGGAGGGCCATGGTTGATTGGTCATCAAGATCTAAGGGTGGATAATGACCCTCAAGATTGGACAAGAAGTTGGTGCACTATATAAAGGGTCACCTACCTTCATTCTCAACAACAATTGTGACAAAGCAATATAAGAGTTTAATGTGATCATTATACAAGAGATACAAGAGAGAATTGTATGAGAGTGCAAAGACACAAAACACAAGAGGGACTCATTGTAGAGAGGTTGGTTGTAAAGAGAGAGGAGTACAAATTAGATAGAGAGCATTGTAATAGTTCTTATCTTATTCCTTTCTTCTCTTCTTTGTTTCTTCAAGAACTTGAGCTTCTTAGAGAGGGTTGTTGTGATTGTAAAAAAACCATTAATTTAGTGCAGAGAGTTCAGAAGAACTCACGGGGACGTAGACCATTGCCGAACCTCGATAACAAATCCCTTATCTTCTTTTCTTTCTTACTTTCGTTTGCTGTTTCATTTCATTACAAGTCATTCTAGACTTGGGTGTTTGGAAGATCACCACCTGGGCATCTTGTCAAGGTGATTTCTAACAGTGGTATCAGAGTTGAAGGAGCTTGCACAGCTGGGTATCGGAGCAAGAACAGAAGGTATCAGAGCAAGACTCCAAGAATCAAAGAACAAATTTCTTGGGTGATTCAAGAACGGAGTAAGGATCAAGATCAGATCGTGTTCTTGAGGTTGATTCAAGAACGGTGTTAAGATCAATCTTTAATCATGTTCTTGAGGTTTAGAAGAAGTTGAAAAGCATTTGTGGGTGTTGCACATATCTGGGATCATCTCCGCAAGATGGGTTCAAATTTCGTTGTTGAGAAGTTTGATAGAAAGGGAGATTTTTCCCTGTGGAAGCGGAAGATCAAGGCTATTCTTATGCAACAGAAGGTAGACTTGGCTATTGGAGAAGATGATACTTTTCCAGCAAGTATCATGGAGGACCAACGGATTAAGATGAAGAAGATGGCATACAACACCATCTTCCTACACATGTCAAATAGTGTCACAAGGGAGTGCGGAGACTCGGAAGATCCTGCTATCATATGGAAGAAACTAGATGAGTTGTTTCTTACCAAAACTCTCCATAACAAGATTTATCTTCTTAAAAGAATCTTTGCTTTTAAAATGGATCTTAGTAAAGAGTTGCAAGATAATCTTGATGTCTTTAATAAGCTAGTTCAAGATTTGGCTAGTTGTAGTATTAAATTCCCGGATGAACAATTGGTTGTTATGTTATTAAATTCTCTTCCTGATTGCTTTGATAGTTTAATTAATGCAATTGAATATGGAAGAGATACACTAACCAAAGAAATTATGGTCAATGTTATAAAGGCTCATGATTTCAAAGCCAAGAGTAGGGAGGCATTAAGTGGGGAAGGGCTGTTCGTAAGAGGAAGGCCAGCAACTCGAAATGGCAGTAGCATTCATGGCAACTACCAGGAGAAATCAAGAGGTAGAGGGCAGAGCCATGGGAGATCTCATTCCAAATCAAGATTTAGAGGAAAGAGATGCTTCTACTGCAATAAGGAGGGCCATTTCAAGAAAGATTGCAAGAAGAAGATGTGAGATAAGAGAAGAAGCCATACCAATAATGGAGAGGCTTCCATTGCCAAAGGAGAACAATAATACAATGTTCTTGTTGTGTGCTGATTATGCCCAAAGTATAATACGGTTATTGTAGTATAGTTTTGGGGTGTCGATTCCATAGGGAAACAAGTTAATTACAAAGGAAGGTGTGAACTTTAACACAAATGATAAAAGATCAAATGAATCTGAGTTGTTTGAGAAAAAGGGGAATTGTGTAAATAGGGTTGGAAATATAATTAAGAATGACAAGGTTTCGAAAATCCTCCCTAGGCTCGTTGCTCTAATCCTAACTTGATTCAGTTGTTTTTATCTCAATTGCTAGTTTCACATCCCAAACAGGCAATCAGCATCTATTCAATTAAAGCGCAATTATAAATCCTAATGTAATTGTTATGAATTATTCTCTACTTTTAAGCACACATGACCCAACTTATAAGTTATCAAAAGACGACGATATATCTAAAGCAATACCGCAACAATGGACAAATCTATAAAAGAGGTCTACCGGACCCAATCATATCTAAACAGATACACATAAGAAAAGCATGACTAAACTTATATGGAAAGGAAACATGCAATCACCGGATTAATAAAATAATCTATTAAATTAAATTAAAGAATAAAACATAACAATGTTTGATAAAAATAATACCAACTACAACTGAATCAAATAAAGGAAAATAATAACAACTACACCTAGGGATTCATCCCTTCGCCTTGCTTGGAGATTAGCTGGCCATAGAGCTCATGCCTCCTTGAGTTGCCTCCGGCCTCTCAACGATCATCCTCAGCTTGCCTCCAAATTTATACTTTCGGATTCCTTCTAAAGGCCCTCTGGATTTACTCCTAAAGGCCCTCTAGAGTCACTTTCTAATGATCTCAGAAGATGATCTTCGAAGAGCTCCGATTGGTTGATGAGTTCAGCTGAGCAGAGTGGGTTTTTATATAGGCAAACTCCCGAAATGTTATGTGTTATCTAGCCGATGTGGGACACTATCCTGGTGCGCTCGATCGTAGCCCAAGTGTGATCGATCGTATATGCGCTCGATCGCGGCGTGTGCGCTCGATCGCATATGCGCTGCAGAGTACCTTGCTCGATGTGGGATATGCGCTTGATCGCACTACTTGTGCGCTCGATCGCAATACAGGCAGCAGTCCATCTTGTCCTTTCAGAAGCATGGGATATTGGTCTTTTAAGCAACGATCTCTTCTTGTTCTCTTTTAAACTCAAAGTACCTAAAAATTACACTGAAATAAGTTAGTGGTCCATTAATATTACTTTAGAGTTATTAACACATAAAACCACAATAAAGACTGAGATCAATCCTAAAATGCTAACAATTAACCACTGTTGAGAGGCATTTTATGACTCTCATCATGTGCTCAAAAGTGAGCAAGAGGCAAGGCAGCAAGAAGTGGATTCTAGATTCCGGGTGCACTTATCACATGTGCTCTCACAAGGAATAGTTCAAGAATTTCAAGGAGATCAGTGATGGAAGGGTATTCTTGGGTAATGACAATTCTTGCCAAGTGAGGGGGATATGAGACATCCAGTTGAGGATGTTTGATGGAGTCACAAGGCTGCTGCAAAATGTAAGGTATCTTCCAGATTTGAAGAGGAATTTGATCTCATTAGGGCAGTTGGATTCCATGGGCTACACATGCAAAGTAGAAGGAGGAAAGATCAAGGTGGCCAAGGGATCTCTGGTAATGATCAAAGCAGTAATAAAGGATGGACTCTATGAGATGATCAGAGAGACATAAATCAATGATCAAGTAGCAAGCTTGATGGTTGAGATGGATAGGGCAGCCCTTTGGCACACTCGCTTGGGACATATGAGTGAAAGGGGCCTACAAGTTCTTAGAAAGGATGGTCTACTTGGAGGAGACAAAGTAGAGAAATTGGATTTCAATGAGTGTTGCGTTCTTGGGAAGCAACACCGGGTCAGCTTCAACACCGGAGTGCGCAAGTCTAAGGGCATTCTTGACTACATTCATTCGGACCTTTGGGGACCAGCAAAAACACCAACACATGGAGGTGACTTTTACTTTCTATCTTTAATTGATGATTATTCAAGAAAGGTTTGGGTTTATTTGCTTAAAACTAAATCATATGCTTTGAATAAAGTTGTTGGGTGGAAAAAGTTACTGGAGACTTAAACGGGTAGGGTAGTTAAGGCTTTACGAACCGATAATGGCTTGGAATTTTATAATAAGGATTTGGATAAATTCTGTGAATTAAATGACATTCTAAGGCATAGAACGGTTGTAAAAACACCTGAGCAAAATGGAGTTGCTGAGAGGATGAATAGAACCTTTATGGAAAAGGTTAGGTGCATGTTAATTGGGTCCGGTTTACCAAAATATTTTTGGGGAGAAAATAGATCACCCTCTAGAGCTCAAGACTCCCATGGAGATGTGGAGTGGAAAACTCCTTGAGTTGAGCAACCTTAGGACTTTTGGATGTGCTGCATATGCACATCAAAAGGATTATAAACTTGACCCAAGGTCTAGAAAATGTGTATTTCTAGGGTATGGTGATGGGGTTAAGGGATATAGGTTGTGGTCCTTAGAACCTAAAGGAATGAAACTCATTGTAAGTAGCGATGTTATTTTTAATGAATTGTTATTTCTCTACTTGAAGAAAACTAACCCTGCAGGGGCAAGTGAGCAAACCAGTCCAAAATTTGTGGAGCATCACATTAAGAAGAATTCAGTTCAGGTAGAGCAGAGGAGACAAGAGGGTTTGGACCATTAATGAAGGTCATGCTCAGGGCACTCAAGAATAGGCTGAACTAAAAGAGGTTAATGCAGCAAGTCAGAATGACTACTAGCTCACAAGGGATTGAGAAAGGAGGGTTGTTAGACCACCTTTGAGATATGGGTTTGCAGATGCTAATGTAGCAGCTCCTTGGACAGAAAAAGAGATGAGTGAACCAAAAACTTACGTGGAGGAAGAGAAGGATTCTTTGAGGAAGAATAACTCTTTGGAATTGGTGCCCAAACCAGAAAAACAAGAAGTTATGGATTGTAGATGGATCTACAAGATCAAAGAAGGAAATACTCTAGGAGACAAAGTCTGGTATAAAGCTAGGCTGGTGGCGAAGGGGTCACACAAAAAGAAGGCATAGATTTCACCGAAATCTTCTCACCGGTTGTGAAGTATAAGATGATACAGATAGTATTGGCAATGGTGGTCCAATTTGATTGGGAAATCAAGCAAATTGATGTGAAGACAACATTCTTACATTGAGGGCTTGATGAGACCATCTACATGAGGTAACCCAAAGGCTATGAGGAAGGAAGGTAGGGAGAGTTGGTGTGCAAATTGAAGAAATCTCTCTATGGCCTGAAGCAATCACCTCGGCAATGGAATAAGAGGTTTGATTCCTTTGTAATCAGCTTGGGTTTCATGAGGAGCTACTATGATTCGTGCTTGTACTATAACGGGCAAAAAGTGGAGGAAGTGGTAATCATCCTGATCTATGTTGATGATATGTTGCTAGTTGGGAGCAGCATAGAGAGGATAGGAAAATTAAAGGCTCAACTCAGTGAGGAGTTTGAGATGAAGGATCTTGGCCATGCACAGAAGATCCTTGGGATATGTATCATCCGGGAAACGAAGAGAAACAGATTGAAGATCTCTCAAACTTCCTACATAGAGAAGATGATATCTAAGTTCTCTATGGAAGATAGCAAACCAGTAAAGGTTCCCCTTGCTGGTCATTTCAAGTTCTCAAGCGATCAATGTCTGAGATCGGAGGTGGAGAAGAAGGAAATGGAGAAAATCTCTTACTCTAGTGCTGTTGGTTTTGTTATGTTCACCATGGTAAGCAGTAGACCTGATATTGCTCATGCAATAAGTGTTCTCAGCAGGTTTATGAGTAATACTGGAAAAGAGCATTGGCTTGGGATGAAGTGGTTGCTGAGGTACTTGAAGGGAAGCCCAGATGTGGGGTTGATTTATGAGAAGAGGGGTAAGTTCATCTGCCTTGAGGGTTATGCTGATTCAGACTATGGAGCAGACCGGGATAAAAGGAGATCGATTACTTCCTACTTCTTCAACTTAAACGGATGTTGTGTAAGTTAGAAGGCTCAGTTGCAAGCCTGTGGTAGTACTCTCAACAACCAAGGCTAAGGACATAGTAGCTACAGAAGCCATAAAGGAGGTTATGTGGTGTAAAGGGTTGTTGAAAGAGTTGAAGGTCCTAGAAGAGTAGGTTGTGGTGTTTTCGGATAGTCAAAGTGCATTGCACTTGTGTAAAAATTCGGTGTTCCATGAAAGGACAAAGCATTTGGATGTTCGGTATCATTTCATTCGGGAAAATGTTATGGAAGGACGCATTCATGTGGACAAGGTAGCCACGAAGGAAAATCCTGTAGATTTAGGCACCAAGGTTCTACCTCTAAGTAAGTTCAATCATTGCCTTAGACTACTTAGGATTGGAGTCAGTTGATTGATGACTCAAGATGAGTTTGGATCCTAAAGTTCTTTGCACAATGGTTCAGGTTTAAACACTTAGACAAAGGTAGAGATTGTTAGTATTTGTCTAATGTTTAAACATGGTTATAGTTTAAACAAGGTTGGAAAAGGTTTGAAGAAGTTCAAGCATCAAACCTCAGCACACTAAGAGTGTGCTTCAGCATGCAAGCAACAAAAAGGGTCCAGCAAAATAAGTGTGCGCACTAGGTCAGGCCGCAGCCCTCCCTAGTCCAGGCCGCGGCACCCAGAAAGGAGGAGGGCTGGAGGAAGGACCAGGCCACAGTGCCCCCTCCTCCAGGCCGTGGTGCCAAGAAAGTGGTGAATTGGTGTTTTTCCTTGAGCCGTAGCGTCCCCTGTTTCAAGCCGCACCTTCACACACACTAAGGCACAAATGCTTCAGCCTTTAGTTGAGTTCGTGAGACATGCTCAAAACGCATAGGATCACTAAGGATTGATGGAGGGCCATGGTTGATTGGTCATCAAGATCTAAGGGTGGATATTGACCCTCAAGATTGGACAAGAAGTTGGTGCACTATATAAAGGGTCACCTAGCTTCATTCTTAGCAACAATTGTGACAAAGCAATACAAGAGTTTAATGTGATCATTATACAAGAGAGAATTGTGTGAGAGTGCAAAGACACAAAACACAAGAATGACTCATTGTAGAGAGGCTGGTTGTAAAGAGAGAGGAGTATAGATTAGATAGAGAGCATTGTAATAGTTCTTATCTTCTTCCTTTCTTCTCTTCTTTGTTTCTTCAAGAACTTAAGCTTCTTGGCGAGGGTTGCTATGATTGTAAAAGAACCATTGATTTAGTGCAGAGAGTTCAGAAGAACTCATAGAGACGTAGGCTATTGCCGAACC
Organism: Bretschneidera sinensis; assembly: GCA_023935145.1. Classification (NCBI taxonomy): domain Eukaryota; kingdom Viridiplantae; phylum Streptophyta; class Magnoliopsida; order Brassicales; family Akaniaceae; genus Bretschneidera; species Bretschneidera sinensis. The sequence goes on along the minus strand of CM043703.1, from coordinate 75,164,843 downwards.
TCGATAACAAATCGCTTGTCTTCTTTTCTTTCTTGCTTTCGTTTGCCGTTTCGTTTCATTACAAGTCATTCTAGACTTGGGTGTTTGGAAGATCACCACCTGGGCATCTTGTCAAGGTGATTTCCAACAAAATCTTTTTGTGTTCAAAATGGTAGTCTTTTTTCTTTGTTAATTGCACACTTCCTCGTGCTCTCCCATTTTTCTATATGTCAAAAATCCATTTCACCACCTCAAAAAATCCCTCTTTTTTGTCCCTTATGGCCGGCTACGAAGAGAGGAAACCCTCATCACCTTTTTCTTTATTAAAACCGCCATAACACCTAAAACTTGCACCTTTTGAAAAACCACGAATGAGAAATCCTCTTCACCTTTTTGCTTTATTGAAACCACATTCCTTATTAACCTTTTCCCCCTTAAAATCTCCCTTTCTCTTCTCCATAGCCAGCCACAAAGAGGGTTGTCTTCCTCTTACTTTTTGTTTTATTTACCACACCTCACCTTTCTTAGCCTCACCCTCTCCTTTCACTTATTTTTGTTATTTTTTCATCCCTTGGATAGTCCACTCTCCTCCTATAAATTTTTGTTAGCACAAAATACATAACATTACACACAAAGAGAGGGGAATGAATGGAAGAATATAAAGAGCAAAGAGAGAAAAAAGAAAAGAAGTTTAAAGAGAGTAAAAAAGAGAGAAGTTTAAAAAAAATCAAAGAAAGAAGCATCACAAAAGAGAAGGGAGCACAAAAAAAACAAAGCTCTTCTTGCATTTGGCCACCGCTTAAAATTGGTCTTCTAATCTTCAATTAAAAGAACCTTTCTAATTCATCAATTACACAAAAGCACGTTGAATCTCTGAGGATTATCCCCGCATGTGGCAATTTGCCTTTTCCAATAAAGGTTAGTTAAATTTCTTTTGGTTATAAAATAAATTGTTTACATGCTTATTATGTATAAACTAACTTGAAAAATATATTAGATAATCTAACTTTCTTTTTATTTGATGAAATCCAATGTAGTTTTCATGTTCATTTTTTTATCCTAGTTCATTCGTGATGCTCATTTCATTTATTTTAAGTTACATGTTTTCTCCCAATTTGCTATAAATCACATGCTCGTTTATTTTTAGAAAAAATTAGGACCCCCTTTTGGTCCATTTTATTTCAAAATCACATGCTCATTAAGACCCCCTCTGTTCTCTTTCACTTTAAATCCGCACACACTTGGTATGCACCCGAAATATTTGCACCTACTTAGTACTAATCCACACACATTTGCACATGCTTAGTATTAACCTGCACACATTTGTCATGCATCCGAACACAATTGGCATGCATCCACACACACTCTCACAAACTTAATCCGCACACACCTAGTTCTAACCCACACATACCCGCACACATGCAACACATACTATGTTTAATCCATTTGTTTAAAGTAGTTTAAGCTCATATATTAAATTATGACATGTCTAGTTTATTTATTTAAACTTTCATGTTTTAATTCTATTTTTTAATCCACACATTACAATTGATTTTGATCATTTTTTTGGTTTCATGCTTAAAATACATTTCGTTTTATGTATTTACTTTTATTTCACCACTTTAAATGCAATATTTGGTGTCATCTTGATTGATTATAAATTGTACACTTTAAATTCAATATTTTCACTTGATAAGTAGATAAGCTTTATCGTTCGCATTAAATGCAATTTTCAATCATAATTTAGCCTCTTAAATGGATATGATCTCACGGTGACGTAACAAATCATATCGACTTTAGTTAATTCAAACTCACTATTCCTCACAAGTATAAATGAGTAACATAACTCTTACGGTGATGTAACAAAGTTATATCATTTGTTTACCTCATGTACATCACATGTCTTAATAGACAACATAAATTTCTTAAGAGTGTAAATCTTACGGTGACGCAACAAATTTACACCGCTAAGAAATTCTCATATTGACTATAATGGTGAAAGGCAACGAACAATCATTCCTAATGATTTTTGATTGCAACTGAATATCAATTAATTGCACGTGAAGGATTTTATTCTTTACTTTTAAGTCTCATCATATAATCATGCACCAAATATATATTTAAAGCATGCATCTCATGCATAGAAAATATACATCACATGCAATAAACCCTAAGTGGATGACTATGGACTTTCTAAATATGATTTACTTGAGCTAATTAAGTAAATCACCTGATCAAATCCTAGGTAATTACTACATGAATATAAACCATATATTTATGGGTATTCAATCTTCAAATGGTCCATCATGCTTCCTTGTACAGTCCTTGATTCTCCTTAATTAAATCCTAACTCTAAGTAACTATACATATCAAATATATAAAAAAAAAAAACCCTTATAAGAAGTCAAGGGGAATTACATTGGAGGGAGATAGAAAATTTACATTGAGAGAAAGAAGAGAAGGTGAGGTATGCAAACCCTAATTAAAATTTAATAACCAAAATAATACCAATAAATTTAACCAATTACTAATGTCCAAGTCTAATAGTCATCCACTCATACAATGATATTGTATAATAAACTAAAATTAACTCTATTTTAGTTATGGACTTATATTGCATTCTTAATCTAATTAGGTTTCTAGAAACTTTTTCTCAATCCTATTCCAAATAAGATTAAGATTAGAATTCATAATTCTAATGTGACTAAGGTTTTGGAGCTTTAATTCCTAATCAAACTCCAATTTCCAAACTTTTAGTTTCAAATAAAACAATTTTAATTCAAAGCATTTGACTATCAAAAATATAAAATTAAACTTACGTAAAAACATATTTCAATTTTGAAGAAATTTAAAACAATTCAAAATTTTCAAAAAAACACATTCGTTTTTACCGTGTCACAATCGACTAACCTTAAGGATAGTCGACTGTGAAAACATTTTGTCCCATAATTCAATTAGGCTTAGAGGGCACAGTCGACTATCATTGGTTGACTGTCGACAGTCCAAATTTTCTGCTCAAATTTTCCATTAAGTCATCGAAGAAACAATCGACTGTCCCTTTATTTTCTGCAAATTTTTCAAATTTTTCTTACACAAATTTTCTTTCCAACTTAATTCAATTCAATAAAAAAATAAAATTTTAACCATCCAAATAGAATCTACTCAATCCCTATTGAATTAATTCACTTGCAAAACAATCTACAACAATTTTATTATTATAATATGATAATAAATAATTCAATAACTCTTTCTTGGATTCTATAGACCTAGGATTTCATAAACCCTAATCTAACTTTTAGATATATGAAATTTGAAATCTTTAGAATCCAAAGATCAAATCCTTGAAGCCAAAACAATATAATCTAATACTCATTCTAATAATTCATAGAGTTGGCTCTAATACTAATATAAGTCTACCGGTAGAGAAACACAATAGAAATTTAAATTTCTTCATATTAATAAACTTAATCCTAAGAAAACTCTATATAAGAATTAATTATAATTTATTATTAAGGGTTTATACAAGTCATGACTGACACCTATTAGTATGTCATGACTACCAAGGAAATTTGAATTTAATGTGAACATTTTCGTTATCAATTACCATGCAATTCAATCTTTCCATCATGAAATGCTCTTGATTAAACCTAAGCTATGTAATTACTGTCAAATCTTAATTATTTAATCACATATATCTCAATCTCAAACCCATAAATTAAATAGTGAAATTAGAAACTCCTTTCTAATATCCACCCCATCTTGGCCAAGGAATTACCAAGTTATGAATTAATCAAATCACATAAGTTATTCTATCTTCTTTTAGCGTGAGTAATGGATCATCTATTGTACACTCACATGCCTCCTTTCTAAATGGTCAATGAGGATTCCCTAGATTTTTCCATGCATGGCAGTACTGAGACCAAATTGTGAGTCAGCAAGCAATTTCACTGAATACAGGTAGTCATGCAACCATTAGTTTGAGGCACGAGAGATTAGGGGGGTTTCTAGGATTTGTGAGAGGAAGATGAGATGAGGTTTATTGGGTAGGCTAAGGATTAGTAGTTGAGAATCCATGGCAGATTAGTAAAAGGAATAGGATTTGATTGGCAATGATATAAAGAGAGAAGAATGATTAAAGTTAGGTTAGAAAGAAGAGGGTGAGGGAGAGAGATTAGGGAGAAAATGGGGGACTAAGGTTTTAAAAAAGGTATTTATAGCGAGGAGGAAACGAGTTGCTGTCGGAGTTTCGGGTCCTAGCATCAAGTTGGTTTTCACCTATGGATCCAAGGCTAGGTTAAGTGGGTATTTGAACTAGGTTTAGTTAGATTTTGGGCTTGGGTTAGGCTGGCTTTGAATTGGGTTTGGCCCTAAGCTTAACTTTTAAGGCCACATGTAATTTGATAGATATTACATGGAATAAAAATAATATATACATGAAAGATTTATTATTAATATAATAATTAAAAAATAACACACACGTAGCCTTTTGTGGTTACAAAGAAAAAAAGAGAGACATATGTGTAGCTATTGCAGTTACAAAGAAAGAAAAAAGGGACAAACACCTGGACGTCCAGGTGTTGTCCACAAAAAACAAAAGGAATTCATGCAAGACACAAAGTAATAGAGAATATAATGAATGGCGGTAAGTACAGTTAGTATAAAAAATTAAAAATTAAGCTTCTGTTATGTTTTAACAAAATTTTATTCTCTCTCTCAAATTGCTCTATTTCTTTAAACACCTAGGGACCGAAAGAAAGGTTGAAAGATTGAAATTTTGAAGAAGTTTACGAGAGAATTTTAAAGAGATTTTAGGGAAGCTTTAAGAAAAAAAAAGGTAATAAATGAGTTTTATTTTTGAAATTATGCATACATGAAATTACCTGGAATTTGATATAGAAATTTAAATGTACTAATTACGAAATAATTGAAGAATAAACTAAAAAATTTAATATAAATATTATGTCAGGTGTTGACGATCAGCAATCGGATGAAATTGCTGAAATGAGCAAGAAAGGCAAAGAGGTGATCCACGGGTAGCTTTAAGTGCTACATGGTAAATTAGATTTACTTTTAATAACCGAAACCAATAAAAATATTAAATTATGATATTTGAATGAATTGGTGAATTATAATCATTTAATGATGTATTTTCTATTATATATGAAAATTGATTGATTTATTGATTAGGGATTAAATATTATGTTGAATATTAATTATATAAGAATTTATATTTTCAAAAGGATGGACTAATGATCAAATATGCTAAGAAGTTATATGAAATTTCTAAAAATATGATTGAAAAATTAATATGATATATGAGGAGACAATTTAACAAATATTATAAAAATAATAATTTTGAGAAAGAGCTAGACAGTTGAATTGAATGTTTTGATGTATGCTTGCTTGCATATTATTTAAAAGAAAATACTAGGAAGGCAACTGGTCTAGCTGAGAAAACCATGAAGGTAGCTAGTCTAGCTGAAACATGTCGACATGTGGTAAGACGTTCTCAAATGATAGTATGAAATAATGAGATGATGTGATGAAATGAAAGAAAGAAATATGATTTAAACACATGCATTTATTTATTTGGTTATTTTATTATTATTGATTGAGATGCTAAAGTATCAGTCTTGACTGTGAAATTATTGATAGACAAATTAGTCTCACAGAGAGACGGATATGATGAGAAATAAATATGAAAGTATGATATGATAAAAATTATTTGATTGATTGATTTTATGTTGTGAACCTCATAACAAGGTAAATAATGATGTTAAATTGATAATCTCAATATGATTAAATATATGAGAAGAAAAAATGATATGTTTGATGATTAATTTAAGAAGAGATTGATAAATGGTAGGAATTATGATATGAGTAGTGATAATAAAATGTTATTATTGAATTATATGAGATAATAGATGAATGAATATTTGGAAGATTATTTGAAAGATTGAATTATTATATGTGAAGAGATAGATGATTAATATTGGTGAATTAGAAACGAGTAAATTATAAGATGTGACTAGAAGTATACCAATTGAGTACTTCTAGTAAATTTAATTCACTGAGCTTGTGAAGCTCACTCCTCATTGTTAAATAATTTCAGGTAGAGGGCAAGACATATAGATTGGTGAGCTGAGATTCAGACTGAGTCATTATCTATAAGCCTTATGGTCCACATCCTTAAACTAATGGATTTTTTTGTTGTTGTAAATATTCATGTATAATATATTGTATATATTGTTTAAGTTAGGATTTTAATAATGTAACTCCCCCGTTGAGGGTTGAGGATTTATGTGTGTGTGTGTGTGTGTATATATATAGTCGATATAGGTTTTATATTGTTACATACACGTGTCGTGCTGGGATTTCAAAATGTGACGACAAAATCTCGGGGGTGGCCAACCCGAGATGGGTCGTTTCAATTTTGGTATCAGAGCATTACGTTTTAGGATTCTGTAGACTGTATAAAAATTTAAAGAAGTGGAAGATTTAAATAAATTAAATTTTAATGCAGAGTCTGAGGATGACATGTGGACATGGTAGTGCTAGAGATAGAGTTCTAAATCAGAGAGGACATGGTAGACCCCCAATATTTAGAAGAGTTGAAGTAGAGGGAGCTGGTTGAGTCTGTGGTTTATGGAAGGGAACAGGTTACTAGTGCAGTTGGTACTAGTAGAGGTGGGGGAGAATATGATATTAGGATGGATAAGTTGAGAAAAGTTCTTGATCGTACTATAGATAGAATGAATGTAGCAGAAGAAAGGGGTAACAACTTACAGAGGAGATTAGAGGAAAGATGTAGAACATAACCTGATGTGATGAGATAATAGGCTTATGAGGGAGAGGGTTTGTTTGCATACGAGAAGCAAGGGGATTATTTTGTGAGATTTATTAAGTTTAAACCCTAGTCTTTTAAAGGATCTATAAATCCTATTGAAGCTGAGCAGTGGATTAAATATGTTGAGAAATATTTTAAAGTCTTACCAATGACAGATAGGTAGAAGGTTGCTTTTGCTTCATTTAAGTTGGAAGGTGAGGCTTCTCAATGGTGGGAAGATATTCTACTTAGATTGAGTACACATGTAGATCAACCCTTAAATTGGTGTAAGTTTAAAGATGTGTTCTTTGAGAAGTATTTTCTAGATACGTTTCGAGCACAGTAAGAGAGAGATTTTATTCATTTAAGGTAGAATACTTTATCTATGGCTGAGTATGATAACAGACTTATAGTCTTGTCGAGGTTTTCACCAGAGTTAGTAAATACGGAGAAGATGAAATGTAAGAGATTTTTAGACGGGTTATACTATGAAATTCGAACTAAACTCTCTTACATGATTATTGGGAATTATGCGATAATAGTGGATAAAGCATTATAGATTGAAAAAGATGTGATAGAGTTGAGAGGTAGGAGAGATTGGCTGAAAAGGTCTAGATTTAAGGGATCCAGAGGTGATAATTATATGACTGTGCAGGGTGGGAGACCAGCCCAGAGGGGGCGTTCCTTGTCACAGGGAACTGGAATACAGAGTCAGATGCAAGCAAAATTTGTTGCTTCTGTAGCTTAGAGTAATATTGGTGGGACCCCTAGATTTGGGAGACAGGCTATGGGAACTAAAAGTTATGGTAAAAGAGTAAGTATGCTACCAAGGGGAAGTAGTAATATGATGTATGATCGAGAGACCAGAGTTTGCTATAGATGTAATAAGACAGGGCATCTATCTCAGAATTCTCCTACTCTAATGTGCTTTGTATGTGGTGAGGAAGGATATATTAGTGTAGATTTTCTAGTGGGGATATCTGTTGTGATAAGTGCTAGAAATGTTAGGAGAAAACAGGTGGAGAGAGGTGGTGGATCAGAGAGTATACGGGAAAGAAGTGGAAGATCAATAGTTGAGAGAGGATGTGGTGGTCAGTTACAGCCCAAAGACAGCAGAGTCTATGCGTTGACCTAATAGGATGCACGGGCCACTCTTGATATTGTTATGGGTATGGTATCTATTCTTAATAGACCTGCTAGATTATTGATTGATCATGGTGTAACCCATTCTTTTGTATCCAGTGTTTATATGAAATCTATTGATGCTTGTGTTAGTCCTCTAATGCATGCAGTTATTATTGAGGTTCCTACTGAGGATAGGGTTATTATCAAGACAATTTATCAGGGTTATGTGATTAGTATGGCTAATAGAGAATTTAAAGTTGATTTGTTGCCTTTAAATATTTCAGATTTTGATTTAATTCTGGGGATGAATTGGTTATCTGTATATCATGCTTGGGTAGATTGTTTTAAGAAGAATGTGGTGTTCAGGATACCAAGACAAGAGGAGTTTAATTTTCAGGGAGAATGTAAGATACTTGCCAACTGTCTTATTGCTACCCTGACTACTAGTAAATGGTTGAAGAAGGGTTGTGAGGGGTATTTGGTATTTGTGGTGGATTCTAGAAAGAAGATTCGGAAGTTAGAAGAAATTTTAGTAGTGAAAGATTTTTCTGATGTGTTCCCTCGGGAGTTGTCTGGGTTACCTCCCAATAGGGAGATTGAGTTTTCTATTGAGGTAATTTCATGATCAACACCCATATCTATAGATACTTATAGAATGGCACTAGTTGACTTTAGAGAATTGAAAGTTTAGCTTCAAGAGTTGCTAGATAAAAAATTTATTCGACCCAGTATGTCGCTTGGGGAGCCCCTATGTTGTTTGTAAAGAACAAGGATGGAACGACGAGGTTGTGTATTGATTATAGACAGTTGAATAAGATCTCCATTAAGAATAAATATCCTTTGCCCATAATAAATGATTTATTAAAACAGTTACAAAGGACTAGGTGTTTTCTAAGATAGACCTGAGATCAGGTTATCATCAGTTGAGGATAAATGAGGGGGATGAGCCTAAGACTGCTTTTAAGACACGTTATGGCCATCATGAGTTCCTTGTGATGCCATTTGGGCTGACTAATGCTCCTGTAGCATTTATGGATATAATGAGTCGGGTGTTTAAACCATTCTTGGATAGATTTGTGATTGTATTTATTGATGATATTCAAGTATATTCCAAGAATGAAGAGGAGCATGGGCAACATTTAGAGATAGTGTTGGAAATTTTGAGGAGAGAGATATTGTATGGAAAGTTATTTAAGTGTGAGTTTTGGTGGAGTGAGAGTATGACAAGATGGTATAGCAGTTGACCCACAAAAAGTAAAGGCAGTGTTGAATTGGTAAAGACCCACTAGCATGACTAAAATTAGAAGCCTTTTGGGATTGGTTGGTTATTATAGGAGGTTTATCCAAGATTTTTCTATTATTGCTGGACCATTGACCAAATTTACCAGGAAGGAAGTGAAGTTTATATGGTCAGAAGAATGTGAGAGGAGTATTGATGACAAATATGGTGGTACAATCTACTATTATTGATCGCTTGTTACAAATGCAGAGTAGAGATAAAGGGATAGAGAAAACCAAACGGGAAGTATTGAGTGGGAAGCTAACTCAGTTTCAAATTAGAGAAGATGATATGGTAGTATTGGGACATAGATATTGTGTTCCCATTGATGTTGAGATAAGAAAGAAGACACTAAGAGAGGCTCATGATTCTATGCACCCGGCTTATTACCTAGAGAGGGGGTTGAGACAGAATTATTGGTGGTCAGGGATGAAGAATGATGTAGCTGAGTATATTTCTAGATGTTTGATTTGTCAATAAGTGAAGTCTGAGAATAGACATTCGGCGGGTTTATTACAACCTCTTCCGGTACCTGAATGGCCATGGGAGAATGTGAGCATGGATTTTACTTATGGTTTTCCCTGTACCCAGAGAGGTCATGATACTGTATGGGTTATAGTAGATAGACTTCCTAAGTCTTCGCATTTCCTTCCTATTAAAACTATATGGAGTCTTGAAAGGTTGGTTGAATTGTATGTAGCGTAAATTGTGGGATTACATGGAGTACCTTTAAGCATTGCATCGGATAGGGATTCAAGATTCACTTATAGATTTTGGAGGGGTTTTTAGAAAGCTGTGGGTACATAGTTATAGTTTAGTATAGCTTTTCATCCTTAAATGGATGGGTCAATAGAGAGAATCATCATAATACTAGAAGATATGCTGAAGGCAAGTGTATTGTGTTTTTCAGTGAGTTACGATGTTTATTTACCTTTGATCGAGTTTGCATACAATAATCAATATCAAACTAGTATTGGGATGGCACCATTTGAGTCTTTATATGGTAGAAGGTGCAGAACTCTAGTATGTTGGGAAGAAGTTGGAGAAAGAAAGATATTTGGTCCAAAAATGATTGATTTAACTACTGAGATGATCAAACTAGTTAGAAAGAACCTTAGATCAGCACAGAACAAACAGAAGGGATACACTAATAATAGAAGATGACCTCTTGAGTTTCAGGTTAGTGACTAGGTGTTTTTGAAGATATCTCCATGAAAGGGTGTATTATGATTTAAAAAGAAATGAAAGTTAAGTTCGAGATTTGTGGGGTCATATGTGGTAATTGAAAGAGTTGGACCAGTAGAATACAGATTGGATTTGCCTCCAGAGTTACAGCAATTACACAATGTGTTTCATGTGTCACTTTTGAGAAAGTGTTTACACGATGAATCCCATAGTATTCCGAATTAGGCTATAGAACATTAGGAAGATTTGACCTTTATGCAAGTACCAATCAAAATTCTAGACAGAAAGGAACAAGTCTTGTGTAAGAAAGTTATTCCTTTGATTCAAGTTTTATGGCATAAAAAATATGTTGAGGAAAGGTACATGGGAACATGAAGAAAGAATGAGGAAAGAGTACCCCTAGCTTCTTCAAGAGTTGGGTAAGGAAATTTTGAGGACGAAATTTTTTTAAGTTGGATGGAATTGTAATACTCATGCTTTTAAAGTAAGGGTAAAGAAGTAATTTGATAGATATTACATGGAATTAAAATAATATATTCATGAAAAATTTACTATATAAAAAATAAAGAAAGAAAGAAAGAAGGGACAGACACCTGGATGTCCAGATATTGTCCACATAAAAGATAAGGAATGCGTGCAAGACACTAAGTAACAAAGAATATAAGGAATGGCGGTAAGTACGGTTGGTATAAAAAATTAAAAATTAAGCTTCTGTTAAGTTTTCACAAAATTTTATTCTCTCTCTCAAATTACTCTATTTCTTTAAACACTTGGGGACCGAAAAAAATGTTGAAATTTTGAAAAAGTTTACGGGAGAATTTTAAAGAGATTCAATGGAATATTTAAGAAAAAAATGTAATAATGTGAATTTTATTTTTGAAATTATGCATACATGAAATTACCAGGAATTTGATATTGAAATTTAAAGGTATGAATTACAGAAGAACTGAAGAATAAATTAAAAAATTTAATATAAATATTATGTCAGGTGTTGATGATCAACAATCGAGTGAAATTGATGAAAAGAGCTAGAAAGGCAATGAGGTGATCCACGGGTAGCTTTAAGTGCCATGTGGTGAGTTAAATTTATTTTTAGTAATCGAAACCAATAAAAATATGAAATTATGATATTTGAATGAATGGGTGAATTATAATGATTTAATGATGTATTTTATGGTATATATGAAAATTGATTGATTTATTGATTAGAGATTAAATAGTATGTTGAATATAATTAATATAAGAATTTATATTTTAAAAAGGATGGACTAATGAACAAATATGCTAAGAAGTTATATGAAATTTCTAAAAATATGATTGAAAATTTGATATAATATATGAGGAGACAATTTAATAAATATGATCAAAATAATAATTTTGAGAAAGAGCTAGATAGTTGAATTGAATGTTTTGATGTATGCTTGCTTGCATATTATTGCTTATATGCATAAAAGAAAATACCAGGAAGGCAACTGGTTTCACTGAGAAGACCAGGAAGACAGTTGGTCTGGCTGAAACATGTCGACATGTGGGAAAATGTTCCCAGATGATAATATGAAATAATGAGATGTTGTGATGAAAAAGAAAGAAAGAAAGAAAGATGATTTAAACACATACATTTATTTATTTTGTTATTTTATTTTTACTGATTGAGATGCTAAAGTATCACTCTTGACTGTGAAATTATTGGTTAACAAATGAGTCTGACAGAGAGACAGATATGATGAGAAAGAAAAATGAAAGTATTATATGATAAAAATTATTTGATTGATTGATTTTATGCCGTGAACCTCATAGCGAGGTAAATAATGATGTTGAATTGATAATCTCAAGATAATTAAATATATGATAAGAAAATTTGATATGTTTGATGATTAATTTAAGAAGAGATTGATAAATAGTTGGAATTATGATATGAGTAGTGATAATAAAATGTTATTATTGACTTATACGAGATAATAGATGAATTAATATTGGAAGATTATTTGAAAGATTGAATTATTATATCTGAAAAGATAGATGATTAATATTGGTGAATTAGAAACGAATGAATTATAAGATGTTAGTGGAAGTGTACAAATCGAGTATTTCTAGTAAATTTAATTCACTGAGCTTATGAAGCTCACTCCTTATTGTTAAATAATTTCAGGTAGCAGGCAGAACAAATAGATTGGTGAGTTGAGATTCAGACTAAGTCATTATATGTAAGTCTCGCGGCCCACATCCTCAAACTAATGGAAATTTTTGTTGTTGTAAATATTCATGCATAATATGTTATATATATTGTTTCAGTTGGGATTTTAATAATGTAACTCCCCTATTGAGGGTTGAGGATTTATGTATGTATATATTTTTAGTCGATATAGGTTTTATATAGTTACATATATGTGTCGTGCTGAGATTTCAAAACGTTACGGCACCGTCTCAGGGGTGGCCAACTCGAGATAGGTCATTACACCAGGCCTAAATTCTTGGAGTCTTGGGCTTCTAAATTCAAGTTACTAGACCATTTCTTCAAGCTTACCGATTCAAACTCATTCTCTTTATTCGTTCTATTTTTTTCTTTTGTTTTATTTTCTTCATTTTTTTAATTTCCTAACTTAAACTAAGAATTTAATTCAACTAGACACGTAATATTAAGACTTTATTATTTATTAAGAACTTAAATTTAAGAACATAAAATCTTTAATTTTAAGTAATTAATAAATGTCAAATACAATAATTGCTGCATAAAAATAAAATAAATGAAAGGTAGGTCAAAATTAGGTGTGTACAAGAAGAAAATCCAAAAAGCTTTAATAAAAGGATATGTTTAGAGGTAAAGCAATTTAGATTATAAGATATGTTTGATTTGATGAATTTCCCTCGTTCTTTTAAAAAAATTAAGTTTTGGCCTAAAATGGAAGACTTTATTTTACCAAAATATTTTCAAAATAAATTGTGAGAGTTTTTTGGCTTCATTATAAAAATTAAATTAAATTAATTTACTCACAAAAACCTTCTCCAAGTTTCTATGCACACATCCAAAGGAATTATAATAAATCTAAGGTTTTTCTTAAGGAATTATAATAAATTTATGAAATTGATCTAATCTAAACTAAATCCATACTCCCTTAAGTCTAAATTACATATCTTACATCACCCATAACCCAAATCATGTTCTTGCATCCTAGATGTTAAGGATAGTTCAAGAAATCCTTCAAAAACTCAACTTATCTTTCAACAATTCAAACTTCTTCAATTTAAATCCAAATCAAACATTGCAAAGCTCAAAATTTAAGTTTTAAACTCATTTTCAAGGAGAAATAAGAAGAAAGGTGTCCTACCCTGAAATTTTAACAAAAATAACCAAAAAAGAAAAGAGAGGAAATTGTTGTCTGGCATATGGGGCCCACACACGGCCTCCCACTGTTTGTATAGTATCACTGTCTATACCATCATGTTCCTCTCGACTTCCTCTTCCTTCACTCAAAGCTTAGGGGAGAATGGATATAGGGTGTGAGGGGGAGTCAAAGAAAGAAAGAAAGAAAATGGGTTTGTGATGAGAAAATGTAGAGAGAGAGCTGTTCGAATTCTCTAAAGAGAGAGCGAGAGAGAGAGAGAGAGAGAGAGAGAGAGAGAGAGAGAGAGAGCAACTTGAATTCTCTAGAGAGAGAATTTTTTTTTTCTAAATTTGTGTCATTTTAGGGCTGACTTGGGGTTTATATAGGACCTTGGAGTAGAATTGACCTATTTTCTCTTCCCTTTACCTTTTTTACTTAACCTCTCTAGTTAACTTTAAGAAATTTATCTTAACTTATAAAATTCTAAGGTGTTTAATAATTCTTCTCATGTATTTTTAAATGGGTTATACATGGACTTAAAAAATTAACTAATTTTAAATAAATGCTCACGTATGCATGAACTCGCATGATTAAAATATATTCTAATGAAAACCAGATTATACTATTATAAACATTGTGAAGTAAAGCCAACAATACATATAGATTTAGATTACAAAGTAGTTCCCACTAAATCCAAAATTTTAAGGAGTCCAAATTCGTGTGAAAATACAATGTATTGCAGACTTTATTACTTCACAATTTTTACTGTAGATGAGTCGCACTCAAATTTAACATGCTTTTACATGGTAATTTTCTAATTTGGAGAGGGGGGGTGGATTAACCCACCAGACTATGTGCCTCCGCCCTACAATTTTTTTTTTTCAAATCAAAAATTAGATTCAACAAAAAAGAAAACTATAGGGGGGGACTGGCCTTACCTAACCTAATATAAAGCAAAACTATTTTGAAAATAAAAAAATATATAACTTCCAAAGAAACAGGAAAAATAAACCAAAAACAAAACTGACATAAAATACTCACTCAATACACACACTACCATCGTCTTTTCTTTTTAACCTTAACTCCTTTTCTCTTAGGATTTATTTTTTTCAAGAACGCCACAAGGCCCACCATTGGATTCTTTTCAAATTTCTATTGGTAGCTAGTGTCCAACATATTACTTGTGGATGAAGATCTATATAAACAAGTATATGGTTGTAAGGATGGTAAGGACATATCATATTTACATTTTAAGTAATCCAACTTGGATTTAAATGGACAACTTGGGACTGTTACCTCTTCAGAAACCATATTGTCCTCTATAAAGGCCTGAACCACTTTTGCTTTATTTCTAGCCATTTAGAATTTATTTTTTTGGAGAAGCTACCTCTATAAGAAGCGGCCCAATGCTCTAAGCCCCACCTGATGCGTACCCATAGAACTAGACACACCAAGACCATAAATATGTGCTCCTATAGAGTCCTGACCTGTAACAACTCATCCCGGGTTGGCCACCCCCGAGACAATGTTGTCACAATTTGAAAATCCCAGTACGACACATATATGCAACAATTAAAATAATATCAACAAAAATTTTTACATCAATCCTCAACCCTCAACATGGGAGATACATCACTCTGATCTCTTTTATTTCATGCATATGCATATGAACAATGATATGAAATATGCATATGAATAACAATATAAAAACAAACATGAATTCAAATATTTAAATTAACTATCCTGATTATTCTCAAATTATTATTTGAAAAATTACACTAAATTTCTCTCATCATAAATCATTTCAAATCATAAAATATAGCTCATCAAGGTCCACTAAATTTCATCTCCTCATAAATCATAACAAATCATCAACGATAGCTCATCAAGAATTTCACTTATCGCCTTTATTATTAAATCGACTCATTATTCCAATAATATTATTTCTCATAAAATAATTCTCTATACATCCACTATTCCTATCATACCTATCAATCAACTTTCATCTATCTAAGTCATAACAAATCATCAACCATAGCTCATCCAGAATTTCACTTATCGTCTTTATTATTAAATCGACTCATTATTCCAATATTATTATTTCTCATAAAGTAATTCTCTACACATCCACTATTCCTATCATACCTATCAATCAACTTTCATCTATCACCAAATCATAAGTTAATGATTTATTCTAATATTATCAATATAGATTTCATATTTATCTTGATTACTTAAAGTAAATCTAACTCACCACGTAGCACTTAGAGCTACCTGTGGATCACCTCCTTGCCTTTCCTGCTCCTCTCAGCAATTTCCCCCGGTTGCTGATCGTCAACACTTGACATAATATTTATATTAAATTTTCTAATTTATTCTTCAATTCTTCCATAATTTACATCCTTTGAAAATTCCCACTTTGAATTCCGAGAAATTTCATGTATGCTAAATTTAAAAAATAAACTTCACATTATTACCTTATGTTTTTCTTAGAGCTTCTCGTGGTTCTCTATAAAATTCTCCCGTAAACCTCTTCAAAATTTTGTTCTTTCAACCTTTATTTTGGTCCCCAAGTGTTTAAAAAAATATAGTAGTTTGAATTGAGGAAATGAGAAAACCAAACAGGATTTGCTAAGAAATAAATAATATAAACTTAAATTATATATATATATATATAAAAGTTGAAGTCTCAGCATTTGCTTTGCCACGAAAAGTTCATGTGTCTTACATGCATGGCTTTTCTTTCTTTTGAAAACGGGTGTTGCCACCTGTTGCCTTGTATTTTTTTTAAAAGAAAAAAAAAACCTTTTTTTCTTTTTCTTTTTCTTTTTCCTTTTCTCAACGCTTGACGCGTCTATTTTTTTTTCAAAAGAATTATTTTATTCAATACTAAATCCTTCGCGTATATATATATATATTATTTTAAATTTCATGTCATATTTATTAAATTACTTCTTTACCCTTACTTTATGAATACGGGTATTACAATTCTACTGACCTAATAAAAATTTCGTCCCCAAAATTTCCTTACCTAACTCAAGAAACAATTGTGAATAATATTTCTTCACAGTTGCCACATGCCCTCACGCAATCTCTTCAACATAGTTATTCCGTCACAGAACTTGAATTAATGGAATTACTTTATTACACAAGACTTGTTCTTTTCTGTCTAAATTTCACATTGGTACTTGTATAAAAGTCAAATCTTCTTGACTTTCTACTACTTGACTTGAAATATCATGAGATCTATCAAGTAAGTGCTCCCGCCAAAGTGAAACATGGAATACATTATGTCACTGCTTCAACTCTGGAGGCAAATCCAAGCTATTCATAACTAGCCCAACTTTCTTAATAACCTCATAGGGTCCCACTTACCTCAGACAATCAATGGCATGTAAGCATCCCAACTTACTGAGAAACTCGTCACATTTTCCTTTAACATATCTACTGGTACTCTAAAAATCCTTTCTATCTGAGCATGAAAAGTCATATTAAATTGTAATTGTGTACCCGTGGCTTTCTGAAAGCCTCTCCAAAATCAAGATGTAAATCTAGCAACTCTATTTGATACTATGCTCAATGGTATTCCATACAACTGGACAATCTTAGCTACATCCCTCTTCAATCCTGATCACCAGAAATTTCTGTCTCAATTTTCTCTACATATTATTGTTACTTGGTTGCATCGAATCTACATCATCATGTGCCTTTTTCAGTATCTCATTTCTCAACTCCACATTATTTGGAACACAATTCCTATGTTCCAATACCAAAATACCCTCACTTCAAATTTTGAACTCATATCGCTTTCTAGTAAGCACTTCCTGCTTAATCTTCTATATCTCTTTATCTCTACCTTGCATCTCTAACAAGCATTTTTATATGGATGACTGTACAACAATATTTGTTAACAGTGATCCTCTATCACTAATATTCAACTTCATTCTTAACTCTCTTAATCTATCATCAATTACACATCAGGACTCTCAATTGCAGTTAACCTTCTTGTAGACTTTCTACTTAATGCATCAGCTACCACCTTCACATTTTCTAGATGATAGTGAATTGTACAATCATAGTCACTAATCAACTCCATCCACCATCTTTGCCTTAAATTCAACTCTTTCTAGGTAGGTAAGTATATCAAACTCTTATGATCAGTGAATATTGTTGTGAGTTTTAAATTACTCGCAAGCGCACGAGTCGTTTGCAGTATAGCGTTGTGCAAGTGCGAGGTCGAATCCACAGGGAATTGCGTTGTGAAAATATAATTTTTAATCTAAATTAACTCTATCTTAACCTAGTTCCGAATTTTGAATGATAATTTGCAAAAAAAATTAAAACTAAATTAAATTGATTTTAAAAACTAATAAAAAGCACTAAGGTTTCCGAATCCACCCCACCGAAGTTAAGCATACATGTTCTAAAAATATAGCCTATCAAAACATTCAATGAATCCAACTTACGACAAAAAACAAAGAATATCCCAACTAAACCAAAAGCACCCGATGTATCCGCTCTCAACAAATCACAAAGGGAATCCAATTTAATCGAAAAGCATTCAATGTATCCATCAGATGAAACACAAAGAAAATCCAACAGACAATTTAAACTCAATCAATTATAAGATTAACTCAAATAATTGACAGAACATTTATACTAAAAATTGTCAGATTTGTACAAGCAAATCTGAACTACTACGCCAAACAACGGCGGGGCTTTATCTTCAACCTTAGCTGAAGAGTCTAGCCACTCATAACAATAAAACTATAATAAAAAGTGCTAAACATTTAAACTAAAAACAACTGAATATAAAGAAATAAATAAACAACTTTACATGGGAGAAATTCCACTCGCTGACGGGCGACGCTTCCCCTCGTGGTAGTAATGCCTTCGGGATCTACCAGAATGCTGGCGGACGTCCACCGGTAAACACCAAAGTGGCTCAGGAATTGTACACTGAATTATGAAGTCAGGTGGTGTTTATATAGGGGGAGACCCAGAGTAATGTGGCTTGCAGAAACGATGTGGGATACAGGCCCGAGTGCGCTCGATCGCGGTTTGGTGCGATCGATCGCAGGTACGATCGATCGCATGACTTGTGCGCACGATCTCATGTGCACTCGATCGCATGTCTGCTGCGATCGATCGCATATGCACTGAACTTCAAATATTTCGATGTGGGATTGATGACCTTGCGCTCGATCATAGGCAGGTGCGCTCGAGTGCATGTGCGCTCGATCGCATATCTCGTGCGATCGATCGCAATGTCTCCAGAAGCTTCAAATCTCCTGAAATGCTTCATTTTCTCCACAAAGCTGTAAAAACAAACAAAACACAAGAAAAACGTAAAATGAAGTAAAATACTACTAACTAAGAGCATAACAAATGTAAGTTAAGGATCTAAAATATGCAATATTTAAGACTCATAAAATACCCCCAAACTTATATTTTGCTAGTCCCTTAGCAAAACAAAATAAAAGACTCAATGAAAAACAAAGAACATAAAGATAAAGTCATCACTCATGGTATCCAAAAATTTAAGGAGCACACCTCACCATGATATTCATTCATAAGCAAGCTTAAAAAGGTAAACCCATCTTCGCAATGAATAGAAATGTTAAAATCTAATTACTTACAAAAGGCAGGATAAGGCATCACAAGCTTGAATCAGTGTAAGGTGAATTAGTACATAAAAATGAAGCTTCCAAGTAACTCTAATGTGTAAGGTCTCCATGTCTCAAGATTCACCGAATTTCCCATAAAAAAATGAACGAAAAGGCATAGTTTTTATTTTATTCTCTTTTTTTTTATTATTAAGGCACGGCTATGTTTAGTTCCCTTGAGCTTTCTAATTGACCCATGTAGCGAGTGTTAAGTCAATGACTCCCAAACCAAGTGGTTTTAGGGCATTAGGTGTAAAGACACCCCTAAGGACTTACTAACTCGAGTCAAAAAGGCTACGAAATTAAACCGACCTTAATATTACCAAGCAAAATTCCACCTTTTGACGTGAACACTCACTGCTTACTGAGGCAAGAGGTCCAGTTACTCAGCGAAAAGTTTATTGATAATTTTTTTTTTATGCCCAAGAGTTCATCCAACAAGTCATCCAGTTTCAGTTAAGATAAGGAAAAATACACATTAAAATCACATGTCATACCTCACATAATTTGTGCTAATGTGCTCGTGTTGGATTAGATCAAACATGTGAATTCTCAAAATGCCTAAAGTAAGTAATTAAATTTTAAAAATTTATCACCAGATCATGTGTTCAAAATGTTAAGCTCACCAATGACATCACATCACAAAAAATGTTTAGATCAACCAAAATTTCACGATAACATGAGCATGCATTTATCTCTATGACGAAAAGACAACAAATTAGGACAAAGTGTGTGATGTGTCTCCCATACCCCCAAACTTAAATTACACATTGACCCCAATGTGTGACTAATATGGAAAGAGCTGACCTGAGATATGGAGAACTATCTGGACTGGTATGGCTCATAGCATACCCCCAAACTTGAACTGAAGTATGCTTTATCCCTGAAAAATAAAAACTGGAAAACAAAAAATACTGGAAACAAACATTAATCATAAATATGCGAAATAATAAATAAACAAAAGAAAAGATAAGCTCTGGGGTGCCTCCCATGAGCACTAAGTTTAACGTCTTCAGCCAGACCCAACATTAGTAAACAGGCCCAACTAAACACTCCACCATCTGATCAATAAATGGGAATGGAAAATGATCAGGCCTAGTGGCAGCATTCAATTTACGGTAGTCTAGACACTTTCTCCATCTTGACTGCACTTGAGTTGGAACCAACTCGTTGTCTTTATTTACTACCGTAAATTCAGCACGTTTGGGCATAACATGAATCTGGCTCACCCACTTGCTATCAGAGATGGGATAAATGATCCCTGCCTCTAACAGCTTAATATCTTCTGCCCTCATAACCTCTTGCATAGCAGGGTTGAGCCTTCTTTGTGGCTCCCTCGATGGCTTGGCATTCTCCTCCAACTG
This sequence comes from Bretschneidera sinensis, assembly GCA_023935145.1. NCBI lineage: Eukaryota > Viridiplantae > Streptophyta > Magnoliopsida > Brassicales > Akaniaceae > Bretschneidera > Bretschneidera sinensis. The sequence continues at coordinate 75,144,096 of CM043703.1, read as the reverse complement.
TATCATGTACGTCACCACCGAGGGGCTGATCCCCTGGATGTCCTCAATGGTCCAGCCTATAGCTTCCTTATGCTCTCTTAAGACATCCAATAATTTCTCCTCTAGAGCATCACCCAGATATGAAGGTATAATCACAGGCAAACTATCGACTGAACCGAGGAACTTATACTTAAGATTATCTGGTAAAGGCTTAAGTTCCTTCTTGGGGGTTTCAGGTGCGGTGGTATCCTCCGTCTTATTGCTCTTCCGAGGAGGAGACTCTAAAATGGCATTCGCTTGCTCAAGTAATTTATCTAAATCCATATCCTCTCAAAATTGAGCAAAGCATGCCTCTAGGGGGTCCTCAGTGCGGGATTCATCCATAGTCTCCTCTGTCCTACTACTCTCCTGAGGAGCAGACTCCACAATAGTATTTGCTTGCTCAAGTAACTTATCTAAATCCAAATCCTCTTCAAACTGAGCAAAGCATGCCTCCATAATGTCCTCAGACTTCCCTTCTTTCTTGGGCACTTGTAGTCTCGCAGGGTAAGGCGCTTTAGGTAAAAACGACCTAGAGAGATCCTTAATAATACGAGTGGCTGTACATGGCTCAGCATCTCTCTTCTCATTGTTGCCACTCTCTTGCCCTTGGTGCATAGCAGGGTTCTCTTCCACTTGATTGTCCACTTGTCTCCCAGACAAGTATGGGACAGTTGATTGCACTTGTTCCTGCCAATGCATTGGAGTTGAAGAATTTCCCACCGCAAACTGTTCCTTTGGGTTAGGATCAGTTTGACTGGGGAACGTTCGTTCCTCTCCTTCACCCACGTAACTTGCGATTTGATCAATTTGACTCTCTAGTGTGGCAATTGCTTGGGTGTTTTCTATTGTTGCACTCATCACTTCACTCATAGATTGGCTAGTCGCTTTCATGAAATCATTGAGAGCGTCCTCCAATGACTGTGAAACCGACACTGGCGCTTGAATGGGAGCTTGGTAAGCGGGTGATGGTGCTGGATAAGCTGAGTGACCATAATTTGGAATTGGTGGAGGAAATTCGGGAGTGTATTGATTGTGAGCATGGTAAGGGGCTCCTCCCTGATTCATTGGTTGGTTCTGCTCCCATGAAAAATTAGAGTGGTCCCACCACCCTGGATTGTATGTTTCGGAGCAAGATCCATTTGATTGCCAACAACAGTCATTGAAAGCATTCATTTGTTCCATAGGATACTCGGCACAAGCCGGCATTGATGGGCAATTCTCTGCTAGATGCATGGGACTAGCACAGATGGAACAGCTTTCAATATTGAAAGTGTTGGCAGCATTGAGGTACAGGCCGGTCGTTTTAATGAAATCCTTGAGGGCGTCCTCTAAAGACTGTGAAACCGGCGCTGGATTCATCCACATTTTTTTTAAAAAAATTAATTAATTAATTAATTTTTTTTTTAAATTAACTAGTAGAAAAATAAAATCAATTCAGACAAAAAATTTTCACAAACCAAACAATTCCTCGGCAACGGCGCCAAAAACTTGTTGTGAGTTTTAAATTACTCGCAAGCGCACGAGTCGTTTGCAGTATAGCGTTGTGCAAGTGCGAGGTCGAATCCACAGGGAATTGCGTTGTGAAAATATAATTTTTAATCTAAATTAACTCTATCTTAACCTAGTTCCGAATTTTGAATGATAATTTGCAAAACAAATTAAAACTAAATTAAATTGATTTTAAAAACTAATAAAAAGCACTAAGGTTTCCGAATCCACCCCACCGAAGTTAAGCATACATGTTCTAAAAATATAGCCTATCAAAACATTCAATGAATCCAACTTACGACAAAAAACAAAGAATATCCCAACTAAACCAAAAGCACCCGATGTATCCGCTCTCAACAAATCACAAAGGGAATCTAATTTAATCGAAAAGCATTTAATGTATCCATCAGATGAAACACAAAGAAAATCCAACAGACAATTTAAACTCAATCAATTATAAGATTAACTCAAATAATTGACAGAACATTTATACTAAAAATTGTCAGATTTGTACAAGCAAATTTGAACTACTACGCCAAACAACGGCGGGGCTTCATCTTCAACCTTAACTGAAGAGTCTAGCCACTCATAACAATAAAACTATAATAAAAAGTGCTAAACATTTAAACTAAAAACAACTGAATATAAAGAAATAAATAAACAACTTTACATGGGAGAAATTCCACTCGCTGACGAGCAGTGCTTCCCCTCGTGGTAGTAATGCCTTCGGGATCCACCAGAATGCTGGCGGACGTCCACCGGTAAACACCAAAGTGGCTCAGGAATTGTACACTGAATTATGAAGTCAGGTGGTGTTTATATAGGGGGAGACCCGGAGTAATGTGGCTTGCAGAAACGATGTGGGATACAGGCCCGAGTGCGCTCGATCGCAGTTTGGTGCGATCGATCGCAGGTACAATCGATCGCATGACTTGTGCGCACGATCTCATGTGCGCTCGATCGCATGTCTGCTGCGATCGATCGCATATGCACTGAACTTCAAATATTTCAATGTGGGATTGATGACCTTGCGCTCGATCATAGGCAGGTGCGCTCGAGCGCATGTGCGCTCGATCGCATATCTCGTGCGATCGATTGCAATGTCTCCAGAAGCTTCAAATCTCCTGAAATGCTTCATTTTCTCCACAAAGCTGTAAAAACACACAAAACAAAAGAAAAACGTAAAATGAAGTAAAATACTACTAACTAAGAGCATAACAAATGTAAGTTAAGGGTCTAAAATATGCAATATTTAAGACTCATCAAATATCTCACAAGTGGCTCCATATAGATGATGTGTCCAATCTTTAAAGTAAACACTATGACAGCTAACTCTAAGTCAAGAGTAAGGTAATTTCTCTCATGATTCCTTAATTACCTAGAAGCACACACCATTACCTTCTCATGTTGCATCAACATATATCCCAACTCTTGATGGGATGCATCACTATACACTACAAATCCTTCATCACCAGAAGGAAGCACCAATACTGGAACTGTAGTCAATTTCTCTTTTAGTAATTGGAAACTTTTCTCACACTTCCCACACCATACAAATCTCACCTCTTTCCTGGTTAATCAAGTTAACAATACTATGATAATAGAAAAATTCTGAATGAATCTTCTATAATGAGCAACTAACCTCAAGAAGATTCTAATCTCAGTTACATTAGTTGGTCTTGTTGACCCTCATCTAAATTTTAATAATGACAAAACACTACTCTAATTGTATTAATAGTATTATCTAATTGTTTTAAATGATAAAAGCATACAACTAAAAATCAAGATGCAAGAACTCAACCTGAATCAGATACCAAGTCAAGACAGAAGATCTAGTATAGGTATAAGGTAACGAAACAAGTTGTAAATCTCTGATGTTCATGTAACTAGCTTGTCTGATGGCTCCTTTTGTAAAAGCATTTTGACAAAACTATTTATTCAAACTTTTCTAAAGTCAAAAACATTTCAAAACATGAAAAACTGGGTTGAATGGCAACCTAGTCGACTAGCCCCTTATACCAGTCGACTAGGTGATCTATACCGGTCGACTGGCATCTCGGACAATATGTCCCCAGTCGACTGGTATTAATGACCCAGTTGACTGATACTCTTCACAGCCTTAAAAAGTGAGACTTTTCACTTAACCCGGTTAACTGGTAATTCGAAAAATATGACAGTTGAGACTCCAGACTTGAGCATTTAATGCACCAAAACATACCAAGTCAGTACCAAACAGCCATCTTAATTCAAGGCTATATAAACCCACTCCAATGAGCATTTAAGAAGAGAAGATTACATATTCAATCAAGTTTTTGATCATTAATACACAAAAGCTTTGAAACAATTATTGTTCATTTGTAAAAGCATTCATTGCTATCTCTATACCATTTACTTTACAGCAACTCATATTTATTGTAAAGGGATTAACTTCCGAAAGGAAGAGATTAGCTTCCAAGAGGAAGGGATTAGCTTCTGAGAGGAAGGGATTGTTTGTAAGGTTTATGCAACACCCGTGAAGTTGTACGACTAAGAGTTTTAGTGGATCACTTCAAGGAGGTTCCTTAAAGAGAGTGGATATAGGGTCAGAACGAATCCAATATTGCCGAACCACTATAAACTGAGTTTGCACTTCCTATTCTTTAAACTCTTTTATTTCAGGCTTAAAATCATTGAGTTGATCTGATGGCATCGAATAGCTATTCTGAAGGACATTCCTACACTATGCCTCCCATGTTCAATTGCTCCAACTATAATTATTGGAAAAACATGATGAAAATCTTTGTCGAATGACAAGATTATAATCTATGGAGAGTCATTGAGGAAAGATCTAGAATTCCTACAAAGGAAATAACTATTGGAGAAATCAATCATACAATACCTAAACTCAAAACTAAGTTCAATTATGAGGATTGTAGAATGATGTGTCTCAATAGTAGAGCCATAATCATTTTACATTGTGCTTTAGATATTTCAGAATACAATAAAATTTTTGCATGTGTTTTGGATAAGGAGATTTGGGATAAACTGCAAGTTACATATGAAGGAACTAGCGAGGTTAAAAAATCAAAAATCTATATGCTAGTATCCGAATATGAATCTTTTAAAATGTCTCCTAACGAAACAATTTCTCAAATGCACTCACGTTTCACAACTATTGTTAACGGTTTGAAGCTTCTTGGTAGGAACATTGAGGAGTTTGAACTAATGAGAAAAATCCTAAGATCTCTGCCACCTACTTGGAAACCAAAGAAGATGGCAATTTAGGAGGCCAAAGATCTCGACAAACTTGATGTCGAAAAACTTTTTGGGTCATTATTGACATATGAGATGGAAGAAATGAATCTCATTGTCAATGATGATGAGAAGAAGAAAAAGGTAATTGCTCTCAAAGCCTCTACGAGCAACAAAGAAGAAGAAATAGAAGAAGAGGTGGAGAGCAGCGAAGAAAATAGTTAGATGGCTTTAATCACCAAACGATTTCACAGATTCTTGAAGAAAAGCAAGAAACCATACATAAAGGATCCTACTTCAAAAAAGGAACCACTTGTGTGTTATGGATGCAAGATGCCCGGTCACATCAAGGCCGATTGTACAACTACAAGCAAACCATACAAGAGCTTCAAGAAGAAAGCTATGATTAAAACCACTTGGAGTGATGACGAAAAAGAAGACTCCTCGGATAATGAGAATGGATATGAGGAAATTTCCAACCTATGTCTTATGGCAATCGATGATGAAAATGAGGTATCAACTTCTTCATCTTCAAAAAATAACATTGTTAGTAGTAGTGAAGAATTGAAGAAATTCGATTCTAGGAACTCTATTCTTAAGAAAGAGGTGTCATCTCTTTCTAAAGAGATGATAGGTCTAAAAGAAGAAAAAGATAAACTATCTTCATTGCTTTATGATTCTTCTCAAGATTTTCTTAAAGATGAAAATGAAAACTTAAAGAAAAAAATAATAGAATTGAATGACACAATATCTAGACTCATGCTTAGAAAAGAAAAGCTTGATGAAGTGCTATCTTACCAAAGATTAAGTGGAGGAAAATCCGGATTAGGATATTCTCCATTAGGCAAGAAAAAATCAAAAGAGAGCTTATTCATGAAAGCATCATGTGTGAATGAAGCCTCTACTTCAAAAACCACTAGCAAGGTCAAAAGCATTCCCTCAATGAATGCTAGTAGGTCTAGAAATACTAATTTTAATGCATATACAAGAATGAAACATCCTAGAAATACTCATGCTTATATGTACGCTCATTCAAGAAATACTTATACACATCCTAGGAGTAACCATCACGTGCATCCTAGAAATAACATGTATACTCAAGACTTGCACACTGCACAAGCATATTCTAGGAATTACTATCATGGTTATTTTATAAATAATATGCATATCCATAATTAAAATTGTATGTAGATTAGGTTTTACATCTAAATAATTGATTGAAAATTGTATATCACGTAAAAATAATATTTTTGGATTATTTTATATTAACATATCACTTAGATTATGGTTTTACATGAATTTTCATTGTTAAAAACACATTCGGAATAAACCGAAAACTAAGGTTTCTATCCATTTCATTTTAACTCCATGTCTGTGCGTATGGAAGAGAGAGCGAGGGAGAATAGAGAGTGAGAATACAAAATAGGGTAACATGTTTAATTTAAGGAATGACAAACATGTCAATTCCTCGGCTTTGTGATGATTTAACAGATTTGTGAGGTCAAATTTCTTACAAGTATGTATAAGTCATTTCCAATACCACAAGTATGTTTCTGAAATTACCCCCTAACCCTAGGTATGAAAATGTAGTTTTCCCTTTAATTTAATTACTATGCATAATTATCTCTTATTTGATATAAATCGATGTTTTTCCAATTGGAGTGGGATAAACTGTTATTGCATGCAATTGTATGTTAGGGTGTAACAAAGGTAGTTTAAATCAATTATTAAACGTTTTCCCAAGAACACAAGGGCTAGGTTTCGACCTAGGCAAAAGGGAAAGCTTTAATTTCTTCTTCTCTTCTACTTGAATCTCCTGCCTTGAATCTCTAGTAAACCAATGATAAAGGATTTTGGCTCCTTTTAAGGTTAAATGAAGAGTCCCATTTACCCATCTTCCTTACTTTGTGCTTAGATGATTCATCCCTTGGTAAGGCTTAATACCATAATCAATGAACTTTGCTAGTCTAACACTATTAGACTTAGTAGGTTCTAAACCTTTCATATGCCAACCCACTTTGATCCGCACCCTTAATTATTCATCCATCCTCTAAGGGAATGACTTTGGGTATTAAGCTTGGAGTTGTGGGGCACGAAGGAAAAGTATGGTACCTACAATTTCTCAAAATCAATTTTGCTCTATGGCAAAAGGTAATTCATTGCTTACTACAAAACAATATTGCTTTAAGGGAAATGTAATTTCTCATCGTTTTATAACAAGCGATCTTCATTAGCAATAATCAATTATGCAGTTATCTATCAATCACACTCAAGCAACCTATTGGTATTTGTCTAAGGTTTAAACATGTCTAAACATGGTTCAAAGATGGTTAAAGTCTAAACCAAGGTTGAAAGATGAAAATGCAGTATGTTAAAGGAGTGCACACATGTATGTGCATCCATTTAGGTGTGTGTGCACACCCCTAATCAACAAAGCAAAGTAGTGCGCACTGCTGTGTGAAGAATGCATAGCGGCTACGGAAACCATAAAGGAAGCTATGGGGTATAAAGGGTTGTTGGACGAGTGGGAGGTCTTAAAAGAGCAGGTGGTGGTGTCTTCGGATAGCCAAAGTGCATGGCACTTGTGGAGGAATCTGGAGTTCCATGAGGGGATGAAGCATAAGTCCTGTAAATTTTGGAACCAAGGTTCTACCTCTAAGCAATCATTTCCTTGGAGTTCTTAGGAATGGAGTCGGTTGATTGATGACTCAAGATGAGTTTGGATCCTAAAGTTCTCTGCACAATGGTTTGGGTTTAAACACTTAGACAAAGGTAGAGATTGTTGGTATTTATCTAAGGTTTAAACATGACTAAACATGGTTCAAAGATGGTTAAAGTCTAAACAAAGGTTGGAAGATTAAAATACAGCATGTTAAAGGAGTGCACACATGTGTGTGCATCCATTTGGGTGTGTGTGCACACCCCTAATCAACAAAGCAAAGTAGTGTGCACTGCTGTGTGAAAGGTAGCATCAGTGTGCATCTTACCACCCCTTCACCAGCACCTCACTGCCCAACAAAGATGTAGTTTGAAGAAGGGCTGCACTGTACTACCCCTCCACCAGCACCGCACCACCCAGAATGTGGTGTAAAGGAGCTTTGCCAAGCGCCTCACCGCCCCCTGTTCAGCGCCTAGGCGCTAGGAAAACTGATGCACACATGGACAGCTTGTTTAAGCCTCTTCTTAGGTGCGTGGATGCAAGGTTAAATTGCACAGTATCATTTAGGATTGATGGAGGGCCATGGTTAAGTGGTCATCAAGATCTAAGGGTGGAGATTGACTCTCAAGATTGGACAAGAAGTTGGTGTACTATATAAAGGGTCACCTAGCTTATTTCTAGACATAACATTGTGATATAATTTGAGATCAATTTTAAAGAGTGACAAGACACAATACAAGATAGAATTGTGTGAGAGTGCAAAGACACAAAACACAAGAGGGACTCATTGTAGAGATGCTGGTTGTAAAGAAGAGAGAGTAGTATAGATAGAGAGCATTGTAATAGTTCTTATCCTCTTCTTTCTTCTCTTCTTGGTTTCTTCAAGAACTTGAGCTTCTTGAAGAGAGTTGCTGTAATTGTAAAGAACCATTGATTTAGTGCAGAGAGTTCAGAGGAACTCACGGGGACGTAGGCTATTGTCGAACCTCGATAACAAATCGCTTGTCTTCTTTTCTTTCTTGCTTTTGATTGCCGTATTTCTTTCTACAAGTCATTCTAGACTTGGGTGTTTGGAAGATCACCACCTGGGCATCTTATCAAGGTGATTTCCAACACAACCATTCAATTCATCATTCCCCTTGTTATATATGTGATCTTGAATGTAAGGTGAATGTTCATTGCAATTTTTGTTCTATCAATTGATTTGATAAATTTAACTCTATTGCAGAAATTTTTATGAGCGATCATTTGACTTGATCATTCCACTGAAGATATCTAAAAAATTCATGCAAGCATCCAAACTCATTTAATCAAGAAAAATCATTCATTAAACAATCATTTCAATTGAATTCATATAACTTTTTAAGTTTTGTATTCATCAATTCATAGACGATCATCAATTTTTCTTCAAGCATCATAGTAGAAAGCAATTGTGTCCGTTGTATCAAGCAGAAATTCCTTATTGAAGATGCCTTAGTTATGAATATGTCGATGCTTAAATGCAAGTACTCAGTCAAAATGAGTATGTATGTCCCTAGCAAAAAAAAAAAAAAAGTGACTAAAGTGGAGTTCAACATGTGATAAAATGCTATATGACCTAGTGAGATGTTTTTTCATGCAAAATTAAGAGTTTAATCAAGAGTTAGTTCTTCATTGCTTTAAAGTTCATTCTCATTTCTTTATAGAAATCAATCTTTTTTTAAAACCATTTTGAGTAAAAAAAAGATTCATGGTTGTGCTAAGAAGTAGCTTATAAAACAACATTGGACATAGAATTTTGACATTACTAGCGGGCATTTTTTTTTCAATCAACTGATTTACATGTGTTGACATAGAAATGGTGAGTTTCACATTATTTCATTGTTACCCATGAAAAAATGATTTGTTGAACTAAGTGGAATTCATTGATCTAAGAGGACTTTATTAGGTTGTATTATAGGCCAAGGTTCTAAAATTAAGAAATGAATGTTCTTCAAGGCTCATAGAAGATTCTTATTGTGTGTCCTATCCACCAAGGGTTAGTTTTTCATTTTTATTTGCTACTTATGTTTGCTTCGTGCCACTCATCTTTACTTTATTTGTCTTTCTTTTTCATTCCTTTTTTTTTCTTTTCTTTTTTATTTGTTTTTTTGAAAACATTTTTCTTGATTTGTCCACTATGCAAAGATGAGAAAGGTGATACATTGCCCCTTGCACAAAATGAGGCAAACTATCCATCAATTTTGTTGGAGTTGGTGCATACTTCATAGGACCAGATCTGTAGAACCCTAGATAACCACAAAGGGTGAACTTGGGGTGATCTTGGGTAAATCTTGTCTTCTTTTCTTTCTGTTTACTGAGCATTCATTGTAACGAGAGATTTGTGAGGTTGATAATAAGAAACTTTTGGCAGGACGTAGCCCTATTCTGGGGTGAACCTGGGTAAATCTTGTTTTCTTTTCTTTCTATTTATAATTCATGTGATTGACAGGTCTCAAATAGTTCAATTAGTATTAGAGCCTTGCGTTTAAGAATTAATTATTAGAGATGTCGATTGGATCACAGATTGAGGGAAGAGCTTCGAGTTATGGAAATTGAAGATGAAGAATCTACTCATGGATAGGGATCTGTTGATGGTGATAGTCGATTAGATGTCGAAGAATACAATGAGCATGACAACACCGTCCACAACAGAGGCGGCATCGTTTGTGACGGTTTCGACATCATCTACAATGGCCATCACGGAGTGGGAGAAGCTCGATCGAAAGGTACGAAGTCTAATTCGGCTGTGCCTGGCCGATTCTGTCCTAATAACTTTTTCTGGAGAGAAAACTGCGAAAGATCTCTGGAAGAAATTGGAAAGCCTTTGTTGGAGTAAATCTCTTATAAACAAGCTGTTTCTGTGGACAAAGTTGTACAACCTTCGAATGGCTGAAGGTGATTCTTTATTTGTTCATCTACATGGGTTCAACACTCTGATAGGTTAATTATTGTTTATCAGTGTTGATGTGACAGATAAAAATAAGGCTATTAAACTACTCTGTTCACTTCCTGATTTGTGGGATAACTTGATAATTGCGATTGGTAGTGGTACGACTGATCTGTCCTTTGAGAATGTCGTGGAAACCCTATTATCTAAGGAGATGAGGCGGCAAGAAACAGAAAACTCGTCAAAGGAGGCCTTATCTGTGAGACAACGAAACCATAATAAAGACTACAAGTGGTCTAGTGTTAAACCCAAGTTCAGGGGAAGATCAAAAAGTAAGGATAAATCTGGGTTGAAGTGTTAGAAGTTTAGGAAGCCCGGGCATCTAAAGAAAGATTGCAGAAGTAAGAGTGTGAACCTTGAAAGGCAAACAGGTGAGATATCAGCTTCAATAAGCAGGAACCAATATGATGATGATGCTGGTGACTTAAATATGGCATCTTATTTAGCTTAATCAGATCGAAATATTTGGATAATTAATACAGGAGCATCTTTTCACATGACACCTCACAAGGACTGGTTTCTTGAGTATGAAACCTTTGATGGGGGAAATATTTTATTGGGAGATAACTCTCTGGTGAAAATTATTGGTCATGGGAAGGTGAAGTTGAGGATGAATGATGGGATCAGAACACTTCCAAGAGTGATGCATATTTCAGGTCTCAGTAGGAACCTGATGTCAGTTAGTAAGATGGTAGACGGGGGAGTGAATACTAGCTGTGACAAAAATTCGTACAAGATGACTCATGGATCATTAGTAATTTCACGAGGTGTTCGGTATGGAACGTTGTACAAGTTGCTGGAAAGTACTGTACCAAGTTTGTGCAGTGGAGGGTTTATCTCTAAGGAAGTGATTGATGATGAGGCGAAGTCCTCTATGTTGTGGCATCAGTGGCTTGGGCATATCGGTGAAAAAAAATTGTTTACTTTATCATCAAAGCAGATTGTGAAGGGAGTTCCAGATTGCTCCATGGGATTCGATTTCTATGAGTATTGTCTACATGGCAAGCAGAACCTTTTGAGTTTTAAGTCCGTTGGCATGAAGGCAAAAGATATTATGGATTTGATACATAGTGATGTGTTTAGGCCAGTTTTGGTCCTATCTCTTGGAAAATCAAGGTATTATGTCTCTTTCATTGATGATTTTTCAAGGTATGCATGAATTTATTTCATTAAGAGTAAAGTTGAAGCATCTGATAAGTTCCATGAGTTTAAAGCATTGGTAGAAAATCAGATGGAACGAAAGATAAAGGTAATGAGAATAGATAATGAAAGGGAATTTTTCTCAGACAAGTTTGAGCAATTGTGTATGGTAAGCGGCACTACAAGACAGAAAACAACTCCATATACACCTCAACAAAATGGGGTGGCCGAGAGACTCAATCGGTCACTCATGGAGAAATCGAGGAGTACGTTGAGTTGCACAGGTTTGGAGCAAGAGTTCTGGGCAGAGGCTATGGCTAAGACATGTTACCTAAAGAACAGGTCACCTACATCAGCTTTCCAAGATCAGACACCGTTTGAGGCACTATTTGGAAAGAAGCCGAGTTTGGGTTCATGTTAGGGTGTTTGGTTGTGATGCTTATATGCATGTGCTAAAAGAAAGGAGGAACAAACTTGGCAGTAAATTAGTGAAGTGCATCTTTATTGGTTATAAGGATGGGGTCAAGGGGTACAAGTTATGGAATCTAGAAAACAAGAGTACAGTTTTCAATAAAGATGTTGTGTTTAGAGAAACACAAAGGGATGTTGTGGTTATCCAAGTGTACCGGAATAACCAAAACAGGTTTAGATTGATCTTAGCCCGAGAGATAAAGAGTGGGAGACTACCTCACAGACTACACCAGATACTTCAGATATTGAGTCAACTAAGTCAGAACAAAATATTCGTGTTTTTGATGTAGAGGATGAGGATTCAGATACTGGTTCGGAGGTAGAGACCACGTCTGTCATAAGGAGATCCACACTGGTTAAAAGGCCACCCATCAGGTATTACCTTAGTTCTTGTCGTGTATTATATGCTTTAAAAATTACTAGTGATGATCCTAGCACAGTGAAAGGGGAAAGGACCTCAGAAGATGCAAATCTGTGGGAGGATGGTATGAAAGAGGAGATACAGGCACTGGACAGGAATGAAACATGGAGCCTTGTGAAATTTCCTAGAGATAGGAAGGCAATTGGTTGCAAATGGGTTTTTAAGAAGAAAAAAAATGTAGATGGAATGGTAAAAAAGTACAAGACACGTTTGGTTACAAAGGGGTACTCGCAAATAGAGGTTATTGACTATGGTGAGATATTTTTCCGGGTAGCAAAGTTGACATTTATCAGATTTGTCTTATCCATGGCAGCTCTTATGATCTAGAGATTGAGCAACTGGACGTGAAGACAACTTTCCTTCACAGTGACTTAGAGGAGGAAGTTTACATGAAACAACCTAAAGGCTTTGTCAGCAAAGGCAAGGAAGAGCTGGTATGCGAATTGAAGAAATCTTTATAATGACTAAAGCAGTCACCACGGATGTCGTACCAGAAGTTTGATACATATGCCATTCAGCTTGGGTTCACTCACAGTTATGTTGATCACTGCGTCTATGTGAACAAGTTAGGGGTTGATTTTGTCATTTTAACCGTCTATGTTGATGATACGCTGTTGATTGGAAATAACAAGGAGATGATTAGCACTGTGAAGACATCATTGGCAAGGTAGTTTTGAAACGAAAGACCTAGGGCATGTAAACTTTATCTTGGGTATGCAGATAAAGAGAGATTGTGAAAATCAAAAAATGTTTTTAAGTCAGAAGAAGTGTATTGAAGAAGTGTTGAAGAAATTCAACATGTATGACAGCAAGTCGGAAGGGACTCCCATGCCTTTGGGAACCAAGTTATCTACAGAATAATGTTTGAGGATGGAAAAAGAAGCTGCGGAGATGGCACACGTACCTTATGCTAGTGCGGTTAAAAGTTTGATGTACGCCATGGTGTGTACGAAACCAGATATTGCCTAAGCAGTGGGAGTATTGAGCAGATATATGTCTAATCCTGGGAAAGAGCATTGGACTACAATCAAGAGAGATCTTAGATATCTTCGTGGCATATCAAAGTTTACATTGTGTTATGGAGCTATGGGAGATAAGAAGAATCTTGATATTTTAGGAACCGTTGACGCTAACTAGGGATGAGACATTGATAGTAAGAGGTCTACAAGCGAATATGTGTTCAATCTGTTTGGTGGGGCAGTGAGTTGGATGAGCAAGAGGTAAAGTGTTGTTGCTTTTTCATCCACAGAAGCAGAGTATATGGTGATAACTCATGCTGGAAAGGAAGCAGTTTCGCTTCAAATGCTATGTGTTGAGCTTAGGTTTAAACAATGAGCAGTGAAAGTGAAATGTGACAATCAATGTGCTATCTTCTTAGCAATGAATCTTTCATTTCATTCACGGACGAAGCATATTGATATCCAATATCACTTCATCCGGCATAAGATTGAAGAAAAGGTGATAATCTTGGAGAAAGTTGATACAGTTGTGAACAACGTAGATTTCTTGACTAAGGCAGTTAGTCTAGCAAAGTTTGAGTGGTGTGCTACTGAGATCGGCTTGAAAAAACAGAGTTCTGGGAAGTTTTCCATGTGTGTGAAGTATTTACCAAGTGGGAGCTTGTTAGAGTTGGTGCATACTTCATGGGATCAGATCTGTAGAACCCTGGATGACCACGGGGGTCCCACTCCCCAATAAGCAGGCAGGGGTCTCATTTTTTGCTTGGCCTTGTACATGAGTTGGGTCTGGTTTTTTGCTTGACGGTTTGGGCTTAGGCCAATGAATAGTCATAGTTTTGCAGCAGGGCAAAAATCCTAATTAGACCCTAATTAGGGCATCTTAAGTTGCTTATAAATACTCTTTATGCACTGAGCATACATTGTAACAAGAGATTTGTGAGGCTGATAATAAGAAACTTCTGGTAAGACGTAGCCTTGTTTTTGGGTGAACCTGGGTAAATCTTGTTTTCTTTTCTTTTTGTTTATAATTCGTGTGATTGAAGAACGAGAATTGTTTAAATTTAACAATTGTTTTTGTCATAATAATCCTTGGTATGGGTGTATGAAAAAAAATATTCAATAGGCTCAAGGGGTCAGCAAACAGAGTTTGTGAAAGAGTGAAAAATGATAAAAAGAATGATGGATTATTTTTCTTTTCAATTTCAATTTCTTAGTCTTTCCAAAGCACAATATTGCATGTATATGGGTGTATAAAAAATGGAACATTCCAAGTGTATGTCTTCATGACTCACTATAACTGAAAATGTTGAGAGCAAACAAGCATCACCATTGTAACTTTCGAGTAATACGACTAGTTAAGCATGTTTGCTTTAGTGAAATGAGAACAATTAATTTAGTTTTTTAATAAATCATCTCTAGTATAATCAAATATTTTTGGTTTTAACTAAAGGTGGGTCATGTTATCATCAGTTTTTTAGTATTAAATGCAAGAAATAACACAATTGAATGAAAATAAAACTTTATTGGGGAGGAAAATACATTCATAGACTTGAAATGACTTGACTTAAAGCACATGAGAAATCACTCATGAAATTGATTGAAATAAACTACTTGACCTGAGATACGATAGATGAGAGAGTTGAAACAATTCTTTACAAAATCAAATAAAGGAAAAGACTCGACTTTTTGGACTTAATGTTGCAATGAATAGTGTACATGACTAATTTCTCTTCTTGTCACTATTATTTTCAACTTTCATTTAGAAATAATTCTACATGCAGACCTTTGTCAACTAAGTCTTGTATTCTATGATGAAGACATGTGCAACAATCGGTATCATGCCCAACTTGATGATGGAACTCATAGTATTTATTTGAGTTGAAACCACTGTATGTGGGGTGCATGATAAATTCAAAAGGAGTTGGGATACCCTTCTTAATCAACATTCCCATAGCTTTAGACAATGAGCAACCCAACTCAAAAAACGCATGAGATTTCTTCACAGTTTTCACATAATCACTCTTAGCATTAATACCCGCATTCGTATTCAAATCGCCTCCCTTTATCCTTTATTGAATCTTTGGAGTGTCACTATTTTGAATAGCCTTAATTTGCATAACTTTCTAGAGCTTAATGACCCAGTCACATAGTTGTTGGAAAGTTTCGAACGGTATGACATATAGAGCTTTGGAATAGGTTGGTTAAAGGTTTTTTCAAGAAAAAGTTTAATTTGATCTTCGTCACTTGGGAGGTTGACCATTTTGGAAACCTTGTCCTTCCATTGGGTTAGGAACTCGGAGAAGGTTTCATGAGGCATTTGCTTGATGATTTTGAGGTCATGAAGAGTAATATGGTTGGTATAGTGTTTGAAAATTCCAAAAGCTATTTCTTTGATGGTTTTGGTTTCAGGTACTTTTTGGTTTGCTTAAGCCATTGCTAACTCCTTGATCATTTCCACCACTCTATCTTGTTGCTTCATTAACTTTTGTTGTTGTTTCATCACATCTCTTTCTTGATCCTTCACAAACATCATCATTTCTTTCAGTTGCTCTAGTGAATTCGGTTGTTCACGTGTCATGGCATCCATTCTTTCAGCTTCTATGTGATTATGATTATCTTTTGACACAAAAAAAAGGATGACTATGAATGTTTAGAGAACTTGAAATAATCAAAATCCAAAGACGTTCTTTGAGCTATCCATGACATTAAAAAATATAAAAAAAGGGTTTGTGGAATCATGAACTTTGAAAACTTATTTTTGTGTGTGTGTTTTTGGAAAGAAGAGTTATGGAAATCCATGTTTTTTTCTTTTAAAATAAGAGGATGAAAATTTTAAATGCAAGATAGTAGAATCCAACATAGTATGCCATGTAAATCATCAATTTTTTTCTTTAATTTTTTTAAGACTTTTAAAGAAATGAAAGACTCTAGATATGAATCCTATGCTAGATGACAATGACATCATATAAATGCAATTTAGAGATAACTATATGCTTGAAAACACTACATGCATGAACTTACATGAACTAAAAGATGAACAAAATGTCTTCTATCTATAATGCATAAGCATGTTTGTTTCAATTCAATTATCATGATGTGCATAACTGAAAAACCAATATGACACTTTAAACCAAGAACAAAGAGAGTAACATGCAACTTTCACTCATAGGTAAGCTTAATGAAGCATAGATAAAAAAACAGCATAATCAAGCAAAAAAGGTACATTACAGTTTTCATTTTTGATTCCACTAATATCTAATGCAAAGACAAGATCTTTGGTGGCCCATGATAGAAAAAGATTTTTTTTTTTTTTTTGGAAAAAATTTGGACCAAATGTGAAAAGTATTGGAATCAAAATGGAAATTGAATCATATCATCAAATTTCATTCATGCCTTTAATTTTATTCATGAGGGAATGATCCTAAAATCAAGTTTTTTTTTTTTTTTTTTTTTTTTTTTTCAGTTTGTTCAGACATGCATCTTTCATCTTGCTTTAACTTTTCATTCAACACCATTGTGCACATGCATTGATAATTCATGCAAAGAAGATTATATACCCATTAAATTTTATTTCAAAAGATTCATGAATGTTTTTGTCCTTTTTAATCTCACCTTTCACACAAGTTTGTATATGAATTCAAGACTTATGCAGAAAGACAATCGACATTCTCCAATTCAAACATGCATATATTTCCATCCACATTCAACTCAACTCTTCATGAATATCTCACATTAAAGTCACATGTCTCTCATACATTAAGGTCAAACATAGAAAAACACGAATTCAACACAAGAAGCATGATTCATCACGTTTACTTATTCATTTAACCTTTATACTTTTGCTATTTGAATTCTATAAGACTCTTCCCTATATAGTGAATTACTTAGAGAGGGTCAAGTTTTGGTGACAAGGAGTCCTAGTCTTAGTTCAAGATGAATACAAAGAGAGGGATCATGTCATTGGGTTCATTGCATGCAATCAAAAAGAGTCTCACCTATCTCACACGTAACACTAAGACAACACCATCAAGTCAAGCATCCTACCATATATGTCTATATCAAGCAAACAATTAATTTATATGAAAGCATGCATACAAGTATATCGAGCAAGTTGAGCACATGCACCTATGAAGTGAGCGTGCGAACGGTGTTTGTAAACGCATGATTATACAAGAAAAGAAAATAGATGTTCATGTAAGCACAAACCATTCAAATAAAGTAAGATACCCATGTAGATCAAGCATAAGGAAAATTACGAAGCATGTTTACATGTAATGCTTAAGCATGGAACACAAGGTCTTTGTTTCATTTTGATTAAGTTTTGGTTTATCTGGTGTAGGGTATGATGGGTTTGGTAGCTATGGAATAAGACATCATATATACCTCCCATGACAGAGCATTGCTGCATTATGGTCGAGTGATACTCGATCATTCGTTGGTGCACCAAAATGTGCCACTATAGAGTGAAGAGGGAAATCGGGTTATAATTCTATGTTAGGACCACAAGTGCGCCAATCCCCTAAACTTGGTGGTTTCCTAGGGTTTTAATCAAGATCATCACTAGAAAATAAAGTAAAAGGTTCTTATTTAAATATTCCCGTAAGAGCAAATTTTCAAGTCTTAAGTTCCCAGTGGAGTCGCTAACTGTAGGGTACGCTCTCAAAGTTCCGTCTCTTCCACAACTCTGGTTTAATACCTAAGTCAATTATTTCCAATGAAAGATCAATGAGTGAGGGTGCAGATCGAAATGGTTTGGCGTAATGGAAAATGAGAGTTCTTCTATGCTCTTCATTGCCCTTCATTAATAATAATGGGGCTTCTCAGAAGAGGCGCACTTTTAATTGTCAAAGTGTTTAAGAAGTACTTTTATTTTAAAATTTTCATTAATGCAACAATATCTCATGAACAGTATCTCTTTGAAAAAGGGCTAATCCGAATGGTCAACACTAGTAAAAAAAGTAACGAAACTAAGACACAAAGTTAAAGGTAGGGAAACTTGATTTGAGTCACCACTTGGTTAAAAGAGGGAACCAAGAACTCTTAGGCTCTGGTAAAAAAGAGAGATCAGATTTGAGACTTAGGGTGCATTGTGGGAAGATCAGAAGAAAGAGCACTTCATATGTGCTTAGGCCATAGAGGACCTAGCCTCCACTTTTGCCCAATTAAGGGAAAATTTAGGTAAGAACCTTTTACTAGTATTTTCAAAGTTTTATTTCCATGATCAATCACACAGGAAAAAATATGAAGCAACAATATCATGATGAATGAGCAATTATATCAAAGCAAGCAAATAAAGCAATTAAAACAAGTATAGAAAAGTGTGTGCAAGATATAAGCATAATGTTATCAACCAATCAAGTGAGCACGCATGAACATATAAACTTCTAGAAAATATAACATGCTAATTTCATCAAGCAAATCATATTCAAGATATGAATCTAATTCATCCAATTATTGGCATAACCATACATGTTGGTGTTCATCATGTTTAAACAGATAATCAAGCAGTTCTAACATGGAAAATAAGGTTCATATAATAACAAGAAGTTACTGGAAAAAGATTAAGATGATTTGGCATTATCTATATCTTGCACATATCTAAATATGCGCAACTAGCTTATACAACTCTAGATATATAGGGCTTTCATACAACACAAAAAAAATGGCACAAGTTCATAGTTCGCTTTGACACAAAAATATCAGGTTACTGTCAAATTTTCAGTAGAAAAGGATTAAGGGAACACTTACCTTGGCAAACTAGCTAAACCTGCAACAGATTCAAATAAAGCAAAAATCTATTTTCATGCAACTATCAACCATCATTTTACAATAGATTTTAACATGCATAATTTCATAAAATATCACAGCATCATTTATCAAGCATGCTTTCACATCAAACCACTCAACAATCAATTTCATATTGTTTCAAAGAATACAATCCTACAAATTACGGATTTTATTGAAATAAATATATCCACACCTACCTCTAGGGAGTGTTATTGGGTCCACTTAATTGCACATTCCTAGCCTAAATTTTCCCCTAATTTGGGCATAGACGCTCGAATTTTGTTGTTTCCTCACTAAAGTATTTCTCTATGGTTTAAATAAACCAAATTAAGATTCCATACTCGTGTTTAGATTCACTCAAATACTTAAAAATCTTTTAATCTCACCAAGAACTTCAAAATTGCTCTAAAGAAAATAACTGAAGCTCAAGAGTTTTAAGCTTAGTCTTTCCGCTATTTCTCTCCCCAATTTTTTTTTTTTTTTTTTTTTTGTATTTTTCTCTGTGTTTCCTTATCTATGTGTCAAATGATGAACCCAAGTGTCCTATTTAAAGTGCTCAAGTGATAGAGCTTATCTTGAATAGATAGAGCATATCCTGAATAGGTCTTTAGGTGTATGAATAAAAAAGAAATTATATGGAGCTAATCTGATCACTCTGAGGTTATCCATAGAGCTTAAAGGATGAGATAAGTTTAGTAAAAAATTTATCCACATTTTTTACCTTATATGTAACATGCACTTATCTAGATATGTGCAGGCTTGAATTTTCCATGGATTGTGAAACAGTTTTAAGCGTAGCTTTTTTAGGTGGTGTGCATACTATCTATCAATCCAAAATTTTGATTTGAGGTCTTTGTTTCCTTGTGCATATCTAGATCTGCGCAACTCTAGAGTTGTCTAGCTACCTAAATTTCCCTGCTCTCATTATTCATTCTTCCTAGCCTATTATTCTTCATACCTTTTGTCTAGATTTCATTTTTATTAAGTTTGGCACGTGCTGGTAGCCATAATTGTCAAAATTCCTTGTCACAAATTATTTCCAAAGTCTTAATCATATGTATCTTAGCTGTTTTCATTGAGATTTAAGAGGAAAAATACTTATCAATTAACTGAGTACAAAATGAAGTGTCTACAAAGAGTTCAGAGTTCGAAAGAAAGGTCTACAATACTTAGCCTTAATAGAGACATGTGGCAAGGATGAAGCCTAGTACCCTGAAAAGCCAAAGGTATAAAGAGAAAAGAGCTAGTGCAAGTCACTTAATGACAAATTCTAGGACCTAGCCCTAAAAGGAGTGCCTCAAAGTGGAAGACCACCCAAGACACCCTTCTAATAAAAAGGTGAACTAATCAACCACTAGTGTCCTTCCATTACTAGGTTACTTGATGATTGCATAACTCCCTTACAAGCAAGGAACACTATCTCCAAAGTGCAAGAAACTTGAAACCTACCAACAAAGTCGCGAAGGATGACTATACCTCAAAGACAAAAATCTTTCTTTCAATTTATTTATTGCAATTATTTATCACTTAGACGCAATCACTTTTCTCTTTTAAGTATTCAAGTGTTTTGGATAGATGTATGCTTTACCTAAAGACTCTAAACACTTAAGGAGCAACCTTAAAGCTAAACACGCCTATTAAATTTTGGGGTCTGACCCTAATAACATTGAAAGCCCAAAAATGTTAAATGCATAGGAGGCAACCATAAAGCTAAACGCTCCCATTAAATCTAAGGTCAACCCTTAGAAACATGAAAAGCCCTAGAATGCCCCATCCTCTATCAATCGGAAGGCAAACTCCATTGGCACTACGAAGCTATAGACATTTCTAACCAATGTGGGATGTGGGATTTAAGCCCAAAATCATGCTGAAATCCCGCACAGCCCGCACAGCCTGACCTTTGTCTACTTAAACTGCCATAACTTTCTCTAGAAAAATCCTTTTGACGAATCGTAAAATTCTCCAGAAAATAGACTTCCGGACTTTCTAAGCATATATGGCTCATCTCCTAACTCTTCTTGTATCAATACAGTTTAATTTTCAAAGATGATTGATCTGTACGGGTAATTCTGGCAATTTAGTGAAACTCCTTTCCACTGCGGGCAACAACTGTTGCTCTTTTAAGCCCTTCATCTTGTCCTTTCGGAAGTATTCCTTCACTCCAGTATGCCTCGAGTCTTTGTGCTTCAAGTAATGATAACTTTTCCTCCTCTTTTGAGTTTAAAGTACCTAAAAATGCACCGAAGTAGATCAATGATCCAAGAATGATACTTTAGAGTTGTTAACATATAAAAGTGCAATTAAAACCTAGATCAACCCTAAAATGCTAACAATTAAGTATTGATAAGAGGCATTTTATGACTCTCATCAAACATTCATCCCCTTTATGGGCTAATTATAGCACATGCCTCTCGTGGGCCAATTACAACAAATTTTCACACACCCCTCATAGACCAATTATAAAAAATGTCCACATGCCATTCATGGGCTAATTCCATCAATATAATCATTATCAAAGAAGTGGTATGCATGTAACGTATGTGCGATTAATGCATTAACTCATCATGTATCATTGCCCCTCACTAGGCTATTATTGTATAATCATCTCCCCTCACTAGGATAATATCATGCAATCATTGCCCCTCACTGGACTAATCTCATATAACCATAGAGATGTCTTCCCATATGTCGGTGTGTTAATCATCATAATACAACTTGGATCCTCCCCTACCCTTTATTGGGCGAGTTCTTACGTTCATTTTTCATTCCGCTCTTTAGACGGATCATAAATGATTTATTGGAAATCACCTTGATAAGATGCCCAGGTGGTGATCTTCCAAACACCCAAGTCTAGAATGACTTGTAAAGATTAGGAATCAGAAACAGAAACAGATATAAAAGAAAGAAAGAAGACAAGCGATTTGTTATCGAGATTCGGCAATAGCCTACGTCCCCGTGAGTTCACCTAAACTCTCTACACTAATCAATGGTTCTTTTACAATCAAAGCAAGCCCTCTCCAATAAGCCTAAGTTGTTGAAGAAACAAAGAAGAAGAAGAAACAGAAAGTGATAAGAACTAACCCTAGAATTTTCCCAAGAAAATTCCCTTTACAAGCCCTTCAATCCCCTTTCTATTATACTCTTCTAAACAACCAGCCTTACAAATGAGTCTCTCTTGTTTTGTGTCTTTGCACTCTTTACAATTCTCTCACTTTTAATCACAAGTTATGTCACATTGTTGTTGAGAATGAAGCTAACTGACCCTTTATATAGTGCACCAACTTCTTGTCCAATCTTGAGTGTCATTCTCCACCCTTAGATCTTGATGACCAATCAACCATAGCCTTTGATCATTCCTTAGTCAAGTTGTGCATTTTGAACATGTCTCATGAACCATGAAAGAGGTTTACACATGTGTGCATCAGTGTGCATGGCGCCGCGGCCTAGAACAGGAGGCGCCACGGCCCAGGGCAGATCACTCTCCCTCAAGGTTCTAGGCACCGCGGCCTTGGGTAGGGGGCGCCATTGGCCTGGTCTCATCTTCTAGCATTCCACCTTCTGGGCGCCGTGGCCTGGGGTGAGCAGAGGTGCAGTGCCACCTGATGCTAAACCTTCACTCATTGGGCTACTTTGTGCTGAGGCACACTCCAAGTGTGCTGAGGCTTCAACGACTTGATGCTTGACCTCTTCCAACCTTGTTTAAACCTTGACCATTTTTAAACCTTAACCATGTTTGATGTTCGGTATCATTTCATTCGAGAAAATGTTACGGAATGATGCATTCATGTGGACAAGGTAGCCATAGAGGAAAATCCTGCAGATCTAGGCACCAAGGTTCTACCCCTAAGTAAGTTCAATCATTGCTTTGGATTACTTAGGATTGGAGTCAGTTGATTGATGACTCAAGATGAGTTTAGATCTTGAAGTTCTCTGCAAAATGGTTCAGGTTTAAACACTTAGACAAATACCAACAATCTCTACCTTTGTCTAAGTGTTTAAACCTGAACCATTTTGCAGAGAACTTCAAGATCTAAACTCATCTTGAGTCATCAATCAACTGACTCCAATCCTAAGTAATCCAAAGCAATGATTGAACTTACTTAGGGGTAGAACCTTCGTGCCTAGATCTGCAGGATTTTCCTCTATGGCTACCTTGTCCACATGAATGCATCATTCCGTAACATTTTCTCGAATGAAATGATACCGAACATCCATATGCTTTGTCCTTTCATGGAACATAAGATTTGTACACAAGTGCAATGCACTTTGACTATCCGAAAACACCACAACCTGCTCTTTTAGGACCTTCAACTCTTCCAACAACCATTTGCACCACATAACCTCCTTTATGGCTTCTGTTGCTACTATGTACTCAGCCTCGGTTATTGAGAGTGCTACCACAGGCTACAACTGAGCCTTTCAACTTACACAATATCCATTTAAGTTGAAGAAGTAGGAGGTAATCGATCTTCTTTCTCGGTCTGCTCCATAGTCCGAATTCATATAACCCTCAAGACAGATGGACTCACCTTTCTTCTTATAAATCAGCCCCACTTCTGGGCTTCCCTTCAAGTACCTCAGCAACCACTTCATCCCAAGTCAATGCTCCTTTTCGGGATTACTCATAAACCTGTTGAGAACACTTATTGCATGAGCAAAATCATGTCTAGTGCTTACCATGGTGAACATTACAGAACCAACTATACTAGAGTAGGGGACCTTTTCCATTTCCTTCTTCTCCTCATTCGATCTTGGACATTGATCATTGGAGAACTTGAAATGACCAGCAAGGGGAACCTTCACTGGTTTACTATCTTCCAAAGAGAACTTAGATATCATCTTCTCTATGTAGGAAGTTTGAGAGATCTTCAATCGATTTCTCTCTTTTTCCCGGATGATACACACCCCAAGGATCTTCTGTGCATGGCCAAGATCCTTCATCTCAAACTCCTCTCTGAGTTGAGCCTTCAATTTTCCTATCCTCTCCATACTGCTCCCATCCAGCAACATATCATCAACATAGATCAGGATGATCACCACTTCCTCCACCTTCTGCCCTTTGTAGTACAAGCATGAATCATAGTAGCTCCTCATGAAACCCAAGCTGATTACAAAGGAATCAAACCTCTTATTCCATTAGAGAGATGATTGTTTCAGGCCATAGAGAGATTTCTTCAATTTGCACACTAACTCTCCCTGCCTTTCTTCCTCATAGCCTTCAGGTTACCTCATGTAAATGGTCTCATCAAGCCCTCCATGTAAGAACGCTGTCTTCACATCCATTTTCTCGATTTCCAAATCAAATTGGACCACCATTTCCAATACTATCCGTATCGTCTTGTACTTCACAACCGATGAGAAGATTTCAGGGAAATTTATGCCTTCTTTTTGTGTGAACCCCTTCGCCACCAGCCTAGCTTTATACTGGACTTCATCTCCTGGAGTATTCCATTCTTTGATCTTATAGATCCATCTACAATCCACAACTCTCTGTTTTTCTGGTTTGGGCACCAATTCCCAAGAGTTGTTCTTCCTCAAAGAATCCATTTCTTCCTCCATAGCTAGCTGCAACTTTGACGAATCCTTACACTCCATAGCATCCATGTAAGTTTCTGGTTCAACCATCCCTTCTTCTATCCAATGAGCTACTACATTAGCATCCCCAAAACTATATCTCAAAGGTGGTCTAACCACCCTCCTTCCCCAGTCCCTTGTGAGATGGTAGTCATTCTGACTTGCTGTATCAACCTCTTCTAGTTCAGCCTCCTCTTGAGTGCCTTGAGCTTGGCCTTCATCAATGGGCTCTACTTAGTCCGAACCCTCTTGCCTTCCTTGCTCTACCTGAACTGAATTCTCCTTGATGCAATGCTCCACAAATTTTGGACTGGTTTGCTCACTAGCCCCTGCAGGGTTAGTTTTCTCCAAGTAAGGAAATAACAATTCATTAAAATAATATCCCTACTTATTATTAGTTTTATTCCTTTTGGTTCTAAGGACCATAACCTATACCCCTTAACCCCATCACCATACCCTAGAAATACACATTTTCTAGACTTTGGGTTAAGTTTATCATCCTTTTGATGTGCAAATGCAGCACACCTAAAAGTCCTAAGGTTGCTCAACTCAGGGTGTTTTCCACTCCACATCTCCATAGGAGTCTTGAGCTCTAAATCTCTAGAGGGTGATCTATTTACCAAGTATGTAGTAGTAGACACAGCTTCCCCCCAAAAATATTTTGGTAAACCGGATCCTATTAACATGCACCTAACTTTTTCCATAAGGTTCTTATTCATCCTCTTAGCAATTCCATTTTGCTGAGGTGTTTTTACAACCGTTCTATGCCTTAGAATGCTATTTAATTCATAGAATTTATCAAAATCCTTATTACAAAATTCTAAGCCATTATCAGTTTGTAAAGCCTTAACTACCCTACCCGTTTGAGTCTCCAGCAAATTTTTCCACACAACAAATTTATTCAAAGCATCTAATTTATTTTTAAGCAAATAAACCTAAACTTTTCTTGAATAATCATCAATTAAAGACAGAAAGTAAAAGTTACCTCCCTGCGTTGGTGTTCTTGCTGGTCCCCAAAGGTCCGAATGAATGTAGTCAAGAATACCCTTAGACTTGTGCACTTCGGTGTTGAAGCTGACCCGGTGTTGCTTCCCAAGAACGCAACACTCGCAGAAATCAAATTTCTCTACTTTGTCTTCTCCAAGTAGACCATCCTTTCTAAGAACTTGCAGGCCCTTTTCCCTCATATGTCCCAAGTGAGTGTGCCAAAGGGCTGCCCTATCCATCTCAACCATCAAGCTTGCTGCTTGATCCTTGATTTCTGTCTCTCCGATCATCTCGTAGAGTCCATCTTTTATTGCTACTTTGATCACTACCAAAGATCCCTTGGTCACCTTGATCTTTCCTTGCTCTGCTTTGTATGTATACCCCATAGAATCAAGCTGCCCTAATGAAATCAAATTTCTCTTCAAATCTGGAAGATACCTCACATTCTGCAGTAGCCTTGTGACTCCATCAAACATCCTCAACTGGATGTCACCAATCCCCCTTACTTGGCAAGAATTGTCATTACCCAAGAAGACCCTTCCATCATTGATCTCCTTGAAATTCTTGAACCATTCCTTGTGAGGGCCCATGTGATAAGTGCACCCAGAATCCAGAATCCACTTCTCTTTGCCTTGCCTCCTGCTCACATTTGAGCACACAACAAGAACATCATCTTACTGTTCTCCTTTGGCAATCGAAGCCTCTCCATTGTTAGTATGGCTTCTCCCTCTCTCATCCCACAACCTCTTCTTGCAATCTTTCTTGAAGTGACCCTCATTGTTGCAGTAGAAGCACATCTTTCCTCCAATCTTGGTTTGGAATGTGCTCTCCCATGGCTCTGCCCTCTACCTCTTGATTTCTCCCGGTAGTTACCGTGGTTGCTACTACCATTCCGAGTTGTTGGCCTTCCTCTTATGAACAGCCCTTCCCCACTTGATGCCTCCCTACTCTTGGCTTTGAAATCATAAGCCTTTATAGCATTGACCACAATTTCTTTGGTTAGTGTATCTCTTCCATATTTAATTGCATTAATTAAACTATCCAAACAATCAGGAAGAGAATTTAATAACATAACAACCAATTGTTCATCCGAGAATTTAATACTATAACTAGCCAAATCTTGAACTAGCTTATTAAAGACATCAAGATTATCTTGCAACTCTTTATTAGGATCCATTTTAAAAGCAAAGATTCTTTTAAGAAGATAAATCTTGTTAGGGAGAGTTTTGATAAGAAACAACTCATCTAGTTTCTTACATATAACAACAGGATCCTTAGAGTCTCTGCACTCCCTTGTGACACTATCCGACATGTGTAAGAAGATGGTGCTGTATGCCATCTTCTTCATCTCAATCCGCTGGTCCTCCGTGATACTTGCTGGAAAAGCATCATCTTCTCTAATAGCCAAGTCTTCCTTCTGTTGCATAAGAATAGCTTTGATCTTCTACTTCCACAAGGAAAAATCTCCCTTTCCATCAAACTTCTTAACAACGAAATTTGAACCCATCTTGCGGAGATGATCCCAAATATGTACAACACCCACAAATGCTTTCCAACTTCTTTTATACCTCAAGAACATGATCGAAGATTGATCTCAACACTATTCTTGAATCAACCTCAAGATCATGATTTGATCTTATTCTTCACTCCATTCTTGAATCACCCAAGAAGTTTGTTCTTTGATTCTTGGAGACTTACTCCGATACCTTCTGTTCTTGCTCCGATACCCAGCTGTGCAAGCTTTGATACCACTGTTGGTGGTATCTCTTCCAGCTCTGATACCACTATTGGAAATCACCTTGACAAGATGCCCAGGTGGTGATCTTCCAAACACCTAAGTCTTGCATGACTTGTAAAGATTAGGAATCGGAAACAGAAACAGAAATGAAAGAAAGAAAGAAAGAAGACAAGCAATTTGTTATCGAGGTTCGGCAATAGCCTACATCCCCATGAGTTCACCTGAACTCTACACTAATCAATGGTTCTTTTACAATCACAACAACCCCTCTACAAGAAGCCTAAGTTGTTGAAGAAACAAAGAAGAAGAAGAAATAGAAAGTGATAAGAACTAACCCTAGAATTTTCCTAAGAAAATTCCCTTTACAAGCCCTTCAATCCCCTTTCTATTCTACTCACTCTTCTAAATAACCAACCTTACAAATGAGTCTCTCTTGTTTTGTGTCTTTGCACTCTTTACAATTCTCTCACTTTTGATCACAAGTTATGTCACATTGTTGTTGAGAATGAAGCTAGGAAACTCTTTATATAGTGCACCAACTTCTTGTCCAATCTTGAGTGTCATTCTCCACCCTTAGATCTTGATGACCAATCAACCACAGCCCTTGATCATTCCTTAGTCAAGCTATGCATTTTGGATATGTCTCATGAACCATGGAAGAGGTTTACACGTGTGCATCAGTGTGCCTGGCGCCGTGGCCTAAAACAGGGGGCACTGCGGCCCAGGGCAGATCACACTCCCTCAAGGTTTTGGGTGCCGCGGCCTTGGGTAGGGGGGCGCTCTGGCCTGGCCTCCTCCTCCAGCATTTAACCTTCTGGGCATTGATGCGATGAAATTGACACTAGCAAGTACACTAATCGTTCAAGTAATAAAATGATGAGTGAATATCGTTCCCAACGAGGACTGATCAAATACTACAAAAATTATGAATTAACTTTTACTGTTATTTGAGCAAACAAATAATTGTACGGGAAAGATTTACTAACAATTAACTAAGGAAAAAAAAGAATGCAATAGTAAATAATGGAAGATTAGCAAATTTTGGAATGAAAACTCTTATGAACTAACATGCTAAGGACTCGACTTCACCTAAACCATAATTGACAAGAGTTTTGAATGGACAAGTTTCGTTTAATATGTTTTCCATGATGGTAGAATCCCCAATAAATTGGTTATCCATATTCCGGGTCTAACCACAATCTCAAGAATCATTAACTTCGAATATCCGTATTCTAGGTCTATTCTAGATTAACTCAAATTGAGAAGCATTAAGTGTTTTTGGATTCCTTTCAGTTAAATCTCCTTATTCGGTTACGATTTAAACGGACCACATGAACTTCCTAGAATCCCTATTCGGTTACTCCTATTCCATTCATGGCATGTTTTACCCTGGCCTTTGCATATATAAAAATCCAATATCATATTTATTAGTTCAACCATTCATAAGCACATGGCTTCTCTATTCGACACATCACCATGCCTAAAGAAGGAATCAAAATAATAAAAAGCATTAAGAATAATAAAACACACTCTTTGAAAAACACATTAAATTCCACTTGTCCAAACAACAAATCAAGATAAAGGTTTAAGATCCATCTATCCTTAACACAAAAATATCTACTCCATAATCATGTTCAAATAACCCATGTTCATATTATAAAACATCAACATAGATAGAATAGAAAAATACAAAACCGGAGAAGAATGATTAAAAGCTTGATGTGTAGCCTCCCGGAGTGTCTCCAAGCCTTCTTTCGTGTCTCCTCTCCTCCAAATTCTGTTTTCTTTCTTCTCTTTTCCACCTCTTTTCTAGATTCCCTTCTTGTTCAGCTAGGGTTTCAATTTATAACATTCAAAATTTGCGGGCTGGCACTGCAGCGCCAACATCCCAGCGCTGCAGCGCCAAGACATAAAGAAACCCTAATTCTGGCGTTGCAGCTCCAACTTTCTGGTGCTGCAGCGCCAACTTTCTGTCCAAATCCTTGTTTGTGTCAGCTACCAGTGATGCAGCGCCAACATCTTGGCACTTCAGCCTTGAGTTTCTGTCCTCTCTGTGCATTTTGGTGCTGTGAGGTGCGGCTGATGCTGAACCAGGAGGTATGACCTCTGTCCGCTAAAATCGCCATAACTTTCTCTAGAAAAATGATTTTAATGAACCGTAAAATCTAGCAAAAAGTAGACTTCCAGATCTTTCTGAGTATATATGTCACACTTCCTGGTTCTTCCTACATCAATACAGTTTAATTTGTAAAGATGGTTGATTCGTATGGCAACTCCAGCAACTTAGTGAAAACTCCTTTCTTAGTTTCTCTTCATCTTGGCTCTTCCACGACCATTCTTTTGCTTGAGTGTTCAATGGAGCTTCGTGTTTAAAATGATGATAGCTCTTCCATCTCTTTTAAATCAAGATACCTGAAAAATGCACTGAAATAAGTTAATGCTCCAAAAATACCACTTTAGAGTTGTTAATGAATAAAAATGCAATTAAGACCTAAATCAACCCTAAAGTGCTAACAAATAAGTACGATTATAATGCATTTTATGGCTCTTATCACAGAGTTATCACACCCCCAAACTTACATTTTTGCTAGTCCTCAAGCAAACTAGAACAAAATTCTATGCACACACATCCTAAGAGTGCGAGATGGTTTGATTAGATTTGATATAGCATGCCTCAAAGATTGCATAAAAATTATAATGCACGAAAAACTTTCCAAATGCTGCCAATGTCTAGAATTTCAAATTTATTGCTAGCCTTGTCTTACATCAAATTCTTCAAACGTGTGTGTGTGCAACACCTTTATAAACTTAATCGTCTCGCCACTCTGATCAGTTTATGCAAGCAAGTAGGATAATACCAATCTTTCAAAGTCCATAAGCTTACTTTTCACACCACTCTCCACTAATGTAGGCCATGACAATACCCGAGATCACCAGAACTTTATTCAGCTTATAACTTTGGCTAAGGTTAAGGTATGGTGAAAGATTGATTTGAGGTTCACATAACCTTAAGCACATCAACCAATAAATATTTTATTTCAAACTTTCGCTCAGTTATCATGGAATACTTCAAATACTTTTGCTCTTGTCACATCTTCTTCTTCTTCTTTTTTTTTTTTTTTGTATGCTTGTACTATAGTAGCACTAGTATTTGTTTCCGTGTGCATTACTGAAACTATAGCATAGCATGTACATGACGATCAAACACAGCTTTGCCAGCTGCCTGTGATAGGCAGAATACAACTTTATCAAATAGTTCATGTGGTAAACCTTTTTGACTTTAGTCTTTTCCTTGGTCTCTCTCGATGGGAAATATGTAACACATATCATAGCCAAGTGAAGACCGCTTCCTCTTGCTCAATCCTCTGTCACCACTTAAGGGAATAGTCCCTTTATTAATCAATGTGCTTACAAGTGAAAGGTGGAGATAAATTTTTTTATATATATATATATATATATATTTGAAAGGGAAATAAGATATATGATTGAGTGACAAAACAATATGTATCCAAGCTTAAAAGGGGAACACTAAGGATAGTCACATATCAAGGGTTGGCTAAAATGGCTCAAACTTTCCAAACATGGCCTGGATCCTTTCTTTGGTACTGTACTACCTAGGATTTAGCCTCGAGTGGTCTTCAAACAAGTTCAAGAGTCCAAGAGATCACAAGACTACACTGCTCACATAAACGCTCTCCGAAATAGCAAGACAACAAAGTGCTAAGGTGTAAGTGCTCATTGTGTTCAAAGAGTTCGATGCAAAATAAATCCAAACAACAAATTCAAGCACACAAACAAACGCAACATTTTTCAAATTTTCAATAGCTATAATCAAGTCAATCTATTTCTCATCATTGGCAAAATCAAAATCAAATAATAGAAAGCATTCAGAAAACACAAATAGAAAAATAACTAGAAACATAAGCAGTGCACACATTCAAATAAAGTTCCCACCCCTAAACTTAAATAATACATTGTCCGCAATGTATAAAAAATAGATGCTCAAAAACTATAAAAGAACAAGAGTAAGTAGAAAACTCCCCTGAAAATGTTGAGCATCAACCAAGATATCAGTCACGTGCTTGGGGGTAAAGGTGGTGTGAATCCCATGTAAGCAAGGAAATCTGTCATGTTCCTGTCCAATCTGGCAAGTGATTTAACAATTTCTTCTGCTTTGTAGCCCAATTCCAGGATTCAAGATTTTCTATAAGGTGTGCCCACGGGTTACGAAAGTCAGCTTCTGCCAAAAAATTGGAAAGAAAATCAAATGCACTTCGAAAAAGGATAGAAAAAAAAACTAAAAATAATCTAAATAAAAGAAAAAGGAATAAAATAAAGAAAACAAGGAAAGTAAGATAAAAAGTTGGGTTGCCTCCCAAAAGCGCTAAGTTTTACGTCTTCAGCCAGACACTTATTTGTTCCTCTGGCTCTTCTCTTCCCATTTCAGACTTCAAGTTCCTTGCTTCTTTTTCGATGATGAGTTTTTCAGTGGTATTAGTTTTTGAGTCCATGATGTATCTCTCCAAAGTATCTTCATTTAATGTTTTCTCCTGAAACTCCTCAATGAGGTTATCAGCAATATCCACTTAAAAACAAGAAGAAGTAAAAAACCCAGAGAGGTATTTCATAATTTTATACATATCAAAAACTACTTGCTCATCATTGACTCTTAAAGTCAATTTCCCTTGTTGTACATCAATTAGGGCTCTTCCTGTAGCAAGGAATGGACGTCCAAGTATAAGAGGTACCTCACGATCCTCTTCCATGTCGAGAACAATGAAGTCTACAGGGAATATAAATTTATCAACCTTTACCAGTACATCTTCTATAATTCCCCGTGGTCTCTTAATAGATCGATCAGCTAATTGCAATGACACTGCTGTTGTTTTGATTTCTTCTAGTCAAAGTTTCCTGAAAATTGAAAGAGGCATAAGATTAATACTTGCACCAAGGTCACATAAAGCTTTATCAAAAAATGAATTTCCCAAAGTGCAAGGTATAGTAAAACTCCCTGGATCTTTCAATTTTGGAGGTAGCTTGTTTTGCAGTATAGCGCTGCAATCTTCAGTCAACATTACCGTTCCATGTTCCTCTAGCTTCCTTTTATTAGACAAAATTTCCTTCAAAAATTTAGTGTAGCTAGGCATCTGTGCTAATGCCTCTGCAAATGGTATGTTAATACCCAACTTCTTGAAAATCTCAAAAAATTTTGAGAATTATTTGTCTAATTTTTCTTTTTGGAATTTCTGAGGATAAGGAAGAGGTGGCATATATTTAGTTTCAGAGTTAGAATCAATCAAACCTTTACCAGTAGACTTCTTTGCTGAAACTCATTTTTCCTCTTGCTCAGTCTCTTCTTTCTCGCCAACTTGCTGAGTAAGTTCCTTAGGTTGTGGCTCTTCTAATTGTGTGCCGCTCCTTAGGATTCTTTTCTATGTTGCTCGGGAGGGAACCTTGTGCACGTCCAGAAATTATGTTGGCTAGTTGACCGACTTGAACTTCCAGATTTTTTATGGATGCTTCTTGATTTTGGAATCTTGTTTCTGCTGTACTTAAAAATTTGGCCATCATGTCCTCCAAGTTGGGATTTTTTTCTTGAGGAGGATATTCAGGATGATGTTGCTACGCATTGTTTTGATTCCACGAGAAGTTCGGATGATTCCTCCATCCCGGATTATATGTGTTGCTGTATGGATTGTTCTGCCTGTGAAAATTTGAAACAAAATTAGCTTGTTCAGCAGATGAATTATATGCAAACTGATTACCTCCTTGACAGCTACTGCTTTGATGGCTACTACCACCACATAATTCACATATTGAATGTGAGTTGGGATTAAATCCATCAATCTTCTTGTTGAGAGTCTCCAGTTGTGCTGCTAGAGCTGTAACAGCATCTACATTGTGCAATCCTGGGGCTCTGTTGATAGGTAACCTTTCAATTGGCCATTGATAAGAGTTGGTAGCCATTTCTTCTAGTAATTCGATGGCTTCTTCTGGAGTTTTTCTCATGATAGTGCCTCCTGCAGCTGCATCAATCATGCTTCGGGTTGTATTAGTTAAACCATTATAAAAAGTTTGTACCTGCATCTAGGTGGGCAACTCGTGATGAGGACATCTTCTCAACAGGTCTTTAAAACGCTCCCATGCCTCATAGAGTGACTCTCGATCAACCTGCAAAAACATAGTAATTTCATTATGTAACTTTGCAGTTTTTGCAGGAGGGAAGTACTTCCCTAAAAACTTATGTGCCAATTCTGCCCATGTTGTTATGGATCCTGCAGGCAAAGAAGTCAACCAGCTTTTTGCCTTATCCCTCAATGAAAATGCGAAAAGCCTTAAACGAATTGCATCCTCCGATACTCCGTTATGCTTAAATGTGTCGCAAATTTCCAGGAAATTCGCCAAGTGAACATTCGGATCTTCTTGCGATAAGCCCCAAAATTGTACTGAATACTGAATCATCTGGATGATGGCGGGCTTAATTTCAAAATTGTTCGCCTGTATAGGTGGTCGCCGAATGCTAGATTCAACACCATCCATCTTTGGCATGGCATAATCCCACAGTGCACGTTGCATCTCTGCATTGTTTCCTTCTGCCAATGTATTAATTGTTACTGGTGCTGCTCTTCTCAAAGAGTGAAACGTGCGCTCAATCTATGGATTAGGTTCTGCAAGTATTCTCCCACTAGTACGTGTCATGCACTAGAATCGAAATCCCTGAAAAATAGACTTAAAAACCAAATTAAAAAAAAAAACTCTCAAATTAACAAGTTGAATCACAATAAAAGTAATATTTTATTTCAGTCCCTGGCAACGGCGCCAAAAACTTGATGCGATGAAATTGACACTAGCAAGTGCACTAATCGTTCAAGTAATAAAATGATGAGTGAATATCGTTCCCAACGAGGACTGATCAAATACTACAAAAATTATGACTTAACTTTTACTGTTATTTGAGCAAACAAATAATTGTAGGGGAAAGATTTACTAACAATTAACTAAGGAAAAAAAAGAACGCAATAGTAAATAATGGAAGATTAGCAAATTTTGGAATGAAAACTCTTATGAACTAACGTGCTAAGGACTCGACTACACCTAAACCATAATTGACAAGAGTTTTGAATGGAAAAGTTTCGTTTAATATGTTTTCCAAGATGGTAGAATCCCCAATAAATTGGTTATCCATATTCCGGGTCTAACCACAATCTCAAGAATCATTAACTTCGAATATCCATATTCCAGGTCTATTCTAGATTAACTCAAATTGACAAGCATTAAGTGTTTTTGGATTCCTTTCAGTTAAATCTCCCTATTCGGTTACGATTTAAACGGACCACATGAACTTCCTAGAATCCCTATTCGGTTACTCCTATTCCATTCATGGCATGTTTTACCCTGGCCTTTGCATACATAAAAATCCAATATCATATTTATTAGTTCAACCATTCATAAGAGCATGGCTTCTCTATTCGACACATCACCATGCCCAAAGAAGGAATCAAAATAATAAAAAGCATTAAGAACAATAAAACACACTCTTTGAAAAACACATTAAATTCCACTTGTCCAAACAACAAATCAAGATAAAGGTTTAAGATCCATCTATCCTTAACACAAAAATATCTACTCCATAATCATGTTCAAACAACCCATGTTCATATTATAAAACATCAACATAGATAGAATAGAAAAATACAAAACCGGAGAAGAATGATTAAAAGCTTGATGTGTAGCCTCCCGGAGTGTCTCCAAGCCTCCTTTCGCGTCTCTTCTCCTCCAAATTCTGTTTTCTTTCTTCTCTTTTCCGCCTCTTTTCCAGATTCCCTTCTTGTTCAGCTAGGGTTTCAATTTATAACATTCAAAATTCATGGGCTGGCGCTGTAGTGCCGACATCCCAGTGCTGCAGCGCCAAGACATAAAGAAACCCTAATTCTGGCGCTGCAGCTCCAACTTTCTGGCGCTGCAGCGCCAACTTTCTGTCCAAATCCTTCTTTGTGTCAGCTACCAGCGCTGCAGTGCCAACATCCTGGTGCTGCAGCCTTGAGTTTCTGTCCTCTCTGTGCATTTTGGTACTGTGAGGTGCGGCTGATGCTGAACCAGGAGGTATGACCTCTGTCCGCTAAAATCGCCATAACTTTCTCTAGAAAAATGATTTAATGAACCTTAAAATCCTCCAGAAAGTAGACTTCCAGATCTTTCTGAGCATATATGGCACACTTCCTGGTTCTTCCTACATCAATACAGTTTAATTTGTAAAGATGGTTGATTCGTATGGCAACTCCAGCAACTTAGTGAAAACTCCTTTCTTAGTTTCTCTTCATCTTGGCTCTTCCACGACCATTCTTTTGCTTGAGTGTTCAATGGAGCTTCGTGTTTAAAATGATGATAGCTCTTCTATCTCTTTTAAATCAAGATACCTGAAAAATGCACTGAAATAAGTTAATGCCCCAAAAATACCACTTTAGAGTTGTTAATGAATAAAAATGCAATTAAAACCTAAATCAACCCTAAAGTGCTAACAAATAAGCACGATTATAATGCATTTTATGGCTTTTATCACAGAGTTATCAGGCATCGTGGCCTGGGGTGAGCAGAGGTGCGGTGCCACCTGATGCTGAACCTTCACTCATTTGGCTGCTTTGTGCTGAGTCACACTCCAAGTGTGCTGAGGCTTCAATGACTTGAGGCTTGACCTCTTCCAACCTTGTTTAAACCTTGACCATATTTAAACCTTAACCATGTTTAAACCTTAGACAAATACCAACATGATTCATGTAACATGAAATGCAATCATAACACAACAACCTTTTAGTTATTCAATAATCAACCAATCGTACCACTAAATTCATAATTATCCCTCCATTATTTTCATTACCACAATAAGCATCATATTTTCTCAAATACAACTACATTAAGTTATTTCTACACTCTGTCCTTGTATGACATTATATCAACATAAACGTATACCCTTCTGTCCCAATAATGTAATTTCCACAATCCTCAACCATAACAAAAATTATACATCAAATCAATTCTTGCACCTTTATATCTTAACAAATATGTACTTCTCATAATACCAATATTTATACCTCTATAACTTTTCATAATCATATACTTTTAACTTTTCACTTTCATTCCATGATTTTACTACGCTTACTAAAAGTAAAGTGAAATCACCTTTAATGCTCAAAGCCTTAAAGTGTCACCTCTTAGTCCTTGCATCGTTCTCCAATCGAATCTAACGAATTTAAATATACTATTTAGCATACCAAATTAAGATGCAAACTCAAAGATAAAATTCTTTCTTGTCCCAAAATTATATGCAAGGAGTAAAGCTGTGTTTTATTTTTCAAATAACTTCCTTTTCATATAATTGTTCTCAACAAAACCTTGTTTTGAAAATCTAAATAAAATAAAAAAAAGAACTTTCTCAATATCATAAAGTTCATGTTTTTATCATATAATCATGTTAAGTTGTTTTTAAAAGACTTAAAACTAAAAGGATAAGAAAAATACAGGAAAAAGTTGAAAATAGGGCTTCTACA
The DNA here is from genome assembly GCA_023935145.1 of Bretschneidera sinensis. NCBI lineage: Eukaryota > Viridiplantae > Streptophyta > Magnoliopsida > Brassicales > Akaniaceae > Bretschneidera > Bretschneidera sinensis. The sequence goes on along the minus strand of CM043703.1, from coordinate 75,107,107 downwards.
ATCGATTGTCCATTTGCATAGTCGATTATCCAAGCTTTGAAATATTTAGGTAGTTAACTATCTTCACATTCTGGGTTTCTGTCCAATGCACAGTCGACTGTAGGTTCATCACAGTCGATTATCCACCTGATCTGAACATCAAAACCCACAAAAATCTTCCCTTTTTACTTTCAAAACCTTTTTGATTCTTCATAAAACACCCAAATCTTTTGAAACACACGTTGTTAATAGTTAAAAATCAAAACTTTACATTACCTATGAGAAGATTTGAACTCAAAGTTCCTAAATCAACAATTTTTGCACAAAACCCATTTTCTCAACCCATTTTCAAGGAAACTTCATAATTTCAAAGTTTCAACTCAAATACTTACATCATTAAGCATGTTTAATGATAAAATGATGAAGAAGACTAAATCTTTACCTAAATTTTGCAAGAAATTCCCATATTTTTTCCTTTTCTTCCTCTCTTTTTTCCCCTATCTCTTTTCTCTTCTTTTTTCTCTCTTTTTCTCTCATCTCTCTCTCTATCTCTCTCTCTCTCTCTCTCTTTCTCTGGGTTCTTTTAGAGAAATCTAGCAAATGCTAGATTCTCTCCCCCTCTTATCTTATTTATACTCAAGGTCTCCTTTTATTATACCATTACGCCTTCTACTTGACACCTTTTCTAAAATCTATCCCAAACACTTTAAAATTTAAGTATTTCCCTTAAAACAAAAATTTATTATGCAAATTATTATTTTTATAAACTCATTTCTAACTTCATAAGCCTCAAAATGATATGATCACAAATCATATTCAAACAAAGGTGTTGTTATTTTTCTGAGTTTCAAACAAGTCTAAACATGGTTCAAGGATGGTTAAAATCCAAACCAAAGGTGGAGTATGAAATTTCAGCAAGTCAAAAGGTTGCACACATGTGTGTGCTTAAGTTTTGAGCATAGGAAGGTCAGGCACACTACTGTGCAAGTTTCAGCACACAAGCAGGAGGTGTGCGCACAGCATCAAGAGGCTGCAGCATCAGGTCACGCCGCAGCACACAGCACCAGCGCCGCAGCACACAGCAAGCCATGCTTCCAACCCTGCCTCAGCGCCGCACCACACCATTTCAGCATTGCAACACATAGCACATGGCTGCACACATGATCCAGCATGCATAAGACCTCTCCAATCATGTGTGCACCACACCAAAACGCACAACATCACTTGGAGAGTGATGTAGGGCTGAGATTAAAGGAAGAACATGATCAAAGGGAGGATAATGACTCACAAGAATGTCCAAGAATTAAGAGGCTATAAAAGGGGTTCTCAATGCCTCATTTCAGAAGATAATAGAAGATACAAAAACACACATACAAGAGAGTTTTGTGACATTGTGAGATCATTGTAAACACTAAGAAAGAATTGTGTAGAGAGACATAAACATAAGAGGGACTCTTGTAGTGAGGCTGGTTGTAATAAGATAGAGAGAGTCTAGATTAGGTTAGAGAACATTGTTGAGTTCTCATCTTCTTCCTTCTCTTCTTGTTTCTTCAAGAACTTGGATTCTTGAAGGGGATTGTTGTAACTTTGTAAGAACCATTGAGATAGTGCAGAGAGTTCGGAGGAACTCACGGGGACGTAGGCACATTGCCGAACCTCGACAACAAATTATTTGTCTTCTTTCTTTCTTTGATTTTCTGTTCTTGTGTTCAATTGCTGAAATTCTTTCTACAAGTCATTCAAGACTTGGGTGTTTGGAAGATCACCACCTGGGCATTTTGTCAAGGTGATTTCCAATAGTGGTATCAGAGCTTTGGACAGTGGTATCAGAGCACAACAGCTGGTTATCGGAACAAGAAGTAGAAGGTATGGAGCCAAGACTCCAAGAATCAAAGATCAAACTTCTTGGGTGATTCAAGAACGGTGTAAAGATCAAGATCCGGTCGTGTTCTTGAAGGTTGATTCAAGAACAGTGTTAAAGATCCATCTTCGATCTGTGTTCTTGCGGTCGAAGAAAGTAGTTGTGGTTAGTGCAAAAATCTGGGATCTTGTCCGCAAAAGATGGCTTCAAATTTCTGTGTTGAGAAGTTTGATGGAAATTTGAAGCCATGGAAGCGGAAGATCAAGGCGGTTATAATGCAGCAGAAAGTGGACTTGGCTATTGGAGAAGATGATACTTTTCCAGCAAGTGTCATAGAGGACCAGCGGACCGAGATGAAGAAGATGGCCTACAACACCATTTTCTTGCACATGTCGGATAGTATCACAAGGGAGTGCGGAGACTCGGAGGATCCGGCTGTCATATGGAAGAAACTAGATGAGTGGTTTCTTACCAAAACTCTTCCTAACAAAATTTATCTTCTTAAAAGAATCTTTGCTTTTAAAATGGACCCTAGTAAAGAATTGCAAGATAATCTTGATGTCTTTAATAAGCTAGTTCAAGATTTGAATAGCTGTAGCATTTCTTTTCCGGATGAAAAATTGGCTGTCATTTTATTAAATTCACTTCCAAATTGCTTTGACAATTTGATTAATGCAATTGAGTATGGGAGAGATAGTTTGACAAAGGAGATTGTGATCAATGCCATAAAGGCACATGATTTCAAAGCCAGGATGAAGGAGACATCAAGTGGTGAAGGGCTGTTCATAAGAGGAAGGCCAGCAGCTCGGAATGGCAGTAATAATGGCTACTACCGGGACAATGGTAGAGGAGAAAGCCATAGGAGAGCACACTCTAAACCAAGGGTTGGAGGAACGATGTGCTTCTACTGCAACAAGGAGGGTCATTTCAAGAAAGATTGCAAGAAGAGGATGTGGGATGAGACGAGAAGCCATACCAACAATGGAGAGGCTTCGATTGCCATGGGAGAACAGCAAGGTGATGATGTTCTTGTTGTGTGCTCGGATGTGAGCAAGAGGCAAGGCAGCGGAAAGTGGATTCTTGATTCCGGGTGCACTCATCATATGAGCCCTCACAAAGAATGGCTTAAGAATTTCAAGAAGATCAATGATGAAAGGGTCTTCTTGGGAATGATAATTATGGTCAAGTGAGAGGGATTGGAGACATCCAATTGAGGATGTTTGATGGAGTCACAAGGCTGCTGGAAAATGTGAGGTATGTTCCCGATTTGAAGAGGAACTTGATCTCATTGGGGCAGCTTGATTCCATGGGCTATACATGCAAGATAGAGGGAGGAAAGATCAAGGTGGCCAAGGGATCTTTGGTAGTGATCAAGGCAACAAGAAATGATGGACTCTATAAGATGATCGGAGAAACAGAAACCAATGATCAAGCAGCAAGCTTGATGGCTGAGCTGGACAAGGCAGCCCTTTGGCACACTCGCTTGGGACACATGAGCGAAAAGGGCCTGCAAGTGCTTAGCAAGGAAGGTCTACTTGGTGGTGACAAGGTAGAAAAAATGGATTCCTGTAAGAGCTGTGTTCTTGGGCAGCAACATCGGGTCAGCTTCAAAGCCGGAGTGCACAAGTCTAAGGGCATTCTTGACTACATTCATGCGGATCTTTGGGGACCAGCAAGGACACCAACACAGGGAGGTAACATTTACTTTCTGTCTTTAATTGATGATTATTCAAGAAAAGTGTGGGTTTATTTGGTGAAAAATAAATCAGATGCATTGAATAAGTTAGTGGTGTGGAAAGGGCTGGTTGAGACTCGAATGGGTAGAGTAGTTAAGGGGATAAGAACCGATAATGGCTTAGAAAATTTTAACCAAGAACTTGATCAATTATGTAGGTTAAATGGCATTCTAAGACATAGGACGGTTGTGGAAATCCCTCAGCAAAGTGGAGTTGCTGAGTGGATGAATAAGACCCTTAGGGAAAAGGTTAGGTGCATGTTAAATAATTCCGGATTACCCAATTATTTTTGGGGGGAAGCGGTGTCTACAGCTGCATATTTGATTAATAGATCACCCTCTAGGATTGTATACCATAAGACTCCCAAAGAGTTGTGGAGTGGAAAGCCCCCTGAGTTGGACAACCTTAGGACTTTTGGGTGTGCTGCATATGCATTCCAAAAGGAGGATAAGCTTAGCCCAGGATCTAGAAAATATGTGTTTCTAGGATATCGTGATGGGGTTAAGGGATATAGATTGTGGTCCTTAGAAAAGAAGGGCATGAAACTGATTGTAAGCAGGGATGTTATCTTTAATGAATTATTATTTCCCTACTTGGAGAAAACTAACCCTGCAGGGGCTAGTGAGCAAACCAATTCAGAAATTGTTGAGCATAGCATCAAGGGAGATTCCGTTCAGGTAAAGCAAAGGAGACAAGAGGGTTCGGACCAGGTAGAGCCCTTGGATGATTGCCAAGCTCAAGAAACTCAAGAAGAGGCTGAACAAGAAGAGGATGCTGCAGCAAGTCAGAAGGACTTTCAGCTCATAAGAGATCGGGAAAAAAGGCTGGTCGGACCACCTTCAAGATGTGGGTTTGCGGATGCTGCGGATGCAGCAGCTCCTTGGATAGAAGGAGAGATAAGTGAACAAGAAACTTACACGGTGGCCATGGAGTGTAAGGATTCGTCAAAGTGGCAGCTAGCTATGGAGGAAGAAATGGATTCTTTGAGGAAGAACAACTTTTGGGAATTGGTGAAAATTCCAGGAAAGCAGAAAGTTGTGGAATGTAAGTGCACTTACAAGGTCAAAGAAGGGTGCCCTCCAAGAGATGAAATTCGAAAAATAGCTAGGCTGGTGGCGAATGGGTTCACAAGGAAAGAAGACATAGATTTCACAAGAACTTTCTCACCTGGACACAAGGTGGAGAAGATGGTGAGTATCCTCATCTATGTCATTAATGGGCTGTTGGTTTGGAACAGCAGGAAGAGGATGGAAAGGTTTACATCTCAACTCAGTGAGGAGTTCGAGAGGAAGGATCTCAGCCTTACACAAAAGATCCTTGGGATGAGGAGAATCATCCGAGAAAAGGAGAGAAACCGGTTGAGAGTTTCTTGGGCAATTAGTATTTTCAGCAAAATTGTGAGTAATACCGGAAAGAAGCATTGGCTTGGGATGAAGTGGTTGCTGAGGAACAAGGAGGCTCAGTGGCAGCCAATGGTAGCACTCATAACAACCGAGGCAGAATGCATAGCGGCTATGGAAGCCATAAAGGAGGCTATGGGGTGCAAAGGGATGTTGGACGAGTGGGAGGTCCTAAAAGACAGGTGATGGTATCTTTGGATAGCAAAAGTGTGGGGAACTTATAGAGGAACCCATTGTTCCATGAGGGGACAAAGTATATGGATGTTCGGTATCATTACATTCCAGAAAATGATACGAAAGGATGCATTCATGTTGACAAGAAGACCATGGAAGAAAATCCTGCTGACTTGGGTACTAAAGTTCTACCTCTAAGTAAATTCAATCATTGCCTTGAATTACTTAGGATTGGAGTTGGTTGATTGATGACTCAAGATGAGTTTGGATCCCGAAGCTTTCTGCACAACGGTTCAGGTTTTTTGAACACTTAGACAAAGGTAGAGATTGTTGTTATTTGTCTGAGTTTCAAAAAAGTCCAAACATGGTTCAAGGATGGTTAAAATCTAAACCAAAGGTGGAGTATTAAATTTCAGCAAGTTGAAAGGTTGCACACTTGTGTGTGCTTAAGTTTTGAGCATGGGAAGGTCAGGCACACTGCTGTGCAAGTTTCAGCACACAAGCAGGAGGTGTGCGCATAGCATCAGGAGGCTGCAGCATCAGGTCACGCCGCAGCACACAGCACCAGCGCCGCAGCACACAGCAAGCCATGCTTCCAGCCCTGCCTCAGTGCCGCACCACACCATTTCAGCATTGCAGCACATAACACATGGCTGCACACATGATCCAGCATGCATAAGACCTCTCTAATCATGTGTACACCACACCAAAACGCACAACATCACGTGGAGAGTGATGTAGGGCTGAGATTAAAGGAAGAACATGATCAAAGGGAGGATAATGACTCACAAGAATGTCCAAGAATTAAGAGGCTATAAAAGGGGTTCTCAAGGCCTCATTTAAGAAGATAATACGAGATACAAAAACACACATACAAGAGAGTTTTGTGACATTGTGAGATCATTGTAAACACTAAGAGAGAATTGTGTAGAGAAACATAAACACAAGAGGGACTCTTGTAGTGAGGCTAGTTGTAATAAGATAGAGAGATTCTAGATTAGATTAGAGAACATTGTTGAGTTCTCATCTTCGTCCTTCTCTTCTTGTTTCTTCAAGAACTTGGATTCTTGAAGGGGATTGCTGTAACTTTGTAAGAACCATTGAGATAGTGCAGAGAGTTCGGAGGAACTCACGGGGACGTAGGCACATTGCCGAACCTTGACAACAAATTACTTGTCTTTTTTCTTTCTTTGATTTTCTGTTCTTGTGTTCGATTGCTGAAATTCTTTCTACAAGTCATTCAAGACTTGGGTGTTTGGAAGATCACCACCTGGGCATTTTGTCAAGGTGATTTCCAACAAAAGGTAACAAATAAACGTCGAAGTGCCTTCCCATGATTTAAAATATTCTGATTTAAATACCAGCCTCTACAATTCTCTCTCGCTAATAAAAATTTCACCCTCAAAATTTCCTCGACCATGGTTCACAGAACATCAAGATTATCACCTTCTTAGTCTATCTTATCTTCTCAAGTACACTTTTCAAATTCTTCACTTTCTTCAAGATTTAACATTACAAGATCAAAATTCTATCTCACCACCAAATTGAACTTTCTCCATATCATTATCAACCAACTAATAAATCACTTAGAGTTATCTAATGTACCAATTTAGTAGAATCTGTATGATCTTGCTAGAAACTCTTTTTACTTATGAAGTGGGGCTTGCCCTTCTACTAACTACTCATTCTCATATTTTATCATAATGTCCTACATTCATTTCCTTTTACTAACCCTCAAGCTAGATATTCTTAACAAAAGTATACCTCAACATTGTTCCTTTTTACATCCTTCTTTTACCATTGAGCTTAAAAAAAACTATAACTTTACCATCTCATATTCCTCTCTACATCTTTGTATTTCCATCTTGGCTTCATGCTTCAAGGGCCTCTCAGGCAATAAAACTTTATTTATACACCTCTCCCAAGATACCTTTTCACCAAGTCACTTACTAATTAATCATTCTCTCTCGCCCATTGGCAATTCCTTTCCTAACTGAACACTATGCTTAGAATATATCAATGGTGTTACCAAATTTTTGTACTCATATCAGTTTAGTTCTTTGATTAGGTTCTCGGTTCATTTACTTTACAATTCCAGCTCCACATATGGAAAATAAATAACCACTAAGCCCTTCACAATTCAACTTTCCAATCACTTATATTATTTTCTAATGCTTCTTAAGTAAAAAAGCTTCATTTATTAATTTACTACCCTTTTCTCAACATGTCTCTTAGTTCTAATCTAGACTCTTCTCTTAATATTTCCGTCAAACTTTAATTCATTCTATTCCTTCACCAAGTTATATTAATTAATAATTTCATAAGTAACCTTCCAAAGGTAATAGTCAGGTACGTTATTCTTTACTACAGTTCCAAATTGACTGGTTTCTCTTGGCAATGATAACACATCGAAATCTAATTCATAATATCACTTGAACATTTAACGAACCAATTCTTCCCATTCACAGCTAACAATTCCATCTACAAGTCTCATTTCTCACTCTATCACTTAGTTATCTTAAAAAATGCTTAATTAATTTGTCTTTACATTCTACTTAAACTTTCCAAGGATTTTTCCCACATAACTTTTCGTTTAATGCTGATCATAATTTAAATTTACCACTCTCTTCATTCTTCCAGAACCATTCCATTCTCCTACATATCTCCCTATATCGAATCTTTCACTCATCCTCCGTGTTACATACTATACCCCAAGAAATTCTAAGAGTGTCCCTTCACATTAATCTTATAGTTATTAATCTTTGCATTAACAAAAACTCATTTCCACTTCTCAAACAAACACCTTGCTCTAAATCTAACATTCTAATCGACCATACATTTAGTATCTTAATTCATACTTAGACTTTTATCTTAAAACTTGGACTTTTATCTCTTCCCTAGTTCATCCTTTTATATTTTTCTTCCTTTTCCTTTTAACTATCCCATCTCCAACATTAAATTTAGCTTCACACTTTTCAAAATTACACTTCATAGAAAATTCTAACTAAATCATTAATCAATCACAAATCCATAAATCCTTAAATCCAGTATAATATTCTTAACTTCTTGATTTGTCAACGCAATCATTAATCTCACCTAGTTGCTCCATCTCCTTTTAATTCTAGTAACAAAACTCCATACTAAACATCCAATAATTTCCATACTTATCTTAAACTCAAATATCTTCTCTTTTTACAACATTTGGGTAATAGCACAAATTTCATTATTTCTTACTTAATTCCTTGATTAGTTCATGATCTTTCCTTTTTACTTTACATTAAACTTCTTCATAAAATCATAACATTTAATAATTTTGAATCTCTTTAACTATCTTCTTTACTAGACATCTTTCCCAATACTATCCTTTCCTAAGGTACTCCTAACTTCATTGGCTTTTAAATTATGACTTCCTTCTTGAATTTCTTCTTCTCTTTTCTAATTTCCTTATTTAACTATCTCTTGGTCTTAGATCCTATATCTATTTCTCTCTATGATAATTATTCTAATACTTTTACATTTCACTACTCTCTTGATCTCATATGTCATACCCCAAAGGTATATCCAAATAAAATAAAAACTTCCTTTACTAGGAATACATATCATACCTTCCTTAATCGCCATACTTTTTAATGCTCCCACCACATCTAAAACAACTCTTCTACTAACTTTAAAATTTTTCAGCACTTTAAATATTTTTGTTCACCATCACATATTTCTTGGTAAATCCAATTCAGCATCCGACAAACTTATACCTCAAGTAAGACAAACCTTTAAGCTCACTTAACTCATCATCAACCACTTAATCAATCATTTCTTATTCTAGAAACAAGGTTCACTATTTCTTTGCAGCAAACTTCAGTTAACCTTTAGGATCTAATCCAAAATTTATTATACCTTTCTCATTTATACATTCTCACATAACAATTTATATTTTCCAAAAATACTTCCTTTACTATCGCTCTCAAAATCCCATAACACCACAACTGTTTCACTTGCGATTCACCTAACACCATCATTGATTCAGTTGAATCATTTCTCTCATCTTACCTTAATCACTTCCTACTATATCATATCCCTTACACTATCCACTTGACCAACAATTGCTCTCATTCCCTTTTATACTCGTAAATCCATCTACACTCTTAACATCATAATCATTATCCTTCTTACTTCCCATTTTACCTTGGGGTGCTTACAATTCTATGAATCAACAAAATTTTGCAACTCTCGAACTCTCTCACTAATAAGTTAATCACTACCCAAAATTTCAAAATACTTTAAGTCCGATATCTAACCAACTACCTTTCTCCCATACTCATTGCTTAAGCATACACGCAAAAACCTACTACTCAAGACTTTGTCTATTTCAAATTTACAATCTCTATAATAATAGCTATTTCTTAGGCCCTACTATACATTGATCAAACGCATTACAACAACGTTTTCTGGAGAGCTTGCAAGGAGATAAGCATAATTTCGAGGAAGGATAAGAGTCTTCTACCTTATAATTTTGTGCAAAGCTACTTAAGAAAGATCAAAGGAAGAAATTCATCGATCTTCGCAAAAGTTTTTACACGCAAGAAAGGTATAAACTTATATACACTCCCTTATATATCTACCTTTGATATTTTGTTATCTAGTTTGATTTATATTACTTGTTAAGTGTTTTAATTTGTGTTTAATCTTATTTATGTAATCTGAATTTATTCAAATGTGATTATTTAAACTTGCTTGAGTGTTATTTCAATTTATAAATCATCTAATTGCGGGTTTAGATAAAAAAATCCAAAGCAAAAGCATAACTTTTTGGGCTAGAACCTAATTGTAAGTGGTGGTTAGACTTTCCATTCACTTTAAAGTGGTAGCCATATCTTGTTTCTCTCTTTCATGTTTGCTTTATTTTCGGTTTGTTTCCTTTTCTATGTTCCATTGTTTGCATAATTTTCAACACGTTTTTATGGTTCACATGACATCTAGAAACTTCATGATTGTATGATTTAGGGTTCATCATGTTTTAAACATGTTCTTTGATTCATATCTACTCCAATATTTGAGTACATGTCTTCACATGCTTGGATTGATTCCCAAATCATTAACATGATTGTTAATAGGTTTAATATGATGATTTAAATATGTTAAAGTCTTTGTCTTTTTATTTTTCTATTATGTTTGAATGCTTGGATTTCAATGGCTTGTATAATGATTTATATGCTCCATTTTCTCCCCTTGATATTACTTTTTATTACATGCTCGAGTTGGATAATATAAGTTACTATTTTAGGTTGATAATGTTCAATAAAGTTGCTTCCCTCTTATGATTCTCACATGTGTTGCTCACTTATACTTGAACTGTTGGTATTTTGTCCAAGGTTTAAACAAGTGTAAATTCAGCATCAGGTCAAGCTCTGAGCCGTGGCACAGCCTTGGGCACTGGGGCCTCCAGAAGCTCCAGGAAGTTCAGCCATCAGGTCACACCACGGCCTAACTTCCTCAAGGTGCAGCGCCTAGCAAGGTGAAGGTTCATCCCTCCTCCAGGCTGTGGCTTGAAGGCACACGTGATCCTCTTGTTTCAGCATTTCAAATAGTGTGTGAGGCATGATCAAAATGAACAGGATCACTTAGGATTGATGAAGGGCTATGGTTGATTGGTTCTCAAGATCTAAAGGTAGAGATTGACCTTTAAGATTGGTCAAGAAGTTGGTGCACTATATAAAAGGTCACCTAGCTTCAATCTCAACAACAAGTGTGAGACAAGTGTGACATACGAGTGATCATCATACAAGAGAATTCAAGTGCAAGTGTGAGAGTGCAAAGACACAAAACACAGGAGAGGCACTAGAATAGATCTCAACAAGAGAGGCTGATTGTAAAGAGAGAGTAGTATAGATTGGGTAGAGGGCTTTGTAATAGTTTTTATCACTTTCTTTCTTCTATTCTTTGGTTCTTCAAGAACTTGAGATTCTTAAAGAGGGGTTGTTGTATCTGTAAAGAACCATTGATTTAGTGCAGAGGGTTCAGAGGAACTCACGGGGACGTAGGCTATTGCAGAACCTCGATAACAAATTGCTTGTATTCTTTCTTTTCTTTGATTTCTGTTTCTGTTTCTGATTCATTACAAGTCACTCTAAACTTGGGTGTTTGGAAGATCACCCCTGGGAATCTTGAAGGTGGTTTCCCAACATGAACTTTGATTGATAACATGCCTATACTTTCATATTGAGATTTTGTGTGCTTTATTTGAATGAATAAATGAGATTAGATTTTTTTATATGCATTGTTACTTAGAATAGTTACTGCTATTAGTTATCTATTATTCATGTGTGGATGAATGGACTTATTTTACCTCCTTCATACTTGCTATGGATGAACAGTTTAATTTTTCACACTCGTGGATTGTTTACTTTCTCACTTTTATTTAAGTTTATGCAAATTTTTGGGATGTAAGTTGCATTTAGGCACTTTTCAATTTTGCAATTTTCAATGTAATCAGTTTTACTTTTTCTGCACATTTTAACTATGGATAGAATATCTTGTCATGTGAATGCTCATATTTTGTGTGTGCCCCATACTCATTTTGTACTTGCTTTATTACTAAAATTAAGAAAAGCAATTAAATTGACAATTAATAAATATAAAAGGTATCCATTTGAAATACAAGAGTAAGGGCTAAACCCCTCGAGGTTTAGGCGTTGGTGAGGTGCTAACTTGTGATCTTCTCACTGTGTACCCAATCTCTGGACCCACGAATCTTGATTACGCTCAAGCTAACACGCGGTTGTTGTGTATAGCTGAGGTGTGGATCCCACAAGGAAAAGCAAACTACAAGAGAAGATGTAAACTTTAATACGAAATGATAAAATCCAAATGAGTAAATCTTAGTTTGATAATGAAATAGTGTGAAGGAGTTGTGTAATTATAATGAAGAATATAAATGAGAAACAACAAGATTCTGGGAATCCTCCCTAGGTTCATTGCCTTATTCCACTCTCAATTCAATTGTTTTTATCTCGATTGCAAGTTTCACATCCCAAACAAGCAATCGACAAATATTCAATCAAAGCACATGTAAACCCTAATGTAATTGCTATGAAGTACTCTTTACTTTCGATTCAAGCACACATGACCTATCCTATAGATTTATCAAGAAATGAAAAACATATCTCAATGACAATATCGTAGTAATGGACAAACCTAAAAGATAAATCTACCGGACTCAATCACATCCAAACAACTTGACATAAGAAGAGCTTGACTAGACTTATATGGAGGAGAAGGGTGCAATCACTAGATTACGAAAATCTAAGATAAGAAGAACATAAATTGCAGCTGTCACATGAACCTAAATTCTTCTTGTTTAATCAAAGAGTAAATCATAAACAATGTTTTGACAATAAATCCTTACAACTGAATCAATAATGAAAATAAGAACAACTACACCTAGGGATTCATCCCTTTGCCTTGCTTGGAGATTAGTTGGCCATGGGGCTCATGCTTGAACACCGTAATGTCGAGCTCTCTCTTCAGTTTCCAGCCTTAATGGATGCCCTTTTATCAAACCTTAAGTGATCTACTCATAATACAAAAGGTTCTAGGGTATTTTTGGGTCTAAACTATCATTAAAACCCTAATTAGGAAATAGGAGTTAGTGTACGCGCTGTGGCTCACACTTATCCAGGCCGCGGCTCAGCCTTACCCTAACTTTCTTTAACTTTTTGGAGGCCACGACTCAGATTGATCCAGGCCACAGTGCACACTGATGTCTTCCTTGCTCTTTTGAGCTTGGTTCTGGAGGCTGAGGCTTTAAACTTTTCAGGCCGCAGCGCACACTGATGGTCTTCTTGGTTTCTCTTGATTTTGTCTTTTCACAATCATGCCTTCACTCTGGTATGCATTCAATCATCATGCTTTAAGTTATGATAGCTTTTCATCTCTTTTGAACTCAAAGTACCTAAAAATGCACTGAAATAAGTCAATGATCCAAGAATGACACTTTAAAATTGTTAAGGTGTAAATGTGTAATTCAACCCTAGATCAACCCTAAAATGTTAACAAATAGTACTTATTAAGATGCACTTTACGACTCTCATCAAATCTCAATCCTCAATTGAACAGAGTCTATAGGTTTCTTGGTCCTTAATAACGAAGTGGCGACTCCTCGATGTGACTATCTTCTAATGGCCTTGTGTAGTTGGCATGTTCCTCGGCACCCTATTGGATAATCCATTAAGGAGAAGCTATGTTCATTTGGATTGTCCCTTCAGTTTGTACCTTACGATATGCTTATATTATGATTTTAGTGGTGACTGCGAGGTACTATATCGCATCACACAGTTAGCGACTCTGTTAGGGGGATTAAACCTAGTATCCAAATGGATTATTACACAATTAATTATTAATTCAATTTATTTTCACCCCATTTGCATACACTTATTTATCGAGTCCAACTCTAGGAAACCCCTTGGGGAGGATGAAATGGAGTGCAAATATCCATTCAATACCAAAACATAACACACGTAGTCTTTTCACCCCATAAAGGTCATGAAGTCCATTCGATGACACACACCAAGGGATCGTCAAGTATCATTTGATTCAATGGAAATGCTACTAACTTAGAAGGTATATAGTGCATCCTATGTCATGGTGGTATAAAGCCAACTGTACCTTGTCTAGATGTGCCATCAAGTCAATACAGAGGTCCAATGCCCATCCTTACTTGAGCGTCTTGTGAGCATGCATCATATACATTCACCAATTATGTCATCCCATTGACCATGTGCTTATGTGTGTCCGCACATACCTATAGATTCATCTCATATGAGCTATAAGTCACGCAATGGAGTGTAGAACTTATTCATGCCTGCGCATGTCTAGAGTTTTGTCTTAAACGAACCAAATAAGACATATGATTGAGAAAATTAATTAAGTATATACTTATAGATACCCACGTATGTCCAGATTTCACCCCTCACAAGCCATAAGTCATCTACTTAATTGGTTCAAATCATGCATTGATTGCCATGGATTGTTATATGCTTATCTCTTCAATGAATGCTCCACTACCATGTATTCTTTCTCCATTACTTGGACATCCATCGAACATAAAGGATTAATCACCTCTACCTGAATTGAAAATTTCTTGAAAGAACTTAAAAGACTAATCATCCATACTTGAATGAATTTGAAGAATTAACCACAAATGTTTGCTCACATGAAAGGTTTATCGCATGATCATTTATCTAATGCATTGTTTTTCATTGACATTCTTGGCATGATTGATTTACTTGATTATTCTATCCTTATGTGATATTTTTTCATACATGTGAACCTTAATTTTTTCATTTTATGTATTGTGCCTAATCATGCATCTAATGTCCTAATTTACATGCCCACTTTAAATGCTATGTGCATATTTTTACTTGTCATCCTTGTACACTCTACTTTTGTGTGAATTTGTCTTGTGTTTGACCTAGAAACATGAGATAGGTGTACTTGACTTGAATGTGCTACTTTGATATGACATGTGAGATATGTGAAACCTTTTTGTGATTGCATACACGTGGTGAACCTAAGGGCACAATTTATCTTTTTGCATTCATCTTGTAATAAGACTAGAACTGCTTGTCACTTCATCTAAGTGAATCATTATCTCAAATACAAGAAAGAGTCTTATTGGAATTAACGAGAAACATTAATAAGGTTAAATGCATGCATCACCATGGAAAATTGTCACATTAGTTTGAATGCATACTTTACATGTGTGCTATTATGAATGCTTGAACTTAATGAATGAATGTTAGTAACTGTAACGACCCATCACGGGTTAGCCACCCTTGAGATGGTATTATCACGTTTTGAAATCCCAGCATGACACATATATGCAACAATATAAAATACATCAACTGAAATTAAAAATTTCATCAAATCCTTAACTCCTCTAAGAGAAGATACATCATCATCCTCCTTTCAAAAACAATATATACATATAACAAAATGCATGAAAAGATTTTTATTACAAATTTTTCTTTCTTCTTTCTACAATGTTTGATGACTTGACCACGGGACTTACTTAACGTAGTTACTCTGTTATCATCTTTAAACTCTATTTGCCCTACCTGCTGCTTGAAAATTTTCAACAATGAGGAGTGAGCTTCACAAGCTCAGTGAATTAAATTTACTAAAAGTACTCGATTATATACTTCTAATCACATCTTATAATTTAATCTTTTCCAATTTACCAGAATAAATCATCTATTTTTTCATGATAATCATTCAATTTTCAATTAATCTTTCCATATTCATTCATCTATTATCTCATATAAATCAATAATAAAATCCTATTATAATTTCAACTATTTATCAATCTCATCTTAAATTAATCATCAAACATATTAATTTTTCTTCTCATATATTTAATCATCTTGAGATTTTCAATTTAGCATAATTACATACCTTGTTATGAGGTTCACAACATATAATCAATTAGGAAAATCAATTTTTATCATATCATACTATCATAGTTCTTTCTCATCATATCTGTCTCTCTGTGATACTCATTTGTCTATCAGTCATATCACAATCAAGACTGATGCTTTGCTCATCTCAATCAATAATAATCAATAATTAAAACAAATGCAATGCATGAATTTAAATTATCTCTCTCTTTCTCATCAGATTATTTCATATTATCATCTGGGAACATCTTCCCACATGTCAACATGTTTCAGCTAGACCAGCTTCCTTCCTGGTTTTTTCGGCTAGACCGGCTGCCTTTTCAATATTTTATTTTTCAGCTAGACCGGTTGCCTTCTCTGTATTTTAATTTCAGCTAGATCAGCTGCCTTCCTGGTTCTTTTATTTTCAGCTAGACCGGTTGCCTTCTCGGTTATTTATTTTCAGCTAGACCGACTGCCTTTCCGGTTATTTTATTTTTAGTTAGACTGACTGCCTTCACGGTTCTTTTATTTTCAGCTAGACCTACTGCCTTGTCGGTTCTTTTATTTTCAGTTATACCGGCTACCTTCTCGGTTCTTTTATTATTAGCTAGATCGACTGCCTTCCCAGTCTTTTATTTTATGCATATGAGCAATAATATGAAAATAAGCAGACCAACTGCCTTCTTGATATTTTATTTTATGCATTTGAGCAATAATATGAAAACAAACATACATTTAAGCATTCAATTTAGCTATCCAACACTTTCTCAAAATTATTATTTTTATCATATTCATTAAATTATCTCGTCATATCTCGTATCCACTTTTTAATCATAGTTTTCAGAAATTTCTTAAAACTTCTCAGCATATTTTTTATTCATTCATCATTTTTAAAATATAAATTCTTATATAATTAGTATTCAACACCCTTTCCAATTCCTAATCAATAAATCAATCAATTTTCATATACCACAGAAAATATATCATTAAATCATTGTAATTCATCCATTTATCCAAACATTATAATTTCATATTTTTATTGGTTTCGATTACTAAAAGTAAATCTAACTCACCACGTAGTACTTAAAGCCACCTGTGGATCACCTCATTGCCTTTCTTGCCCATTTCAACAATTTCACCCGATTGTTGATCGTCAACACCTGACATAATATTTATATTAAAATTTCTAATTTATTCTTCAATTTTTCTATAATTTATACCCTTTAAATTTCTATATCAAATTCCAGGTAATTTCATGTATGCCTAATTTCAAAAATAAAATTTACCTTATTACTTTTTTTTTTCTTAAAGCTTCCCTCAAATCTCCTTAAAATTCTTCCGTAAACTTCTTTAAAATTTCAATCTTTAAACCTTTCTTTGAGTTCCCAAGTGTTTAAAGAAATAGAGTAATTTGAATTGAAGAAATAAAGACACCAAATAGGATTTGGTAAGAAATACAAAACAAAACAAAAAAACTATACAAAAATCATCTGCCACCATCGTTCTCCTATTTGCACTATCTAACATGCAATTCTTTGCATGTTGGGCTGTTTACACCTAGACTACAGGTGTTTGCACCAAATTTTCTTTTCAAAGGAATTATTGTATTCAATAATAAATATTTCATTTATATATTATTTTAATTCCATTTCATATCTATCAAATTACTTATTTACTCTTACTTTAAGAACATGAGTATTACAATTCTGCCCACCTTATAAAAATTTTGTCCCCTAAATTTTCTTACCTAACTCATGAAAAAGCTGGGGGTACTCTTTCCTCATTCTTGCCTCATACTCCCATGTAATTTCTTCAACATCTTTGTTCTGCCAAAATACTTGAATCAAAAGGAATAACATTATTACGTAAGACTTGTTTCTTTCTGTCTAGAATTATGATTGGTACTTGCATAAAGGTCAAATCTTCCTGAAGTTCTACAGCCTGATTTGAAATACTATGGGATTCATCATGTAAACACTTTCTCAAAAGTGAAATATGAAACACATTGTGTAATTGCTTAAACTCTAGAGGCAAATCCAATCTATATGCTATTGGTCCAACTTTTTCCATCACCCCATATGGCCCCACAAACTTTGGACTCAACTTTCCTTTCTATTCTTCAAAAATACCCCGTCACCAACCTGAAAATCAAGAGGTCGTCTTCTATTATCAACATATCCGTTATGTCTGTTCTATGCTGCTCTAAGGTTCTCTCTAACCAGTTTGATCCTTTCAGTAGTCAAATCTATCATTTCTTGACCAAATATCTTTATTTCTCCAACTTATTCCCAACGTACTGAAGTTCTGCACCTTCTACTATATAAAACCTCAAATGGTGCCATACCAATACTAGTTTGATATTAATTATTGTATGCAAACTTGATCAAAGGTAAATAAGTATCCCAGCTCATTGAGAAACTCAATACACTTTCCCTCAACATATCTTCTAGTATTATGATGATTCTCTCTGTCTACCCATCAGTTTGAGGATAAAAAGTTGTACTAACTGCAATTGTGTACCCATTTCTTCTTGAAAACCCCTCCAAAACCTAGAAGTAAATCTTGAACCCTTATCTGATACAATGCTCAAAGGTACTCCATGTAATCTCACAATCTCATCTACATACGATTCAACAAACTTTTCATGACTCTAGGTAGTTTTAATAGGAAGAAAATGCGAAGACTTAGAAATTCTATCCATTATGTTGGAAATCATCTTGACAGGATGCCCAGGTGGTGATCTTCCAAACACCCAAGTCTAGAATGACTTGTAGAAAGAAATACAGCAATCGAAAGCAAGAAAGTAAAGAAGACAAGCGATTTGTTATCGAGGTTCAGCAATAGCCTACGTCCCCGTGAGTTCCTCTGAACTCTCTGCACTAAATCAATGGTTCTTTACAATTACAGTAACTCTCTTGAAGAAGCTCAAGTTCTTGAAGAAACCAAGAAGAGAAGAAAGAAGATGATAAGAACTATTACAATGCTCTCTATCTATACTACTCTCTCTTCTTTACAACCAACCTCTCTACAATGAGTCCCTCTTGTGTTTTGTGTCTTTGCACTCACACACAATTCTCTCTTGTATTATGTCTTGTCACTCTTTACAATTGATCTCAAATTATATCACAATGTTATTATTCTTGTTGATAATGAAGCTAGGTGGCTCTTTATATAGTGCACCAACTTCTTGTCCAATCTTGAGAGTTAATCTCCACCCTTAGATCTTGATGACCACTTAACCATGGCCCTCAATCAATCTTAAGTGGTGCTGTGCATTTTAACCTTGCATCCACTCACCTAAGAGGAGGTTTAAACAAGCTTTCCATGTGTGCCTAGCGCCTAGGCGTTGAACAGGAGGCGGTAAGGCACTAGGCAAAGCTCCTTTGCACCACATTCTGGGTGGTGCGGTGCTGGCGGAAGGGCAGTGCGAGGCTACCCTTCTCCAAACTGCATCCTTGCTGGGTGGTGAGGCATTGGTGAAGGGGCGATGATGTGCACACTGATGCTGCCCTTCACACAACAGTGCGCACTACTTTGCTTTGTTGTTTAGGGGTGTGCACACACACCTAAATGGATGCACACACATGTGTGAACTCCTTTAACATGCTGTATTTTAATCTTCCATCCTTGGTTTAGACTTTAACCATCTTTGAACCATGTTTAGACATGTTTAAACCTTAGATAAATACCAACAATCTCTACCTTTGTCTAAGTGTTTAAACCCGATCTATTGTGCATAAAGCTTCAGGATCCAAACTCATATTGAGTCATCAATTAACCAACTCCAATCCTAAGTAGTCCAAGCCAATGATTGAACTTATTTAGAGGTAGAACTTTAGTACCTAAATCCGTAGGATTTTCTTCCGTGGCTACCTTATCCATGTGGATGCATCCTTTCGTAACATTTTCCCGAATGAAATGATACCGAACATCCATGTGCTTTGTCCTCTCATAGAACACCGAATTCTTACACAAGTGCAATGCACTTTGACAATCTGAAAACACTACAACCTACTCCTCTAGTACCTTCAACTCTTCCAGCAACCCTGTGCACCACATAGCCTCATTTGCACCACATAGCCTCCTTAATGGCCTCCGTAGCCGCTATGTACTCAGCCTCGGTTGTTGAGAGTGCTACCACTAGCTGCAATTGAGCCTTCCAACTTACACAACATCCGTTTAAGTTGAAGAAGTAGGAGGTAATCGATCTTCTTTTATCCCGGTCTGCTCCATAGTCCAAATCCACAAAACCCTTAAGGCAGATGGACTTACCCCTCTTCTTATAAACCAGCCCTACTTCTGGGCTTCCCTTTAAGTACCTCAGCAACCACTTCATCCTAAGCCAACGCTCCTTTCCGTGATTACTCATAAACCTGCTGAGAACACTTATTGCATGAGCAATATCAGGTCTAGTGCTTACCATGGTGAACATAACAGAACCAACAGCACTAGAATAAGGGACTTTTTCCATTTCCTTCTTCTCTGCCTCCGATCTCGGACATTGATCGCTGGAGAACTTGAAATGACCAGCAAGGGGAACCTTCACTGGTTTGCTATCTTCCATAGAAAACTTAGATATCATCTTCTCTATGTAGGAAGTTTGAGAGATCTTCAATCTGTTTCTCTCCCTTCCCCGGATGATACACATCCCAAGGATCTTCTGTGCATAGCCAAGATCCCTCATCTCAAACTCCTCACTGAGTTGAGCCTTCAATTTCCTTATCCTCTCCATGCTGCTCCCAATCAGTAATATGTCATCAATATTGATGAGGATGATCACCACTTCCTCAACCTTCTGCTCCTTATAGTACAAGCACGAATCATAGTAGCTCCTCATGAATCCTAAGCTGATTACAAAGGAATCAAAACTCTTATTCCATTGCTGAGGTGATTGCTTCAGGCCATAGAGAGATTTCTTCAATTTGCACACCAACTCTCCCTGCCTTCCTTCCTCATAGCCTTCAGGTTGCCTCATGAAAATGATCTCATCGAGCTCTCCATGTAAGAACGCTATCTTCACATCCATTTACTCAATTTCCCAATCAAATTGGACTACCAATGCTAACACTATCCGTATCGTCTTGTACTTCACAACCGGTGAGAAGATTTCAGTGAAATCTATGCCTTCTTTTTGTGTGACCTCCTTCGCCACCAGCCTAGCTTTATATCGGACTTCATCCCCTAGAGTATTCCTTTATTTGATCTTGTAGATCCATCTACAATCCACAACTATCTGTTTTTCAGATTTAGGCACCAACTCCCAAGAGTTGTTCTTCATCAAAGAGTCCATTTCTTCCTCCATAGCCAGCTACCACTTTGACAAATCCTTACACTCTATGGCATCGTGTAAGTTTTTGGTTCAACCACTCCTTCTATCCAAGGAGCTGCTACATTAGCATCCGTAAGCCCATATCTCAAAGGTGGTCTAACCACCCTCCTTTCCCGGTCTCTTGTGAGTTGGTAGTCATTATGACTTGCTGCATCAACCTTTTCTTGTTTAGCCTTTTCTTGAGTTTCTTGAGCATGGCCTTCATTCAAGGGCTCTACCTGGTCCGACCCTCTTGCCTTCCTTGCTCTACCTGAACCGAACTCTCCTTGATGTGATGCTCCACAACTTCCGAACTGGTTTGCTCACTAGCCCCTGCAGGGTTAGTTTTCTCCAAGTAGGGAAATAATAATTCATTAAATATAATATGCCTACTTATAATGAGTTTCATGCCTTTCTTTTCTAAGGACCACAACCTATATCCCTTAACCCCATCACCATATCCTAGAAATACACATTTTCTAAATCTTGGGCTAAGTTTATCCTCCTTTTGATGTGCATATGCAGCACACCCAAAAGTCCTAAGGTTGCTTAATTCAGGGGGTTTCCTACTCGACATCTCCATGGGAGTCTTGAGCTCTAAAGCTCTAGAGGGTGATCTATTTACCAAGTATACAGCTGTAGCCACAGCTTCTCCCCAAAAATATTTTGGTAAACCAAATCCTATTAACATGCACCTAACCTTTTCCATAAGGGTTCTATTCATCCTCTCAGCAACTCCATTTTGCTTAGGTGTTTTTACAGCCGTTCTATACCTTAGAATGCCATTTAATTCATAGAATTCATCAAAATCCTTATTGCAAAATTCTAAGTCATTATTGGTTCGTAAAGCCTTAACTACCCTACCCGTTTGAGTTTCCAGCAACTTCTTCCACACAACAAATTTATCCAAGGCATCTGATTTATTTCTAAGTAAATAAACCCACACTCTTCTTGAATAATCATCAATTAAAGATAGAAAGTAAAAGTTACCTCCCTGTGTTGGTGTTCTTGCTGGTCCCCAAAGGTCCGAATGAATGTAGTCAAGAATCCCCTTAGACTTGTGCACTTCGATGTTGAAGCTGACCCGATGTTGCTTCCCAAGAATGAAACTCTCACAGAAATCCAGTTTCTTTACTTTTTCACCACCAAGTAGACCATCTATGCTAAGAACTTGCAGGCCCTTTTCGCTCATATGTCCCAAGCGAGTGTGCCAAAGGGTTGCCTTATCCATCTTAGCCATCAAGCTTACTGCTTGATCATTGATTTCTATCTCTCCGATCATCTCATAGAGTCCATTGTTTCTTGCTGCTTTGATCACTACCAAAGATCCCTTAGCCACCTTGATCTTGCCTCCCTCTACTTTGCATGTATACCCCATGGAATCCAGCTGCCCCAATGAGATCAAATTTCTCTTCAAATCTGGAAGATACCTCACATTTCGCAGCATCCTTGTGACTCCATCAAACATGCTCAATTGGATGTCTCCAATCCCTTTCACTTGGCAAGAATTGTCATTCCCCAAGAAGACCCTTCCATCATTGATCTCCTTGAAATTCTTGAACCATTCCTTGTGAGGGCACATGTGATAAGTGCACCCAAAATCCAGAATCCACTTTTCATTGCCTTGCCTCCTGCTCACATTTTAGCACACAACAAGAACATCATCTTGTTGTTTTCCCTTGGTAACCGAAGCCTCTCCATTGTTGGTGTGGCTTCTTCTCTCATCCCATATCTTCTTATTGCAATCTTTTCTGAAATGGCACTCCTTGTTACAGTAGAAGTACCTCTTTCCAAATCTTGATTTGGAATGTGCTCTCCCATAACTTAGCCCTCTACCTCTTGATTTATCCCAGTAATTGCCATGGTTGCTACTGCCATTTCAAGTTGCTGGCCTTCCTCTTACGAACAGCCCATCTCCACTTGATGTCTCCTTCATCTTGGCTTTGAAGTCATGTGCTCTTATGGCATTGATCACAATCTCCTTTGTTAAAGTATCCCTTCCATACTCAATAGCATTAATCAAATTATCAAAGCAATCAAGAAGAGAATTTAACAAGATTATAGTCAATTGTTCATCCAGAAATGTAATGCTACAGCTATTCAAATCTTGAACTAGCTTATTAAAGACATCAAGATTATCTTGCAACTCTTTACAAAGATCCATTTTAAAAGCAAAGATTCTTTTAAGAAGATAAATCTTGTTAGGGAGAGTTTTGGTAAGAAACAACTCATCTAGTTTCTTCCATATGACAGCCGGATCTTCCGAGTCTCTACACTCCCTTGTGACGCTATCCGACATGTGCAAGAAAATGGTGCTGTAAGCCATCTTCTTCATCTCAATCTGCTGGTCCTTAATGACACTTGCTAGAAAAGCATCATCTTCTCTAATAGCCAAGTCCACTTTCTATTGCATTAGAACCTCCTTGATCTTCCGCTTCCACAGGGAAAAATCTCTCTTTCCATCAAACTTTTCAACCACGAAATTTGAAGCCATCTTTGCAGACAAGATCTCAGATTTATGCAATACCCACAAATATTTTCTTCAACCTCAAGAACACGATTGAAGATGGATCTTAACACCGTTCTTGAATCACCCTTAAGAACACGATCTGATCTTGATCTTTACTCCGTTCTTGAATCACCCAAGAAGTTGATCTTTGATTCTTGGAGTCTTGGCTCCGTCACCTTCTTGTTCTTGCTCCGATACCCAGCTGTGTAAGCTCTGATACCACTGTTGGAAATCACCTTGATAAGATGCCTAGGTGATGATCTTCCAAACACCCAAGTCTAGAATGACTTGTAGAAAGAAATACAGCAATCGAAAGCAAGAAAAAAAAGAAGACAAGTGATTTGTTATCAAGGTTCGGCAATAGCCTACGTCCCCGTGAGTTCCTCTAAACTCTTTGCACTAAATCAATGGTTCTTTACAATTACAACAACCCTTTTCAAGAAGTTCAAGTTCTTGAAGAAACCAAGAAGAGAAGAAAGAAGATTATAAGAACTATTACAATGCTCTCTATCTATACCACTCTCTCTTCTTTATTACTAGCCTCTCTACAATGAGTCTCTCTTGTGTTTTGTGTCTTTGCACTCTCAAACAATTCTCTCTTATATTGTGTCTTGTCACTCTTTATAATTGATCTCAAATTATATCACAATGTTATTATTCTTGTTGATAATGAAGCTAGGTGACCCTTTATATAGTGCACCAACTTCTTGTCCAATCTTGAGAGTCAATCTCCACCCTTAGATCTTGATGACCACTTAACCATGGCCCTCCATCAATCCTAAGTGGTGCTGTGCATTTTAACCTTGCATCCACACACCTAAGAGGAGGTTTAAATAAGCTGTCCATGTGTGCTTCAGTGTGCCTAGCACCTAGGCGCTGAACAGGGGGCGGTGAGGCGCTAGGCAAAGCTCTTTTGCACCAGATTCTAGGTCGTGCGGTGCTGGTGGAGGGGCGGTGCAGCACTGTCCTTCTCCAAACTGCATCTTTGCTAGGCGATGAGGAGCTGGTGAAGGGGCGATGAGGTGCACACTGATGTTGCCCTTCACACAGTAGTGCGCACTACTTTGCTTTGTTGTTTAGGGGTGTGCACACACACCCAAATGGATGCACACACATGTGTGCACTCCTTTAACATGCTGTATTTTAATTTTCCATCCTTGGATTAGACTTTAACCATCTTTGAACCATGTTTAGACATGTTTAAACCTTAGATAAATACCAATACACTATAACCCATGCAACATCATTACCTCTCTGGGTATAGGGAAAACAAGAAACAAAATCTATACTTACATTCTCCCATAGCCATTCAGGTATTGGAAGAGGTTCTAATAAACCTGCTGGATGTCTATTCTTAGACTTCACCTATTGACAAGTCAAACATCTAGAAATATACTCAGCTACATTTTTTTTCATCCCTGACCACCAATAATTCTGTCTCAACCCCCTGAACATCTTATTATTACCCGGGTGCATAGAATACAAAAAATCATGAGCCTTTCTTAGTATATCCTTTCTCATCTCTACACCATTGGGAACACAAACTCTATATCCTAATACCACCATATTATCTTCTCTAATTCTAAACTGATTCGGCTTCCCACTTAATACTTCCTGTTTGATCTTCTCTATTCTTTAATCTCTACTTTGCATTTGTAACAAGTGATCAATAATAGAAGATTGTACCACCATATTTGCCATCAACACTCCTCTATCATTGATACTCAAATGCATTCTCATTTCTCTAAATTCTACCATCAAGCTAACATCATGACTCCTAATAGCAGCTAATCTCCCTATAGATTTTTTACTCAATGCATCAGCTACTACATTAGCCTTCCCTGTATGATAATGAATTATACAGTCATAATCACTAATCAACTAAATCCACCTCCTCTGCCTCAAATTCAACTCTTTATGGGTAAATAAATGCATCAAACTTTTATGATCAGTAAAATTTCATAAGTGGCTCTATATAGATGATGTCTCCAAATCTTCAAAGCAAAAACTATAGCAGCCCATTCTAAATCATGGGTCGGATAATTTCTCTCATAGTTCTTCAATTGTCTAGAAGTATAAGCTATAACTCTCCCATGTTGCATTAACACACATCCCAACCCCTGATATAATGCATCAATATATACCACAAATCCTTCATCACCAGAAGGAAGCCCTAATAGTGGAGCAGTAGTCAATTTTTCTTTCAACAGTTGGAAACTCCTCTCACATTCTTCTGATCACATAAACTTCACTTCCTTTCTAGTCAATCTAGTCAATGGTCCAGCAATCATAGAAAAATTCTGCACAAAGCTCTTATATTAACCAGCCAACCCAAAAAGCTTCTAAGTTCTATCACACTAGTGGGTCTTTCCCAATTCCACACTGCCTTTACTTTCTATATCAACTGCTATACCATCTCCTGAAACAATATTCCCTAAGAAAGATATTTCACTCAACCAAAACTCATACATAGAGAATTTTGAATACAATTTCTCTCTCCTAAGAATTTCCAACACTATCTCTAAATGTTACATATGCTTCTCTTCATTCTCGGAATATACCAGAATATCATCAATAAATACAATCACAAATATATTCAAGAATGGTTTAAACACCTAATTCATTAGATCCATAAATGCCATAGGAGCATTGGTCAACCTAAATGGCATCACAAGGAACTCATGATGACCATAATATGTCCTAAAAGAGTCTTAGGTACGTCCCTCTCCTTTATCCTCAACTGATGATAACCTGATCTCAAGTTTTTGTTAGAAAACACCCTAGCCCCCTATAACTGCTCGAGTAAATCATCTATACTGGGTAAAGGATATTTATTCTTGATGGTGAACTTATTCAACTGTCTATAATCAATATATAACCTCATCATTACATCATTTTTCTTCACAAACAATACAGGGGCTTCCTAAGGTAACATACTAGGTCGAATAAATTGTTTATCTAGCAACTCCAAGAGTTGAACTTTCAATTCTCTTAGCTCAGCTGGTGCCAATCTCTAAGGTGCTATAGATATGTGTACTGATCCCGAAATCACCTTAATAGAAAATTCAATCTCCTTGTTGGGAGGCAAACCAGACAACTCCTCGAGGAATACATCAGAAAAATCTTTCACTACTAAAATTTCTTCTAACTTTCTAATCTCTTTTCTAGAATTCAGCACAAATACCAAATACCCTTCACAACCCTTTTTCAACCATCTACTAGCAGTCAGGGCAGAAATAAGATAGTTGGAAAGTATCTTATGTTCTCCCTGAAAATTAAACTCCTTTTGTCCTGGTATCTTGAACACCACATTCTTCTTAAAATTATCTACCCAAGCATGATATGCAGATAATCAATTTATCCCCATAATTAAATCAAAATCTATCATATCTAAAGGCAACAAATATACTTCAAATTCTCTACCAACAATACTAATCACATAACCACGGTAAATTGTCCTAATAATAACCCTATCCCCCATAGGAACCTCAACGATAATAGCATGTATCAAAGGACTAACACTAGCATCAATATATTTCATATAAATACTGGATGCAAAAGAATAGGTTACACCAGGATCAATTAATAATCTAGCAGGTCTATCAAGAATAGATACCCTACTCATAACAACATCATGAGTGGCTTGTGCATCAACGCATAGACTCTACTGTCTCTGGACTATAACTAACCACCGCGTCCTCCCTCAGCTACTAATGATCTGCTTCTGCCCCGCATACTCCTTGATCCACCTCCTCTCTCCATCTGTCTTCTCTCAACACTCCCAGCACTTATCTCAACAGATTTTCACACTAGACAATCGACACTCATATGTCCTCCTTCATCACATACAAAACACATCATAGTAGGACAATTATAAGATATATGACTTGACTGATTACATCTAAAGTAAACTGTTAGCTATTGACCATACATTAGATTACCACTTCCTCTTAGTGGCAAACTTAGTCCTCTACCATAACTTCCAGTTCTCATAGCCTGTCTCCCAAATCTCAGGGTCCCACCAATATTACTCTGAGCTACAGAAGCAACAGATCCTGCTTGCATCTAACTCTGTATTACAAGTCCCTGTAACAAAGAACGCCCTCTCTGGGGTGGTCTTCCACCCTGTACACTCATACTAATACCAACTCTGGGTCCCTCAAGTCTAGAGCTCTTCAACCAGTCCCTCCTACCTCTAAACTCCATCAAATTCTTCTCAATATGTAGTGTTTTATCCACTAGTATAGCATAATTCTTAATACCATATATAAGAGAGTTTAGTTCGAATTTCATAGTGTAACACATCTAAAAATATCTTACATTTCCTCTCCTCTGTATTCACTAACTCAGGTAAAAACCTCGATAGGGCTATAAATCTACTATCATTGTCAACCACAAATAAAGTATTCTATTTTAGATGAATAAAATCTCTCTCTTATTGTGCTCGAAATATGTCTAGAAATACTTCTTAAAAAACATATCCTTAAACTTATGCCAAGTTAAGGGTTGATCTACCTGTGTACTCAATCTAGGTAGAATATCCTCCTACTATTGAGAAGCCTCGCCTCCTAGTTTGAATGAAGCAAAAGCAACCTTCTGCCTATCTATCACTTGTAAGACTTCAAAATATTTCTCAACATGTTTAATCCACTGCTCAGCTTCAACAGGATTTATAGATCTCTAAAAGACTGGGGTTTAAGCTTAAGAAATCTCACAAAACAATCACCATGCATTTCATGTGCAAACACACCCTCTCCCTTATAAGCCTCTAGTCTAACCACATCAGTTTCTATTCTACCCCTTTAATCTAATCTCTTCTATAATTTATCAGCCTTTTATTCTGTTGCATTCAATCTCTCTATAGTACGATCAAGAACTTCTCCCAACTTATCCCTCCTAACATCAAATTCTCCCCCACCTCTATTAGTATCAGCTGCACTAGCAACCTGTTCCCTTGTATGAACCACAGACTCAACCTCCCTCTCAACTTCAATTCTTCTAAACGTTAGGGGTCTACCACGTCCTCTCTTATTCAGAATTCTATCTCTAGCTTTAGCATGTCCATGTGCCATCCTCAAACTCTGTATTAAAATATAGTTTGTTTAAATATTCTGCTTCTTTAAATTTTTTATGCAGTCTACAGAATCATAAAACCTAAGGCTCTAATACCAAAATTGTGATGACCCATCCCAGGTTGGCCACCCCCGAGATGGTGTTGTCACGTTTTGAAATCCCAACACGACATATATATTTAACAATATAAAATACATCAGCTGAAATGAAAAATTTCATTAAATCCTTAACTCTTCTCAAAGAAGATACATGATCATCATCCTTTTAGAAACAATATATACATATAACAAAATGCATGAAAATATTTTTATTTCAAATTTTTCTTTCTTCTTTCTTACAACGTCCGAGGACTTGAGCACGGGACTTACTTAAGGTAGTTACTCTTTTATCAGCTTTAAACTCTAGCTGCCCTGCCCGCTGCCTGAAAATTTTCAACAACGAGGAGTGAACTTCACAAGCTCAGTGAATTAAATTTAATAGAAGTACTCGATTATATACTTCCAGTCACATCTTATAATTTAATCTTTTCCAATTTACCAGAATAAATGATCTATTTTTTCATGATAATCATTCAATTTTCAAATAATCTTCCCATATTCATTCATCTATTATCTCATATAAATCATTAATAAAATCCTATTATAATTTCAACTATTTATATATCTCATCTTAAATTAATCAACAAACATATTAACTTTTCTTCATCTTAAATTAATCATCAAACATATTAATTTTTCTTCTCATATATTTAATCATCTTGGTATTTCCAATTTAACATAATTATTTACCTTGTTATGAGGTCCATAGCATATAATCAATTAAGAAAATCAATTTTTGTCATATTATACTATCGTATTTCTTTCTCATCATATCTGCCTCTCCGTGAGACTCATTTGTCTATCAATCATATCACAATCAAGACTGATTCTTTAGCATATCAATCAACAACAATCAATAATTAAAATAAATGTAATTCATGAATTTAAATTATCTTTCTTTTTTTCTCATTAGATCATTTCATATTATCGTATGGGAACATCTTCCCACATGTTGACATGTTTAAGCCAGATCAGCTGCCTTCCCGGTTCTTTTATTTTCAGCAAGATGGGCTGCCTTCTTGGTTATTTTATTTTCATCTAGACCGACTGTTTTCCCGGTTCTTTTATTTTCAGTTAGATCAGCTGCCTTCCCGATTCTTTTATTTTCAGCTAGCTCGGCTTCCTTCCTAGTTCTTTTATTTTCAGTAAGACCAACTGCCTTTCTGGTTCTTTTATTTTCATTTAGACCAGTTGCCTTCCTAATCCTTTGTTTTATGCATATGAGCAATAATATGAAAATAAGCAGGCCCACTACCTTCCTGGTGTTTTATTTATATGAAAACAAGCATACATTCAAGCATCAAATTTAGCTATCTAGCTCTTTCTCAAAATTATTATTTTTATCATATTTATTAAATTATCTCCAATCACACTAATCACATAACCCTGGTAAATTGTCCTAATAATAACCCTATCTCTAGTAGGAACCTCAACAATTATAGCATGCATCAAAGGACCAGCATTAACATCAATAGATTTCATATAAATACTGGATGCGAAAGAACAGGTTGCACCAGGATCAATCAATAATCTAGTAGGTCTATCAAGAATAGATACCCTACTCATAACAACATCAGGATTGGCTTGTGCATCAACACATAGACACTACTATCTCTGGACTATAACTGACCACCGCGTCCTCCCTCAGCTACTGATGCTCTGCGTCTGCCCTGCATACTCCTTGATCCGTCGTCTCTTTCCATCTGTCTTCTCTCAACACTCCTAGCACTTATCTCAATAAATTTTCCCATTAGACAATCTACACTCATAAGTCCACCATCATCACATACAAAACACATCAGAGTAGGACAATTCTGAGATATATGACCTGTCTGATTACATCTAAAGCAAACTGGTAGCTCTTGATCATACATTAGATTACCACTTCTCCTTAGTGGCATACTTACTCATCTACCATAACTTCTAGTTCCCCATAGCTTATCTCCCAAATCTAAGGGTCCCATCAATATTACTCTGAGCTATAGGAGCAACAGATCTTGCTTGCCTCTAACTCTGTATTATAATTCCCTGTAACAACTCTGGGGTTATCTTCCACCTTGTACACTCATACTACTACCAACTCTGGGTCCCTCAAATCTAGACCTCTTTAACCAATCCCTCTGATTACATCCAAAACATAACGCGACAATTGTAGTACAGCTTTGGGGTGTCGATTCCACAGGGAAACAAGATAACTACAAAAGAAGGTGTGAACCTCAACACAAACGATAAAGATCAAATGCCTGAATCTGAATTGTGAGAAGATTGTAATTGTGTAAATAGATTTGATGGATATAATAACGAAATAACAAGGCTCTGAAAATCCTCCCTAGGTTCGTTGCCCTAATCCTAACTTGATTCAGTTGTTTTTATCTCGATTGCAAGTTTCACATCCCAAACAGACAATCGGAAAATATTCAATTAAAGCACATGCATAAACCCTAATGTAATTGATATGAATTATTCTTTACTTTCAAGCACACATGACCTAACTTATAAATTATCAAGAGACGATGATATATCTAAATGACAATACCGCAGCAATGGACAAATCTATAAAAGAGATCTACCGGACTCAATCACACACAAACAAATACACATAAGAAGAGCATGACTAGACTTATATAGAAAATAAGCATGCAATCACCGGACTAATAAGAAATCTACTAATTAAATTAAAGAATAAAACACAAAAATGTTTAATGAAAATAATACCAAACTACAACAGAATCAAATAAAGGAAAATAAGAACAATTACACCTAGGGATTCATCCCTTCGCCTTGCTTGGAGATTAGCCGGCCATGGGGCTCATGCATCCTCGAGTTGCCTCCGACCTCTCAATGATCCTCTCCTCTTTGGTAGCAAAAGCTTCGATGATTCCTCAGCTTGCCCTTCAAAAGTACTTCGGATTCCTCTTAAGAGCCCTCTCGATTGCTCCTAAAGGCCCTCTGGATTCACTTTATGATGATCTCAGATTCTCCGATGGTTCTCAAAGCTGAAGTGGAGTAGGCCTTTTATAGGGAAATACCATGAGTGCAATGTGTTTCCAATCTGATGTGGGATGTGGGATATAGAAATATGTTTCCAACCGATGTGGGATGTGGGATTTAAGCCTTCACATGCCCTTCACGCTGAAATCCCGCACAACCTGACCTTTGTCTACTTAAACGGTCATAACTTTCTCTAGAAAAAAACATTTTTATGAGCCGTGAAATTATCCAGAAAATAGACTTCCGGATCTTTCTAAGCATATATGGCTTATCTTCTGGTTCTTCTTGCATCAATACAGTTTAATTTGCAAAGATGATTGATCTGTACGGGCAATTATGACAATTTAGTGAAACTCCTTTCTTGGTTTCTCTTCATCTTGGCTCTTCCGCGACCATTATCTCACTCGAGTATTCATTGAAGCTTCGTGTTTAAAATGATGATAGCTTTTCTATCTCTTTTTTAAGCTCAAAGTACTTGAAAATACACTGAAATAAGTCAACGATTCAAGAATAACACTTTAGAGTTATTAAGGTATAAAAGTGTAATTCCAACCTTGATCAACCCTAAAATGCTAACAATTAAGTATTGTTTAGATGCATTTTATGACTCTCATCTATCTCTAAAATCCATCAAATTCTTCTCAATCTGTAGTGCTTTATCCACTAGTATAGCATAATTCTCAACACCTATATAAGAGAGTTTTGTTTGAATTTCATAGTGAAACCCGTCTAAAAATATCTTACATTTCCTCTCCTCTGTATTCACTAACTCAGGTAAAAACCTCGATAGGGCTATAAATCTACTATCATTGTCAACCACAAATAAAGTATTCTATTTTAGATGAATAAAATCTCTCTTATTGTGCTCGAAATTTTTCTGGAAATACTTCTTAAAGAACACATCCTTAAACTTATGCCAAGTTAAGGGTTGATCTACCTGTGTACTCAGTCTAGGCAGAATATCCTCCCACTATTGAGAAGCCTCGCCTTCTAGTTTGAATGAAGCAAAAGTAACCTTTTGCCTATCTATCACTGGTATGACTTCAAAATATTTCTCAACATGTTTAATCCACTGCTCAGCTTCAACAGGATTTACAGATCCTCTAAAAGACTGGGGTTTAAACGTAAGAAATCTCACAACACAATCTCCCTTGCATTTCATGTGTAAACACACCCTCTCCTTCATAAGCCTCTAGTCTCACCACATCAGGTTCTATTCTACCCCTTTCATCTAATCTCCTCTATAAATTATCAGCCTTTTATTCTGCTGCATTCATTCTCTCTATAGTACGATCAAGAACTTCTCTCAACTTATCCCTCCTAACATCAGATTGTCTCCCACCTCTATTAGTACCAGTTGCACTAGCAACCTGTTCCCTTGTATGAACCACAGACTCAACCTCCCTTTCAACTTCAATTCTTCTAAATATTAGGGGTCTACCACGTCCTCTCTTATTCAGAATTCTATCTCTAGCTCTAGCACGTCCACGTGTCACCCTCAAACGCTGTATTAAAATATAGTTTGTTTAAATATTATGCTTCTTTAAATTTTTTATGCGGTCTACAGAATCATAAAACCTAAGGCTCTGATACCAAAATTATAACGACCCATCCCGTGTTGGCCACCCTCGAGATGGTGTTGTCACGTTTTGAAGTCCCAGCACGACATATATATGCAACAATATAAAATACATCAGCTGAAATTAAAACTTTAATCAAATCCTTAACTCTTCTCAAAGAAGATACATAATCATCCTCCTTTTAGAAACAATATATACATATAACAAAATGAATGAAAAGATTTTCATTACAAATTTCTCTTTCTTCTTTCTTAATATGTCCGAGGACTTGACCACGAGACTTACTTAAGGTAGTTACTCTTTTATCAGCTTTAAATTTTATCTACCCTGCCCGCTGCCTGAAAATTTTCAACAATGAGGAGTGAGCTTCAGAAGCTCAGTAAATTAAATTTACTAGAAGTACTCGATTATATACTTCCAGTCACATCTTATAATTTAATCTTTTCCAATTTACCAGAATAAATCATCTATTTTTTCTTGATAATCATTCAATTTTTCAAATAATCTTCCCATATTCATTCATCTATTATCTTATATAAATCAATAATAATATCCTATTATAATTTCAACAATTTGTCAACCTCATATGAAATTAATCATCAAATATATCAATTTTTCTTCTCATATATTTTATCATCTTAAGATT
The DNA here is from genome assembly GCA_023935145.1 of Bretschneidera sinensis. Taxonomy (NCBI): domain Eukaryota; kingdom Viridiplantae; phylum Streptophyta; class Magnoliopsida; order Brassicales; family Akaniaceae; genus Bretschneidera; species Bretschneidera sinensis. The sequence continues at coordinate 75,073,319 of CM043703.1, read as the reverse complement.
TTCAATTTAACATAGTTATTTACCTTGTTATGAGGTTCATAGCATATAATCAATTAAGCAAATCAATTTTTGTCATATCATGCTATCATATTTCTTTCTCATCATATCTGCCTCATTGTAAGACTCAATTGTCTATCAATCATATCACAATCAAGACTGATGCTTTAGCATCTCAATAAATAACAATCAATAATTAAAACAAATGCGATTCATGAATTTAAATTATATTTCTTTTTTTCTCATTAGATCATTTCATATTGTCATATGGGACATCTTCCCACATGTCAACATGTTTAAGCCAGACCAGCTGCCTTCCTGGTCTTTTCGGCTAGACCGACAGCCTTATCGGACTTTTATTTTCAGCTAGACCGACTGCCTTCTCAGTTCTTTTAATTTCAGCTAGACTTGCTGCCTTCCCGATTCTTTTATTTTCAGCTAGATCGGCTGCCTTCTTAGTTCTTTTATTTTTAGCTAGACCGACTGCCTTCCCGGTTCTTTTATTTTCAGTTAGACCGGCTGCCTTCCCGATCTTTTTATTTTCAGCTAGATCGATTGCCTTCCTAGTTCTCTTATTTTTAGTTAGACCACCTGTCATTTTGGTTATTTTATTTTCAAATTGACCAGCTTCCTTCCCGGTCCTTTATTTTATGCAGATGAGCAATAATATGAAAATAAGCAGGCCTGCTGCCTTCCTGGTGTTTTATTTTTTGCATATAAGCAATAATATGAAAACAAGCATACATTCAAGCATTCAATTTAGCTATCTAGCTCTTTCTCAAAATTAGTATTTTTATCATATTCATTAAACTATCTTTAACCATACTAATCACATAACCATGGTAAATTGTCCTAATAATAGCCCTATCCCCAGTAGAAACCTCAACAATAATAGCATGCATCAAAGGACTAACACTAGCATAAATAGATTTTATATAAATACTGGATGCAAAGAATAAGCTACACCAAGATCAATCAATAATCTAGCAGGTCTATCAAGAATAGATTCCCAAGTCATAACAACATCAGGAGTGGCTTGTGCATCAACGTATAGAGACTATTGTCTCTGGACTTTAACAGACCACCGCTCTTCCCTCAGCCACTAATGCTCTTCCTCTACCCTGTATACTCCTTGATCCATCGCCTCTCTCCATCTATCTTCTGTCAACACTCCCAGCACTTATCTCAACATATTTTTCCACTAGACAATCTACACTCATATGTCCTCCTTCATCACATACAAAACACATCAGAGTAGGAAAATACTGAGATATATGACCTGTTTGATTACATCTAAAGCAAACTCTTAGCTCTTTATCATACATTAGATTACCACTTCCTCTTAGTGATACACTTACTCCTCTACCATAACTTCCAGTTCCCATAGCCTGTCTCCCAAATCTAAGGGTCCCACCAATATTACTCTGAGCTACAGAAGCAACAGATCCTACTTGCTTCTAACTCTGTATTATAATTCCCTGTAACAAAGAACACCCTCTCTGGGGTGGTCTTCCACCCTGTACACTTATACTACTACCAACTCTAGGTCCCTCAAATCTAGACCTCTTCAACCAATCCCTCCTACCTCTAAACTCCATCAAATTCTTCTCAATCTGTAGTATTTTATCCACTAGTATAGAATAATTCTCAATACCTATATAAGAGAGTTTAGTTCGAATTTCATAGTATAACCTGTCTAAAAATATCTTACATTTCCACCCCTCCGTATTCACTAACTCAAATAAAAATCTTGACAGGGTTATAAATCTATTATCATTGTTAACCATAAATAAAGTATTTTGTTTTAGATGAATAAAATCTCTCTCCTATTGTGCTCAAAATGGGTCAGGAAATACTTCTTAAAGAACACATCCTTAAACTTATGCCAAGTTAAGGGTTGATCTACTTGTGTACTCAATCTAGGCAGAATATTCTCCCACTATTGAGAAGCCTCGCTTTCTAGTTTGAATGAAGCAAAAGCAACCTTTTGCCTATCTATCACTGGTAGGACTTCAAAATATTTCTCAACATGTTTAATCCACTACTCGTCTTCAACAAGATTTACAGATGCTCTAAAAGACTGGGGTTTAAACTTAAGAAATCTCGCAACACAATCCCCTTGCATTTCATATGCAAACACACCCTCTCCCTCATAAGCCTCTAGTCTCACCACATCAGGTTCTATTATACCCCTTTCATCTAATCTCTTCTGTAAATTATCAGCCTTTTATTCTGCTGCATTCATTCTCTCTATAGTACGATCAAGAACTTCTCTCAACTTATCCCTCCTAACATCAGATTCTCTCCCACCTATATTAGTACCAACTGCACTAGCAACCTGTTCCCTTGTATGAACCATAGACTCAAACTCCCCCTCAACTTCAATTTTTCTAAATATTAGGGGTCTACCACGTCCTCTCTTATTCAGAATTCTATCTCTAGCTCTTGCACGTCCACATGTCATTCTCAGACTCTGTATTAAAATATAGTTTGTTTAAATATTATGCTTCTTTCAATTTTTTATGCAGTCTATAGAATCATAAAACCTAAGGCTCTGATACAAAAATTGTAACAACCCATCCCGGGTTGGCCACCCCCGAGACGGTGTTGTCACGTTTTGAAATCCCAGCACAACATATATATGCAACAATATAAAATACATCAGCTGAAATTAAAAATTTCATCAAATCCTTAACTCTTCTTAGAGAAGATACATAATCATCCTCCTTTTAGACACAATATATACATATAACAAAATGCATGAAAAGATTTTTATTACAAATTTTTCTTTCTTCTTTCTTACAATGTCCGAGGACTTGACCATGGGACTTACGTAAGGTAGTTACTCTTTTATCAGATTTAAACTCTATCTGCCCTGGCTGCTGCCTGAAAATTTTCAACAATGGGGAGTGAGCTTCATAAGCTCAGTGAATTAAATTTGCTAGAAGTACTCGATTATATCATTCCAATCACATCTTATAATTTAATCTTTTCCAATTTACCATACTAAATCATCTATTTTTTCATGATAATCATTCAATTTTTCAAATAATCTTCCCATATTTATTCATCTATTATCTCATATAAATCAATAATAACATCCTATTATAATTTCAACCATTTATCAACCTCATCTTATATTAATCATCAAACATATCAATTTTTCTTCTCATATATTTAATCATCTTAAGATTTTCCGTTTAACATAATTATTTACCTTGTTATGAGGTTCATAGCATATCATCAATTAAGCAAATCAATTTTTGTCATATCATACTATCATATTTCTTTCGCATCATATCTGCCTCTCTGTGAGACTCAATTGTCTATCAATCATATCACAATCAAGAATGATGCTTTAGCATCTCAATCAATAACAATCAATAATTAAAACAAATGCAATTCATGAATTTAAATTATCTTTCTTTTTTTCTCATTAGATCATTGCATATTATCATCTGGGAACATCTTCCCACATGTCGACATGTTTAAGCTAGACCAGCTGCCTTCATTGTCTTTTCAGTTAGACCGACTGCCTTATCGGTCATTTATTTTTAGCTAGACTGACTGCCTTCTCGATTCTTTTAATTTCAGCTTGACCAACTGCCTTCCCGATTCATTTATTTTCAGCTAGACCAGCTGCCTTCTTGGTTCTTTTATTTTCAGCTAGATTGACTGCCTTCCCGGTTCTTTTATTTTTAGTTAAACCAGCTGCCTTCTTGATTCTTTTATTTTCAGCTAGATCGGCTACCTTCCTAGTTCTTTTATTTTCTTTTTGACTAGCTGCCTTTCTGGTTCTTTTATTTTCAATTAGACCAGCTGCCTTCCTGGTCCTTTATTTTATGGATATGAGCAATAATATTAAAATAAGCAAGCTTGCTAACTTCCTGGTGTTTTAATTTTTGCATATAAGCAATAATATGAAAACAATCATACATTCAAGCATTCAATTTAGCTATCTAGCTCTTTCTCAAAATTATTATTTTTATCATATTCATTAAATTATCTCCTCATATCTCGTAAACACTTTTCAATCCTAGTTTTCATAAATTTCTTAAAACTTCTTAGCATATTTTTTTATTCATCCAACCTTTTTAAAATATAAATTCTTATATAATTAGTATTCAACACCCTTTCCAATTCCTAATCAATAAATCAATCAATTTTCATTTATAACAAAAAATAAATCATTAAATCAATGTAATTCACCCATTTATCCAAATATCATAATTTCATATTTTTATTGGTTTCGATTACTAAAAGTAAATCTAACTCACCATGTAGTACTTAAAGCTACCCGTGGATCACCACCTTGCATTTCCTACTCTTTTCAGCAATTTCACCCGATTGCTGATCGTCAACACATGGCATAATATTTATATTAAAATTTCTAATTTATTCCTCAATTCTTCCATAATTCATACCCTTTAAATTTCTATATCAAATTTCGGGTAATTTCATGTACGCATAATTTCAAAAATAAAATTCACATTATTATCTTTTGTTTTTCTTAAAGCTTACCTCAGATCTCTTTAAAATTCTTCCGTAAATTTCTTCAAAATTTTAATCTTTCAATCTTTCTTTGAGTCCCCAGGTGTTTAAAGAAAGAAAGTACTTTGAATTGAAGAAAGAAAGAAACCAAACAGGATTTAGTAAGAAATACAAAACAAAACAAAAAAACTAAATTTTTGTATACAAAAATCATCTGCCACCGCCGTTCTCCTATTTGCGCTGTCTAACATGCAATCCTTTGTATGTTGGGCAGTTTACACGTGGACTCTATGTGTTTGCACTAATTTTTTTTTCAAAAGAATTATTTTATTCGATAATAAATATTTCATATATATATATATATATATATATTATTTTAATTCCATGTCATATCTATCAAATTATTTTTTTACCCTTACATTAAGAACACAAGTATTACAATCACAATGTGAACTAACCATATAAACGTGTAAATTGTGAATGAACAAGATAAGATCAATGCATGAAAGTGTGTTTGAAGTAAACATTACCATCAATTTCTTTACATAAATCATGAACATATGTGCTTAATTGTCTTAAATTGCATGAAAAGATAAAACATAATGATTGGATTAGGTGAAAGTTGGATGTGAGAAACTTAAAAGATAAAAGCATGTGCGAATGATATTTTGAAGTGACACTTAACTAATTCATGAATCGATGTGATTATATGTGTTGCATGGATTGCATGAAAATCTCAGGTGTTCAATTTTAGAATCATTCCCTTGTCATATGCTTGAATGGTTTTGATGACACAATACAATTTCGATATTGATTTTATACTCTTCCAAATTTGGCCCAAAATTTCAAAAATCAAAATCACTTTTCTCTTATAGGTTAATAAAGATTTTTAAAATCCATGAAGTCAAAATTAAAATTGTGTTATCCATTGTGCTTGGACTAAAATTTCACTTCATGTTGATCATTTTGTGCATAAACATGGTAGGGTACGATTTCATTCTTAACCTTATTACATGGTGGTGGCCTTAGGTTTCTAAAAATTAAAAAAAAATGTTTTCCTTTATAAGGCAACCAAAAATCTCTTTCACAACAAAACTTCACGGGTTTAAGACTCAAAATTGAACTCTACTGTTTGGCTCGAGGGACATATTGCTTACTCATTCGTGCATATATGAATTGAAATTGTGTGTTGCTCTATATGTGCTTGGTGTGAGTGTCATTTTACTTGATTATTGGTTCATGTCTTGGATTGATTGATCTTCAATTTTTCATACATCCTTGACAATTGTGTTAGAATAAACATGCAGTTGTATACTAGATAGAAAGCACTTCATCCATTTTTGGATCCATACTTTTTTTTTTTTTTTTGTATACTTTCAAGTTTGATCTTTTTTTTTTCAAGCATTATGGAAGATATAGACCTAAAGAATTTAAGTCATACTTAACAGTAATCTTATCATTGTGGAGGTATGTTGGACTTAGTATTAATTAGTTACTAATTTTACTTTTTCTTTCATTTTCAAAAGAAAATATTGATTTGAAAAATTAAAAATCAATATTACCATGATGAAATACTAATTAATGATCCTAGACACAGAGTTGGAAACTAGATGGAGGTCACTTCATAAAAGGTCTATATTGACTTATTGAGGTGGTCCAATTAAATCAACCGTTGGTGCCAAAAATACATGTTTTTAAACATCAAAATAAAAACTATTATTAGAAAATAAGGCAAAGTATTGCATCAAATACCATTAGAAATATAAAAATCCCCGCAACCTAATATATACCTACATAAGTGTAACAACTCTGTCCATGCGGATTAATGTCCTAGCAACTTGACAAAGGAGCCCAAACCACTAGCTCAAAAGCTAAAACACTAGTTGTTAGTAGTAACCCACATGGTGGGTTATATACAGACCAAACACTACGTACATATTGTGGGTACCATGCCTTACACCGCCCTTTGTCAATTAGCAAGGGGAGTCCCTCTAGGATAACTCTTTTAGGTCAGGGTACATTTTCCACATTGGCCATATGTCAGTAAGTATAAAGCAAGGATGACGAGTAAAGATCCACTATTTGACCTTAAAGGGGGTCAAATCTTTTATCATTGGATTATGCGCGACATTCTGGGGTAAGGAGATTTGGGTGTAAGGAAAAGGAATTAAAGCTCTTCTTTTTACCTAGACTGAAGTCTAGCCCTTTATATTTTAGAGAAAATGCTTAAAGTTTAACCTAAATTAATCTACCATACACAAGAATGCTACACAAGCATTTATAGTTTATATCACCCAAGAAAATTATAGTAATCATCACATGTAAAAGATGAGCATGTATACTTAGGAGATTACTAATCGAACATGATTGGTTAGAAAACATTGTTCTTCTAAGAATAATAAGCTCATTTTATTACACATTTGGTAAACAATGATTGTAAAACGAAATAAAAATTTGATTCATATATGTTAGCAAAATAAAGTACATTTAAATACTAAGGAAGCAAATTAATGAAATTTAACTATATATATGAAAAACCGTCATGAGCATAACATTTATAGATCAAAATAATAAGATTTAAAACAATTTATCCATGTATACCAGGCAATTATCGATCATAGCTAGGGGCTCACAATCGCCTGATGGCATCTTACGATCGGTACCAACAGGGTACTGATCAGTTGTTTCATACAAGGAACAAAATTCGATAAGAAAAGGTGTAATATATAATATAACAAAAAAACATAAGTTTATTATAGACATGCATATAATATTCAAAATTCTCATATCTAGAAGCATGTGTAGACATTTTCGTAGATGTTTAAGCATGGGATAAAGCAACTCCATGTTCTCAAGATATATTGGTAAAAAAAGAATTAAACAAGCTTAGTACCAATCTCTTACGAAGACTTTTCCTATGTGTGGTTTCTGCCCTTAGAAGTTCGCTATGCTTCTTTGAATATAATGAATGTTGCTTCATTGGCTTGATCTTGAAATGAACCAATTACAATAAAGAAAATGAGTTTGGCTAGTAATATTTTAAGGAATGGTTTTTCTATATTCTCAACCATAAGTAGTTATAACTCAAACGTTTGGATAACTTGTGGAAGAAAATGGCTAGAGTTTCTGCAAGCTTTTTCTTATGGTGTTATTATTGTTGTTTAATAGTGTACGAGGAGAGGGATATTTATGGGTGTCAAGAGGGGAAAAAGGTGTAATGGATGGTTAATGGCTTGCTAGAAGAGGTCAAAAGGGAAGATTTATAACGGCTTTGTCTATCATTGAAGATAGGACCATATTGATGGAGTTGATCTTTGAAGAACTGAATTCTACAATGTAAGTACTAGCACCAAAAAATGACCATTAAATCAATCCATACCTGGGGCACTATTTAGATATAGGCCATCTACCTTTTGTTTAATTTCTTTTTCTAATAGAATCTTACACAAATCATCATTTTGAGATCCAGTTATGATCTTTGGAATACAATCTAACAAATCATGAGAAAAAAGAGATGGGAATCTATCGGTAAGAAGATTATGGAAATAATCACTAGCCGCTTTTCCTATTTCACTATCATCCGAAATAAAGGAGCCACCATATTTTTTAATTTTAAATTTAGATCGAGTATATTTTTCTTTAAGAGAGGCACGAATTTTTTTTTGTATTTTTGTCAGCCTCTTGTGACCATTTTATTTGTGATTTATCTCACATTAATGATTCTTCACGTTGTAACCAAGTTTCTAATTCTAACCTAGCGACATTTAAAATTAGTAAATTATCATCCGAAAAAGATTGTTATAAATGTCTTTCAACCCTAATTATATTATCTTTAGTTAAGTCAATTTTATTTTGGATGTTTCCAAAAGTTTTCCAATTCCATTATTTTAATTTTGATTTTATTCTTGTAAGTTTTTGGTGAAGAACCACCATAGGAGGGCCTAAAAATTCCTCCTCCCACCAATCGACAATTGAGTCTAAAAAGTTTTCATGTAGAAGCCACATTTTATAAAACCTAAACAGACGAGGTTTAGAAGAATGGCGAGCAGCCAAGACTATTAGGGCATCATGGTCTGAAAATACTCTCTCCGCATGTAAGACTTTTAAAGGAGGCATTGAAGATAAGAATTTACCATTGATTGAAATTCTATCTAAACAACACCAAACTTATGAATAATTTTGATAGTTATTTGACCAAATGAATCTACTATCCTCATATCTACCATCTAATAAGAAATTGTCATTGATGAAATCAGTAAATTCCTTAGTTGCAAAAATATTGATAGGAACTCTACAATATTTCTCATCCGAATTAGCAACTACATTGAAATCACCACCAATGAGCCAAGGGTCTTGAATAGTTGATTTTAAATTGGTTAATGAATTCTGTAGTGGCCTATGGTCTTGTAATTTTTCTTTTCATTAAATGAAAGAAATGTAACAAAATGAATCATTCAACAGAGATGTAATCTTAACCGAAATGGATTGAGTTGTGATGTCGATTATAACCAATTTTAGGACATTTTTCCATAAGATTAATATGTGTAAGTTTCTTGGGTTTCCATGTGCAAAGTTAGAGAACCTAATTTTCCTAGCAAAATTTTGTACCTCTTCCTCTTTATGTTTAGTTTAAAGTAAAACTATAAGAGATGAATTCTGTTTCTTTATTAATTTTTTTAACAGCCCTACCTTGTTTGAATTTCCAACCCCACGAATATTCCAAATAATGGCTTTCATCATTTAGTTATTTTTTTTGGTCACCTTAGAAACCTTAGCTTTAGTCCTAGTCTTTTTAACCTTCCTTGTGGAAGGTTTTTTTTTAATTTTATCTAATGAAGAAAGGACCAGCCCTTTAAACCTTTTTGTGAAATTTACAATTTGATTTGAGGGTTTTACAAAATCCTCAATCGAATTATATTTAAAAGAGTTGTCATTATGCATGATAAAACTATCTTCTGAAGATAAATAACCTTGAGAACATGGGTAATGAATTGCCTTTAGACAGTGACTATCATCCAAGCATTTCAAATATGAGATATCATTAGCAATTGCACTATTAAAATTTATAGGAGATGGGTTTAGAATTACCTCTTAAAGACTCAGCTGTCCATCCTTGATCAAGTCATGGTGTGGTGTTGTATTGTCACCCGAGCTAGACATAGTATCACACTGATCTTATACCATGTAGTGGTTGCTAACATCGCACTATCCATGGTCCAGAATATTCAAGCCACACTGACCTTCTATCAAAACAGGTGCATTATGACATTGATCTTGAACCACACCTGCATTATTAACGATGCACTGCCTTGCATCTAAACTATCACCACTATGCAGCCCATTATCATTCTCCTTGTGTGAAACCATCTACCCGAGTTTTCCTAAGGCATGAATTAAATGGGGTATGGAGTTGTGAATAATTGAAAAAGTAACAGATTTTCCTCCCAAATTGAATATCATGGAAACATGATTCCCTACTGTACCTATATAGCCAGCAATGTACTATCTGTCAACCAAGACAACCTTCAATTGCACTTCATCTCTAACCTCATTACTGCATTGTCCTTCATCTCTAAACTCATGACAGACCTAAAGATATTGTGCATTGCATTGTCCATCATCCAGCTCATCAAACCCACACTGTCCTTCTTCCATTTTCTCTTGAATGTCATGACGGGGGGTAAGATTATATGCTGTGATCAGAGCTGGTTGGCCGATAGTAAACACGGGCCTAAAGAAATTACGATCACTGTGACAGGGCGAAAGGTGATGCACATCCAAGTGAAGATTTTCATGCTTTGATTTTTGTAAATTTGAAGTAGAGCTTGATCCGGAAACAAAGAAGCCCGAGGCACAAGAATTTTGTTGATTCAAAGTTGTTGAAGATATCTTATTTGGACCAAAGCTTCCATTATTAACGGCTAACACCTCTTTACCTTTGTTGTTCTTGTTCATGGGTTTAAAAGGTGACTTTGATGGAGAGGGAAGTTTGGAAATGTAATCTATATCGCGACCACCAGAATTTCAATCTCGGTGCTAAAAGTTCTAGTCCACTTGAATAAACAGTAAGGTGTTTTTCCTACCTTTCTTGAACTACTAGACCATGCCAAGATAAAATCTTATTTAAATTCCAAATGGACTAATAAATGTGTAGAGTCAATGATACCAATGCAAGTATTTTTTTGAGTTTTCAAGAAAAAAAGTGCTGGAAATTTGGGTTCATGGGAGGTACACTGGCGTAGAATTTTAGGACAATGGCAAACTTGAAGGAAGAAGCGGCAAGATTGAGGTCAGGTTTAGAGAAAAAGATAAGTCGGTTCTATTTCTTTGTTAGAGGATAAAGAATAGAAATTAAACTTTGGCAAGCATTGACGAAAAAGGATTTTAGAAAAATTGGTCTTGAAGAGGGGAATCACAATCTTGATCTGAATTGATATAGTCTTGGTAATTTAAAGACTTGGGAGAATCTTGGATGGGTGAGGAAGGATGGTGGCCAGAATCTTGGAGGTTGGTTTTAAGGACATCCATATAAGAAGGTTTGGAGATTATACCTTTGGTAGATGGGACAAAATTGGGAGTAAGAGGATAAAGATGAGGGTTGACCTCTAAGTTGTCCGAGAAGACACACAACTTCCCAATCAAGCGCTACTCACAAAAATTACAATGCTCATCGTCCAGATCATCAAAGCCGCATTGGTCACTACCAGCTTGATCATCCAAGGCACACAAGTTCTGCCATGCACTCAGCTCAGTGGAGGCATATTGCTTCATAAAAACACGCTAATTCTTCATGAATTGCATGTAATAAAAACCTGATATGTGTGTAGCAATTCAATACAGTATGTAACTCAATGATTTTTGACAAAAACATATAAAAGAACAAACTATGAATGAATCTTGATAAAGAAAGTAGAAGGTAGAAGGTAGAAGATGTTTCTTGAAAAATCTTGAGAGTGGATTTCAAAATTTTTCACACCACCACTATTACACATAGTTGCACACATGTGCACACTATTGCATGTGCACACTTTTACATGCACCTTGCACAAACTTGCACACACGTGCTCACTTTGCGTGCACCTTGCACACACCTGCAAACTATTGCACGCACTTGAACACATGTGCAAACTTTTGCATGCACCTTGCACACACCTCGCATGCACATGCACACACCCACACACACTTAGAATTAATCTACACGCATACCACACACACTTAGAATTAATCTACACACATATCACACAATTTAATCTTCAAATTTAATTTATCTAGTTTAGCTAATTAATCTACTTAGTTTAAATGCACACACTTTAATTTATTTCCCCTTTTTTTAATCCACACTTTGCAAGTCATTTTTATATTTTTCCTTGCTTCATAGTTAAAGTAACTCATTTTCTTTGCATACTTAGTTTTACCACACTAATCTTTTACCACATTACTTTAGAGTTGATATTCTATGTCACTTTGTTAAAATGTGTTCTTGGCTTTATTATTAGTGTATGGTAATAATACTTGAATTAAAATTTTCATTAATTTCCTTGAAACACAAAGGGCTAGACTTCGATCTAGGTAAAAGAGAGAGCTTTAAATTTCACTATTTTGCACCTAAATCTCCCAAGCCTTGGAATTTCTCATGTAGACTAATGAAAAGGGATTTGACCTCCTTCAAGGTCAAATGATGGCTCTTTACCCATCATATTTTTTATAAAAAAAAAACCTATTTGAGGTGGAGCGGGGTTTTGTAGGACCCTTACCAAGAAAATTGAATGTAAAGAAATTGGGGGACAAAAGGGCCTAACTATACAAGCATAGAGAGCTCTAGGCTTTACCTTAAAGAAATTACAATTTCCTATACATTTTCAAGCCTAAGACATCATTTTCTAAAGCTTTCTTGTAAGAATGGGGTAAATCCAATAAAAGAGACTGAATTTCACGGACCAAATAGGTGATGTCCGAAGAACAATCATACTTATTTCAGACAATCTTCACCAAAGCCTTAGAGTCACACTCAACTTGTGAGAGGATCAAGTTATATGTTTCGGCAAGCTTCAGGCCTTCTAACAATGCAAAGGCTTCCACCTTAATCTTTGTGCAATCCTCATCATCTTTGCTTTCTTCTTGGATGACAAATGACCCCTTGTCGACTACATTAAAGACATACCCATCATGAGAGCCTCCTTACTATTTATAAAGGATTTGTATTAGACTTGGTAGGTTTCACTCATTTCCATATGCCTACTCATCATAATCTGCACTCTCGCAATATCCACTTTCTTTAAGCGGAGACCTTGGTTAATGAGCTGGATGCATGGGTCATAGGCAAAAAGAGTGGTATGTACAGTTGGCGGCTCCATTGGGGAGATTTAACTTGAAAGTGTTTCTCAAAAATTTTTTACACTTTAATTTTATGTTATTAGCCCATACTTCACATTGCACGCTAGCAATTACCCTTTTATCTCAACCGAGTAAATTGGGGGGCTTGTTTCCTCTTGGTTTTTGGTGTGATCCTTATTTTCTTATCATTAACTCTTGGTGTGGGACAAGTTCCTCTTGGTTCTTATTAATGTAATGAAGGTTTTCCAATGAGTTTGTACCCTTGTGTTCCACCTTTTAGGCCACTAGAGGAGCATGCTAGCATCCTTCTAGCCATGGGATACTTAAGCCCACCAAAGTTATAAGGCGAGCCCACCCTTTTAAGTAAACCCTATGACCTTCCTATTTAGGACAGGGACCCTTTCTATCTCTTTGCTTGCTTGTATGTGTTTGCCCTCACCTTACATGTTAAAGAAAGATAAAATCAATTTGTTTGATAATATGTTTTGTAATTTAGTGTTTCCTTTAAATAAATCACAATCAAATAAATTGAGTCCAATGTTGTGTCTAGGTTAGCCCAAAAAAGTGGGTCTTCTTTTAGTTAAGTATTATTAGTTTGACCTCATTAAGGAGTCCATGAAGGAAATTAATGGTGATTGGGCTTTAACCCAAGAAATATAAAATGAATGTGACTGAGGGCCTAAGGATCAAGTGGAAAGATCCATGTCAAGGGCACTCTTCATCATTCATTTAGGCTTCTTGGATTTAGCCCTAATCACCACTAGATTCCAAATCTATTGGGAGACTTAGTGATGTCAAATCAATAATACTTAACTTTGAGAAAGCCCGTAAGAGATTGAAAGGGCCCAGACTAAGGAAGTTTGATTAAAATTTAATCGAAGGAAATTTACTTTGATTAAATTACAACCAAATGAAGTGAGCCCAATTTGTTAAGGTAGTTTGACATCATTGAGAAGCCCATCAGAACAAACTAATGTTAATTAGGCCCTAACCCAAGTGACTGAATGCTTAGGGATCCATTAGAACGATCCATGTAAGGGGAAATCTTCATTTTTCATTTGAGTTTCTTGGGCTTAGCCTGAATTATCATTAGAGTCCAATCCCCTTGAGAAGCTTGTTGATATCAAATCCACCACACTTAACCATGAGAAAACCAAAAAAATTGATTTTAATTTAATCAGAGGAAATTTTTCTTTATGTTTCTGTCTCCACCTAACTAGGCTAATTAAGATTTATCTGCAACTGAACTTTAATTTATTAAGTGGACCTTTGGATGCAAATCTATTGACAAAATTAAAGTAATACTATAGATAAGTGAGCATAGCTAAAATTATTCACAACATAAAGAACTTAAAGGTCTCTTTTTCTTTCTTCTTGTAAAAAAGAGTCATAGATCCAAGACCGGAAGTCGTCTCTTCTCCCTTGTGGTACAGATCCTCTAGTGGAAGACTAAGAAAATGGCCTCTTTTGAGTCTAGTCCCATTTACAGTGGAAGAGCACACTGACTGTTCAGTTTTTTAATCGAGCCCAGCTAAAGTAATGGCAAAGGAAGTAGTTGACACCAACAAGATCCTCATAAACATCAACAGTATGTTAGCCGATCTGGCTAAGAGATTGGATGGCCTCAAAGAAAGGGTAGCCAGAAAGGAGTCCCAAGGGTCTGGAGATGATAAAGAATATTTTTTCGAAGATAAGGAGAAATACCTCCCGGCTAAAGAAAAAGAAAGTTAGGTCTAAGATGAAAACCATTAATGAGAAGTTGGAAAAATACGGTGCTCTTTGAGAAAATCCTAAGGCATGGATGAGTATTTGCTTGACATCGACGAGTTGTGTACCCATCCTAAGATCAATATGCCAATGAAGTTTAAAATGGATTATATGGACCACTTTGATGGGTCTAAAGACCCCAAAACCCATTTGAGACAATATGCTGGCCTACTGAAGTTCTCGAGCTTGAATACTAAAAAACTAGTTGTGCTTTTCCCCAATTCTCTTACTAATGCTGCACTAAAATAGTACTACTCTCAAGAGCCCACTACTTTGAAAAAATGGGAAGATACATCATAAGAATTTGTGGTTCAATATGCATACAATACTGAGATAGACATCACCATCAAGGATCTAGAAACGACCAAGAAGAAACCTAATGAGACTTTCTTAGAATTCATCTCTCATTGGTGAAGCAAGGTAGTTAAAGTGGGCTCTAGACCTATTGATAAGAACCAGGTCAGAATCACGATGAGAAACTTATAGGTGGTCTGCATTGAAAGATTGTTTTCCATGCCCATCATCAATTTTGAGTAGTTTATTGACTTATGCACTCAAGTATAGGACACAATCTTTGAGGGAAAGATTAAGAAAAATATTGGAAGATTCGTGAAGAAGAATGTTTCTAGCAGTAGTGGCACCAAGAACAGAGAAGTGAGTTTTGCCTAAATACTCAACGTACAATCATATATGTGGGTAGACAGTTCCTCGGGACCCCAATAACTAAATAACTGTGGCTACAACTAGCCTAACAGGTTCAAAAATAGTAGACAATCTAAAAAAAATATAGAGGCTCTAAAGACTTCACACCTCTTAGGATGAGTTTGCCTCAAGCTCTTGCAAAGCTTACCAAGAAAGACAAACTTCGCCCATTTCTAACAAGACCTTTATGTAACATGGTTCCATTGCATTAAGATCTTTCCAAATACTACCATTTCAACCAGTCTACCGACCATGATATCGAAGGGTGTCAAAGACTGGAAAATGAAATCCAAGACTTCATTGATAATGGTCTAGAGCCACCCAAAGTACCTAAAAACCCTAAGCCCAATTATCATAACGTATCCCCACCAAATTTCCTAAATATAATTGAGGAATGATCCACCATCTTTGAATCCTCCACCCTAATCACCAAAATAACTAAACACAACCCCTAACACGAGCCCAAACACAACCCTAAATACAAACCTATCTTTACCCTAGAGTACTTCAGAAATTTCAAATACAGTGGGGTCTCGGTAAATGGGATTTGGGATAGAGACAGCAAAGATGATCAAAAGATCATAGTAAGAACAGGGATGGGAAATAGTGTGGCAAAAGCAATAATCATGGTCGAAAAATAAGTAAGTCAATAAGGGTAGTGATGATAAAGTAAGAGTACCAATGAAACAATGTGGTAAAACTGTGTGGGATAGCAGTGGTGAAGATGAAGAAGAGTTAAGTAACTTAATTTGAGGTAATAATAGGGAAATAGAAAAAAGGAAAGAGGAAGAAGACTCGGAGTTGAGACAACTATAGAAAACCCACGCCAATATCTCAATTTGAGGGTTGTTCATATCCTTAAAGAGGATATCCCACCGTATAGGAGAACTCATAACAATGCACTATATTTAACAACAAAATATTGGGAGAAAATGATACCCATGGTGTTGGTAGATAATGGGTCGGCTCTAAATGTCTTGCCCCTACAGACAACCTAGATCCTGAGGCTTTAATCAAATGATTTTCGGCAAAGTAGTTAGAAGGTCTAGGCCTATGATAATAAGAAGTGTATAATAGTAGGGACAATGAGATTGATGTGCAAGCTGGGCATGGATGATATAGTGATTGACTTTCATGCCATAGATATCATTGCATCCTTCAATAAGTTGTTGGGTAAGCCATGGCTCCATAACCTAGGGGCAATAACTTATACATTAGAAGGTAAAATACATAGCTAAGAATGAAGTCATAATTTTGTGCAGGGATGAAGTCGGTATTGCCCTCATGTCTGGTATTCCGGCAAAAAAAATAAATAAATAACTACAGGGCTTTACTTTTAAAGAAGTGACAGTGAATGACTTAGTAGAAGCTAACCCTTGCATTAACCCGAATTTTTTTTTCATATAATGAAACAGATGAGCTACTTCCCAAGGACGTGTCTGGGTAAGTATGGGCAAGCAGTGAAGGAATTCTCATACTTCACACAACAGTTCAGGAAGCAAGGCTTAGGTTATGATCTTGGTAACAATAGCAAGAAGACAAGGGGAAAGTTTTGCTTGATTTTGAATAGGCACTTTGTGAAGGAAAAGGAAAAGGAAAAATTCTATTAATATGGATTCCTTGAGCCATGGTGAATGAGCAGACTCTGAAAAGGTAGCCAGGATTCGAGAATTTCTTCAGTCTTGAGTTTTCTAAGAAGAAAGTAGCAACAAAGAAGAATAAAGTAGCGCTAGCAAGTGATTAGATCAAGAACCTAGATGGAGAAGTTATGGGCATTATGATGATGAGAGAAGGTCAGACAAGCTGTTTCGATGTAAATATATTGATCAGGCCAGTTGACGAGTGCACCAGCAATAATCAAAGACCTAAACAAGCATCCTTTTCTTTCTTTTTTGTAACAGAGTCTAAGGTGAACAAGGGAATGATGTCTTTAACCCTCTTTCCGAGTCTAGTAATGTACTTGTAAAAAAACTGAATGAAATGATGAATTTTTTTGAGTACTTTGAGTATTCCTTATGTTATGGGAAAACCCTGAATGAAATTAGCTAAAGGTCTCCTTTATCAAAGGAGATTGTTGAGCTAGTTGAAATTGAAAATGAAAAATAAACATAGCCCAACCTAAAATGGAAGAAACTCGAGTCATTAATTTATTCACTAATGAAAATCCACAATAAATTTGCATTGGCTCAACATTTTCTGAAAAAGAAAATGAAAATTTAGTAAAAATTTTGCTTGAGTACAAAGATGTACTTGGTTGGTCATATGAGGATATGCTTGATATTGATCCAAGGATTGTGCAGCATAAGCTCCTGTTGAATCCAGATGCCAAGCTAGTCAAGCATAAGTTGAGAAGAATGAGTGACGATTGGGTGGTTAAGATCAAAGAAGAGATCTTCAAGAAGTTGCAAACTAGTTTCGTGATGGTTTTCTACTATCCTCAGTGGGTAGCAAATGTGGTAGCAATGTCGAAGAAAGATGGTCAAGTCAGGGTATATATAGATTACAAGGACTTAAATTGGGCCAATCCTAAAGACGACTCCCCTTTACCTCACATAGACACCCTTGTTGATAATACTGTTGGCAATGCTCTTTTGTCATTTATGGATGGCTATTATGAGTATAATCAGATTCTCATGGCTTATGAAGATAGGGAAAAGTCTACCTTCACAACTCAATGGGGGATCTTTTGTGATAAAGTTATCTCATTGGAACTAAAAAATGTTGGGGCAACTAATAAAACGATGACCATCACTCTGTTGCATGATATGATCCACAAAGAAGTGGAATTACATGTTAATGATATGATCATCAAGTCTAAAAGCAAAGAAGGACATTGAGATGTTATTTGAAAGTTCATTGATAGAATTCAGAAGTAGAAGCTATGCTTGAATCCTTTAAAGTGAGCTTTGGAGTAACTGTTGGTAATCTTCTAGGTTTTATGGTCAATGAAAAAAGAATTAAGGTAGTCTCAAAAAAAGGTGATAAAAATCCTAGAAACACAAGTAATGAAACCAAAGAAAGAGGTTAGAGGGTTTTTAGGAAGGCTTCAGTATATCAAAATATTTATTGTCAAGGTTACCTATACCTGTGTGCCTATCTTCAAGCTGCTTAAAAAAGACCAACCAGTGGTGTGGGGTGAATAGTGTCAAGAACTTTTGAGAAGATCAAAAACTACCTCAAGAACCCCCAAGTGTTGGTCCCAGCTAAACATTATGCTCCACTCTTACTATATTTGTATATCATTAGCACCTCTATGGGGGCCATTTTAGCTCAAGAAAATGAAGACAAAAATGGAAGAGCCATCTACTATCTCAGTAAAAAACTTGTGGCTTTTGAGTTGGCTTAGGAGTTAAACTATTCTTGGGTAGAAAAGATCTTCCTCACCTTTGTCTGGGCCGCCAAGAAACTCCAACATTATTTTTGGTCTTTCTTTGTGAAAAAGATGTCTTACTTGGATCCTCTAAAGCATATGTTTGAAGCCCCGACCTTGAGTAGAAGGATAATTAAGTACATGGTCATTCTCTCCCAATTTGATCTTCAGTACATGACCCAAAAGTCAGTTAAAAGGGGGGATAGTTTCATATTTCTTAGAAAATTTCCCAAGAAGAAATAAAGAGGTTGAAGAGTTCAACTTTCCAGATGAAGAGATTTTGGAACTCAAAAATTGTGAGTGGAAAATGTACTTCGATGGGGCAGTTAATCAAAAAGGTTTCGAGATCGAAATAGTGCCATATTCTTTAGAAAGGATCATGTTGGTATTTGTCTAAGGTTTAAACATGGTTCAAACATGGTTAAGGTTTGAACAGGTCCAAGTATGGTTCAAGTCTAAACCAAAAGTGGAGGATCAAAGTTCAGCAAGTTAGAAGGCTGCACACATGTGTGTGCTTCATTTTGGAGCAAGGGAAGGCCATGCGCACTTCTACACACAAGCAGAAGGGTGTTATGTGAAGGGAACAACAACTTGGAGCTACAGCACTGGAACCTGGTAGGAATAGCACAAGGGACAGAAACTTGAAGCTGCAGCACCGGTTCCTCAGCGCTGTAGCACTGGCCGGCACACATGGACAACATGATTTAGCCTTCTCTTAGGTGCGTGAATGCAAGGTTAAAATGCACAGCACCACTTAGGATTGATAGAGGGCCATGGTTAAGTGGTCATCAAGATCTAAGGGTGGAGAATGACACACAAGAATGTCCAAGAAGTGGATGGCTATAAAAGGGGTTCCCTAGCCTCATTTTTCACATGAGAGAAGAATCATTGTTGTGACATTATGTGAGATCAAATGTACTACAAGAGAGAATTATGTGAGAGTGCAAAGACACAGATATACAAGAGGGACTCATTGAAGAGAGGTTGGTTGTAAAGAAGAGAGGGTAGTAGAGAATTGATAGGAAGCATTGTAATAGGTCTATCACTTTCTCATTCTCTTCTTGGTTCCTTCAAGAACTTGAGGTTTCTTGGAGAGGGTTGCTGAATTGTAAAGAACCATTGATTTAGTGCAGAGAGTTCGGAGGAACTCATGGGGACGTAGGCACATTACTGAACCTCGATAACAAATTGCTTGTCTTTTTTCTTTCTTTGATTTTTTGTTCTTGTGTTCGATTGCTGAAATTCTTTCTACAAGTCATTCTAGACTTGGGTGTTTGGAAGATCACCACCTAGGCATCCTGTCAAGGTGATTTCCAACAGTGGTATCAGAGCTTTAGATAGTGGTATCAGAGCTTTGGTCAGTGGTATCAGAGCTTTAGACAGTGGTTATCGAAGCAAGAAGTAGAAGGTATGGAGCCAAGACTCCAAGAATTAAAGATTGTTACTTCTTGGGTGATTCAAGAATTGTGTTAAGATCAAGATCCGGTCGTGTTCTTGAAAGTTGATTCAAGAACGGTGTTAAGATCCATCTTCGATCTGTGTTCTTGAGGTTGAAGAAAGCATTTGTGGGTAGTGCATAAATCGGGGATCTTGTCCGCAAAGATGGCTTCAAATTTCGGTATTGAGAAGTTTGATGGAAAGGGAGATTTTGCCCTTTGGAAGCGAAAGATCAAGGTGGTTCTAGTGCAACAGAAAGTGGACTTGGCTCTTGGAGAAGATGATGCTTTTCCAGCAAGTATCTTGGAGGACCAACGGATTGAGATAAAGAAGATAGCATACAGTACCATCTTATTGCACATGCCGGATAATGTCACAAGAGAGTGCGGAGACTCGGAAGATTCAGCTGCAATATGGAAGAAACTAGTTGAGTTGTTTCTTGCCAAGACTCTCCCTAATAAGAAGTATCTTCGTAAATGAATCTTTGATTTTAAATTTGATCCTAAGAAAAAGTTACAAGATGATCTTGATGCGAAGATAAGAAGTGCATCAAGTGGTAAAGGGCTGTTCTTTAAAAGAAGGCCAGCAACTTGGTATGGCAGCATACATGGCTACTATCGGGATAGAGGTAGAGGAGAGAGCCATGGGAGAGTGCACAGCAGCATGCATGGCTACTACCGGGACAGAGGTAGAGGAGAGAGCCATGGGAGAGTGCACAACATGCATGGCTACTACCGGGACAGAGGTAGAGGAGAGAGCCATGGGAGAGTGCACAGCAGCATGCATGGCTACTACCGGGACAGGGGTAGAGGAGAAAGCCATGGGAGAATGCATTCCAAACTGAGATTTGGAGGGAAGAGCTGCTACTACTGCCATAAGAAGGGTCATGTCAAGAAAGATTGCAAGAAGATCACAAGGGATAGAGGAAGAAGCCATACCAAGAATGGAGAGGCTTCGGTTGCCAAAACATAACAGCAAGATGATGATGTTCTTGTTGTGTGCTCGGATGTGAGCAAGGGGCAAGAAGGCAGCGGGAAATTGATCTTGGATTCCGGGTGCACTCATCACATGTGCCCTCACCGGAGTTGGTTCAAGAATTTCAAGAAGACAAATGATGAAAAAGTTTTCTTGGGGAATGATATTTCTTACCAAATGAGAGGCATAGGAGACATCCAGGTGAGGATGTTTGATGGAATGACAAGGATGCTGGAAAATGTGAGGTATCTCCCGGATTTGAGGAGGAATTTGATCTCATTGGGGCAGCTAGATTCCATGGGATACACATGCAAGATAGAGGGAGGAAAGATCAAGGTGGCCAAGGGATCCTTGGTAGTGATCAAGGCAGCAAGAAATGATGGACTCTATGAGATGATCAGAGAGACAGAAATCAAGGATCAAGCAGCAAGCTTGATGGCTGAGATGGATAGGGCAGCCCTTTGGCACACTCATTTGAGACATATGAGCGAAGAGGGCCTGCAAGTTCTCAGCAAGGATGGCCTACGTGGTAGAGACAAAGTAGAGGAACTTGATTTCTGCTAGTATTGTGTTCTTGAGAAGCAACACCGGGTCAGCTTCAACACCAGAGTGCACAAGTCTAAGGGCATTCTTGACTACATTCATGCGGACCTTTGGGGACCAGCAAGGACACCAACATAGGGAGGTAACTTTTACTTTCTGTCATTAATTGATGATTATTCAAGAAGAGTGTGGGTTTATTTGGTTAGAAATAAATCGGATGCCTTGAATAAGTTAGTGGTGTGGAAAGGGCTAGTTGAGACTCAAATGGGTAGAGTAGTTAAGGGGATAAGAACCGATAATGGCTTAAAAAATTTTAACCAAGAACTTGATCAATTCTGTAGGTTAAATGGGATTCTAAGACATAGGATAGTTGTGGAAACCCCTCAGCAAAGTGGAGTTGCTGAGTGGATGAATAAGACCCTTATGGAAAAGGTTAGGTGCATGTTAAATGGATCCAGATTACCCGAATGTTTTTGGGAGGAAGCTGTGGCTACAGCTGCATACTTGGTAAATAGATCACCCTCTAGGATTGTGTCCCAAAAGACTCCCATGGAGATGTGGAGTGGAAAACCCCATGAGTTGGACAACTTTAGGACTTTTGGGTGTGCTGCGTATGCACAACAAAAGGATGATAGTCTTAGACCAGGATCTAGAAAGTGTGTGTTTCTAGGATATGGGGAAGGGGCTAAGGGGTATAGGTTGTGGTCCTTAGAGAAAAAAAGATTGAAACTCATAATAAGTATGGATGTTATTTTTAATGAATTGTTATTTCCATACTTGGAGAAAACTAACCCTGTAGGGGCTAGTGAGCAAATCAGTTTGGTTCTTGTGGAGCATAGCATCAAGGAAGATTCAGTTCAAGTAGAGCAAGGAAGGCAAGAGGGTTCGGACCAGATAGAGCCCTTGGATGAAGGCCATGCTAAGGGCGCTCAAGAGGAGGCTGAACTAGAAGAGGTTGATGCAGCAAGTCGAAAGGACTATCAGCTCACAAGAGACTGGGAAAGAAGGCTGGTCGGACTACCTTCAAGATATGGGTTTGCGGATGCTGCGGATGCAGCAACTCCTTGGACAAAAGGAGAGATGAGTGAACAAGGGACTTACATGGTATGTAAGGATTCGCCAAGATCGAAGCTAGCTATGGAGGAAGAAATGGATTCTTTGAGGAAGAACAACTTCTGGGAATTGGTGCACATTCCGAGAAATCAGAGAGTTGTGGATTGTAAGTGGACTTACAAGGTCGAAAAAGGGTACCCTCCAGGAGATGAAGTCTGGAACAAGGTTAAGCTGGTGGCGAATGGGTTCACAAGAAGAGAAGACATAGGTTTCACATAAACTTTCTCACCTGGACACAAGGTTGAGAAGATGGTGAGTATCCTCACCTATGTCACTAATGGGCTGTTGGTTTGGGATAGCAGGAAGAGGATGGAAAAGTTTACATCTCAACTCAGTGAGGAGTTCGAGAGGAAGGATCTCAGCCTTACACAAAAAATCCTTGGGATGTGTATAACCCAAGAAAAGGAGAGAAACCGATTGAGAGTTTCTTGGGCAATAGGTGTTCTTAGCAAATTTGTGAGTAATCCCGGAAAGAAACATTGGCTTGGGATGAAGTGGCTGCTGAGGTATTTGAAGGCTCAGTGGCAGCCAATGGTAGCACTCATAACAACCGGGGCAGAATACATAGCGGCTATGGAAGCCATAAAGGAAGCTATAGGGTGCAAAGGGTTGTTGGATGAGTGGGAGGTCCTAAAAGAGCAGGTTGTGGTGTCTTCGGATAGCCAAAGTGCAGGGCACTTGTGGAGGAATCTAGTGTTCCATGAGGGGACAAAGCATATGCATGTTCGGTATCATTACATTCCAGAAAATGGTATGAAAGGATGCATTCATGTTGACAAGAAGACGACGGAGGAAAGTCCTGCAGATTTAGGCACCAAGGTTCTACCTCTAAGAAGGTCCAATCATTTCCTTGGACTTCTTAGGATTGGATTTGGTTGATTGATGACTTAAGATGAGTTTGGATCCTGAAGGTCTCTGAACAATGGTTCAGGTTTAAACGCTTAAACAAAGGTAGAGATTGTTGGTATTTGTCTAAGGTTTAAACATGGTTCAAACATGGTTAAGGTTTGAACAGGTCCAAGTATGGTTCAAAGATGGTTAAAGTCTAAACCAAAGGTGGAGGATCAAATTTTAGCAAGTTAGAAGGCTGTACACATGTGTGTGCTTCATTTTGGAGCAAGGGAAGGCCATACACACTAGTGTGCACACTTCTGCACACAAGTAGAAGGGTGTTGTGTGAAGGGGTCAACAACTTGGAGCTGCAGCACTGAGTTGCAGCGCTGCAACCTGGTAGGAATAGCACAAGGGATAGAAACTTGAAGCTGCAGCGCCAGTTCCTCAGCGCTGCAGCGCTGGCCGACACACATGGACAGCATGCTTTAGCCTTCTCTTAGGTGAGTGAATGCAAGATTAAAATGCACAGCACCACTTCGGATTGATGGAGGGCCATGGTTAAGTGGTCATCAAGATCTAAGGGTGGAGAATGACACACAAGAATGTCCAAGAAGTGGATGGTTATAAAAGGGGTTCCCTAGCTTCATTTTTCACATGAGAGAAGAATCATTGTTGTGACATTGTGTGAGATCAAATGTAATACAAGAGAGAATTGTGTGAGAGTGAAAAGACACAGACATACAAGAGGGACTCATTGTAGAGAGGTTGGTTGTAAAGAAGAGAGGGTAGTAGAGAATTGATAGGAAGCATTGTAATAAGTCTATCACTTTCTTGTTCTCTTCTTGGTTTCTTCAAGAACTTGACGTTTCTTGGAGAGGGTTGCTGAATTGTAAAGAACCATTGATTTAGTGTAGAGAGTTCGGAGGAACTCACGGGGACGTAGGCACATTGTCAAACCTCGATAACAAATTGCTTCTCTTCTTTCTTTCTTTGATTTTCTGTTCTTGTGTTTGATTGCTGAAATTCTTTCTACAAGTCATTCTAGACTTGGGTGTTTGGAAGACCACCACCTAGGCATCTTGTCAAGGTGATTTCCAACAGATCATCACTACCATATCAATTTGCCTGAATTTCGAGTCCACCAATAATGTAACCAAGTATGAAGCTTGCATTACTGGTCTAGATGCACTCACTGAGATTGGGGCAAAAAAGGTCATAGTGTATAGAGATTCCTCCTTTGTCAATTTTCAATCTCGATGGGAATGAAAAGCCAAAGATAAGAGGATGAAATATTATCAGAACCACCTTGAGAATCTAGCCCAGTGCTTCGATAATGTGTCCTTTGCTTAGCTGCCTTAGGCCTAGAATTTGCTAATGCAGTGGCCAGTCTAGCTTCAATGGTCAAGATGCTTGAAAAGCTTGAAGCAATTCCATTAGTGGTCAAAGAAAAGGATGAATTGGTCTATTGCTTAGCTATTGAGATCCAATCTCGATCATCTGATGGTTTAACTTGGTATACTAGCATCCAAAATTTCTGCAAAAGGGAGAATTTTTGGCTAAAAATGAAAAAAAGGACAGATGGGTGATACATTCATTCTCCCAGTTTGTCATTTGTGGCGGGAGACTGTACATGAGATCATTTGATCGAATCCAACTACTCTGTGTAGATGAAAACACTGCTAAGAAAATCATGATGGAAGTACACAAAGGTACTAGAGGCCTGCATATAAAAGGGAGAACATTGGCAAGAAATATTCTCTGTTTGGGTTATTACTGGATTAGCGTGGAAATTGATTGTTGTACTTATGTGAAGAAGTGTCATAAGTGTTAGTGGCATGGAAATTTACAGCATTTGCTACCCCAAGAACTTTTCAACATGACAGTAGCTTGGCTTGTTGCTACTTGGGGCATATACATGGTTAGCAAAATATCTCCCAAGGCTTTCAATGTTAATAAGTACATCCTAGTGACAATGGACTATTTCACCAAGTAGGTAGAAGCTGCCTCATTTTCCACCTTAAAGGCTAAGCACATGGCAAGGTTCATTAACTATAACATCCTTTGTCGTTATGGAGTACATTTTGAGGTAATCTCAGACAATGACATGCATTTCTAAGGTGAAGTCATGGATTTACTCGATAAGTACAAAATTGAGTACTACAAGTCCTTTTTTTATTGACTTCAGACCAATGGAGAAGTAGAAGTAGCCAATAAGAATGTCAAGAACATATTGGCCAAAATGGTGGAGACTTGTCATACCTGGCATGAGAAGTTATCTTTTGCACTATGAGGATATCAAACTTCGATAAGGTCTTCTACAAGTACCACTCCTTACTCTTTGTTTATGATATGGAAGGGATTCTCCCAATCGAGGTAGAAATTCTTTCACTAAGGAAAACTGTGGAAAGTCAGCTGTAAGAAGCAAATTGGATTCGAGGGTGAAATGATGAAGTTAGCTTTGATTGATGAGAACTAGTTGAAGACTCCATCATTCCCAAGGGAATCAAAAAAGGGTTGTATGAGCTTTTAACAAGAAAGTAAAGAACTGAAACATCAAAGAAAGAGATTATATGATAAAAGAACTTAGGCCACTAATCTATGACCCGATGGACAAATTTAGACCAAACTGGACAGGTCCATATCTAATTAAGAAAATCCTAACCGAGAGATCTGTGTGCCTCATGGATATCAACGATAATGAATTTGCTGAACTTATCAATTTGGATCTTCTCAAGAAGTATTACATGTGTTCCCTTTTTTATTTCCCTCATTGTTGAATCTCCACTATAACTATCATTTTCTATAAAAAAAAAAAGAAAAAAGAAGAGCTTGCTAAGTTGAAAACCCGAAAGGGCGGCTTAGGCAAAAGTTAGAGCATTTTTCCAAACCGCCCACAAGAGTGGTTTAGGTAAAATAAAATTCATATTCCTTTATCTCAAACAATGTGAAGGCTTGATCCCATTTGTGGGTACACAGGCAACTCAATGTGCAACCATACTTTTGTTGGAAACCCCTTCCCTTTTTTGCATATAGGTAATTTTTATGCGATTACATCTTTTGTACAAAATTGTAAAAAGATAAGAAAATTCATGCGTTCAATAAAATATGTTGAGCCAATAAAAAGATTGAAATTTGGATCAATTTAGTGCATTAATGACCTAAGTTTCTAGACATGCCATTTCTCTTTCATTCTCCAAGGATTTTCTTATTATATAATGAAAAAACCGAAGTATATAACATTATTTGAAAGTCGTACTGGACTCTCTATAGCAGTGTGTTTTCTTTTCTTCCTCCTGAGATGCTTCCACCTGGTCCCAAACCCATGTCGGATAATCATCAAAGACAATAAAACAAGTTACATAAATGATGCGAGGAATCTGAGTCATGGTGTGTTTGGGCCAGGTACCTCGAACCCGCTCAGTCAGTCATTTGTTCATTGGACAGGTATAATAGCCATGGTCGGATGGCTGAACGGTTTACAGTTACCCATATTATCTGAGAATTTACATTGGAGAATAATATGAATAGTGGGTTTTGCCAGCAAGCACCATGCATCCTTTATTAAAGGTAGACAGGGTAGCCATAGTGATCTTCTATTAGGGGCATACTTGGCAGATTTGTAAAACACTGCATGTGTGAAATTAGTTAAGCCAGTCCTCTAGTGAATCACATTTAACTAAGAGCTTGCACCTTTGGAAGTGTTTTGGCTTGTATTCAGTCTTAGAATTATTAGTAGGACCCAATATAGACAGTTTTGCCGAATAGCCACATCTGAAAAAGAAAATGTCAGACACTGTTTGAAAAGTTGAATCGAGCTAGTAAAGAAAGAAATGTTTACTTGGAGTAACAAGGGGCTCCCAGTAAGATAAGGGGACTCGCGATGATAGAAGGCATCGAGGCCATTCAGAATGGCTGCTAATGTAGTACCTATCAGATAGGATCCTATTATGGTTTGTTTGACCACGTCAAGCAGTGTTTTGTGGACACTCGAACTGTATTCCTTCATAAAAAACATGACTAAGAGGCAAAGGAATAATATATCCCTATTATGGTTAGTGAAATCTTTCACTTTAGCTCTAAAAAGTTCGGATGCTAAAGGCACGACATCAAAAAAGTCACTCGACAAGAAGGCCTCGGTTTAGGCTTTGGTGATCCCAAATAACTCCATGGTAAGTTTGGCATAATGATCCATGTGTGGAGGAAGAAAAATTCTATTGGACGGCTTTTGCCGAGTAAGCGCACAAAATTCCTCATATATTGGACATAGTTCATCAATACAAAACTAGAAGTCGTTGGTGCCAGGATCCCAACTTGCCCCAGCTGCCTTCAAGAAGTCCTAATCAATTTTATCGCTCTTGTGTGGAAAAATTGCATTAATGCCATAGTGAGAAATTTTGGAGCTCGATGCATTTTATGTTGCCAGTCTAGTGTATCAGTTGAGCTGAGATACCTTCGATGACCGTTTCTTTTGATGAAATAGAGAAAAAATATTATGGAGAAGATATAAAGCTTTGTTCTTCGGAATACTAGAGGATGAGTACCAAATGAGAGGAAATATTGAGTTTAAATGCAAGTTTCAAGTCAAATAAAATTGAGTGGTCAAAGAATAGGCCACTAAAAGCCAAGTAGTCTAGTGTGTGCAAATCAATGGCTATTTTCTAGGGCTTTGTAAAAGTTTGTCTTGAGATACAAAAGTTTTTGAAAATAAAAAAGCATTAACTATCACATGATCTCTTCCGTCAAATTTTAAAGTGAAATGACATCTTTTGCATGCTTTATTCTTTTTCAATTTCAAAACCTTATAATTGAATAAAGAAGAATCCTAAATGCCATGACTCAGCTCACACCCAAGGTTTTTTAGGGATTTAACAAATTTGAATGAAAAGACTTTGCATATCCAATAGTTAAATGCCCTCACAGTAGGCAAAATCATCAAAATACCCTCACAACAAGGAAAATCACAAAAAAAAAAAAATCCTCATTAACAAGCAAAATCACAAACCAAAATCCTTATTAGAAGGTAAAATCACCAAAAACCCTCACAACAGAAAAAACACCAAAAAGCCCTTATCAGCAGGAAAAATCATAAACCAAAGTCATCATAGTAGGCAAACCCAAGTCCTCATCAACAGGCAAATCAAAGTCCTTCCAACAAGTAAACCAAAGTTCTCATTAGCAATCAAAATCACAAACCTAAGTCCTTGTCGATAGGAAAATGAAACTCCTTGTCAGTAGGAAAACTCAAAGTCCTTGTCAAGAGGAAAACCCAAAGTCCTCGTCAACAAGCAACCCTAAGTCTTGACAGTAGGCACCAGTCAATTGAGAAGTATCGTATTGATCCCGTTATATCAACTTTGCCTAACAACATAATTAATTTTATATGACTATTGCATATTTGTCGTTTCAAAATTTTGAAATAAAATAGTGATCCCTCACAGCCTTTGATTAAAAATGTTGAATGAGCCCCAATCAAAGGGAGGTAAACCATAGACAACCATTTTTGTTCCAAAGTTTTTGAATGGACCACACATAGGTTCCTATGATAAATTTTTTATTCTAGTGCGCTTAGACTTGGTAAATGTAGAGGTTTAAATTTAATTGAGGAGTAGAACCAATTGAAAGCCCTTTCTATTCAATCCATTTATCAACTTTGTGTTTAAATCAATTGTTTTGTATTTGATTCAACCAAATTCAAGACTAAAGTATTCAATTACATTTTGCTCTAATCCAAAACCCACTAAAACCCATTGATTTTTACTCAGCCCAAACATTTTTTACCCAAATTTCAAGCCCAAGAAGACTCTTATATTTAAAGGCGAACTTTCAATTTTACCCTCCACTTGGCGCCTTTTGATTGGTTCACTTTTCTCAAGATAAACTCTATTTTTACAAGCAAAAATGTTGTCTCTTTGCCCTCCTTATGTGGCTGGTCGTGAGGAGGAAATTTTCTTCTTTTTGTTTTGTGTTTTGAACTCACCTTTCCCTTTTAGGTTACCCCACCTTCCTATGTACCAAATACCACATTTTCTACATAAGAAGCAACATATTTTTCACCTGAAAAAATAAGTATTCATTTAAAAATCAGCTGATTTTTCATCCTTTTTAGATAACTATGTGTACCAAAGAGAAGGATGTTCTCTTCTTCTATTTTTGCTTTGTTAATTGAACATTACCTTATTAAGCTTTCATCCTTTCCTATGTGCCAAATACCACCTTTTTCTACCTAAAAAACACATTTTCTATCTAAAAAACAACAACTATTCACTTTATAAAACAATAATATTTTTTTTAATATGAATATGCAAATTGGAAAGCCTTCTTTTGCTTTGTTAAATGCACAATTTTTTCCTTAAGTTCTCCCACTTTACTAAATGTCAAAACCCTTAAAAATTTGAGTCATTTCCCTCCCCCATGGTTGACCTCACTAGTAGAGGATTCCCTCTCACTTTTTTTTGCTTTATTGAAAACTCCACACTTATACTTTCTTGCTCACATTTTTTGCTTTATTGAAGCCACCTTTCTTATTCACTTTTTCACATCCAAAACCCTTTTTATCTTCACTATGGCCAGCCATCTAAAATGCATTCTTCTTCTGACCTTTTTACTTGTTTTACCATTCCTCACCTTTCTTAGCCCCACATTTTCACCTCAAAAGTCACAAACTTTTACCTATCTCTTCCCCATGGCCAGTGATTACGCCCAAAGTATAACACGGTTATTGTAGCATGGCTTTGGGGTGTCGATTCACAGGGAAACAAGTTAATTACAAAGGAAAGGTGTGAACCTTAAAACAAATGGTAAAAGTTAAACGATAAAATACGAGTTTTGATAATTATGTATTGCAAGAGAAATTGCGTAAATATAATGAAATACAAATGAGAAATAACAAGATTCCGGGAATCCTCCTTAGGTTCGTTGCCTTGTTCTACTCTTGATTCAATTGTTTTTATCTCGATTGCAAATTTCACATCCCAAACAAGCAATCAGAATATATTCAATCAAGCACATTTATAATCTAACGTAATTGCTATAAATCACTCATTGATTTCGATTTAAGCACATATGACCGATATTAAATTATCAAGAAACGACAATATATCTCAATGATAATATTGCAGTAATGGACAATAAATAAAACAAATCTACCGGAATCAATCACATCTAAACAACATCACATAAGAAGAGCATGACTAGACTTATATGAGGGAGGAGCATGTAATCACTGGGTTAAGAAAATCTAACAAAGAAGAATAAAAAGTGCAGCTATCACATGAACTCAAATCCTTCTTACTTAATCAAAGAATGAATCACAACAAATATTGAACAATAAATCCGTACAACCGACTCAAGAACAGGAAAAAAAAAAAAACAACAAATCCCTAAGGATTCATCCCTTTCCCTTATTTGATGATTAGTTGGCCATGAAGCTCAAGGTGGAAGAACAATATGGATGTTCTCCCCTTGATTTGATGGCCATGGAGCTCAAGGAGGAAGAACAATATGGATGCTCTCCCCTTGAGTTCCAGCCCTCAAAAGACTTGGAAGTATTCTGGATTTGGATCCCTTGGATCCCCTTTTTAAGATGCTCTCCCCTTTTAAGATGCTGGCTGCACACTCCTTAAAGATGTATTTATAGAGCACAAGTAGTTAGCAATATTTTGGCCCAGAAAATGTCATTGTGCAGCCCTAATTTGGTCTTGGAACGAGTGGGCGCTGGAAAGTGAGGGGTGATGTGCTGGAAAGTGAGGGTGCTGTGCTGGAAAGTGAGGGGCGCGACGCTAGGTGGATGCTAATCTGGAGGCCTGACCTGTGTCTACTAAAACTGCCATAACTTTCTCTAGAAAAATCCTTTTTACGAACTGTAAAATTCTCTAGAAAATAGACTCCGAATGTTTCTAAGTGTATATAGCTCATCTCCTGGCTTTTCCTGTATCAATACAGTTTAATCTGCAAAGATGATTGATCTGCACGGGTAATTCTAGCAATTTAGTGAAACTCCTTTCTTGGTTTCTATTCGTCTTGGCTCTTCCGCGACCATTATCTCACTCGAGTATTCATTGAAGCTTCGTGTTTAAAATTGATGATTGCTTTTCTATCTCTTTTTTAAGCTGAAAGTACCTGAAAATGCACTAAAATAAGTCAACGATTCAAGAATAACACTCTAGAGTTATTAAGGTATAAAAGTGTAATTCCGACCTCGATCAACCCTAAAATGCTAACAATTAAGTATTTTTTAGATTCATTTTATGACTCTCATCACAACCCCCAACTAGCTTATTGAAAGTCCCTAGCAATTCAAATGAAAGACATGAAACGAATTCTTTATTTAGAAATCAAAGCAAAATACAGCAAAGCTGGCGTTAACCAAGAGTGATTCAAAAATCTTTGTCTCAAGAATCATGCATAACACACAACAAATAGAATCATTAAATATCACTCAAGTCCAAGAATAATCCAAATGTCATCCTTAAAATCGTTATCGACTCTTAACATCCATCTTACCACAATACATTACTCCGAACTCCCGGATGATTTTATGCATAACATTCATGAATACAAGTCTTGGCCTATAAAAACATAATAAATTGCGTGACATCAATCAAAAATCAAGCTCCATAAGCTCACTTTTCAAATCACTCTCCACTATGTAGAAAAATCACACTATATCGGATCAATAGGTCTTTAATAAGCTTGTAACGTTAGGCTAGGATAAAGGTCAAGAAAGAACGGGAAAGTTTAATCAAATAAAAGAACTAAGTCTCTTAATTTAAACACAACCACTTTAAGCACAAGATAACCTTACTTCAACACCTAACTCTTTCAACCATTTTTCGAGCATTTCTCGCAATAAATCACCATTTTTTTTCTTTTCTTCTTTCTTTGTCATAATTCATTTTTTTCTTTTTTTTTTATTTTGGCATAAGACCATTCACCTCCTCTTTCATTCTTTTCTTTTCTTTTCCACAACCCCCAACTTATCTCTTTTAATGTACTTGGGTTATGGTAGTAATATTTTCTCATATTTCCACCCTTACTCTTCTTAAGTGCTTCTCAACAAATGTGTATAACTAAGTTCTTTTAAAAGAAAGGTAAGGATAAAATATTTTTAAGCTCATAAAGGTAAGTAAATGGTTTATCGAAAGAAACAAGGCTCAATTTTGGTTTTTCTTTTCAAGAAAAAGGCTCAAATAGGTGACTAGCGATAAATATAACAAGGGTAAGTTTGAAAGGCTCAAACGGTTCAAAAATGGCCTATATCATATCCTAAGTAGTGTGCATTCTATGATTTTCGCCTCAAGTGATTATCAAATAAGTTCTAGAGCTTGTAGAGACCACAAAAGTATTCACAAAACCATCACACATAAAACTTCTTCAAATGCTTTAGACTAATCATGCAATCTTACCACAAACCAGAGTCTCAAACCAAAGAAAGATTGACACTTAATTTATTCTCAAAGCGAAGCAAGATTTAACTTCTTTTAAATGCTATATGCTATCTCAATTAGGCTCATATCATTGACATATGAATTAACTCCAAGGTTAACACAAAGCATGCTAAAAACAAACAAAAAGGTAAAATGACACCAAGCAGTTCAATGAAAACATGAAAAACAGGAATATGTTTCCTCCACCCCCAACTTAAAGTAGGCATTGTCCTCAATGTGAAAGCAAAAGATAAGGAAACTCCCTTTGTAGCAAAAAGTGCACAGAAGCTAAAAATTGTGCACCACCATTTAAACTGCTTCGTATATTTGTCCCTGAAAAAGAAATACGAAAGTAAAACTGAAAAACAACAAAACACTAATAATAAACAAGAAAAATAATAAAAATAAAAGGATATGCTATGGGGTGCCTCCCATGAGTGCTAAGTTTTACGTCTTCAGCCAGACACTCTTGTTCCCTCTTAGACAAACATGAGCTGAATGCACCAGCAACTGCTTTACTATTAAATTTGTTGCTTGTGTGCTTTGGAGAGACCTTAAAGATGTTATCAGTAACATCTACAGACTCTGGCTCAATATATGCTCTTGCGAAGCCATGGGTGAGGGTGGACTCTAATGGATTAAGGTGATGGACCTTTTCCATGAATGAGTCAATTATATATACTTGGTGGTTCTCATCCACATCCTCTAATTTTTTCGTTGTTGGGATGTGTAATGACTTACCACTAAGTGTCTCAATGGTATTCACCTCCTTTTTTATTTTTTTGCGCTAGGTGCTGACCATAGGATGTGGACGGAGCTTGAGAAGGGAACTTACCTCGCTCAGTCACACTCAAGTAGCTCATTAGCTTGGAAACTTGGCTCTTTATCTCTTTATGTTCTTCAACAACCTGCATAATTAAATATTCAAGCCTTTGATTAGTCTTACCTTGTGCCTCAATAAAAGCATGCAAAGTGTTTTCTAAAGGACTCCTAGAAGATACAAGTGAATGATATGGTTCATGATAAGGTGCAGAGGGTTGTGCAAGCTGCTAGTTTTCAGACTTCCAGCTAAAATTGGGGTGATTTCGCCATCCCGGATTATAGGTATTAGAGAAGGGTGCAGAAGGCTTCGTGTACATGCCTAAGGAATTACATTGTTCCTTATACATCCCTCTCATCTCAGAAATATGGGACACTCTTGGGCTAGAGGATCTACCCCACCACACACAAAACATGCTTTCAAAGATGATGCATGATTATTTACTTGTGTTGGCTTTGAGCTTTTAGTCTTTAACACCTCTAGTTCCTTAGTAAGCATCTCGACCTTAGCCTTAAGGTCATCATCTTCCCTAAGATGGTAAATTCCACCACCATTGGGGTTCTCTATAGGTCGTGACCTATTTGTGCTCTCAGTAGCACTAGGTCCAGTCCAAGTGTGAGCTTTTTCAGCAAGCTCATTGAGGTACTCTATGGCCTCATCAGGATCTTTCTCCAAGAACCTACCATTACACATCATCTCTACAAATTGGTGTTCCCTATAGGTAAGACCCTCATAGAAATAACTCACTAGACGCCAATTCTCATACCTATGGTGAGGACATATACTCAACAACTCCTTAAATCTCTCCCAAGACTGATACAAAGTCTCACTGTCCTTTTGTGCAAAGGTGGAGATTTGTCTTTTTAAAGTATTGGTCTTATGTTGGGGAAAGTATTTATTAAAGAAAATTCGAGTCATCTCAGTCCATGACCCAATAGATCGTGGTCTTAGTGAGTATAGCCAACTCTTAGCTCTATCCTTCAAAGTGAAATGAAAGAACTTAAGCCTAACAATGTCATCGGTTTCATCTTGACTATGGAAAGTCGCGACTACTTCCTCAAACTCTTTAATGTGCACATATGGGTTTTCATTATCCAAGCCATAAAAAGTAGGGAGTAATTGTATCATCCCTGTTTTAAAATCTAGTTGGCGAGTATTGGTTGGAAACATGATGCATGATGGTGTGGCTATGTGTGTAGGGTGAAGGTAATCCTGAAGTGTCCTAGCAACATTCTCATTAGGATTATCGGCCATGTTAACAAAATCCTCTAAATTCTCGGATGGGGGTGCACTATTGTTTGATCTAGGTGAGGTTTCACCAACGAACGTGGAAGGAGAGGGTAACTCTAATTTAGGTCCTCTAATGAATCTACCTCGAGAATCTCTCGGTCTAAGCATGCACCAATTAATTTAGAGGGGAAATAAAATAAATAAAACATGAAAATA
This sequence comes from Bretschneidera sinensis, assembly GCA_023935145.1. NCBI lineage: Eukaryota > Viridiplantae > Streptophyta > Magnoliopsida > Brassicales > Akaniaceae > Bretschneidera > Bretschneidera sinensis. The sequence goes on along the minus strand of CM043703.1, from coordinate 75,038,065 downwards.
AAATAAATAAAATAGAATAATAAAAGAAAATTAGAAAATTAGAAAATCAAAACAAAGGTAAAGGAACAATATTACCGTATTTACAAACTGCTGAAAAGAAAAATATTTACAATTCTTCTACCATCACACTCAAAGTTGACAAGCTTCCTTGTACTTAAGCTTGTTTCCCCGGCAACGGCGCCAAAATTTGGTTATGGCTAAAGTATAACACGGTTATTGTAGCATGGCTTTGGGGTGTCGATTCCACAGGGAAACAAGTTAATTACAAAGGAAATGTGTGAACCTTAAAACAAACAGTAAAAGTTAAACGATAAAATACGAGTTTTGATAATGATGTATTGCGAGAGAAATTGCGTAAATATAATGAAATACAAATGAGAAATAACAAGGTTCTGGGAATCCTCCTTAGGTTCGTTGCCTTGTTCTACTCTTGATTCAATTGTTTTTATCTCGATTGCAAGTTTCACATCCCAAACAAGCAATCGGAATATATTCAATTAAGCACATTTATAATCTAACGTAATTGCTATAAATCACTCATTGATTTCGATTTTAGCACATACGATCGATCTTAAAGATTATCAAGAAACGACAATATATCTCAATGATAATATCGCAGTAATGGACAATAAATAAGATAAATCTATCGGAATCAATCACATCCAAACAACATCACATAAGAGCATGACTAGACTTATATGGGGGAGGAGTATGTAATCACCAGGTTAAGAAAATCTAAAAGAAGAAGAATAAAAAGTGCAGTTATCACAGGAACTCAAATCCTTCTTACTTAATCAAAGAATGAATCACAACAAATATTGAACAATAAATCCGTACAACCGAATCAAGAACAGGAAAAAAAAGAACAACAAATCCCTAAGGATTCATCCCTTTCCCTTATTTGATGATTAGTTGGCCATGAAGCTCAAGGTGGAAGAACAATATGGATGTTCTCCCCTTGATTTGATGGCCATGGAGCTCAAGGAGGAAGAACAATATGGATGCTCTCCCCTTGAGTTCTAGCCCTGAAAAGACTTGGAAATATTCTGGATTTGGATCCCTTGGATCCCCTTTTTAAGATGCTCTCCCCTTTTAAGATACTGGCTGCACACTCCTTAAAGATGTATTTATAGAGCACAAGTAGTTAGGGGCATTTTGGTCTAGAAAATGTCATTGTGCAGTCCTAATTTGGTCTTGGAACGAGTGGGCGCTGGAAAGTGAGGGGTACTGTGCTGGAAAGTGAGGGTGCAATGCTGGAAAGTGAGGGGCACGACGCTAGGTGGATGCTGATCTGGAGGCCTGACCTGTGTCTACTAAAACTGCCATAACTTTCTCTAGAAAAATCCTTTTTATGAACCATAAAATTCTTCAGAAAATAGACTTCAGGATCATTCTAAGCATATATAGCTCATCTCCTGGTTCTTCATGTATCAATACAGTTTAATCTGCAAAGATGATTGATCTGCACAGGCAATTCTGGCAATTTAGTGAAACTCCTTTCTTGGTTTCTCTTCATCTTAGCTCTTCCGCGACCATTATCTCACTCGAGTATTCATTGAAGCTTCGTGTTTAAAATGTTGATATCTTTTCTATCTCTTTTTTAAGCTCAAAGTACCTGAAAATGCACTGAAATAAATCAACGATTCAAGAATAACACTTTAGAGTTATTAAGGTATAAAAGTGTAATTTCAACCTCGATCAACCCTAAAATGCTAACAATTAAGTGTTTTTTAGATGTATTTTATAACTCTCATCAGCCAGCCATGTCGCTCTTGCCCAATTTATTATGCTTTTTCTAATTCCCTTGGAAATCCCTTACTTCTCTTATAAATATCCCCCATTTTGTTAACACAACGTACCAATACAAGCTAAGGCAAAGTAATGCAAAAAAGAGAGAAAAGCGAGAAAGTTTGGAGATAAGGAGAGAAGTGAGAAAAAGAGGAAAAAGAGAAAAGAATAAGAAGATTAAGAAAAGAAACAAATCAAAAGAGGAAAGAATATTCAAGAAAATAAAGAAAAGAGAAAAAAGTGAAACAAAAAAAAAGAATTAGTGAGAGTTCTTCATCATTTTCGACCACCATTCTGTTTTGTTTTTTTAATCGTCAAACAAAACCTTTTTTGTTTGAAAAATAAATTGCTAGCATGATTGATGTGTTTAAATCACTTTGAAAGCAGATAAAATTAATTTAGCTCACTTAATAAAATTCGTCTTAAGGTCTTCATTAGTTTCTTGATATTTATTTTCTTTTCACTATTTATATGTTTTTCTTTAGTTAGCTATTAGTCATAATGTAGTCTCTTTTTGATAAATGTAATTGGGAATCGATGAAGTTCTTTCCTTTTGTTTAGTTCTTTAAATGTTTTTATTTCACGCCTTCTAAATTAGATATGTTATTTTAGGTAATTATTAACTACATGTAATAGTCAAATCCACTTGGTTTAATCTCCTTTTTTAATTTACATAGCTTAAAGTAACTTTGTTTATTCTATCCAATTCAACTAGTTTAGTTTCAATCCATTTAATTCAAACCCTTACACACTTGCTATAGAGCCTGATACTTTAAAATGGAATATTTTAATTTTGGTGTCTAGCTTCAACACATTTCAGTGTTTTAAATTCCTTTTATTTATTATTTTTTTAGTACTGGTGTTTATAAAGCTTGAAACAGAATAATTAAAATAAAAATTTAAGAGATAGAACGTGTTGGGAAATCACCTTGAGATGCCCAGGTGGTGATCATCCAAACACCCAAATCTAGAATGACTTGTAATGATTAGAAACAGAAACAGAAATAAAAGAAAAGAAAGAACACAACAATTGTTATCAAGGTTCAGCAATAGCCTACGTCCCCGTGAGTTCCTCCGAACTCTCTGCACTAAACCAATAAGTTCTTACAAGTTACAGCAACTCCTCTCCAAGAATCTTAAGTTCTTGAAGAACCAAAGAAGAGAAGAAAGAAAGTGATAAGAACTATCACAAAACCCTCGACCCACAATCTATGCTACTCTCTCTTTACAACCAGCCTCTCTTTTGAGATCTATTCTAGTGCTTCTCCTGTGTTTTGTGTCTTTGCACTCTCACACTTGCACTTAAATTCTCTTGTATAATGATCACTTGTGTTTCTTGTGTCTCACTTGTTTTTGAGATTGAAGCTAGGTGACCCTTTATATAGTACACAACTTCTTAAGCCAATCTTTGAAGTTAATCTCCACCTTTAGATCTTGAGGACCATTCAATCATATCCCTTCATCAATCCTCAATGATCCTGTGCATTTTGGTTCATGCCCCACACACCTTTCAAAAGGCTGAAGAGACTAGTCTCAGTTTGCTTGGTGTGGTGGCCCATAACAGGGCAGGCCACGGCTCAAGCTAGAGCACACATGCATCACTCTCTGGGCGCTGCGACGCACATCTCCTCTAGGCTTCCTCCATGCTGGGTGCCATACCTTGGGCAAACAAGGCCGTGGCTTGACCTGATGGGCAGCCTTCCTGGAGTTGCTGCTGGCGCAGTGCACAAGGCTGGGCCACGATGCATAGCTCCAAACCTGATGCTGAATCTTACTTTGTTTAATCTTTGGACAAAACACCAACAATCTCTACCTTTGTCTAAGCGATTAAACCTGAACCTTTGTGTAGAGAACTCAGTATCCAAGCTCAACTTGAGTCACCATATCAACCGACTCCAATCCTAAGAAGTCCAAGGCAATGATTGAACTTGCTTAGAGGTAGAACCTTGGTGCCTAAATCTGCTGGATTTTCTTTCATGGCTACCTTATCCACATGAATGCATCATTATGTAACATTTTCTCGAATGAAATGATACCGAACATCCATGTGCTTCTTCCTCTCATGGAACACCGGATTCTTACACAAGTGCAACACACTTTGGCTATCCAAATACACCACCACCTGCTCTTTCAGGACCTTCAACTACTCCAACAACCCTTTGCACCACATAGCCTCCTTTATGGCTTTCATTGCCACTATGTACTTAGCCTCAGTTGTTGAGAGTGCTACCACTGGCTGCAATTGAGCCTTCCAACTTATAAAACATTCGTTTAAGTTGAAGAAGTAGGAGGTAATCGATCTTCTTTTATCCCGGTCTGCTCTATAGTCCAAATTCGCATAACCATCAAGATAGATGGACTTAACCTTCTTCTCATAAATCAGCCCTTCTTTTGGGCTTCTCTTCAAGTACCTTAGCAACCACTTCATCCCAAGCCAATGCTCATTTCTGAGATTACTCACAAACCTACTGAGAACACTTATTGCATGAGCAATATCTAGTCTAGTGCTTACCATGGTGAACATAACTGGACTAACCGCACTAGACTAAGGGACCTTTTCCATTTCCTTATTCTCTGCCTCTGATCTCGAACATTAATCGCTGGAGAACTTAAAATAACCAGCAAGAGGAACCTTCGCTGGTTTGCTATCTTCCATAGAGAACTTAGATATCATCTTCTCTATGTAGGAAATCTGAGAAATCTTCAATATGTTTTCCTCCCTTTCCTGGATTATACACATCCTAAAGATCTTTTGTGCATAGCCAAGATCCTTCATCTCAAACTCCTCACTGAGTTGAGACTTCAATTCTTCTATCCTCTCCAAGCTGCTCCTAACCAGCATCATATCATCAACATAAATGAGGATGATCACCACTTCCTCCACCTTGTGCCCCTTGTAATACAAGCACGAATCATAGTAGCTCCTCATGAAACCTAGGCTGGTTACAAAGGAATCGAACCTCCTATTCCATTGCCGAGGTGATTGCTTCAGGCCATAGAGAGATTTCTTCAATTGGCACACCAACTCTCCCTGCCTTCATTCCTCATAGCCTTTGGGTTACCTCATGTAGATGGTCTCATCAAGCTCTCCATGCAAGAAAGATGTCTTCACATCCATTTGCTTTATCTCCTAATCAAATTGGACCACCATTGCAAATACTATCCGTATCGTCTTGTACTTCACAATCGGTGAGAATCTTTTGGTGAAATATATGCCTTCTCTTTGTGTGAACCCCTTCGCCACCAGCCTAGCTTTATACTGGACTTCATCCTCTAGAGGATTCCCTTCTTTGATATTGTAGATCGACCTACAATCCACAACTCTTTGTTTTTTTGGTTTGGGCACCAATTCCTAAGAGTTGTTCTTCCTCAAAGAATCCATTTCTTCTTCCATAGCTAGCTGCCACTTTGACAAATCCTTACATTCCATGGCTTCCATGTAAGTTTCTGGTTCAATCTTCCTTCCTTCTGTCCAAGGAGCTGCTACATTAGCATCCGCAAACCCATATCTCAAATGTGGTATGACCACCCTCATTTCCTGGTCCCTTGTGAGCTGGTAGTCATTCTAACTTGCTACATCATCCCCTTCCAGTTCAGCCTCCTCTTGAGTATCCTAAGCATGGCCTTCATCAATAAACTCTACCTGGTCCGAACCCTCTTGCCTTTCTTGCTCTACATGAACTCAATTTTCTTTAATGCGATGCTCCACAAATTCTGGACTGGTTTGCTCACTAACCCCTGCAGGGTTAATTTTCTCCAAATAGGGAAATAACAATTCATTAAAAATAACATCCCTACTTATTATGAGTTTCATTCCTTTTGGTTCTAAGGACCACAACCTATACCCTTTAAACCCATCACCATACCCTAGAAATACATATTTTCTAGACCTTGGGTTAAGTTTATCATCCTTTTGGTGCAAATGTAGCACACCCAAAAGTCCTAAGGTTGCTCAACTCAGGGGGTTTCCCACTCCATATCTCCATGGGAGTCTTGAGCTCTAAAGCTCTAGAGGGTGATCTATTTACCAGGTATGCAGCAGTAGACACATCTTCCCCCAATTTACATTTGTTAGCTTAGGAATTTGTTACTTTGAGTTGTTTTCGGTTGTTTTATAGGTTTACAAGCACTTGGAAAAGAGTTTCACTAAATTGCCAGAATTGCCCGTATAGATCAGTCATTTTTGTGGATTAAACTGTATTGATTCAGGAAGAACCAGGAGATGAACCATATATGCTTGGAAAGATCCGGATGCTTATTTTTTGGGGAATTTCACGGCTAGTAAATATGATTTTTCTAGAGAAAGTTATGGCAGTTTTAGTAGACAAAGGTTAGGCTGTGCGTGATTTCAGTATGGCATAAGTGATTTTTGCGGATTTAAACTGTAATGATTCAGGAAGAATCAAGAGATGTACCATATATGCTTGGAAAGATCCGGATGTCTATTTTCTGGAGAATTTTAGGGCTCATAAATATGATTTTTGTAGAGAAAGTTATGACAGTTTTAGTAGACAAAGGTCAGGCTGTGCGGGACTTCAGCGTGGGTAGAAGTTTTGAAGGGCATGTGAAGGCTTAAATCCCACATCCCACATCGGTTAGAAACACATTCTATATCCCACATCGTACGTCGGATTGGAACACATTGTACTCATGGAGTTCCCTTATAAAAGCCCCATTTCACTTCATCAAAAATGTGTGCAATCCGGAGGACTTCTGCGAGCAATCTGGGGGATCTCCAAGGCTTTGCTACTAAGAGGGGGAAGCGCTGCACAACAACTGTAAGTGAAATTTCTCTCAATGTATAGTTAGTTTTAATTTATTTCTTTTTGAGTTTAAAGTTTTATATTTAGCACTTTAATTTTGAAATTTAGTTTCATAATCATGATAGGCTAAAACCTTCATCTAAGGTTGAAGATGAAGCCTCGCCATTGTTTGGCATAATATTTTCATATATGTTTCGTACAATTCTGATATTTTTACTATTAATGTTTTATTTCAATTGTTTGAGTAAATTCTCATGATTGATTGTGTTTAAATTGTTCAAATTGGATATTCTTTGTGTTTCATCTACCGGATACAGATCATCCAAAGTAAATTGGCTATCCATTGTGATTCTAAAGGGATACATTGGATGATTTGGTTGAATTAGGGTATTCGTTATGATTTGTATAATGGTGGATTCATGGAATTATTTGATAGATTACTTTTATACAGAATATGAAAATATATGCTTTATTTTGGTGGGGTGGATTCAGAAACCTTAGTATTTTTATCATTTCTTTCAACTCAATTTAGTTTAGTTTATATTCTTTGCAAAATACAATTCAAAATTTGGAACTAGGTTAAAATAGGTTTAGTTTAGATAAAAATATATTTCCACGATGCAATTCCCTATGGATTCGACCTTGCACTTGCACACACTATATTACAAACGACTCGTGCGCTTGCGAGTAATTTAAAACTCACAACAAGTTTTTGGCGCCGTTGCCGAGGAGTTGTTTTGTTTGTGAAAATTAAATTTTGTCTAAATTGATTTTATTTTTCTACTAGTTAAGTTAGCATTTTTGTTTCGTTTTTATTTTTGCAATTTAATTTAATTTTATTTGTTTCTATTTGCAATTGCCTATAAAAAATTAAAAATTAAAAAAATGGTGGATGAATCAAGCATTGAGGACCCCCTAGAGGCATGCTTTGCTAAGTTTGGAGAGGATTTGGATTTGGATAAATTACTTGAGCAAGTGAATTCTATTTTGGAGTCTGCTCCTCGGGAGAGTAATGAGACGGAAGAGATTGTGGATGAATCCAGCATTGAGGACCCCCTGGAGGCATGCTTTGCTCAGTTTGGAGAGGATTTGGATTTGGATAAATTACTTGAGGAAGTGAATGCTATTTTGGAGTCTGCTCCTCGGGAGAGCAGTGAGACGGATGAGACTGTGGATGAATCCAGCATTGAGGACCCCTTAGAGGCATATTTTGCTCAGTTTGGAGAGGATTTGGATTTGGATAAGTTACTTGAGCAAGCGAATGCCATTTTGGAGTCTGCTCCTCAGGAGAGTAGTGAGACGGAGGAGACTGCAGCACTTGAGCCCCCCAAGAAGGAACTTAAGCCTTTACTGGACAATCTTAAGTATAAGTTCTTAGGTCCAATAGAGTCTTTGCCTGTGATGATAGCTTCAGATTTGGTTGCTGCTCAAGAGGAGAAGAACCTGGTTCTTAATTGGGAGAAGTGCCATTTTATGGTAAAGCAAGGTATTGTACTTAGGCACGTCATATCTCATCAGGGGATTAAGGTCAACAAAGCGAAGGTAGACCTGATTTCCAACCTTCTACTCCCACGTACGGTGAAGCAGGTTCATTCTTTTCTAGGCAATGCAGAATTCTACAAGTGATTTATCCAAGATTTCAGCAAGATCGCCAGGCCCTTTTGCAAGTTGTGAGTCTGGCTGAAGACGTTAAACTTAGTGCTCATGGGAGGCAATCCACAGTGTATTTTTTATTGTTTTTTTTATATTTCTTGTTACTGTTTATTTTTAATATTTTTTGTTTTCTAGTATTACTTTGGTAACTGTTTTTCAGGGACAACGCGTACTTCAGTTCAAGTTTGGGGGTACACTATGAGCCATGCCAGTCCAGCTAGTTCTCTATCTCCCAAGTCATCTCTTTCCATGTTATTCACACATTGGGAGACACTGTGTACTTTAAGTTTCGGGGTATGGAAGACACATTCACACACACTTTGTCCCAGTTTTTCTTTTATTTTTTTTATATATTATTGAAAAGATAATTGCATGTTCATGATTGTTTTGAAAATTTAGTTGATCTAAACAAATGCTGTGATGTAATTTCATTAGTGAGCTTAAAATTTTGATCACATGATCAGATAATAGAGTTTTAAAGTTTAGTTACTTACTTTAGGCATTTAAGAATTCACATGTTTGATCTAATCTTACACGAGCACATTAGCACATAATTCTGTGAGGGATGACATGTGATTTTCATGTATATGTTCCCATGGCTTAACTGAAACTGGATGAATTTTTGGATGAACACTTTGGCATAGAAAAAAAAAAATGTTCATGATGATTATTAACAAACTTTCTACTCAGTAACTAGACCTCTTGCCTCAGTAAGCAGTGAGTGTTCACGTCAAAAGATAGGAATTTTTCTCATAATGATCATTTATAAACTTTCTGCTGAGTAATTGGACATCTTGCCTCAGTAAGCAGTAAGTGTTCACGTCAAAAGGTGAGAATTTTGCTTGGTAGTATTAAGACCAGTTTAATTTCGTAGCCTTTTTTACTCGAGTTTGTAAGTCCTTAGAGGTGTCTTTACACCTAATGCCCTAAAATCATCTGGTTTTTGAGTCATTGACTAACACTCGCTACATGGGTCAATTAGAAAGCTTAAGGAAACTAAGCATAGCAGAACTTCATAATAAAAGAAAGAAGAGAACAAAACTATGCAGTTGTTGTTCATTCTGATGGGAAATTTGGTGAATCTTAAGGCATGGAAACACTGCACATTGGAATTATTTGGAAGCTTCATATTTATGTGGTAATCCTCTTTGCACTGATTCGGACTTGTGATGCCTTAGCCTGCCTCTTGTAAGTAATTAGGATTTAAAGTTCCTATTCATTACGAAGATGGGTTATATTTTTTAAGCTTGCTCATGAATGAATATCATTGTTTTGTGTGATACTTAAATTTTTGGATACCATGAATGATGGATTTATCTCTATGTTCTTTGTTATTCAAATAGTTTTTTTATTTTGTTTTGCTAAGGGACTAACAAAATATAAGTTTGGGAGTATTTGATGAGTGCCAAATATTGCATATTTTTCCCCTTAATTTACATTTGTTAGCTTAGGAATTTGTTCCTTTGAGTTGTTTTTCATTGTTTTACAGGTTTACAAGCACTTGGAAAGGAGTTTCACTAAATTTCCAAAATTGTCCGTACAGATCAGTCATTTTTGCAGATTAAACTATATTGATTCAGGAAGAATCAAGAGATGAGCCATATATTCTTGAAAGATCTAGATGTCTATTTTCTGGGGAATTTTACGGCTCGTAAATATGATTTTTCTAGAGAAAGTTATGGCAGTTTTAGTATACAAAGGTCAGGCTGTGCGTGATTTCAGTATGGCAGAAGTGATTTTTGCGGATTTAAACTATAATGAGTCAAGAAGAACCAGGAGATGAGCTATAGATTCATGGAAAGATTCAGATGTCTATTTTTTGGGGAATTTTATGGCTCGTAAATATGATTTTTCTAGAGAAAGTTATGGCAGTTTAGTAGACAAAGGTCAGGCTGTGCGGGATTTCAGCGTGGGCAGAAGTTTTGAAGGGCATGTGAAAGCTTAATTCCCACGTCCCACATCGGTTGGAAACACATTCTATATTCCACATCCCACATAAGATTGGAAACAAATTACACTCATGGAGTTCCTGTTGGGAACTTGTCTAAGAATTAAATGGATGAAATATTGAAGCTTCAGCAGTCTTTGAGCCGTGGCACAAGGTGTGTGCTCCGCGGCCTACAGCAAGGAAGGAAGATCCTCCATTAGGTGTGTGCCACAGCACAGGATGGCACAGGGCTGTGGGCTGCGGCCCAGGCCTTGTGCACCTTGGCCACTAGCACATGGGAGGTTTTTGCCCTAGTGTGCGCCGCGGCCTACACTGTTATGGGCCGCAACACCAGGCACACCTGATGCCTTTTATTCAGCACTTTGAGATGGGGCGTTGGACTTGATTAAAACGAACAGGTTCACTTAGACTCTTAAAGAGCCATGTGTCTTTGGTTCTTGAGATCTAAGGATTGAGATTGGCTTCAAGATTGGTTGAGGTAGTTAGTGCTCTATATAAAGGGTCACCTAGGAGCATTAACAACAAGCATGACACAAGAGTGCAAAGTCACAAGTGTCAAGAAGAAACCCAAAAAGGGGTCTCATTCCAAGAGTGGCTGGTGTTGAGAGAGATAAGCTCTCAAATCTTCAGAGGTGTTTCTAGTGGGAGAAAGTAGTCAAGATTGGGGATTCAAAGGCCTTCTAATTGGAATTTTCTTTGGGAAAATTTCAGGGAAACACTTAGTTCTTATCTCTTTCTTTTCTCTTCTTTCATTCATCAAGAATAAAAGGGTTCTTGAGGAGGTGTTGCTGTAATTGTAAGAATTTATTGATTTAGTGTAGAGAGCTCAGAGGAGCTCACAATGACATAGGCAAATGGCCAAACCTCGATAACAATTGCTTGTGTTTTCTCTTTATGGTTTGATTCTTGTTCTAGTACAAATCATTCTGGATTTGAGTGTTTGGAAAGATCACAACCTAAGATTCTTGCAGAGGTGATTTTCCAACAGTGGTATCAGAGCTAGAACAGCGGGTATCAGAGCAAGGCTCCAAGAATCAAAGGAAACTTCTTGGGTGATTAAAGAACGGTGCTGGGATCAAGATCTGATTAGGTTCTTGAGGTTCAAGAATAGTGTTTGGATCAAGATTTGATTTGGTTCTTAAAGTTTAGAAGTTGAATAGGAAAGGTTCGGAGAGCAATTGTGTGAGCTGCATAAATCTTGGGATTTTCTCTGCAAGATGGGTTCAAACTTCATTGTTGAGAAGTTTAAAAATTAAAGCGGTTCTTATGCAACAAAAGGTGGACTTGGCTATTGGAGAAGATGATTTTCCAGCAAGTATCACGGAGCTCCAGCGGAATGAGATAAAGAAGATGGTGTACATCACCATCTTTCTGGACATGTCGGATACTGTGACAAGGGAGTGTGGAGACTTGATGAGAGCCATAAAATGCATCTTAATCATACTTATTTGTTAGCACTTTAGGGTTGACTTAGGTTTTAATTGCATTTTCATTCATTAACAACTCTAAAGTGGTATTCTTGGAGCATAAACTTATTTCGGTGCATTTTCAGGTATCTTGAGTTTAAAGAGATGGAAAAGCGATCATCATTTTAAACACGAAGCGTCAATGAATACTTAAGTGAGAGAGTGGTCGCAGAAGAGCCAAGATGAAGAGAAACTAAGAAAGGAGTTTTCACTAGGTCATCAGAATTGCCATACAAATCAATCATCTTTGCAAATTAAACCGTATTGATGTAGGAAGAACCAGGAGATGAGCCATATATGGTTAGAAAGATCTGGAAGTCTAGTTTCTAGAGGATTTAGGTTCATCAAAAGGATTTTTCTAGAGAAAGTTATGGCGGTTTTAGCGGACAGAGGTCAGATCTCCTGAATCAGCATCAGAGAGAGGCGCACCTTGGATCAGTTGAGGCGCACCTTGCAGAAAGAAGGCCAAAATACGCTGGAAGAAGCATCAGGGAGAGGTGCACCCTAGATTATTTGAGGTGCACCTCCCAGCACACACACCAAACTTGACAAAAGCCAAGGCGCACCGCGCCCAAGTGAAGGTGCACCGCGCGCACAGATTTTTGCCTTCCGAGTTAGACCCTAATTAGGTCTTTAATGACTTGTTCAAACCCTAAAACACTCTTAGGCCTTGTACACTATAAATATACCACTTAGGGTTTGTAATTATTTATTCAAAAACCTGGAAAACTCAAGGAAGCAGCAACCTTTCCTCCATCAAAATTGTGCAACCATGAGCCCCATGGCTAACTAATCTCCAAGCAAGGCAAAGGGATGAATCCCTAGGTGTAGTTGTTTCTATTTCCTTTATTTGATTCAGTTGTAATGGAGCTTTAACGTTCAAACATTGTTATGATTTACTTTTTATTCTAATTATAAAGATTTTATCTAATCCGGTGATTGTATCTTTTTCCTTGATATAGATTTAGTCATGCTTTCTTTATGTCAAGATTTTTTGGGTATGATTGAGTCCGATAGATCTAGCCTTTAGGTTTGTCCATTACTGCAATATTGTCATCAAAGATATATTGTCGTTTCTTGATAAACTTAAAGGATAGATCATGTGTGCATGAATTGAAAATAAAGAGTATTTCATAACAATCAAATTAGGGTTTATACATGTGCTTTAATTGAATATTTGTCGATTTCCTGTTTGAGATGTGAAACTTGCAATCGAGATAAAAACAACTGAATCAAGTTAGGATTAGGGCAACGAACCTAGGGAGGATTCCCGGATCCTTGTTGCTCTCCTATTATATTTCATAATCTACTTTACACAATTGTTTCACTATCAAATTCAGATTCTCTATTTAATTTGATCATATCGTCTCATATTAAAGTTTACATCTTTCTTTATAGTTAATTTGTCTCCCTGTGGAATCAACACCCCAAAGCTATACTACAATACCGCGTTATGTTTTGGGCGTAATCAAATTTTGGCGCCGTTGCTGGGGAGACACACTTACTCATAAGAAAGTTTGTCAACTCTAAGACAAGACGGTACTATCCTTCCTTTATATTCTGATTTTTTTTCTTTATTTTGTTATGTTCTATTTATTACTTTTAAACTCAATTGGTATATGCTTAGACCGAGAGACTCGCGAGGGAGATTCATTAAGGGACCCGAAATAGAGATACCCCTTCCTTTTTCATCCGTTAGTGAAACCTCTCCTAGATCAGATCTTAGTATACACCCAATTGAAAATTTAGAAAACTTTGTCAACATGGCTGAAAACCCTAATGAGAATGTAGCTAGGACACTCAAAGATTATTTACATCCTAGCCGGACAGCCACACCATTATGCATTATGTTTCCAGCCAATACCCGCCATCAAGACTTTAAAACAGGGATGATTCAATTACTCCCTACTTTTCATGGTTTGGAAAACGAAAACCCATATGTGCACATTAGAGAGTTTGAGGAAGTAGTTGCGACTTTTCATAGTCAAGATGCAACTGATGATATCGTGGGACTCAAGTTTTTTCCTTTCTCCTTAAAGGATAAAGCTAAGAGTTGGTTATACTTGCTGAGACCACGATCAATTAGGTCATGGAATGAGATGACTCAAGTCTTTTTTTAACAAATACTTCCCTCAACATAAGACTAATGCGCTGAAAAGACAAATCTCCACCTTTGCACAAAAGGAAAACAAGACTTTGTATCAGTCTTGGGAGAAATTTAAAGAGATGTTAAGTATGTGTCCACAACATGGGTATGAAAATTGGCGTTTAGTGAGTTATTTCTACGAGGGTCTTACCTATAGAGAATGCCAATTTGTTGAGATGATGTGCAATGGCGAATTTCTACAAAAATACCCTGATGAGGCTATCGAATACCTCAATGAGCTTGCTGAAAAAGCTCATACGTGGACTGGACCTAGTGCTACTGAAAGCACAAATAGGTCACGACCTATAGGAAACCCTAGTGGTGGTGGAATATACCATCTTAGGGAGGAAGACAACCTGAAAGCTAAGGTCAAACTGCTCACTAGGGAGTTAGAGGCATTGAAAACAAAAAAACCAACACACATGGTTAATCAAGCCGAACCAAGGGAACCATGTTTTGTGTGTGGAGGAGTAGATCATCCCGCTCAAGAGTGCCCCACTTTTGTTGATATGAGAGGGCTGTACGAGGAACAATGTAATGCCCTAGGCATGTACAAGAAGCCTCAAGCACCCTTCTCTAACCTTTATAATCCGGGGTGGCGAAATCACCCCAACTCCAGCTGGAAATCTGAAAATCAGCAGCATGCACAGCCCCCTAGATCATACCCTGCACCTTATCACGCACCCTCAACCTCTAGGAACTCTTTAGAAGACACCCTACATGCTTTTATAGAAGCACAAGGTAAAACAAACCAGAGGTGTGAGGCGTTGATTACGCAGGTGGTTGAGGAAAACAATGAAATAAGGAGCCAAGTGTCTAAATTAATGGGCTCCTTAAGTGTGACTGAGCGAGGTAAGTTCCCTTCCCAAGCTCAGTCCAATCCTCACGGTCAACATATGGCACAAGAAAATTTGAAAGATGTAAATGCCATTGTGACCCGAAGTGGTAAGTCACTACACATCCCACCAATGAATAAATCCGAGGATGAGAAAAAAGGGCAAGCTAGTAGTGAAACCGAACAGCCCAAAGACCTTGAAGTAACGAAAAGCCCTATTAAAGCACCATTCCCTCAAGCCTTAAAATCAAACAAAAAAAATCTGGAAATAAATAATGAAATCCTAGAGAATTTGAGGCAAGTGAAACTGAATCTTCCACTCTTGCATGTGATTAAACAAGTTCCCACCTATGCAAAAGTTCTCAAGGATTTATGCACAATTAAGAGGAAGCACCATGTCAAGAAAACAGCATTCCTAACTGAACAAGTTAGTGCTTTAATTGAGGAAAGAATTCCCCCAAAATACAAAGACCCGGGCTGTCCAACCATTGCTTGTTGTATTGGAAATCATGAGGTTGGACAAGCCTTACTAGATTTAGGAGCTAGTGTCAACTTGATGCCATTTTCCATTTATTTACAGCTAGGTTTAGGAGAAATCAAACCAACTAGTGTGGTGTTACAATTGGCTGACCGTTCAGTCAAAGTACCCCGAGGTGTGGTAGAGGATGTGTTGATTCAAATTGATAAATTTTACTATCCTATTGATTTCTTAATTCTTGATACCACTTCTGCTGTTAACACTAATTCCAAAATCCCTTTAATTTTGGGTAGACCTTTCCTTGCCACTGGGAATCCTCTAATAAATTGTAGGAATAGACTCATGAAATTGTCCTTTGGCAGCATGACCCTTGAAGTAAATATTTTCAATGTTGCAAAGCAGCCCGAAGATGAGGATGAAAACCACCAGCTTTGCATGATTGAGTCACTCATCAATGAGGGAGTCTCTTTAACTCATGATTATGATCCTCTTAAAAATTTTCTTGTTAATCCTGAAATAGATTTATCTGATGATAAAATGGATATAATTTATGTGTGTTCTATTTTTGACAAATTTCAGGATTATGGCAAGCGGGCATGGCAACCAAGGTTTGAGGAGCTGCCCGAAAGAAGCCAGACACAAGTCCCCTTAAATTTGGAAGCACCTAAGGTCGAATTAAAGCCACTACCAAAGGGATTAAAGCATGCCTTTCTCGGTCCAGGTGATACCTTTCCTGTTATAATTTCCTCTGAATTATCTGAGACCCAAGGTGAGAAATTACTTCAAACTTTGAATGCACATAAATCAGCTTTAGGATGGAGCATAGCTGATTTGAAGGGAATTAATCCCCTAATCTGCTCCCATAAAATAAATCTAGATGAAGGAACTAGTCCTCGTAGAGACCCTCAACGTAAGCTAAACCCCACCATGAAAGAAGTAGTAAAAAATGAAGTGCTGAAACTATTAGATGCGGGTATTATATACCCCATAGCTGATAGTAAATGGGTCAGCCCTACGCAAGTAGTGCCTAAAAAGTCCGGAGTCACGGTGGTGGAGAATGACCTAGGAGAACTAGTCCCTACCAAACTTGTGACCGGGTGGCGCATGTGCATTTATTATAGAAAATTAAATGTTGCCACCCGGAAAGACCACTTCCCACTCCCCTTTATTGATCAAATTCTGGAGCGTGTAGCTGGTCATCCCTTCTACTGTTTTTTAGATGGTTATTCCAGTTATTATCAAATAGCAATTGCATTAGAAGACCAAGAAAATACCACTTTCACTTGTCCCTTTGGCACCTATGCTTTTCGTAGAATGCCATTTGGATTGTGTAATGCCCCTGCCACTTTTCAACGTTGTATGATGAGTATATTTAGTGACAGGGTTGAAAATTGCATGGAAGTTTTCATGGATGACCTAACTGTTTTTGGATCCTCATTCGATGCATGCTTAATGAATTTAGAGAGAGTGTTAATTCGCTGTGAGGAGAAAGAATTGGTTTTAAATTAGGAAAAGGTCATTTCATGGTACCATCCGGTATTGTCCTAGGGCATATTGTCTCTTCTAGAGGAATAGAGGTTGATCAATCTAAGATTGAATTAATCTCTAAATTGCTTACCCCTAAGACAATAAAGGATGTAAGATCTTTCCTTGGTCATGCTGGTTTTTATAGGAGGTTCATACAAAATTTCTCGAGCATATCTAGACCTCTATGTACCCTCCTCATTAAAGACACCCCCTTTGAATGGACACAAGCTTGTCAAGAGGCCTTCCAAACACTAATTGGCAAGCTTACTTCCGCACCTATAATGCAGTCACCAGATTGGACTTTACCTTTCGAAATTATGTGTGATGCTAGTGACTACGCTGTAGGTGTTGTTCTTAGACAGCGAAGGGAAGGCAAACCTTTTATAATTTACTATGCTAGTAAGACTTTAAATAGTGCTCAAATGAATTACTCTACAACTGAAAAAGAATTGCTAGCTGTAGTATTTACTTTAGATAAATTTTGTGCCTATTTGATTGGTTCTTCTATCCTTATTTTTACAGATCATGCAGCCCTCAAGTATCTTCTTACAAACAAGGATGCAAAGGCACGACTAATCCGATGGATCCTTATCTTACAAGAATTCGACATCACCATCAAGGATAAGAAAGGAGTGGAGAAAGTAGTGGTCGACCATCTCTCAAGACTTACATTCGAGGACACTCGTGATGACATGCCAATCAAAGATGATTTTCCCAATGAGCAATTACTCTCCATCACTTCTCTACCGTGGTTCACTCACATCTTAAATTATTTGGCTACAGGTGAGATACCTATGGATTGGAATGCTCAAGACAAGAGGAAATTCTTATATGAGGTACGTAATTTTTATTGGGATAACCCCTACCTTTTCAAATACTGCCCTGACCAAATTTTAAGGCATTGCATCCCTAATGAAGAGATTGATAGCGTCTTAGAATTTTGTCATACCCAAGCTTGTGGAGGCCACTTTTCAATGAAAAAAACCACTGCAAAAATTTTGCAGTGTGGATTTTATTGGCCTACCTTGTTTAAAGATGCAAACATCTATTGTCGCTCATGTGAAAGGTGTCAAAAATTAGGAGCTGTGTCTCGACGAAATATGATGCCCTTAAATCCTATTTTAGTGATTGAAATCTTTGATTGTTGGGGCATCGATTTCATTGGACCCTTTCCTCCTTCCTTCGGATACCAATATATCATCGTAGCAATAGATTATGTATCCAAGTAGGTAAAGGCAGCAGCTTTCCGCAGCAATGATAATCAAACAATAATTAAATTTCTCAAAGAAAATGTGTTATCTCGATTTGGTACACCACGTGCTATAATTAGTGATCGAGGTACACATTTTTGCAACCGCTCTTTTGAAGCTTTGATGAAAAAATATGGGGTATTGCATAAAATATCTACTGCCTATCACCCTCAGACCAGTGGACAAGTAGAGCTTGCCAATAGAGAAATTAAACAGATTTTAGAAAAAACAGTTAACCCGGATCGCAAGGATTGGTCTTTGAGACTAGTTGATGCGCTTTGGGCTTACCGTACAGCCTTTAAAAATCCCTTAGGTATGTCACCTTATCGGCTTGTTTTTGGAAAGCCCTGTCACTTACCTGTAGAGCTCGAGCACTGAGCTTATTTGGCAATCAAGTCTTTTAATCTTGACCTAGGAGAAGCGGGTAAGCTTAGGAAATATCAGTTGACCGAGTTAGAGGAATTAAGAAACGATGTTTATGAGAATTCTAGAATCTATAAGGCTAAGATGAAAGTATTCCATGATTAAAACATTTCGAGAAAAACATTTAAACCCAATGATCGGGTGCTCTTATATGACTCTAGACTCCATAAGCATCCTGGAAAACTTAGGTTAAGGTGGACTGGTCCTTTCATAGTAAAGAATGTTTTCGAAAATGGAGCTGTGGAAATTGAGGACTTTAGGGACGGTCGGATTTTTAAAGTGAATGGTCAGCGGCTTAAAATATTAATCAATAGGCAAGATCCGGAAGTGGAAGACATTCCACTTATGGATCCGGTCTATTTACCTTAAAATTGATCATCACACAACTAAGGTGCGTTTTTCATTTTATTTTATTTTATTTGTTGAGTTTCTCTTACATTTTATTTTTTTAGTTTCAAATACTTTAAGAAAATTTATTAGAATATTTATCTATTTTTATTTTGCTAATTTCATTTTATTTTGTTTGGGCAAGCAAACAAATACATTTTTTTAGTAGCAAAGGCCCAGGTCAAGGCGCACCTCACCAGGCCAGCGTCGCGCCTCACAGTGTGTGCACGCACACAGGCCCAGTACAAGTCTAGCCCGTGCTACGCCTCCCTCAGCCCACGCCACACCTCACAGTGAGCGCAAGCCCACTGGCCCAGGCCCGCGCCACACCTCGCCCAGCCCACGCTGCGCATTCTGACCAAGCCCAGACCTTTTTAAACAACTACACCTAACACTCCACACACAATTACACCTACCATCTGCACTTTCCCTTTTTCATTTCCCACTCACGATCTTACCAGCCTCTCCCATTTTCTCCCTTTCTCTCTCCATACCCTAGCACTCCACACACAATTCCACTCCAAATTCCTCCCTTTTTCCTTCCTTTCTTGTAGAAATTTGCCTTAATCTTGCAATTTCTGTTGGAAATTCCTCCCCTTAACTTGGTTCTAAGAAGCTTTTGGTGTGCATCAAGCAAAATCTTCAAGGTGGTGAGTTGTCTTTCCTCTCTCACACTTTGGACCTCAAGTAAGTTTAATTTCTGCCCTTAATTGTTCAGTTGTGTTCTTTAGTGGTTAAATCTTGCTTTACATCATATTGTTCTATATATTTGACTTCTTTGGCACCAAAAATAAAGAGGTCTAGGGGGAAGCAACAACAAGACTATGATGAGTCAAAATTTGTGAGCTTTGAGGCAAGTGAGAGATATAATAGCTTGTTAAGTGCTAGAAAAATTATTCCTGAGCGAGGATTCAATATCACTGAGAGGGGAAACCCATCCTTGTTTAGAATGATCATTGATAGAAATTGGGGCAATTTTTCAAGACAACCATCTCATTCTCTACCAAACATAGTTCGTGAATTCTATGCCATTGCCGACGAACATAGGAACGGTAAAGTCTTAGTTAGAGGAAAAATAGTCTTTTTTAGCCGCTCTTCTATCAATAAGTTTTATGGGTTACCCGACATAGACCACAGTGAGTGTCGTGCATATGCCTCTAATATTGATTATGATGAGATTTGCAACACTCTATATATTCCGGGCACCACCTGAAAAATGACGGGTGATGCCCCTAAAACCTTACTCGGCGCATCTTTGAATATCAATGCTCGAGCTTGGCAATATTTTGTGTGTCAAATGATGATGCCTGCTTTGCATTATAATGATGTAACTGTTAAAATAGCTGTTTTGATATATGCCATTTTGATGGGTATGACTATAGATGTGGGCGAAATAATATTTGGTTCTATCTTACACACTGTGCGACATAAGCTTGGATTATACTTTCCTTCTTTGCTTACCCAACTATGCATCCAAGCTGATGTTCCTTACAGTAATCTCGAAGAGCACCAACCACCCAAGAAACCCATCGATGATTACATGCTCAATCTAATTAAAACCTCAAGGCCACCAAATCCGGAAGAGGGAGCCATAATTTCTGCTCCCCCTCCTCCCCCTCGGACTTTCACTATTGTAGAGCGTCTTGACCGTTTAGAGCATCATTTTGAAGAACACCATAAACTGTTGTTTAATAGGCTAGATCGTCAAGAACAGTTCTTGTCTAAGCAAGCTGATTATCAAGCGGAGGTATTCTCTTCTTTTGGTCAAATGTACCATCACATTACCTCTGCTACTGGATGTCATATGGATTGCTTTCCCACTATGCCACCCTATCCGGGTTCATCTTTCGATCCACCTCAAGAGGAAGGTGAAGAGAATGAAGAAGAGAATGAGGCAGAGCCTGAAGATATTGATGATTAATTTTGGGTTCTATCTGGTTTGTTCCCTTCTCTTTTAATTTTTTATCGCCTCACTACTATACCTTTCAATATGTTTTCCTTTTCATTACTTATTTGTACTCAGTTTTTTCTTTCCAGTTCATGTGCTAACATATGGTGGGCTTCTTCATAGTACATCGTCGCTGCTTTCTTTCTGTTTGTTCTATTTTGCAGATCATCCTTTTAACAAAAAGTAGAGTGTGCAGTCTAAATGGAGATGCACCACTTTCAGCTGTTGTGCCCTTATGCGTACAAAAAGGGGAGTTTCCTTTACTTTCTCTTTCACATTGAGGTCAATGTAATTCTTAAGTTGGGGGTGGAAGAAACATATGATTTGCCTTTCATTAAACTGCTTGGTGTCATTGTCTGTATCTTTTGTTTTAAGCATGCTTTGTGTTAGCCTTAGAGTTAATTCACATGTTAATGATATGAGCTTAATTGAGATAGTAGATAGCATGTAGAAGAAGTTAAATCTTGCTTCGGTTTGAGAATAATTTAAGTATCGATCTTAATTTGGTTAGAGACTCTAGTTTGTGGTAAGATTGTATGATTAGTCTACAACATCTAGAAAAGTTTTATGTGGGATTGTTTGTGAATACTTTTGCGGTCTCAACAAGCTCTAGAACTTATTTGATAATCACTTAAGGCGAATTCTTAGAATGCACACTACTTAGGATATGATATAGGACATTTTTTAACCGTTTGAGCTTTTCAAACCTACCATTGCTATATTTATCACTAGTCACCTATTTGAGCTTTTTTCTTGAAAAGAAAAATTGAGTCTTGGTTCTTTCGATAAACCATTTACTTACCTTTATGAGCCTAAAAATATTTTATCCTTACCTTTCTTTTAAAAGAACTTAGTTATACACATGTTGTGAGAAGCACTTAAAAGGAGTAAGGGTGGAAATATGAAAAAATATCACTATCACAACCCAAGTACATTAAAGGAGATAAGTTGGGGGTTGTGGAAAAGAAAATAAAGAAAAAAAAAAGAGAAAGAAAAGAGGTGAATGAGTATTTGCCAAAAACAGAAAAAGAAGAGAAGTATGGCAAAGAATGAAGGAAAAGAAAAGAAAAGTGGTGACTTATCAAGAGATATGCTCTTATAAAAAAAAATGGTTGAAAGAGTTGAGCATTGAAGTAAATTTATCTAGTGCTTAAAAGTGGTTGTAGTTAAAGCTGAGAGATTAAGTTCTTTTACTTACAAATCCTCCCTGTTCTTCCTTAACCTCTACCTTGGCCTAACATTACAAGCTTATTAAAGACCTATTGATCCAATGAAGTGTGATTTTTCTACAACAGTGGAGAATGAGTTGAAAAACAAGCCTATGGAGCTTGTTTATGTGATTGATGTCATACAATTTGTTATGTTTTTAGAGGCCAAGACTTGTATTCATGAATGTTGTGCATAAAATCATCCGGGTGTTTGGATTAATGGCTTGTGGTAAGATGGATGTTAAGAGTCAATAACGATTTTAAGATTGATGTTTGGATTACTTTTGGACTTAGGTAAAATTTAATGATTCTATGTGCCATGTGTTATGTGCAATTTTTGAGACAAAATGTGAATTACTCTAGGTTAACACTAATATTGCTTTTCATTGACTTTGATTCCCACCATAGGATTCATCTCTTGTTTTCGCTTGAATTGCTAGGGACTAGCAATAAGTTAGTTGGGGGTTATGATGAGAGCCATAAAATTCATCTTTTTCGTACTTATTTGTTAGCACTTTAGGGTTGACTTAGGTTTTAATTGCATTTTTATTCGTTAACAACTCTAAAGTGGTATTCTTGGAGCATTAACTTATTTCGGTGCATTTTCAGGTATCTTGAGTTAAAAGAGATGGAAAAGCGATCATCATTTTAAACACAAAGCTTCAATGAATACTCAAGTGAGAGAGTGGTCGCGGAAGAGCCAAGATGAAGAGAAACTAAGAAAGGAGTTTTCACTAAGTCATCAGAATTTCCATACAAATCAATCATCTTTGCAAATTAAACTGTATTGATGTAGAAAGAACCAGGAGATGAGCCATATATGGTTAAAAATATCTGGAAGTATAGTTTCTGGAGGATTTTACGGTTCATCAAAAGGATTTTTCTAGAGAAAGTTATGGCGGTTTTAGCGGACAGAGGTCAGATCTCCTGAATCAGCATCAGGGAGAGGCGCACCTTGGATCAGTTGAGGTGCACCTTGCAGAAAGAAGGCCAAAAGACGCTGGAAGAAGCATCAAGGAGAGGTACACCCTGGATTATTTGAGGTGCACCTCTCAGTACACACACTAAACTTGACAAAAGCCAAGGCACATCGCGCCCAAGTGAAGGCACACCGCGCGCACAGATTTTTGCTTTTGACGAACCGTAAAATTCTCC
Organism: Bretschneidera sinensis; assembly: GCA_023935145.1. Taxonomy (NCBI): domain Eukaryota; kingdom Viridiplantae; phylum Streptophyta; class Magnoliopsida; order Brassicales; family Akaniaceae; genus Bretschneidera; species Bretschneidera sinensis. Next base: position 75,015,090 of record CM043703.1, on the reverse strand, counting down.
AGAAAATAGACTTTCGGATCTTTCTAAGCATATATGGTTCATCTCCTAGTTCTTCTTGTATCAATATAGTTTAATTTTCAAAGATGATTGATCTGTACGGGCAATTCTCGCAATTTAGTGAAACTCCTTTCCAATGCGGGCAGCAGTTGTTGCTCTTTTAAGCCCTCCATCTTGTCCTTCCAGAAGTATTCCTTCACTCCAATATGCCTCGAGTCTTTGTGCTTCAAGCAATGATAACTTTTTCTCCTCTTTTGAATTTAAAGTACCTGAAAATGCACCGAAGTAGATCAATGATCCAAGAATGATACTTTAGAGTTGTTAACGTATAAAAGTGCAATTAAAACCTATATCAACCCTAAAATGCTAACAATTAAGTACTGTTAAGATGCATTTTATGACTCTCATCAGCACTCGATCATCCTCTAGCTTTACATGAAAATTTTCTATCTACTCCTATCAAACTATTTTCACTAGTTATATTACATAATCAATAAGAAACCTTGATTCAAAATCAAGGGGAGTTACAATAAGAGGGAAATAGAATTTTACAACCTAAGATAAAATAGTGGAGTAATGCTAACCCCATTTAAAAGTACATATCCCAAAAATAGAAAATAAATATTAAAACTCATAAAATTACAACTATACATTCAATCACATTGAATAATTACCAATCACATAGCTCAATTACTTGGTCTTAAGTCCATAATCACTGATTACACTCAAACTATCAAACGGTTATTGTGTATAGATGAGGTGTCGATCCCACGAGGAAACGCGAACTACAAGAGAAATTGTAAACCTTAATATGAACGATAACGATTAAATGAAAGAATATGAGTTTTGATGATGAAATAACGTGAAGGAGTTGTGTAATTGTAATGAAGAATATAAATGAGGAAACAACAAGGTTCCGGGAATCTTTCCTAAGTTCGTTGCCTTGTTCCACTCTCGATTCAATTGGTTTATCTCGATTGCTAGTTTCACATCCCAAACAAGTAATCGGTAAATATTCAATTAAAGCACATGAACACCCTAATGTAATTGCTATAAATTACTCTTTAGTTTCGATTCAAGCACACATGACCTATCTCATAGATTATCAAGGAATGACAATATATCTCAATGACAATACTACAGTAATGGACAATCTATATGATAAATTTACCGAAATCAATCACATCTAAACAACTTGACATAAGAAGAGCTTGACTAAACTTATATGGAGGAGGAAGATTCAATCACTGGATTAAGAGTAAATCCTCTAATTCTTACTTAATCAAAGAGTAAATCATAAACAATATTCAACAATAAATCCTTACAACTGAATCAAGAATGGAAAATAAGAACAACTACACCTAGGAATTCATCCCTTTGCCTTGCTTGGAGATTAGTTGGCCATGGGGCTCAAGCTTAATGAAGAAGAATATGGAGCTCTCCCTTGATTTCTAGCACCAAAAACAGACCTGAAGGCTACAAACCCTTAATGTTCTATATATAGACCATGAGGTTTAGGGGCATTTTGGGCTCAAAAATACCATTTGGAAGCCCTAATTAGGTCAAGGGACTGTGTGCACGCCGCACCTCAACCTTTCCAGGCCGCGGCCCACACCTTTGGTCCGAGATTAGAGCCTTGCTGGAGGCCGTGGTGCCCTTGATCCAAGCCGCGGCACCCATGGTGATTCAAAGATGGTGGTGGTGCCGTAGGCCGCGGCGCCCCTTGGACCAAGCCGCGGCACACACTGTTGTTTGGATTTTTACAAAGTTTGTGGAGGCTTCTGGTTGCGGCACACACTGAGGACTTGACTTTTCTTCCTTCTTTGCTTTTCCACAACCACTCCGACACTCCGTTATGCATGGAATCTTGGTGCTTTAAGCATCGATAGCTTTTCCATCTCTTTTGAACTCAAAGTACCTGAAAATGCACCGAAATATATTAATGATCCAAGAATGACATTTTAGAATTGTTAAGGTATAAATGAGTAATTCAACCCTAGATCAACCCTAAAATGCTAACAAGTAAGTACTATTAAGATGCATTTTATGACTCTCATCATAACCCCCAATAGCTTATTGCTAGTCCCTAGCAATTCAAGCAAAAAACATGGAATAAATTCTTTATTAGAAATCAAAACAAAATACAGCAATGTTAGCGTTAAACCAAGAGTTATTCAAAAATTTTGTCTCAAAAATCATGCATAACACATAACAAATAGAATCATTAAATATCACTCAAGTCTAAAAATAATCCAAATGTCAACCTTAAAATCGTTATCGACTCTTAACATCCATCTTACCACAATCCATTAGTCCGAACACCCGGATGGTTTTATGCACAACATATCATGAATACAAATCTTGGCCTCTAAACACATATTAAATTGCGTGACATCAATCACAAATCAAGCTCCATAAGCTCATTTTTCAAATCACTCTCCATTATGTAGAAAAATCACACTATATCGGATCAATAAGTCTTTAATAATCTTGTAACGTTAGGCTAAGGTAAAGGTCAAGAAAGAACGTGAAGTATTCAAAAAGTAAAAGAACTCAATTTCTTAGTTTTAAACACAACCACTTTAAGCACTGAATAACCTTACTTCAACAACCAACTCTTTCAACCATTTTTCGAGCATTTCTCCAATAAATCACAATTTTTTTTCTTCTTTCTTTGCCATAATTCACTTTTTTTTTGGCACATAACCATTCACCTCTATTTTAATTTTTTTTTCTACACAACCCCCAACTTATCTCTTTTAATGTACTTGGGTTATGGTAGTAATATTTTTTCCATATTTCCATCCTTACTCGTCTTAAGTGCTTCTCAACAAATATGTATAAACTAAGTTCTCTTAAAAGTAAGGTAAGAATAAAATATTTTTAGGCTCATACAGGTGGGTAAATGGGTTATCAAAAGAAACAAGGCTCAAATTCTTTTTCAAGAAAAGGCTCAAATAGGTGACTAGCGATAAATATAGCACGGGTAAGTTTGGAAGGCTCAAACGGTCCAAAAATGGCCTAGATCATATCCTTAGTGTGCATTCTAAGATTTCTCCTCAAGTGATTATCAAATAAGTTCTAGAGCTTGTTGAGACCACAAAAGTATTCACAAAACAATCACACATAAAACTTCTCTAAATGCTTTAGACTAATCATGTAATCTTACCACAAACCAGAGTCTCAAACCAAAGAAGATCGACACTTAATTTATTCTCAAACCGAAGCAAGATTAACTTCTTTTAAATGCTATATGCTATCTCAATTAAGTTCATATCATTGATATGTGAATTAACTCTAAGGTTAACAAAAAGCATGCTAAAAACAGATAAAAAAAAGGAAAGTAACACCAAGTAGTTCAAAGAAAAAATAGTACGTTTCCTCCACCCCCAACTTAAAAATTGCATTGTCCTCAATGCCAAAGATAAAGGAAAGGAAACTCCCTTTGTAAGCAAAAGTGCACAGAAGCTGAAAATTGTACACATCATGTGAACTGCAGGCCATTCTTCTTGCTGAAATTCAGGTCTACAACATAGAACAACACAACAAAAAGAAAGCAACTGTGGTGTACTATTAAGATTCCCACCGTATGTTAGGTTAACATATGAAATGGAAAGAAATAACTAAAAATAAAAAAAGTATAAAAAATAAAATAATGAAAACGAAAAGAGAAGAAAAAAAATGTTAGTACAGTCATCTGATAATAAATAAAATAAAAGGAAACAAACAAAATAGAACCCAAAACTAATCCTCTATGTCATCATCCTCTTCTTCATTCTCTTCATTTTCTTCATTCTCTTCTCATGCTTCAGGATTTGGATCAAAAGATGAACCCGGATAGGGTGGCAAAGTGGAAAAATGATCCATGTCACAACCAGTGGTGGAGGCAAAGTGGTGGTACATCTGACCAAAAGAAGAGTACACTCCCGCTTGATAATCGGCTTGCCTAGCCAAGAATCGTTCCTGACGATTAAATCTATCATGCATGAGTTTTTGATGCTCATCAAAATGACTCTCTAAACACTCAAGGCACTCTACAATAGTGAAATGCTTAGGGGGAGGAGGGGTTGGAATCACCACTCTCTCTCCCGGAACTGGAGGCCTTGAGGTTTTAATCATATTAAGCATGCCATCATCGATGGGTTTCTTAGGTTGCTGGGATTCCTCATCAGGACTGTACTAGACTCCGGCTTGGATGCATAATTGGGTAAATAAGGAAGGGAAGTACAATCCAAGCTTTTGTTGCACAGTGTGTATGATAGAATTAAATATGATCTGGCCCACATCAATAGTCATGCCCATCAAAATGGAATAAATCAGAATAGTTTTCTCAATAGTCAGGTCACTATAGTGCAAAGCAGGTATCAATCTCTGACATACAAAATATTGCCAAGCTCGAGCATTGACAGTCAGAGAAGTATCGGGTAAGGTTATAGGGGTATCACCCGTCATTTTCCATGTAGTGCTTGGAATACAGAGAGTATTACAAATTTCTTCATAACTAATATTAGACATATATGCATTATACTCACTGTTTTCTATGTCAGGGAGCCCATAGAATCTATTGATAGTTGTGCTTCTAAAACAAACTATTTTCCCCTTACTCTCACCTTACCATTCCTATGTTCTTCTGTATTAACATAGAATTCTTTAACCACATTTGTGAGGGAATGAGATGGTTAGCTAGCAAATGTACCCCAATGCCTATCAATAATCATTCTATACAAGGTTGGGTTTGCTCTCTCTATGATATTAAATCCTCTCTCAGGAATGGGTTTTCTGGTGTGCATCATCCTAATATATCTCTCACTAGCCTCAAAACTAACAAATTTGCTCTCATCATATTCTTGAGGTTGTTTCCCCCTTTGTCTCTTAGTCTTAGGGGCCATTTGAATCAAATATATAGAACAATAGAACTAATTCAAAATCAACCACCCAAATAGCACAAATGAACAACAAAGAGAAGAAATTTGCCTTATTTGATGCCCAAAGATGGAGAGAAGGAAGAGTTCCCACCAATTTGATATCTTCTTGAAAAGCCCAAAATCTTCTTAGAACCAAGTTCTTTTGGAGAAATTTTCAGCAAAATCTGCAATAGGAGTGAACAATTCTTCAAGAAATGGTGTTAGAATCAAGATATAGTGAGAAAAAGAGTTGGTTAAGGTTTAATTTGGAGAGATAATGGGAGAGAGATGAGTGTGTTGTCATTTTTGTGAAAGGAGAAATGAAGAAGAAGGCTGCAAAATTCGTTTATAAAGTGCAGATTTAGGGTTTTTTTTTCAATTCACGGGTGGGCGCCTCGGCTTGGGCCTCCTTGTAGTGCGGTGCGAACTGGTGTGGGTTGGGCTTAGAACGCACTGTGGGGCAAGGCGTGAATGATGTTGAGCTGCAGCACCAGATGGGCTGGGTGAGGCGTGAATGGTGTTAGGCCGCAACGTGCACATTGGTTCAAATTGGGCTTGCTGTGAGGCGAGGCGCCAGATGGGTTGGGCCTAGGCACGCATACTAGTTCAAATCTGGCTTGTTGTGAGGCAAGGAGCCAAATGGGCTAGGCCTAGGCAGGACCTGGGCTGAAAACTTGATTTGTCTGCTAGGAAGAAATAATCAGTAACATGGATATAAAAATGCAAAACAAAATGACTAAAAATAAACCTAAGACTAAAAATTAAATAAAATCAAGCTAAAAATTAAAATTTAAAACTAAGTTAGGCTGAACTAAAAACAAAAATTCTAAAGTAACAAAATTTAAAATTAAAACTAAGTTAAACGGAACTAAAAACAAAAATTCTAAATCAACAAAATTAAAAATTAAAACTAAGTTAGACTGAACTAAAAACAAAAATTCTAAATTAAAAAAAATTAAAAACTAAAACTAGTATACAATGGAACGAAAGTACCCGATTATGAAGCATAAACCGGGGCCACTAAAGAAATTTCTTCGGGGCTGTCTTTAACATGTTTGTGTTCCAAGTAGAGCTTCAATCTTTGGCCATTGACTCGAAATGCTCGACCATCAGAAGGATCTTCGACCTTAACTACTCCATTGGGAAAAATATTCTTCACCACATAAGGTCCTTTCCATCGTGATCGCAATTTTTCGGGATGGAGATGTAACCGCGAGTCATACAGAAAAACTTTTTTACCTTGTTCAAAATGTTTCTGGAGTATTTTCTGATCATGCACCATCTTCATCCTTGACTTCAAGTCCTTGGCATTGTCATAAGCATCATCCCTCAACTCCACAAGTTCGTAAAGTTGCAATTTCCTCTCTTCACCGGACGACTTCAAGTCATAGTTAAAATTTCAGATGGCCCAATATGCTTTGTACTCAAGTTCTATCGGCAAGTGACATGCTTTTCCAAATACTAAGCGATAAGGAGATGCTCCAAGAACCATCTTATATGCGGTCCAATACGCCCAAAGTGCATCTGATAGGCGCAAAGACCAATTTTTTTTGGTTCGGATTCACCGTTTTTTCAAGTATCCGCTTTATCTCTCTGTTTGCTAGTTCCGCTAGGCCATTGGTTTGTGGGTGATATGCTATAGAGACCTTATGGGTGACTCCATATCTGTGCATTAAAGCCTCAAAAGAACGGTTACAAAAATGTGACCCTTGATCACTAATGATAACACGTGGAGTGCCATACCTAGATAAGATATGCTCTTTGAGAAATTTAACGGCAATTGTATTATCATTAGTGCGGCTAGCTATTGCTTCAATCCATTTAGAGACATAATCAACAACAAGCAAAATATAATGATACCCAAAGGAAGGTGGGAATGGTCCCATAAAATTGATCCCCCAACAATCAAAGATTTCCACCACTAGGATCGGGTTGAGAGGCATCATATGATGGCGGGACAATGAACCTAACCTTTGACATCTTTCACATGATCTACAAAATTCATTAGCATCTTTGAATGAAGTGGGCCAATAAAAACCGCATTGCAAAATTTTTATGGCTGATTTTTTTATAGAAAAGTGGCCACCACAAGCATATGTATGACAAAAGGTTAACACACTATTAACTTCCATATCTGGAATACTTCTCCTTATTATTTGATTAGGGCAATATTTAAACAAATAAGGATCATTCCAATAGAAGTTCTTTACCTCAGCCAAAAACTTACGCTTGGCTTATGCACTCCATGTAGATGGAACTTGGTGGGAAACCAAGTAGTTTGCAATGTCGGCATACCATGGTGTGTGACCAAGGACAGCAAATAAGTTTTCATTCGAAAAAGCTTCCCCAATGGGCACGAGGTCAGTTTCATTCTTGAATTCCAAGCGAGATCGCAACAACATTTTCCACCCCCTTCTTGTCTTTGATGGTCAAGTCGAACTCCTGCAAAAGCAAAATCCAATGTATCAAACGGGCCTTAGCATCCATTTTTGCAAAAAGAAATTTAAGGGCGGAGTGATCTATAAATATAGTTAGAGGTGAACTAATCAAATAAGATCGAAATTTATCCAATGCGAATACTACAGCTAGTAATTCTTTCTCGGTTGTGGTGTACATCATTTGAGAATGATTCAATGTTCTACTAGCATAGTAAACAGCAAATGGGTTTCCTTCCTTTCTTTGTCCTAAAACAGCCCCTACAGCATAGTCACTAGCATCACACATAATTTCAAAAGGCAAAGTAAAGTCCGGTGATTGCATAATAGGGGCGGTTGTAAGCTTAGAGATTAGTGTCCTAAAGGCTTGCTCACATTCAAGGCTCCATTTAAACTCCGTATCCTTCGTCAAAAGGTTACATAGGGGTCCAGAGATAGCACTAAAATTTTGAATGAACCTTCTATAAAACTCAGCATGCCCTAAGAGAGACCTACCATCTTTAATATTCTTAGGAGTGGGTAGTCTAGAGATCAATTCGATTTTTGATTTATCTACTTCTATCCCTTTTTCAGACACTATTTGGCCCAAAACTATTCCGGAAGACACCATAAAATGTTACTTCTCCCAATTAAGCACAAGGCCCTTTTCTTCACACCTGCACAAAACATTTTTCAGATTAGATAAACATGAATCAAACGAAGTTCCAAACATGGTTAAATCATCCATATACACTTCTACACATTTTTCTACCATATCATTGAAAATACTCATCATGCATCTTTCAAAAGTAGCCGATGCATTACACAAACCAAATGGCATTCTTTGAAAAGCAAAAGTACCAAAAGGATAAGTAAAAGTGGTATTTTCTTGATCCTCTAAGGCAATTCCTATTTGATAGTATCCCGAATACCCATCCAAAAAACAGTAAAAATGATGGCTAGCCACCCATTCTAGAATTTGATCTATGAATGGTAGGGGAAAATGATCTTTCTAAGTAGCCGAATTAAGTTTCCTATAGTCTATACACATTCGCCACCCGATCAATACCTTAGTTGGTACCAGAACTCCCTTCTCGTTTTCTACCACGGTCACCCCAGCTTTTTTAGGAACTACTTGGGTTGGACTAACCCACTTACTATCCGATATTGGATATATAATTCCCGCATCCAATAACTTTAAGACTTCTTTCTTAACTACCTCTTTCATAGTTGGATTTAGCCTTCATTGTGGGTCTCTACGAGGGTTAGCTCCTTCTTCTAGATAAATCCTATGGGAACAAATTAAGGGGCTAACACCTTTTATGTCGACCATGGTCCAACCTAATGCAGATTTATACTCTCTTAACAAATTTAGCAGTTGATCACATTGCACATCATTAAGTTCGGAGGAAATAATAACCGAAAAGGTATCACTTGGGCCTAAGAAAGCATGTTTGAGACCTTTGGGCAGCTAAGCTAAATTAGGCATTGGTGTCTCCTCGGAAGAGGGTTTGGGTGCCTCCCTTTCTTTAGGCAACTCCTCAAAGCATGGCTCCCTTGATTTCTTCATAAATCCCTGCGACTTATCAAAAACTTCAAGAACATTAACGGCATGGGAATAAATAGAAGAATCATCAAAATCAAGATTATTAAGAAGGAATTCCAAAGAGTTAGAATTATCTTTAATGTACTCATCCTCCAAAATAAGCTCATCAATCATGTAAGTGTCAAAACACTCATCCTCTTCATGTGGCTGCCTTGACATTCGAAAAACATTCACCTCTAGAGTCATATTTCCAAATGATAATGTCATTAGGTCATTCCTACAATTAATGAGGGCATTGGCAGTAGCAAGGAATGATCTTCCAAGTATCAAAGGAATTTTTGACTCTGTATTCACAATAGAGATGGTATCTAAAACCAAAAAGTCAACAGGATAATAGAATTTGTCAATTTTCAATAAAACATCTTCTACAATACCTCTTGGTTTTCTTACCGATCGATCCGCTAACTGAAGTACCACAGAGGTTGGTTTGATCTCACCTAGACCGAGCTGCAAATAGATGGAGTATGGCATGAGGTTCACACTAGCCCCCAAATCTAGCAATGCTTGCCCACAAGATTTGTTTCCAATTTGGCAAGCCATCGTTGAACAACCCGGATCTTTATATTTAGGTGGTGTCGTGCTATCAATTACTGCACTTGCTTGCTCTGTTAAGAATGAGGTCTTTTTCACATCGTGCCTCCTCTTGAGTGTGTATAGATCCTTAATGACTTTAGCATAGTTGGGAACCTGTTTTATGACATGAAGAAGATGGAGGTTAATTTTAACATGCTGAAGCTGTTCAAGGATCTCACCTTTTAATGTCGAATTTCTCTCCTTAGGCTTAAGGAGTGCTTGAGGGAAAGGCACTGGTGAAGAATCGGTATGAGCATCTTGTTCCTTGGGGGCTTCATCCTTGTTGCTCACGGTGTTAGGACTCAAGTTTGATGGTAAAGTGGGTCCATCAAGTTTCTTACCACTACGAGTGATCATGGCATTAACCTCTTTAACATTGTGATTTTTCGGATCGGAGGTTTGTGCCATATGTTGTCCATTTGGATTTTGTTGTGGCTGCGAAGGAAACCGACCTTGCTCTTGAATTGTTAAGAAACTAGTCAACTTGGTGAGTTGACTTTTTATTTCCTTTTGTTCCTCTTTGATCCCTTTTTGCTCCTCTAGCAACTGTTGATTTATCTTGCCTTGTTCTTCCACATTCTTAGAATGTACCTACAGAAATGACTTAATATATCTTCCAAAGGTAAAGATTGTTGTGGTGCATTAGATGAGGTTGATTTCGGTTTCCATTGTGTACTAGACTGGGGATGAGGTTGTATATCGGATCTCCAATGGGTGTTAGATTAGGCAGGAGGCTGCACATCGGATTTCCAACTGAAATTAGGGTGATTCTTCCAACCGAGATTGTAGGTGTTAGAGTAGGGTGAGTATGGTTTCCTAAAGGGTATACCCAAGGCATTACACTCTCTCTTCATCTCAAAATAAGCTGGATAATCCTTGGGCACATGATCTATCCTATTACACATAAAACAAGGTTCATGGGACTCTACCCTAGCAACCGATTCAGGGGCTCTACCATCCTTGGTTTCTAAGGCTTCAATTTCCTTAGTTAGGGCCTCTAAACGAGCTTTAAGGTTGTCCTTTTCCTTAAGTTGATAAATCCCAGTGGGTTGATTTCTCCTAGTGCTTTCCATGGCATTCGGTCCTGTCAAAGTGTGGGCTTTTTCCAATAGGTCATCTAGAAAATCTATGGCTTGATCGGGATCTTTTTGAAGAAAATCCCCATTGCACATCATTTCTATGAACTGCCTTTCCCTACTAAGGAGTCCATCATAGAAATAGCTAACTACCCACCAACTCTCATACCCATGGTGTGGACAAGAATTCAAATGGTCCTTGAAACATTCCCAAACTTGATATAAGGTTTCACTATCATTTTGTGCAAAGTTTGAGATTTGTCTCTTGAGATTATTGGTCTTATGGATTGGGAAATGCTTTTGGAAGAAGGCTTGAGTCATCTCATCCCAACTACCTATAGACCTAGGCCTTAAGGAGTAAAGCCAAACCATGGCCTTTTCCTTAAGTGAAAAGGGGAAAAACCGAAGTTTGACGATGTCCACCATATCATCCCTATTTTGAAAAGTTGCTACTACTTCCTCAAATTCCCTAATATGGACATAGGGGTTTTCATTCTCAAACCCATGGAAGGTTGGTAGCAATTGGATCATGCCCAGCTTAAAATCAGGTTGTTGAACATTAGGGGGAACATGATGCAAGATGGTGTGGCCGTTCGGCTTGGATGCAAGTAGTCCTTAAGTGTCCTGGCAACATTTTCATTGTGGTTGTCGGCCATATTAACAAAGTCCTCTAAATTCTCGTTTGGGGGTGCACTATGGTTTGATCTAGGCGAGGTTTCACTAACGGACGAGGAAAGAGAGGGTAACTCTATTTCGGGTCCTCTAATGAATCTACCTCGCGAATCTCTCAGTCTAAGCATACACTAATTGAGTTAGAGGGGAAATAAATAAAACAGAATAATAAAAGAAAATTAGAAAATCAAAACAAAGAGAAAAGAATAATATTACCGTCTTTGTCTCAAAGTTGACAATCTTCCTTAAGTTAAGCGCACTTCCCCGGCAACGGCACCAAAATTTGATTACGCTCAAACTATCACATGGTTATTGTGTATAGATGAGGTGTCGATCTCACAAGGAAACACGAACTACAAGAGAAATTGTAAACCTTAATACGAACGATAACGATTAAATGAAATAATATGAGTTTTGATTGCTATAAATTACTCTTTAGTTTCGATTCAAGCACACATAACCTATCTCATAGATTATCAAGGAACGACAATATATCTCAGTGACAATACTACAGTAATGGACAATCTATATGATAAATTTACCGAAATCAATCACATCTAAACAACTTGACATAAGAAGAGCTTGACTAAACTTATATGGAGGAGGAAGATGCAATCACTGGATTAAGAGTAAATCCTCTATTTCTTACTTAATCAAAGAGTAAATCATAAACAATATTCAACAATAAATCCTTACAACTAAATCAAGAATGAAAAATAAGAACAACTACACCTAGGAATTCATCTCTTTGCCTTGCTTGGAGATTAGTTGGCTATGAGGCCCAAGCTTAATGAAGAAGAATATAAAGCTCTGCCTTGATTTCCAGCACCAAAAACAGACCTGAAGGATGCAAACCCTTAATGTTCTATATATAGGCCGTGAGGTTTAGGGGCATTTTGGGCTCAAAAATACCATTTGGAAGCCCTAACTAGGTCAGGGGGCCATGTGTGCACCATACCTCAACCTTTCCAGGCCACGGCGCACACTTTTGGTCCGAGATTAGAGCCTTGTTGGAGGTCGTGGCACCCTTAATCCAAGCCGTGGCTCCCATGGTGATTCAAAGATGGTGGTGGTGCTGTAGGCCGTGGTGCCCCTTAGGCTAAGCCGCGGCACACACTGTTGTCCGGATTTTTACAAAGTTTGTGGAGGCTTCTGGTTGCGGCACACACTGAGGATTTGACTTTTCTTCCTTCTTTGCTTCTCTGCAACCACTCCGACACTTAATTATGCATGGAATCTTGGCACTTTAAGCATCGATAGCTTTTCCATCTCTTTTGAACTCAAAGTACCTGAAAATGCACCGAAATATATCAATGATCCCAAAATGACATTTTAGAATTGTTAAGGTATAAATGAGTAATTCAACCCTAGATCAACCCTAAAATGCTAACAAGTAAGTACTGTTAAGATGCATTTTATGACTCTCATCAATCACTCATCCTTAAATATATATACAATCACATTGCATATATAAAATTTATATGTAATTTATTACAGTTATGGCTTTAATTCTAAGATTGCTTATCCTACTCAAATTAGGTTTCCACGAATTTTCTAATCATGTACAAAATAGGATTTAAATTTCTTATTCAACGGAATTCATAATTCTAATGCAATAAAGATTTCGGAGTTCATTCCAAATCAAACTTCAATTTCTTAAAAATTTAATCCAAAATTAAAAACAATTCTTTGTCAAAAAAATATAATTTTTTATAATAAAAAATAATTTATTTAATTAAATAAAATTTTGATTTCGAATTCCAATTCAAAACAAATTTGGAACCTCAAAAACAAATAAAATAGTGAATTTCAAGGAAAACAATTGTTTTTGCTGATTTGAACACTATTTGATTTTTTAATCATATAAGTACAAATACTTGGAATTTTGAAGCATGTTAGTGGAATATGAAACTGGACTTCTATATCTTTCAATGCTTCTAAAAACACCAAAATCTGATTTCAAACAAGTAAATTATGTCTGTTTGAACTTAGAGTAGAAAATCAATTTTGTTTCAGTTTTTTAAGCGATTTTCACGATTTTTCACCCCCAAACAAATTTTAATAATCAATTCAAGAACACATTATTGATTGAAAAACCACCGATTTCTATGTTAATTACTAAAATTAAAGGAAATTAATCCTAAAAATATTTAATCCTATTAGTTAATCCCATTCACAAGGACTTCTTTAATTTTTATCTGTATGCTTGGAATAAGTTTCTGTAAAATCCATGTTTGGTCCTCCCATCATTTAATAACATACCTTTGTTTTCTTTTATTTTAACCTTATGTACCCAGAGCATATTTATGCTCATAATTTGCTTACTCTTGAAGTAAAAAAATGTCTAAGGTGCTATAAAGATTTTCAAATTTTCTATTGATTATACCATCATGAAGATAGTTGGAATTTCTCATTATGAAATGACAAAAAAAAAGAACATAATTTGTATTGACATACATGTCGTGGTAAATTTTTTTTAATAAGTTCATGTAATTGTAAAAATTAAGATCATTGTATGTTCAACCCATGGAAGTCATGTATCATTGTGCTAGTCAACTGGTGATGTAGTAGTAACAATGGTGGCAATGAAAATGGTATGGTTGGGCTAGTGATGGTGGTGGTGTTGTGGCAGTGTGGTAATTAGGCATGGTAAGTGGAAATAGTAATAGTGGGTAGCTATGAGATCCGGGAAACAACTTTTTACGTGATAATGACTTGCACATCTAGTGATTTAACAATTATGTTGAGAGATGTTTTCGAAAGGAAACCGTAATACATAAACCTTTTATATAAGGTTTCTCAAGCAAAGTTGAGATGATGAAACTTTTAAGTTGGTAAAGATGAAGTTAAAAAAACTGAAAAATGAAAAATTGAATCTTGACCATGTTGTTAACATGCCTCCTATATATTTTTCCATGAAGAAAACTTAATTTTCTTATATTATTTCCGGCTAATATTAAACAAAAAGAAGACACACGTGTACAGGGACACACATACACACAAAACCATAAAAAAAAAATAAATAAAGAAGAAATGAGATTTATAGTTTTTAAACAAACAACACATGATATAGGAGACTTTTGGAATAGATTTAAACAAGCTTAAATCAGCTTACTTAAATCTCTTCTAAAGCAAAAATCACCTTGATCATATTTAAGCAAATTGATTTAAGCTTGTTAAATCTGACCCCAAACAACACCATAGAGCCTTTTAGTGCTTTGGAACTTTTTGGGGACGCAATAATCTCTCATCCTCAACATCAATCTTCATTGATCTCTCTTCTTGCTCGTTAGAACATTCATTAATTTTGATCTTCTCATGTTTAGTGGCCACGCCCGCCGTTGAGTCATATGTTGTGATGATGGAAGCATTTTGTGTGTGATTTGATCCATCTGTAATCCTTTGAGATTTTTCAAAAAGTGTGTCTGACATAATGAAAAAACCGTTTTTTTTATTACTTCTAATTTCTCCTTTTTGAAATGGGAACTAATGTGGCCCCCCAAGTCTTTGCCACTTTCAAATGTTTCATTACAAATAAAGCATTCGTGGTTTCCTTGTTGAGATATTATATTATTTTGGGCATCTAAGTTAAGTTGGCATGAGTTTGGTTTATCAGCCACCAAGAGAAAGGTCCATCCTTTGTGGCTCTCCTCCAACATAGGTTTTTCTGCATCAAAACTAGGGAAAGGAAGTTCATTTCTACTGATTGTTAGTGGGTTGGCTTGAATGGAATGGTTGTGAAGTATTGGGTTTTCAGTTTCAATCAACAACCAGTTGAAGGTGGTTGATATATTGGGGAGCTTGAATTCCTTTCCAGTAAGGATGGGTATATCAAACCATTCCTCATTGTGTTGTCGTGGATCATTGTCCATAAAGCAAGAATGACTTTTTTTTGGCTTTAAAAGTAGGTGGGGTATTTTTTTAGATTTGAAAGCTCTTATTTGATGTATGAGGGAGGGTAAGTTAATACCTTGTCTGTCAATGAAAACCAGTCCAGTACTAACTGGTATATACTCTAAATCAGGTTACACCTCTTTTCAAAAAAATTACAATACTGCCCTTTATCAATTATTAGCATTCTAATCATTTTTTCAGTTTTGGTTATAAATGTAGAATCTTGGTTTTCCAATCCATATATAATATTAATCACAACTCCTTTTTTATCGGGAAAGACATTCTTTGAATGTCACTAATTAGATTGCAAATCTAACTTGATATTGTTGTATTGTCACTCCATTCTCCCTCCACCCTTCCAAAATTGGAAAGGAAAATTTAATATAATCTTCCCCAACTAGTGGTAAAAATACATAAAGCTCTCTATTTTTACATTTACTTTTATTCTAGCAGTAAATATAAGGATAAATATATAATTTAAAGTAGGACTATTTTAATTCTACTTCCATACTTGCATATATTTTGAGATATCAAGTGAAAATACTAATTAATGATGACTTTAGTAATGCTGATATGTTTCCGATTGAAAAGGGTTAGTAATACCGAGGATAGTGATAGTAATTATTTACATAACAACTTCGATAAGGGAGGTTGATTCAATTTGAAAAAGGAAAGTGGAAAGGGAGTCTTTGTAATTTCACTTCATTATGAAGGGTAGTGTAGTAATGTACCTTTTTTATTGGGTAGTGTAATTTCTTCTTCATAGAGTTCTCACCTACTATCCAAGATCTTCAAAAGGGCTTCCTGTAATATAACAAGGGAAGGGGGTGAGCTAAAAAGTTCAGCGAGTAATCACATTACTCAGATTAACCGTAAATAAATATATTGTACCTTAAGAGTTTTGTTTCAATCATAGATGATTTAACATAATTATTTCTTTTTATAAGAGGTGTGTGAATTATGCCCAAACAGTACAATGCGGTAGCAACAGTATAGAATAGGGTGTCGATCCCATGAAGAGAACGTTCTATAATAAAAGTGTCAGGCAAAAAAATAATGGAAACAAAATTAAAAATCAATATTAAGAAAAGGTTGAGAATTAAATGAAGAAATTGAATTTAGTGAAAGAAAATCAATAATGAGAAACACAATGGTCCAAGAATCCCTCCTAGATTGTACAGCTTCAACTTGTATCAATTTAGTAATTATAACTTAACTACACGTTTCACATCCCTTATGCGTAATCGGAAAATAATAGTGAAAGCACTAAAAATATTCTTTTGTAAATTATTATAAGAAATCCCATTCTTGTTTTTACAGGTAATGCAACGGTCAATCATATATGATATCCTAAATCGACGATATATTTGGAGACAATAACGCAGTAAAGGACAATCATATATAATTAATATATCGAAATCAATTGCATCCTAAATTCCACACATAAGAGAAGCATGACTGAACTTATATGGAGAAAAAGAACAACAATCACCGGAGTTAAATAAAATCTATAGAAGAAGAAAATATATTTGTCTGTCACACAAAAACATAAAGTTCAATATTAAATAAAGGGAACATCTCCAAACAATTATTCAACGTTAAAAACACAAATAACTGAATTAAATATAAGCCAAACCCGCTACATCTAGGAGTTCATCTCTTCACCTTGGTTGAAACTTAGACTAGCCGACAATACATAATCACAACAGCTCTCTAAAAATTCAGTGTGTATCTGTTCAGCCCCCTATTTCTCAGTCTAAAAATCTTATATATAGTTGTATGGAGACAACTTTGTAGACAAAAAAAAATGGCATAAGGTGTCTGTTAAGGCTGTGTCCTTTGCTGTCCAGTCTAGGTCCGGTTCTGCTGCTTTGAACTAGTCCGGATCTGCTGCTGTCCAGGCCTAGTTCTGCTGCTCTGAACTGGACTGGATTTGCTGCTATCCAGGCCTGGTTCTTTTGCTCTGAACTGGTCCGAATCAACTGCTATCCAGACCCGGTTCTACTACTCTGAACTGGTCTAGAGCTGCTACTGTCCAGGCTCGGTTCTGCTTCTCTGAACTGGTCCGGTTCTGCTTCTCTGAACTGGTCCGGATCTGCTATTGTCTAGGCCCGGTTCTGCTACTCTGAACTTGTAATACCCGTATTTGTAAAGTAATGCTAAAGAAGTAATTTAATAAATATGACATGGAATTAAAAACAAAAAATCTATATGAAGGATTTAGTAGTATTTGAATAAAGCAACTCAAAAAAAAATAATTCTGGGACCAGAACATCCCAGGAGGCAGAAGAAAGAAGACAAATGAGACTAAAAAGTTAAAAAAAAAAAAGAACAGTAAAACGTGGCAGCAGGTGGTAGCCACCTACTGCCAACTTGATTATTGTTTGCCAAGTATAAAGGAAGGCAATTGTATGCCTTGCAAGTGTCCAATACATGGAGAAATATTAGAGATTTCATAGTGACTATGCAAACAACTTTTAGGAGCTGCAGAGATTTTTTTTTCAGCCAACTTGTAGTATAAATACATGTAGTATGCGTAAACTTAACTTAGGCTTACCAAACTCATTTAGTTTTTTTTCCATTACGCGTCTTCTTTAAACACTTGGGGACCGAAAGAAAGGTTGAAATAGCAAAATTTTGAAGGAGTTTATGGTGGAAATTTTATAGAGAATTAAGAGAGGCTATCGGAAAATAAAAGGTAATAATGTAATGTTTATTGTTGAAATTTTTTAGCATTCATGAAATTTCCCATAATTCAAAGTGGGAATTTTCAAAGGGTATGGTTAGAAATTTAATATAAATATTATGTCAGGTATTGATGAACGCTGACCGGAGAAAATTTATGAGAAGAACGGGAAAAGCAAGAAAGTGATCCACGGGTAGTTTTAAGTGCTACGAGGTGAGTTTGATTTACTTTAAGTAATCTAAATAAAAATCAAATATACAGTAATGATATTAAATAAATTATTAGCTTATGAGATAAAAAATTAAATTGGTATGCATGATATGAAAATTGGTCACGTAGAAATTTATTATGTGAAAAGAAATATTTTTAGAATAATGAGTTGATTTAACAATGATGGTGATAAAGTGGTTTTGACTAGTTAGTGAATAAATTGATGTGATATATGAGGAGAAGAAAAATTGTGAAATTTATTAAGTAGAGAGTTGAGGAAATACCAGATAGTTAATTGAAATCTTTGGAATTTATGTTGTGTTTATATTACTGTTTATATGCATATTTTATATCATTGTTCATATACTTATGCATTAAATAAGATAACCGAAAAAACCGAGAAGGGGTCGGTCTAATGGAATAACCGTGACAGCCAGTATATGCTGGAAATAAAAGGGACACCGTGACAATCGGTATATGCTGGAAATAAATTCCGTGACAGCTGGGATAAGCTATAAAGAACCGGGAAGGGGCTGGTCTAAGATCATAATAACCTGCTGACAGGTGGGAAGACGTTCCCATCATAATCAGTCATGAATTACATCTGCTTTAAATTATTGCTTGCATTATTGAAATGCTGATGTGTGGTATATTATGGTGAATTTATTTATAGATGGAGGAGTCTCCCAGAGAGAGACAGTTACAGTAAGAAAAAGAGAAAAAGACATAAAAATATGATAATATGTGAGTTATTTAAATGTTAGATATTATGCTATTATCCAGTTATAGGAGAAATAAATGATTAAATATTAAAGAGCTATTTATGAAATTGGAATACTTTTAGTAAATTTAATTCACTGAGCTTGTGAAGCTCATTCCTCATTGTACAATGATTTCAGGTAGCAGATAGGACAAATAGTCTAGTGGGTCAAAAGTCAGACGGATTGTTTTCTGTAAGTCACGTACGTGTCAATATCCTCAGACTAGTGAGAAAATGAAATAAATATTTGTAAATATTCATGCATCTTACGTTGTATATTATATGTAAGTGAATATCATATTTATGTACCTCCCCTGTTAGGGGTTGAAGATTAAAATAAAAATTTATGTTAGTATTATTTTATTGTTGCATATATGTGTCGTGCTGGGATTCTCAAAATGTTATGACACCGTCTCGGGGGTGGCCAACCTCAAAAAGCTTCTAATTTCAGTTACACTCGTGGGTCTTTCCCAATTTAACACTGCTTCTACTTTTTGTGGGTCAACTACTATCCCCTCTCCTGACACAACATGCCCCAAGAAAAATATTTCACCCAAACAGAACTCACACTTCGAGAACTTCGCATATAATTTCTCTCTCCTCAAAATCTCCAACACCATCCTCAAATGTTTTATATGCTCCTTTTCATTCTTGGAATATATCAAAATATCATCAATAAATACAATCACAAATCTGTCCAAGAATGGTTTAAATACCCAATTCATAAGGTCCATAAATGCTGCAGGAGCATTGGTCAACCCAAAAGGCATCACTAAGAACTCATGATGGCCATAACGTATCCTAAAAGCAGTTTTAGGCACGTCCCCCTCCTTTATCCTCAATTAATGATTAGATCTATCTTAGAAAACACTCTAACTCCCTGTAACTGTTCAAATAAGTCATCTATCCTGGGTAAAGGATATTTATTCTTGATGACGATCTTATTCAACTGTCTATAATAAACACGCAACCTCAATGTCCCATCCTTCTTCTTGAAAAATAACACAGGGGCTCCCCAGGGTGACGTACTAGGTCAGATAAATTGTTTATCTAACAACTCCTGAAACTAAACTTTCAACTCCTTCAATTCAGCCGGGGTCATTCTATAGGGTGCTATAGATATGGGTGCTGATCTTGGAATCGCTTCAATAGAAAATTCAATCTCCCTATTGGGAGGCAACCCGATCAACTCTTCAGGGAAAACATCAGAAAAATCCTTTACTACCAAGACATCTTCTATCTTCCTACCCTCCTTGCTAGAATCCACTACATGTGCCAAATACCCCTCACAACCCTTCCTTAACCATTTATTAGCAGTTAAGGTAGAAATAAGACAATTAGCAAGTATCTTACGTTCCCCCTGAAAATTAAACTTATCCTGTTCGGGTATCTTGAACACCACATTTTTCCTAAAACAATCTACCCAAGCATGATATGCAGATAACCAATTCATTCCCAGAATTAAATCAAAGTCTGTTATATCTAGAGGCAATAAATCAACTTCAAATTCTCTATCAGCAATATTAATCACACAACCTCGATAGATTTTTTCGATAATAACACTATCTCTCGTAGGAACCTCAACAACAATTATATGCATCAAAGAACTAGCACTAGCATCAATAGATTTCATATAACTACTAGATGTAAAAGAATGGGTGGCACCAAGATCAATCAATAATCTAGCAAGCATACCAAGGATAGAGATAATACCCATAACAACATCCGGAGTGGCTTGTGCATCCTGTTGGGTCAATGCATAGACTCTGCCGTCTCTGGACTGAATCTGACTGCCACATCCTTGCTTTGCTGCTGATCCTCGACCTCTGCCCTGCACACCCCCTGATCCGCCACCTCTCTCCATTGATCTCCTCCCAACACTTCCCACACATACGTCAGCAGATTTCCCCGCTGGACAATTTGTAACCATATGTCCTCCCCCACCACATACAAAACATATCTGCATATGGCAATTCTGAGCCAGATGCCCCATCTGATTACATTTTAAGCATACCCTTGCTTCTCGATTATACATCATGTTACCACTTCCCCTTGATGACATACTTACTCCTCTACCATAACTCCTAACTTCTATAGCCTGGCTCCCAAATCTAGGGTTCCCACCAGTATTACTCTGAGCTACATAAGCAACATATCCTACTTGCCTCTAACTCTGCACTACAGTTCCTTGTGACAAGGAACGCCCCCTCTAGGGTGGACTCCCACCTTGTACACCCATATTGCTACCTCCTCTAGGTCCCTTAAATCTAGACCTCTTCAGCCAATCCCTCCTACATCTCAACTCCATCAGATCCTTCTCAATCTGTAATGTTTATCCACTAGTACAACATAATTCCTTATGCCCATATAAGAGAGTTTAGTCCGAATATCGTAGTGTAATCCGTCTAAAAATCTCTTACATTTTCTCTCCCTCATATTCACTAACTCAGGTAAAAACCTTGATAGAGCTATGAATTTACTATCATATTCAACCACCGATAAATTTCCCTGCCTTAGATGAATAAAATCTCTTTCTTGTTGTGCCTGAAAGGTATCTGAGAAATACTTTGCAAAGAGCTCATCCTTAAACTAACTCCGAGTCAAAGGTTGACCTACCCATGTGCTTACCCTGGGAAAAATATCCTCCCACCATTGAGAAGCCTCATCCTCCAGGATAAATGAAGCAAAAGCCACCTTTTGTCTATCAGACACCAGTAAGACCTCAAAATATTTCTCCACATGCCTAATCCACTGCTCAGCTTCCACCGGATTTACAGATCCTCTAAAAGACTGAGGTTTAAACTTAATAAATCTCACAAAACAATCACCTTGCATCCTATGTGCAAACACACCTCCCTCATAGCCCTCTTTCCTCATATCATCAGGTTCTCTTCTATCCCTTTCCTCTAATCTTCTCTGTAAATTATTAGCCATTTATTCAGCTGCATTCATTCTCTGTATAGCATGATTAAGGGCTTCTCTCAATTCATCATTCCTACCCTCAAATACTCTCCTAGCTTTACTGGTACTAGCTGTACTATCAACATGTTCCCTTGCGGGAATCACAGACTCAACTTCCTCCTTTGCTTCAGTCCTTTTAAAAATTGGAGGTCTACCACGTCCCCTCTGATTCAAAACTCTACCTCTTACTCTAGCAGGACCACGTGTCATCCTCAGACTCTTCATTTAAAAAATATGATTTATTTAGATCTCCCACTTTTTAAGTTCTCATGCAGTCTATAGAATCTTAAAACCTAATGCTCTGATACTCCTAACTCTTTTCTTGATTTTAGGTAAGGAAATTTCGGGGATGAAAGTTTTTGTAAGGTGGGTAGAATTGTAACACTTGTATTTGTAAAGTAAGGATAAAGAAGTAATTTAATAAATATAACATGGAATTAAAAACAAAAATATCTATAGGAAGGGTTTAGTAGTATTTGAATAAAGCAATTCTAAGAAAAAAGTTTGGGACCAGAATGTCCTAGGAGGCAGAAGGAAGAAGACAAAGGAGACTGAAAAGTATAAAAAAAAAGGGAACAGAAAAACGTGGCAACAGGTGGCAACCACCTGCTGCCAACTTGATTGTTGTTTACTAAGTATAAAGGAAGGCAATTATATGCCTTGCAAGTGTCCAATACATGGAGAAATTTTAGAGATTTCATAGTGACTATGTAAACAACTTTTAGGAGCTGCAGAGATTTCTTTTCAGCTAACTTGTATATATACATGTAGTATGCGTAAATTTAACTTCGGCTTACCAAACTCGTTTAGTTTTCTTTCCATTATGCATATTCTTTAAACACTTGGGGACCGAAAGAAAGGTTGAAATAGTAAAATTTTGAAGGGGTTTACGGTGGAAATTTTATAGAGAATTAAGAGAGGCTATCAAAAAAATAGAAGGTAATAAAGTAATGTTTGTTGGAAATCACCTCAAGATGCCCAGGTGGTGATCTTCCAAAAACCCAAGTCTAGAATGACTTGTAATGAATAGAAACAGACCAATCAAAGAAAGAACATAAGAATTGTTATCGAGGTTTGACAATGTGCCTACGTCCACATGAGCTACTCCAAGATCTCTGCACTAAATCAATGAGTTCTTTACAAATACAACAACACCCATTCAAGAAACCTCTAGTTCTTGAAGAATAAAAGAAAGGAAAAGAAAGTGATAAGGACTTGACTTACCCTGCAATTTTTCCCAAGAAATTTCCACTTACAAGGCCCTTGAATCTTCCAATCTATACTGCTCTCTTTCTAAATAACCAGTCTCTCTATAATAAGTCTCTCTTATGTTTGTGTCTTTGCACTCTTACACTTGATCTCACATATGGTGATGTTATGACTCACTTGTTGTTGTGATTGAAGCTAGGTGACCCTTTATTTAGTGCACCACGTCTTGAACCAATCTTGAAGTTAATCTCAACCCTTAGATCTTGAGGACTAATCAATCATAGCCCTTCAACAAATCTAAGTGATCCTGTTCATTTTAATCAAGCCCCACACACTAGAAGAAAATTGTTGTCAATTGCCTTCAGGTGTGCCTTCAAGCTGCGGCTCAGAACAAGGCATGTCGCGGCTTAGAAGGTGGGAGAGTTGCTACCATTTTGGAGGCTGCGGCTTAGGTGGCCTGTGCTGCGGCGCCCACACCTTGAGCCATGGCAAGCATGGTGGTTGTGATTTCCTAGACTTTCTGTGGGCCGTGGCGCCCACCCATAACCTGATGTTGATTCCAACTCCTGTTTAATCCTTAGACAAATACCAACAATCTCTACCTTTATCTAAGCGATTAAACCTGAACCCGTTGTGTAGAGAACTCAGTATCCAAACTCAACTTGAGTCACCACATCTACCGAATCCAATCCTAAGAAGTCCAAGGCAATGATTGAACTTACTTAGAGGTAGAACTTTAGTACCTAAATCTGTAGGATTTTCTTCCATGGTCGCCTTGTCCATATGAATGCATCCTTTCGTAACATTTTCTCGAATGAAATGATACCGAACATCTACATGCTTTGTCCTCTCATGGAACACCAAATTCTTGCACAAATGCAACGCACTTTAGCTATCCAAATACACCACCACTTGCTCTTTTAGTACCTTCAACTCTTCCAACAACCCTTTGCACCATATAGCCTCCTTAATGGCTTCTGTTGCCGCTATGTACTCAGCCTCAATTATTGAAAGTGCTACCACTAGCTACAACTGAGCCTTCCAACTTATACAACATCCGTTTAAGTTAAAGAAGTAAGAGGTAATCGACCTTCTTTTATCCCGGTCTACTTCATAGTCTAAATCTGCATAACCCTCAAGATAGATGGACTTACCTCTCTTCTCGTAAACCAGCCCCACATCTGGGCTTCCCTTCAAGTACCTTAGCAACCACTTCATCCCAAGCCAATGGTCCTTTTCGAGATTACTCATAAACCTGCTGAGAACTCTCACTGCATGAGCAATGTCAGGTCTAGTGCTTACCATCATGAACATGACTGATCCAACCGCACAAGAGTAAGAGACCTTTTCCATTTCTTTCTTCTCCTCATCCGATCTCATACATTGATCACTAGAGAACTTGAAATGACCAGCAAAGGGAACCTTCCCTAGTTTGCTATCTTCCATAGAAAACTTAGATATCATCTTTTCTATGTAGGAAGTCTAAAAAATCTTCAATTTGTTTCTCTCCCTTTTGCGGATTATACTCATCCCAAGGATCTTCCGTGCATGGCCAAGATCCTTCATCTCAAACTCCTCACTGAGTTGAGACTTAAATTTTCCTATCCTCTCCATGCTGCTCCCAACCAGCAACATATCATCAATATAGATGAGGATAATCACCACTTTCTCCACCTTATGCCCCTTGTAGTACAAGTACGAATCATAGTAGCTCTTCGCGAAACCCAAGCTAGTTATAAAGGAATCGAACCTCTTATTCCATTACCGAGGTGATTACTTCAGGCCATAGAGAGATTTCTTCAATTGGTACACCAACTCTCCCTAATTTCCTTCCTCATAGCCTTCGGATTGCCTCATGTAAATGGTCTCATCAAGCTCTCCATATAAGAACGTTGTCTTCACATCCATTTGCTCGATCTCCCAATTAAATTGGACCACCATTGCTAACACTATCCTTATCGTCTTGTATTTCACAACCGGTGAGAATATTTCGGTGAAATCTATGCCTTCTCTTTGTGTGAACCCCTTCTCCACTAGCTTAGCTTTATACCAGACTTCATCCCCTAGAGTTTTTCCTTCTTTGATCTTGTAGATCCACCTACAATCCACAACTCTCTTTTTCTGGTTTGGGCACCAATTCCCAAGAGTTGTTCTTCCTCAAAGAATCCATTTTTTCCTTCATAGCTAGCTGCCACTTTAATGATTCCTTCTATTCCATGGCATCCATGTAAGTTTTTGGTTCAACCCCTCCTTTTGAATAAGGAGATGCTACATTAGCATCTGCAAAACCATATCTTAAAGGAGGTCTGACCACCCTCCTTTCTCAGTCACTTGTGAGCTGATAGTCATTCTGATTTGCTGCATCAGCTCCTTCTAGTTCTGCCTCCTCTTGAGTGTCCTGAGCTTGGCCTTCATCAATGGGATCTACCTGGCCCGAACCCTCTTAGCTTCCTTGCTCTACCTGAACATAATTTTTCTTGATGCTATGCTTCACAAATTTCTGACTGGTTTGCTCACTATCCCCTGCAGGGTTAGTTTTCTCCAAATAGGAAAATAACAATTCATTAAAAATGACATCCTTACTTATTATGAGTTTCATTCCTTTTTGCTCTAAGGACCACAACCTATACCCCTTAACCCCATCACCATACCCTAGAAACACACATTTTCTAGACCTTGGGCTAAGCTTATCATACTTTTGATGTGCAAATATAGCACACCCAAAAGTTCTAAGGTAGCTCAACTCAAGAGGTTTCCCACTCCACATTTCCTCGGGAGTCTTGAGCTCTAAAGCTCTAGAGGGTGATCTATTAACCAAATATGTAGCAATTGATATAGCTTCCCCCCAAAAACATTTTGGTAAACCGGACCTAATTAAAATGAACCTAACCTTTTCCATAAGGGTCTTATTCATCCTCTTAGCAACTCCATTTTGCTGAGGGGTTTTTACAACCGTTTTATGTCTTAGAATCCCATTTAATTCACAGAATTTATCAAAATCATTATTAAAAAATTCTAAGCCATTATTGGTTCGTAAAACCTTAACTACCCTACCCGTTTGAGTCTCCTGCAAGTTTTTCCACACCACAAATTTATTTAAAGCATCTGATTTATTTATAAGCAAATAAACCCAAACCTTTCTTGAATAATCATCAATTAAAGAAAGAAAGTAATGATTACCTCCCTGTGTTGGTGTTCTTGCTGGTCTCTAAAGGTCCGCATGAATGTAGTCAAGAATGCTTTAAACTTGTGCACTCCAGTGTTGAAGCTGACCCGGTGTTGCTTCCCAAGAATGTAACACTCGTAGAAATCAAGTTTCTCTATCTTGTCACCACCAAGTAGGCCATCCTTGCTGAGAACTTGCAGGCCCTATTCACTCATATGTCCCAAGCAAGTGTGGCCAAAGGCTACCTTATCCATATCAGCCATCAAGTTTGCTGCTTGATCCTTGATTTTTATATCTCCGATCATCTCATAGAGACCATCCTTTATTGCTGCTTTGATCACTATCAAAGATCCCTTGGTTACCTTGATCTTTCCTCCCTCTGCCTTGTATGTGTACCCCATGGAATCTAGCTGCCCCAATGAGATCATATTCCTTCTTAAATCTGAAAGATACTTCATATTCCGCAGCAGCCTTGTGACTATATCAAACATCCTCACCTGGATATCTCCTATCCCCCTCACTTGGCAAGTCTCGTTCCCCAAGAAAACCTTTCCTTCATTGGTGTCCTTGAAATTCTTGAACCAATCCCTGTGAGG
This sequence comes from Bretschneidera sinensis, assembly GCA_023935145.1. NCBI lineage: Eukaryota > Viridiplantae > Streptophyta > Magnoliopsida > Brassicales > Akaniaceae > Bretschneidera > Bretschneidera sinensis. Next base: position 74,988,366 of record CM043703.1, on the reverse strand, counting down.
GCACATGTGATAAGTGCACCCGGTATCCAAGATCCATTTCCCACTGCCTTACCTCCTGCTCACATTTGAGCACATAACAAGAACATCATCTTGCTGTTTTCCTTTGGCAACTGAAGCCTCTCCATTGTTGGTATGGCTTCTTCCTCTCTCATCCCACAACTTCTTCTTGCAATCTTTTTTGAAACGACCCTCCTTGTTGCAGTAAAAGCATATCTTTCCTCAAAATCTTAGTTTGGAATACGATCTCCCATGGCTCTACCTTCTAACCTTTGATTTCTCCCAGTAATTGCCATGGATGCTACTGCCACTCCGAGTTGCTGGCCTTCCTCTAACAAATATCCCTTCTCAACTTGATGTTTCCCTCATCTTGGCTTTCAAATCATGAGCCCTTATAGCATTGATCACAATATCCTTGGTTAGTGTATCTCTTCCATATTCAATAGCATTAATCAAACTTTCAAAATATTCAGGAAAAGAATTCAATAACATAACAACCAGTATTTCATCCAGGAATGTTATACTACAAATAGTCAAATCTTGAACTAGTTTATTAAACACATCAAGATTATCTTGCAACTCTTTATTAGGATCCATTTTAAAAGTAAAGATTCTTTTAAGAAGATAAATCTTATTAGGGAGAGTTTTGGTAAGAAACAATCAATTTCCTTGGTTAGTGTATCTCTTCCATATTCAATAGCATTAATCAAACTTTCAAAATAATCAGGAAGAGAATTCAATAACATAATAGCCAATTGTTCATCCGGGAATGTTATACTACAACTAGCTAAATCTTGAACTAGTTTATTAAACACATCAAGATTATCTTGCAACTCTTTATTAGGATCCATTTTAAAAGCAAAGATTCTTTTAAGAAGATAAATCTTATTAGGGAGAGTTTTGGTAAGAAACAACTCATCTAGTTTCTTCCATATGACAGTTGGATCTTCCGAGTCTCTGCACTCCCTTGTGACATTATCCGACATGTGCAGAAAGATGGTGTTATACGCCATCTTCTTCATCTCAATCCGCTGGACCTCCGTGATACTTACTGGAAAAGCGTCATCTTCTCCAATCGCTAAGTCCACCTTTTGTTGCATAAGAACAGCCTTGATTTTCCGCTTCCAAAAGGCAAAATCTCCCTTTCCATCAAACTTCTCAACAATGAAGTTTAAACCCAAATTGCGGAGAGAATCTTAGATTTATGCAGCACCCACAATTGCTTTCCAACTTTTTCTAAATCTCAAGAACACGATCGAAGATTGATCTCAATACTGTTCTTGAAGCACCCTCAAGAAAACGATCAGATCTTGATCTCTACTCCGTTCTTGAATCACCCAAGAAGTTAATCTTTGATTCTTAGAGTCTTGCTTCGATACCTTCTGTTCCAGCTCCGATACCCGCCCACAAAAGCTTTGATACCACTGTTGGTGGTATCTCTTCCAGCTCTGATACCACTGTTGGAAATCTCCTCAAGATGCCCAGGTGGTGATCTTCCAAACACCCAAGTCTAGGTTTGGCAATGTGCCTACGTCTCCGTGAGCTACTCCGAGCTCTCTACACTAAATGAATGAGTTCTTTACAAATACAACAACACCCCTTCAAGAAACTTCTAGTTCTTGAAGAACAAAAGAAGAGAAAAGAAAGTGATAAGGACTTGAGTTACCCTAGAATTTTCCCCAAGAAAATTCCACTTACAAGGCCCTTGAATCTTCCAATCTATACTACTTTCTTTCTAAACAACTAGCTTATCTACAACGAGTCTCTCTTATGTTTATGTTTTTGCACTCTTACACTTGATCTCACATATAGTGATGTTATGACTCACTTGTTGTTGTGATTGAAGCTAGGCGACCCTTTATATAGTGCACCACTTCTTGAACCAATCTTGAAGTCAATCTCAAACCTTAGATCTTGAGGACCAATCAATCATAGCCCTTCAATAAGTCTAAGTGATCCTGTGAATTTTAATCAAGCCTCACGCACTAGGAGAAGATTGTTGTCAATTGCCTTCAAGTGTGCCTTCAAGCCACGGCTCAGAATAGGGCATGTCGCGGCTTGGAAGGTGGGAGAGTTGCTGCCACTCTGGAGGCCGCGGCTTGGGTGGCCTGTGCCGTGGCATGCACACCTTGAGCTATGGCACGCATGGTGGTTGTGATTTCCTAGACTTTCTGTGGGCCGCGGCGTCCACCCATGACCTGATGCTGATTCCAACTCTTACCCATGACCTGATGCTGATTCTAACTCCTGTTTAATCCTTAGACAAATACCAACAATGTTTATTGTTGAAATTTTTTAGCATTCGTGAAATTTCCCATAATTCAAAGTGGGAATTTTCAAAGGGTATGGTTAGAAATTTAATATAAATATTATGTTAGGTGTTGACGAACGGTGACCGGAGGAAATTTCTAAGAAGAACAGGAAAGGCAAGGAAGTGATCCACGAGTAGGTTTAAGTGCTACGTGGTGAGTTTGATTTACTTTAAGTAATCTAATTAAAAATCAAATATATAGTAATAATAGTAAAATAAATTATTAGCTTATACTTGGTGGTAGATAAAAAATTAAATTGATATTTATGATATAAATATTGGTCATGTAGAAATTTATTATGGGAAAAGAAATATTTTTAGAATAATGAGTTTATTTATTAATGATGGTGATAAAGAGATTTTGACTAGTTGGTGAATAAATTGATGTGATATATGAGGAGAAGAAATATTGTGAAATTTATTAAGTAGAAAGTTAAGGAAAGACCAGATAGTTAATTGAAATATTTGGAATTTATGTGGTGTTTATATTACTGCTTATATGCATATTTGATATTATTGTTCATATGCATATGCATTAAATAAGATAACTGAAAGAATCGGGAAGGGGCCAGTCTAATGGAATAACTGTGACAGCCGGTATATGTTGGAAATAAAAGGGACATCGTGACAACCGGTATATGCTGGAAATAAATTCCGTGACAACCGAGACATGCTGTAAAGAACTAGGAAGGGTCCAACCTAAGATAATAATAACCTATCGACAGGTGGGAAGACATTCCCATCATAATCATTCATGCATTACATCTGTTTTAAATTATTACTTGCATTATTGAAATGTTGATGTGTGGTATATTATGGTGAATTTATTTATAGATGGACGAGTCTCCCAGAGAGAGACAGTTACAGTGAGAAAAAGAGAAAAAGACATAGAAATATGATAATATAGGAATTATTTAAATGTTAGATATTATGCTATTATCCAGTTATAGGAGAAATAAATGATTAAATATTAACGAGCTATTTATGAAATTGGAATACTTTTAGTAAGTTTAATTCACTGAGCTTGTGAAGCTCATTCCTTATTGTACAATGATTTCAGGTAGCAGACAGGACAAATAGTCGGGTGGGTCAAAAGTCCGATGGATTCGTTCTTTGTAAGTCACGTACGTGTCAATATTCTCAGACGAGTGAGAAAATAAAATAAATATTTGTAAATATTCATGCATCTTATGTTGTATATTATAAGTGAATATCAGATTTATATACCTCCCTTGTTAGGGGTTGAGGATTAAAATAAAATTTTCTATTAGTATTATTTTATTATTGCATGTATGTGTCGTGCTGGGATTCTCAAAATGTGATGACACCGTCTCGAGGGTGGCTAACCCAAGATGGGTCATTACAGAACTGGTCCAAATGTTGTGGATTCTTTCGAACATATTTTATAAAAAATTTTTGTTTAAGGCTTCTTTGTTTTTTTAATCTGCAAAACACACTAAAACACAAAATTCTCCAAAGGACCACACTTATCAAGAAATTCAATGAATAATAAAAAATAATCTCAACAAATACATATAATTAACTCTATCTGAAGTGCATTTTCATGCTCTAATCACAACCCCCAACCAGCTCATTGCTAGGACCTAGTGATGTAAGCGAAACAGTAATGCATGAAAAGTAACATAGCATGAATGTTGTTTATTCGAGAATTTTGCAGAACTGTCTAGCATTCAAACAAACGTCTCACATATGCTAACAAGATTTTGAAATCATGTCTTCTGAGAAACTGTGAGTGTGTGCACTAAGCCTAAACCTTCTTACCACAAACAAATGATGCATAAAACTTTGAATTCAACCAAGAATGAAGTCGCAACTCCATTATCCTCACAAGTAAAGTGTTTATCAATTGAAACAAGCAAGGTATTTACTCATGGAGTTGGAAAATGGATAAAAGCACTCAATGAAAGGGTTAAGTAATTTAGGACAAGCAAGTGAACAAGAATCAACCATAAGATAGGCTAATCACACAGTTCATAACACTTTATCTGACTTACCAATATGATGCCTCTAAATTTCAATGGTTAATCAATAAGCCTTGGTGTTGAAGCTCCTGTCTTCTGAGTGTGGTGCGATAACTTATCTTCCTTAAGCTGTTGAATCTTATGTCCTATATAAATCCTGTTGTTCCCCAAATGCATAGAATAAACAGTATCATGAGCTTCCCTTAAAATCTCTTTCCTCAACTCCATCTCATTAGGCACACATATTTGATTTCCCAACATTAGCATACCATTTTCTTTCATTAAGAAATATGTTCACTTGTTCTCTAATACTTCCTTCTTTACTACCATCAAAGTCTCATCTCTACTTTGTGCATCCAAAAAAGATCCACCATGGATGATTTTACTATCATATTAGCTACTAACACTCCATCGTCACTTTCTTCAACCTTTACTTCTAGATTCCTTAGCTCCTCTATTAATCCCAAACTATAAGTCTTCAAAGTTTCCAACTTACTACTAGACTTTCGACTCAACATATCAACAACTACATTAGCCTTCCCAGGGTGATAGCTTATGGTACAATCATGATCATTGGTTAATTCCTTCCATCGTCTCTAGGTAGGCAAATAATTGAAGCTCTTATGATCCGTAAATATCTCACAATTAGCTCCATAAAGATGATGTCTCCAAATTTTTAGTGCAAAAACTATTGCTGCCAACTTCAAATCATGGGTGGGGTAATTCTTCTTGTGGTTCTTTAACTATCTAGAAGCATACACAATAACCTTCCCATGCCACATTAAGACACAACCTAATCCTTGGTGTGATGCATCACTATAAATCAAAATCCCTTATCACTTAAAGGAAGAGTCAATACAGGTGTCGTCGTCAACTTTTGTTTAACAAAAGAAAGCTCTGATCACAATCACCCAGTCATGTAAACTTCTCTCCCTTCCTTGTAAGCTTGGTCAAATGTACTATAATAAGCGAAAAATCCTTAATAATCTTTGACAATATCCTGCAAACCCCAAGAAACTCCTAATCTTAGTCACATTCGTAGGTCTCTCCCAATTTAAAATCTCTTTGACTTTTTTAGAGTCTACTGCTACTTTACTTCTGACACAATGTTCCCTAAAAATGTTACTTCATCCGACCAAAATTCACACTTGTTAAACTTGGCATAAAGCTTCTCCTTTCTAAGAGTTTCCAACACAATCTTCAAGTGTTTAACATGTTCTTCTGCACTCTTTGAATACACTAAAATATCATCGATGAAGACTACACTGAATTTTTCCAATAAAGGTTTGAATACCTTATTAATCAAATCCATGAAAGTTATGGGGGTGTTACTTAAACCAAACGAAATAACCAAAAATTCATAATGACCATATCGAGTCCAAAAAGCAGTCTTTGGAACAGCTGAATCCTTGATCTGCAACTGATGATATCCGAACCTCAAATCTATTTTGGAGAACACCCATGCTCCTTATAACTATTCAAATAAATCATTGATCCTTGTCAAAGTGTGCATGTTATGAATCGTTATCTTATTTAGTTGTCTATAGTCAGTACACAGCCTTAAGGTTCCGTCCTTCTTCTTAATGAATAAACTGCTTATCTAGTAACTCCTATAGTTGTACCTTAATTTCCTTCAATTCAGCCAGTGTCATTCTATAAAGGGCTATTGAAATGGGAGTAGAACCAAGAATTAAGTCAATGGAGAATTCAACTTCTCTATTTGGTGGCAAATTAGGTAAATCATCAGGAAAGACATCTAGGAAGTTTTTGACTATAGGCACCTCTTCTAGCTTCATACTTTCTTCCACAAAATTAATCACATAAGCTAGATAACCTTCGCATCTTTTCTTCAATAAATTCTTAGTTGTAATGGTAGAAATAAGACAATGAGAAAGTATCTTATGCTCACACTGAAAAGTAAACTCCTCGTCTCCCGAAATTCGAAAGATCATCAATTTCTTAAAGCAATCCACCCAAGCATGATAAGTAGCTAGCCAGTTTATAACCAAAATTAAGTAAAAGTCTTTCATCTTCAAAGGCAACAAATGCACTCGAAGTTCTTTATCCTCAATACTCAGGGCACAATTCTGAAACACCCATTTAATTTTTACTCTCTCTCCCATAGGAGTCTCAACAACTATGTTGTTATCCAAGCACATCTAGGTGTGCCAATAAATTTCATAAAAGAATTAGAAATGAATGAATGTGTTGCTCTAGGATCAATTAATATTCTAGTATTTTTACCAGATATGAAAATCATACCAACCACTACATTTGGTGTAGCCCGAGCATCCTGCTGAGTGATGGTATAAACACGACTCTATCCTGGCTGACCTTGACTAGCATTCCCTTTTCTCCACATCAACTCCTTGACTTTGAGCCCTACCTCGGCCACCTCCAAAACTACTGCCTTAACCTGATTTGCTTCTGCCGGAAACCCCAGTAGTGTTCACACTACCAGATGACTTGAATTTCATCCAACACTTTGAACCCATATAACCACTCGCAGTCCTACTAGTAGCACCAGATGCACTACCAACATGTTCCTTTTCAGGAACTTCAAGATCCATATCTACCTTAACCCTACGCAAAGGAGGTCGTCCACGCCCCCGAGTTGGGCCATTACCTCTTCCTTGGGCACGTCTCGCACCTTTACCTCTACCTCTATTTTATCAACATGGCATCCTCGAACCCTACACGAAAGAACTCATTTAGAAACAATAACGCTAGACTTATATAGTCTACATAATCTTAATCCTAAAGCTCTGATACCAAAAATATAATGACTCATCTTGAGTGGGCTCCACTCGAGATGGCATCATTACTTTTTAGAACTAAGCACCTAGAAAATTTGAAAATAACAAGAAGGCGGAGTAACAATCATAATTTAACACATGCATGTTAAATAAAGATAAACATACAATTCCAAGTACAATATTTTAGTTTACAAAAGTGTCTCATGAGACACAACCTCCATGGGTTTACAACATATAGTAAGTATAAAATAGTCTAACTATTACTACAAAAATTTGGGTGAGGATGCTTTGCATGTTGACCCACCTAAAGACTTCTTCTTCTTGGTAGTGTTCTCACCTACTATTCGAGATCTTCAAAAGGGCTTCCTGTAATATACATACATACATATATATATACATATATATATACATATATATATATATAAGCATATCAAGATGATTTCACTTCAAGAAAAATTATTTTAACACTTTCATTTCATTACACATCACATTTCCTTATTTAATAATTCAATCTATCCATATCACATACCCTTATTGAGTAGCCCAAACCATTTTCTCATTATGAATCAATCATGTCATCCAACCCATGGAATATGATGCAATGCAATGTTATGAAAGTTATTCTTTTATACATTTCAACTTATCAACTTTATTCATTTTAAGTTTCTTTCCCCTCATTAGGTAATTGTAAACAACAGGGACGTCTCCCCACGTACCAGTATGCTCTTACATCATCATATAAACAACTTTCAATTTCATTTTTGACCTCACCTAACACTCCCCCTCATTAGAACGGATTATCCAATGCTTAATGCAATATGGAATGCAATTATGGCTCAACAGCTTTCAACTTTTATAATCGACAACCAACTCTAACACAATATTGATACATAAGTATTATATCTTCCAACTTACATGAGTAGACATATGTATATATCTGCATTTATATAAGCATGTGTTTATTTCTTATTTCACATTTAATTTATAGAGTAAATTTAATTATTAGTCTCATCATCTTTTTACAAGTCCTTAACTTTGATTTTTATCTTAAGTTGTTACGTTTACTAGGAGTAAGGTGACACTCACCTTAAGAACCAAGCTCTAATTTCGAATTACTTCTTTTCCTTTCGAACACTCTTCACTTATACCTACAGATTGGTCATTTAACATCAAGGATCCAAACAGAAATAATTAAACTTTAACTAATCCAAATCAAGGAGTCCAAATTATCGCATAATCAATCTAAATTATTTTTTAGGACTTAAGATTGAAAGGAAATACGAAATTCAAGGTGTAAAATTCTAAAAATAGGTTTGTATAGTCAACTGTCTTATTGTACCGTCCATTATGTTGGAGTCTTAGAGTTTCTGCCTCTTGTACAGTCGACTATGCTTGAGACCTAAAGTCTCTGTCCCTTGCACAATCAACTGTGGAGTCGCCACAGTCAACTATCCACTGGTTTAAACATGGAAAACTCATGAAAAACACACTTTTTCATTCTCAATACCAATTTAATCCTTTGTAAAACCTCAAATCATTTTAATATGTATGTGTGTGTATATATATATATATGTGTGTGTGTGTGTGTGTGTATATACATATGTGTATATTTGTATATTACATATACACATATGTGTATATGTATACATACACATATATGTATATACATATATATATATACATATATATATATATAAGCGTATCAGGAAAATGTATTTTAACACTTTCATTTCATTACACATCACATTTCCTTATTTAATAATTCAATCCATCCGTATCACATACCCTTATTGAGTAGCCCAAACTATTTTCTCATCATGAATCAATTATGTCATCCAACCCATGGAATGTGATGCAATGCAATGTTATGAAAGTTATTCGTTTATACATTTTAACTTATCAACTTTATTCATTTTAAGTTTCTTTCCCCTCATTGGGTAATCGTAAACAACATGGACGTCTCCCCACGTACCAGTATGCTCTTACATCATCATATAAACAACTTTCTATTTCATTTTTGACCTCACCTAACACTCCCCCTCATTAGAACGGATTATCCAATGCTTAATGCAACATGATATGCAATTATGGCTCAATAGCTTTCAAATTTTATAATCAACAACCAACTCTAACACAACATTGATACATAAGTATTATATCTTCCAACATACACAAGTAGACAGATGTATATATTTTCATTTATATAAGCATGTGTTTATTTCTTATTTCACATTTAATTTATAGAGTAGCTTTAATTATTAGTCTCCTCATCTTTTTATAAGTCCTTAACTTTGATTTTTATCTTAAGTTGTTACGTTTACTAGGAGTAAGGTGACACTCACCTTAAGAACCAAGCTCTAATTTTGAATTACTTCTTTTCATTTTGAACGTTCTTCACTTATACCTACGGATTGGTCATTTAATATCAAGGATCCAAACATAAATAATTAGACTTCCACTAATTTAAATTAAGGAGTCAAAATTATCACATAATCAATTTAAATTATTTTCAAGGACTTAAGATTGAAAGGAAAGACGAAATTCAAGGTGTAAAATTCTAAAAAAAAGGTTGTATAGTCGACTGTCTTATTGTACAGTCGATTGTATTGGGGCCTTAGAGTTTCTGCCTCTTCCACAGTCAACCATGCTTGAGACCTAAAGTCTTTGTCCCTTGAACAATCGACTGTGGAGTCGCCACAATCAACTATCCACTGGTTTAAACATGGAAAAGTCATGAAAAACACACACACACACACACACACACACACATATATATATATATATATATATATATATATATATATATATAAGCGTATCAAGATGATTCCACTTCAAGAAAAATTATTTTAACACTTTCATTTCATTACACATCAAATTTCCTTATTTAATAATTCAATCTATCTGTATCACATAACCTTATTGAGTAGCCCAAACCATTTTCTCATTAGGAATCAATCATGTCATCCAACCCTTGGAATATGATGCAGTGAAATGTTATGAAAGTTATTCTTTTATACATTTCAACTTATCAACTTTATTCATTTTAAGTTTTTCGCCCCTCAATGGGCTAATTATAAACAATAGGGACGTCTCCCCACGTACCAGTACACTCTTACATCATCATATAAACAACTTTCAATTTCATTTTTGACCTCTCCTAACACTCCCCCTCATTAGAATGGATTATCCAATGCTTAATGCAATATGGTATGCAATTATGGCTCAATAACTTTCCATCTTTGATAATCCATAGCCAACTCTAATACAACATTGATACATATGTATTATATCTTCCAACTTACATGAGAAGATATATATATATATATATATATATATATATATATATATATATATATGCATTTATATAAGCATGTGTTTATTTCTTATTTCACATTTAATTTATAGAGTAGCTTTAATTATTAGTCTGTTCATCTTTTTATAAGTCCTTAACTTTGATTTTTATCTTAAGTTGTTACGTTTACTAGGAGTAAGGTGACACTCACCTTAAGAACCAAGCTATAATTTCGAATTACTTCTTTTCCTTTCGAACGCTCTTCACTTATACCTACGAATTGGTCATTTAACATCAAGGATCCAAACATAAATAATTAGACTTCAACTAATCAAAATCAAGGAGTCCAAATTATCACATAATCAATCTAAATTATTTTTGAGGACTTAAGATTGAAAGGAAATACGAAATTCAAGGTGTAAAATTCTAAAAATAGGGTTGTATAGTCGACTGTCTTATTGTACAATCGATTGTGTTGGGGTCTTAGAGTTTATGCCTCTTGCACAGTCAACTATACTTGAGACCTAAAGTCTCTGTCCCTTGCACAATCAACTATGGAGTCACCATAGTCAACTATCCACTGGTTTAAACATGGAAAACTCATGAAAAACACACTTTTTCCTTCTCAAGACCAATTTAATGCTTTGTAAAACCTCAAATCCTTTTAATATGTATGTATATATATATATATACATATATATATACGTACATATATACATACATATATATATAAGCGTATCTAGAAAATTTATTTTAACACTTTCCTTTCATTACACATCACATTTCCTTATTTAATAATTCAATCCATCTATATCACATACCCTTATTTAGTAGCCCAATCCATTTTCTGATCTGAATCAATCATGTCATCCAACCCATGGAATATGATGCAATGCAATGTTATGAAAGTTATTCTTTATACATTTTAACTTATCAACTTTATTCATTTTAAGTTTCTGGCCCCTCATTGGGCTAATCGTAAACAACGGGGACGTCTCCCCACGTACCGGTACGCTCTTACATCATCATATAAACAACTTTCAATTTCATTTTTGACCTCACTTAACACTCCCCCTCATTAGAACAGATTATCCAATGCTTAATGCAATATGGTATGCAATTATGGCTCAATAACTTTCCAACTTTTATAATCAACAACCAATTCTAACACAATATTGATACATAAGTATTATATCTTCCAACTTACATAAGTAGACATATGTATATATCTGCATTTATATGAGCATGTGTTTATTTCTTATTTCACATTTAATTTATTGAGTAGTTATAATTATTAGTCTCGTCATCTTTTTATAGGTCCTTAACTTTGATTTTTATCTTAAGTTGTTACATTTACTCGGAGTGAGGTGACACTCACCTTAAGAACTAAGCTCTAATTTCTAATTACTTCTTTTTCTTTCAAACGTTCTTCACTTATACCTACGAATTGGTCATTTAACATCAAGGATCCAAACATAAATAATTAGACTTCAACTAATCCAAATCAAGGAGTCAAAATTATCACCTAATCAATTTAAATTATTTTCATGGACTTAAGATTGAAAGGAAATACGAAATTCAAGATGTAAAATTATAAAAATAGGGTTGTATAGTCGACTGTCTTATTGTACAGTCGATTGTGTTGGGGTCTTAGAGTTTCTGCCTCTTGCACAATCAACTATGCTTGAGAACTAAAGTCTCTGTTCCTTACACAATCGACTGTGGAGTTGTCACAGTCAACTATCCACTGGTTTAAACGTGAAAAACACACTTTTTCCTTCTCAAGACCAATTTAATCCTTTGTAAAACCTTAAATCCTTTTAAGACACAAGTTTTCAAAGACTTTAAATCAAATTTCTAAATTACCCATAGCAAAATCTAAAGTTAAAAGCTTCAAATTCACAACCTACCACAAAACCTTTTTCTTCAACCAAAAACTAATTTTTTTCTCAAACTCTTCCTTGAAAATACTTCAAATTAATGATTCTTGAAACAAAATTTAAAGCATCTTGACTAATATAGTGGAAAGATTAAAAGAAAGACAACTTACTTGAGGTTTTGAACTTAAAATCCACCAAAATCCAAAGGAAAATAGAAGAAGAGAGAAAATGCTAAAGAGTTCTAGAAAAGAAGGAGAAAAGGCTGAAAATGAAGAAAAATATCTCTCCCTCACCTATTTATACACCATATTAGGATATTGAAATGACTCATTTAACCTTCCCTTAAGTTTTTAGTTGCTTTAACAACAAACCCCTTAAATTAATACATTAGTTTCTCCTTAACGCCTATGGTCTCTATTTCTTTTAAAAGTTTCCTAATCTCATCCTCCAAAAACTAGGTCCTCATAAACCAATACAATGTATTTAAATATTTTTAGTTAAAGGAAATAAATAAAAGATGAAAACATTTACAAGAATGGACTGGACTCTGCACCATTGCTCTTACTCTATGGATTTAATCATGACAATGTAATTTAACAAATACTCATATTAAATAACTTTCTATTCATTATGATAATAATTCGAATAAGATTTTTTTACAATTAACATCACTAGACATCAAATGTCATTGGCTTGTAGGGCCTACTACCAACATGTCAAATTCTCAATGACACACCCGTCGAAATTTTGGATAACCCTAAAAAGCTCATGGTTTCTAAGAAGTCAGAATTGCTCTTCAAGAGTCACATATCAATATGCGTGTTTATGTTTCTCTCTCTCTCTTTTTTCATTCTAGGGTTTCTATTTTTGCTTTCCCCTAATTTTGTGTTTGGTTACCAAGAAAGTAATGTTTCAGGAAAAAAAGATATCTAAGTTAATTTATAGTTATTTAGTGAAACATAAACGGCACAGAGGTGCAACTATAAACTTACATTGGATTCTTTTCCATTTTTTCGTTCTAGCTCTATTGCATTTTTCAATAATAAAGTTTACATTTTATCTTTTTTGGATGCTAATTAAAATTTTCATTAGAAAATTATGCATCTAGGTGTATGTAAGGAAATTTGTTTTAGAGTCAATCATAGATGATATTTTTCTGAATTTAAGCTGCATAGGATAAGTTATGGAAAAGGATAAAATTAGTATCTATATAGGCATCTTGATTTTACGTTCTTATATACTAAAGTACTAGTAATATTAATATTTAAGTATATTTAGTAGGAGTATTTAGTTTTGCCTTCTTGATTTCATTGGAACTTATTCTAAAATTTGACATAAAAGTCGTTTGAAGAAGTTAAATTACTTATAAATAGATTCTAGATGGAGACGACATATAAAACTATTAGCATTTATTGAGAAGCAACTTCATGAAAAATTGACCTTTATAAAATCCCTTTGATTAAACTTCAGCCTCCTTTATGATAGCTCATCTCGACCATTTACAAACTTCAATTTTTCGCTTTATTGCTTTTATGTAGGTTTATGTCAGCTATGTTTTCAGGTACTTCGATACGTAGGCCATCATGCTTTTACTCCAAGGTTCATCTATGTTTTTGGACTTTCACTTGTAATTGTATCTTTTTTTGGCAATCGTAATTATATTATCTTCAATAAAAAATCCCATGTAACCTGAACTTTTTTCTGCATCACAAATAATAATAGGCCCTTTAGATTCTTACTTTTAGATAGTTCTAGCCAATATTAATGACATGTTTTTAGTAGTTTCTACGTTGAAGTTCTTACACAATTGATCTATTATTTTGTTATATGTTAATTTGTTGGAAGCAATTATGCTGATTTGATTTAATCTACTAAGGGACAACCTCAACTTTATCAAGGTAATGCCAATAAGGTAATAGTACACCAATGTAACAAAAAGGCAATAAAGCACCAAGTTAATTGACATTCATGAATGTTAGTGATCTGTATGGGCAGAGAGTTTCCGTTACGATCTTGATTTTGGGGTTGTGAGGTAGGGTTTTTATACCATAACTTAGGACATTGATTCAGAGTTTTCAGATTATCTCTAATAGTAATAGTTACTTGAAATTCCTAAAATATTAAGATAAGTTAGGTTTTGCTTTGTTATGTGCTTTACTTCTCTTTATTGATGAGTTATGTGTGTATATATATACCCAAAATTCTCTTTTTCTATTGATAATTGAGTTTTTTTTTAAATAGATTCTTCAGTTGAAGGAGCCTGATTGTCCATTTTTGTATTCTTTGTATCTTACTAGTTATATTCATGGGGAGGTGTTGGGTTCCATTTCAATGTTTCAAGGTGGATTTTATGCACTACTGTGTATAGTCCATACCGATTAAATAATATCTTAATTACCCAGATTACTTATTTGTTCTTTTTTGTGGCATGATTTTGTATTATTATTTATGTTCTTCATTGTGATTTTATGCTACGGTATTCATTCTTTTTTCCTTCCCGATTTCTCTGTTTCTAATATGATAGGTGTCTAGGGCTTAATTTATCCATTGATGATAATATTTTTAACAAAAATATTATCATCGACCGAAAAAAAAAAATTTTGTCGATGATAAGGTTTTTATTAAAAATAATTAAAATTATTGTTTTTTTTAAATATATCACTAACAAAAAAATATCATCAGTAATACGATTTTTTCGACGAATTTTTGGTCCGTTGATAGAAAAGTAGTGTTGGGATTTGTCAAAGAATTAAAGAAATGAAAATGGTCAGCATCAGGTATGGTTGTGTGCCACGGCCTAGCCTTGGGCACTGTGGCCTCCAGCAAGTCCGGAAGCTCCTCCCCTCCAAGCCGCACTGCGGCCTCCAGTAAGGTAGCAAGTTTCCCTACTTCTAAGCCATGGCACACCCTGTTCCAAGCCTCAACACGAAGCACACCTGACACCAATTAATCAGCACTTTGAGATGGTGCATGGGACTTAGTTAAAATGCACAGGTTCACTTAGACTCTTAGAGAGCCATAAGTCTTTGGTTCTTGAGGTCTAAGGGTTGAGATTGATCTCAAAGATTGGATGAGGTGGTCATTGCCCTATATAAAGGGTTATCTAGGAGCAATCAAAGTAGATCAAAACGAGTGTTAGAGTGCAAAGACACAAAAACACAAGAGAGACTCATTCAAGAGAGGCTAGTTGTTTCGAGAGAAAGGCTCTCAAATCTGGAGAGGTCTTTCTAGCGAGAGAGAGTAATCAAGATTGAGGATTCAAGGGCTTTGTAATTGGAATTTTCTTGGGGAAAATTCCAGGGAAACACTTAGTTCTTATCACTTTCTTTTCTCTTATTTCATTCTTCAAGAATAAGAGGGTTCTTGGAGAGATGTTACTGTAATTTTAAGAACTCAATTGATTTAGTATAGAGAGTTCAAAGGAGCTCACGGGTACGTAGGAACATTGCCGAACCTCGATAACAATTGCTTGTGTTCTCTTTTATGCTTTGATTCTTGTTTTGGTTTTGTACAAATCATTCTAGATTTGGGTGTTTGAGAAAGATCACAACCTGGGATTTCTTATGGTGATTTTCTCAATAGTGGTATCAGAGCATAGTTCCAAGAATCAAAGGATTCTTTGGTGGTGATACAGTGGTATCAGAGCTAGATTGGAGCAAGGCTCCAAGAATCAAAGGAAACTTCTTGGGTGATTTAAGAACGGAGTTGAGATCAAGATCTGATCAGGTTCTTGAGGTTCAAGAAAGATGCTGGGATCCAGATTTGATCGTGTTCTTGAGATTTAGAAGTTGGAAAGCAATTGTGGGTGATGCATAAATCTGGGATTTTTTCCACAAGATGGGTTCAAATTTCATTGTTGAGAAGTTTGATGGAAAAGAAGACTTTTCCCTTTCGAAGCGGAAAATCAAGGATGTTCTTATGCAACAAAAGGTGGACTTGGCTATTGGAGAAGATGATGATTTTCCAGCAAGTATCATAGGGGTCCAGCGGAATGAGATGAAGAAGATGGCATACAGCACCATTTTCCTACACATATCAGATAGTGTGACAAGGGAATGTGGAGACACAGAAGATCCAGCTGTCATTTGGAAGAAACTAGATGAGTTATTTCTTACCAAGACTCTCCCTAATAAGATATATCTTCTTAAACAAATCTTTACTTTTAAAATGGATCCTAATAAAGAGTTGCAAGATAATCTTGATGTGTTTAATAAACTAGTTCAAGATTTGGCTAGTTGTAGTATAACATTCCCGGATGAACAATTGGTTGTTATGTTATTGAATTCTCTTCCTGATTATTTTGAAAGTTTGATTAATGCTATCGAATATGGAAGAGATACACTAACCAAAGAAATTGTGATCAATGCTATAAGGGCTCATGATTTCAAAGCCAAGATGAGGGAAGCATCAAGTGGGGAAGGTATGTTTGTTAGAGGAAGGCCTGCAACTCAGAATGGCAGCAGCATCCATGGAAATTACCAGGACAAATGAAAGAGTAGAGGGTATAGCCATGGAAGATCGCATTCTAAACTAAAGTTTGGAGGAAAGTGATGCTACCACTGCAATAAGGAGGGCCATTTCAAGAGAGATTGCAAGAAGATGATGAGGGTCAGAAAGAAAGAGGCCATACCAAGAATAGAGAGGCTTCGGTTGCTAAGGGAGAACAACAAGATGATGTTCTTGTTGTGTGCTCAAACGTGAGCGAAAGGCAGGGCAGTGAGAGATGGATCTTGGATTCCAGATGCACTTATAATATGTTTCCTCACCGGGATTGGTTCAAGAATTTCAAGGAAACTGATGGGGGAATGGTTTTCTTGGGGAACAATACTTCATGCCAAGTGAGGGGCATGGGAGACATCCAATTGAAGATGTTTAATGGTTACAAGGCTGCTGTGAAATGTGAGATATCTTTCAGATTTGAGAAGCAATTTGATCTCATTAGGGCAGCTAGATTCCATGGGGTACACATACAAAGCAGAAGGAGGTAAGATCAAGGTAACCAAGGGATCTTTGATAGTGATCAATGCAGCAATCAAGAACGGTCTCTATGAGATGATTGGAGAGACGGACATCAAGGATCAAGCAGCAAGCTTGATGGTTGAGATGGATAAGGCAGTACTTTGGCACAATCACTTGGGACATATGATCGAAATGGGGCTGCAAGTTCTTAGCAAGGATGGGTTACTTGATGGTGACAAAGTAAAAAAACTCGATTTCTGTGAGAGTTATGTTCTTGGGAAGCAACATCAAGTTAGCTTACACCGAAGTGCACAAGTCAAAGGAGATTCTTAACTACATTCATACCGATCTTTGGGGACCAGTAAGAACACCAACATAGGGAGGTAATTTTTACTTTTTGTATTTAATTAATGATTATTCTAGAAAGGTTTGGGTTTATTTTCTTAAAAATAAATTAAATGCATTGAATAAATTTGTGGTGTGGAAAAAGCTGGAAGAAACTCAAACGGGTAAGGTAGTTAAGGTGTTAAGAACCGATAATGGCTTATAATTTTTTAATAAGGAATTTGATAAATTCTATAAGTTAAATGACATTCTAATACATATAACGGTTATGAAAACACCTCAGCAAAATGGAGTTGCTTAGAGGATGAATAGGACCCTTCTAGACAAGGTTAGGTGCATGATAATAGGCTCTGGATTACCCAAATGTTTTTTGGGGGAAGCAGTGTCAACTGCTGTATATTTGGTTAATAGATCACCCTCTAGGGCTGTGGACCTTAAGACTCCTGAGGAGACGTGGAGTGGAAAACCCCCTGAGTTAAGCGACCTTAGGACTTTTGGATGTGCTGTGTTTGCACATCAAAATGATGATAAATTTAGCCCAAGATCTAGGAAATGTGTGTTTCTAGGATATGGTGAAGGGGTTAAGGGGTATAGATTATGGTCCTTAAAACCAAAGGAACTAAAATCATAATAAGTAGGGATGTCATTTTTAATGAGCATTTATTTCCCTATTTGGAGAAAACTAACCCTGCAGGAGAAAGTGGGCAAACCAGCCCGGTTTATGTGGAGCACAGCATCAAGGAAAATTCTATTCAGGTAGAGCAAGGAAGGTAAGAGAGTTCGGACCAAGTAGAGCCCATTGATGAAGGCCAAGCTCAGGACACTCAAGAGGAGGCTGAACTAGAAAAGGATGATGCAGCAAGTCAGAATGACTATCAGCTCATAAGGGACTAGGTAAGAAGGCTGGCCAGACCACCTTTGAGATATGGTTTTGTGGATGCTAATGTAGCAGCTTCTTATTTAGAAGGAGGGAGTGAACCAAAAACTTACATTAATGCCATGGGATGTAAGGATTCGTTAAGATGGAAGCTAGCTATGGAGGAGGAAATGCATTCTCTGAGGAAGAACAACTCTTGGGAATTGGTGCCCAAACCAGAAAAACAGAGAGTTGTGGATTGTAAGTGGATTTAAAAGATCAAAGAAGGGAACACTCCAGGGGATGAAGTCCGGTATAATGCTAGGCTGGTGGCGAAGGGGTTCACATAAAGAGAAGGCATAGATTTCACCGAAATATTCTCACGGGTTGTGAAATACAAGATGATAAGGATAGTGTTAGCAATGGTGGTTCAATTTAATTAGGAGATCGAGCAAATGGATATGAAGACAACGTTCTTACATGGAGAGCTTAATGAGACCATCTGCATGAGGTAACCCGAAGGCTATGAGAAAAGAAGGCATGGGGATTTGGTGTGCAAATTAAAGAAATCTCTCTATGGCCTGAAGCAATCACCTTGACAATGGAATAAGAGGTTCGATTCCTTTGTAACTAGCTTGGGTTTCATGAGGAGCTACTATGATTCGTGCTTGTACTACAACGGTCACAAGGTGGAGGAAATGGTGATCATCCTCATCTATGTTGATGATATGCTATTGGTTAGGAGTAGTATGGAGAGGATAGGAAAATTGAAGTCTCAACTTAGTTCAGAGTTTGAGATGAAGGATCTTGGTCATGCACAGAAGATCCTTGGGATGAGTATAATTCGGGAAAGGGAGAGAAACAGATTGAATATTTCTCATACTTCCTACATAGAAAAGATGATATCTAAGTTTTCTATGGAAGATAGCAAACCAGTGAAGGTTCCCCTTGCTAGTCATTTCAAGTTCTCCAGTGATGAATGTCCGAGATCAGATGAGGAGAAGAGGGAAATGGAAAAGGTCCCTTATTCTAGTGTGGTTGGATCAATCATGTTCATGATGGTAAGCACTAGACTCGACATTTCTCATGCAATGAGTGTTCTCAGCAGGTTTATGAGTAATCCTAGAAAGGATCATTAGCTTAGGATGAAGTGGTTGCTGAGGTACTTGAAGGGAAGCTCAGATGTGGGGCTTGTTTACGAGAAGAGGGGTAAGTCCATCTATCTTAAAGGTTATGCGGATTCAAACTATGGAGAAAATCGGGATAAAAGAAGATCGATTACCTCTTACTTCTTCAACTTAAATGGATGTTGTATTAGTTGGAAGGCTCAATTGTAGCCGGTGGTAGCACTCTCAATAAGCGAGGCAGAATACATAGTGGCAACAGAAGCAATTAAGGAGGCTATGTGGTGCAAAGGGTTATTGGAAGAGTTCAAGGTCCTAAAAGAGCAGGTGGTGGTGTATTCGGATAGCCAAAGTGCATTGCATTTGTGTAAGAATCTGGTGTTCCATGAGAGGATAAAGCATATGGATGCTCGGTATCATTTCATTCGGGAAAATATTAAGGAATGATGCATTCATGTGGATAAAGTGGCCACGGAAGAAAATCTTGCAGATTTAGGTACTAAAGTTCTACCTTTAAGAAAGTTCAATCATTGCCTTGGACTTTTTAGGATTGGAGTAAGTTGATATGGTGACTCAAATTGAGTTTGGATCCTGAGTTCTCTGCATAATGGGTTCAGGTTTAATTACTTAGACAAAAGTAGAGTTTGTTGGGATTTGTCAAAGAATTAAACAAGTGAAAATGGTCAGCATCAGGTATGGCTGTGCACCGCAGCCCAGCCTTGGGCGCCACAGCCTCCAGAAAGGCAGCAAGTTTCCCCACTTCTGACCCACGGCATGCCTATTCCAAGCCTCAGCACGAAGCACACCTGACACCACTTAATCAGCACTTTGAGATGATGCGTGGGACTTGGTTAAAACGCACAGGTTCACTTAGACTCTTAGAGAGCCATGAGTCTTTGGTTCTTGAGATCTAAGGGTTGAGATTGATCTCAAAGATTGGATGAGGTGGTCATTTCCCTATATAAAGGGATATCTAGGAGCAATCAAACTAGATCAAGACATAACAACGAGTGTGAGAGTGCAAAGACACAAAAACACAAGAGAGACTCATTCAAGAGAGGTTGGTTGTTTAGAGAGAAAGGCTCTCAAATCTGGAGAGATTTTTTTAGTGAGAGAGAGTAGTCAAGATTAGGGATTCAAGGGCTTTGTAATTGGAATTTTCTTGGGGAAAATTCCAGGGAAACACTTAGTTCTTATCACTTTCTTTTCTCTTCTTTCATTCTTTAAGAACAAGAGGGTTCTTGGAGGGATGTTGCTGTAATTGTAAGAACTCAATTGATTTAGTGCAGAGAGCTCAAAGGAGCTCACGGGGACGTAGGCACATTGCCGAACCTCGATAACAATTGCTTGTGTTCTCTTTTATGCTTTGATTCTTGTTTCGGTTTTGTACAAATCATTCTGGATTTGGGTGTTTGGGAAAGATCACAACCTGGGATTTCTTGTGGTGATTTTCTCACAAGTTGTATCACCGAAAAGGGTATGAATGACGAGGTTTTCTCTTATTGAGTTAAGGGTATCATTGACGGATTTGGTCTGTCAGTGATACCTCTTTTTCTTTAATTTTTGTCCAAAAATTTCAGTGCACTGTATTTTTTTTCATCAAAACAAAATAACATTGTATCTAAAAGAAATTTGGCCAAACAACAAAACAACGTTGTATATGACTAAAATAAGGCATAAAGGATCCGAAATGTCTAGAATTTGTACTTCCTCTCACAAGGGCGGGATACATGCATTGCAAAACATAATTAGTTGTAAACTTTCAGAAAAAATGAATATCTGATGTAATGAATATGAGGCCTTTTTCGATTATATGTACAAAATAATCTTAGCTAATTACAAGGAGATAATTGAGAGATGAGATAAATAAAAAAACTAACTCCTAGAAAATAGAAACAAAGTTATTTAGTGGGATTCTATCTTTTCCAACACTCCCCCTTAAGCTGGTGAATATGAATTCTTCATTCCCAGCTTGCATATAAGTCGTTGGAATGTTTCACTGTTCAGTCCTTTTGTAAGTACATCAGCAAGTTGATTCTTTGTTGGGACGTACGGTGTGTAGATTAATCCATTGTCCAACTTCTCTTTTATGAAATGTCTATCTACCTCAATATACTTTTTTCGGTCATGCTGAACTGGATTATTAGCGATGTTGATAGCTGACTTGTTGTCACAAAATAGCCTCATAGGTCCATCCTACTTAATCTTTAAGTCTTCTAGAATTATTTTGTGCCATAGTAATTCACAAACTCCTTGCACCATCGCCCAAAACTCTGCTTCAGCACTTGATCTTGCCACTACATTCTACTTTTTACTCCTGCATGTTACAAGATTGCCTCCTAGGAAAGTGCAATAGCCTGTCATGGACCTTATATCAACCGGTGAACCTACATAGTCAGCATCTGTATACGCCTCAAGGACTAATCCTATGTTTCTTCTAAATAGAATCCCTTGTCCTGGATTAGCCTTTAGGTAATGTAGTATGTGATGGACAGCTTGTAGATGAACTTCTCTCGGGCTGTGCATAAATTAGCTGACAACACTCATGGCATAAGTAATGTCTGACCGTGTGTGGGCAAGGTATACGAGCTTCCCAACCAGTCTCTGGTACCTCTCCTTGTCCACGGCTGGATTATCTTTTTCTTCTCCAAGTCTATGATTTTGTCCAATCGGTGTGGAAATTGGTTTACATGCCGACTTTCCTGTTTCCTTAAGGAGATTAGTCACATATTTCTATTGTGAGATAAAGATGCCTTCTCTAGAATGAGCTACTTCAATTCCTAGAAATTATTTCAACCTCCCAAGTTCTTTTATCTCAAATTCACTGACAAGACTTCTTCGTAGAGCTTCATTCTCCTTCTCATCGTTTCTTGTGACTATTATGTCATCAACGTACACCAAAAAGGTCGTTACTCCCCCTGCATCCGAGAGTTTTATGAAGAGTGTATGATCTCCTTGACTTTGCTTGTATCCGTTGGCTAGCATCACTTTGGTGAATCTTCCGAACCAAGCGTGTGGAGATTGTTTTAGGCCGTAGAGCGCCTTCCTTAGCTTGCAGACTTTGTTGCATCTCAGTTGTTGCTCATATCCTGGAGGAATGTCCATGTATATCTCCTTTTCTAATTCACCAAGAAGAAATGCCTTTTTTACATCAAATTGCTCCAAATACCAGTTGAAATTAGCAGCCAGTGACAACAAAACTCTCACCGTGTTCATTTTAGCTACTAGAGCAAATGTCTCTTGATAGTCCACACCATAGGTCTACGTGTATTGATAAGTGCTTAAATAGTCATATTTAAGCCCTTTAATTTACACTTGTTAGACTCTTTATTTATACATTTTAGTAGACTTCATTTTTGTGTTTTATGTGTTTTTCACATGACATAGACAAAAAGATGATAATTTGGAGCTTTTAGAAGCAAAAGTCAAGTTTTTCCATCCAGCAAGGTGTGCTAGAGCGCACCTCCCTTAAGATTGAGTGCACAAGAGCACTAGCGCAATTGAAGAAGGCTCGATCACACACCTGAGCTCGAGTGCATCCCACATACGCCCAAGCGCAATCACTCTAGAGGCGGTAGAACCAGATATGGAAAGAAGCCTCCAGACTCCAAATAGGAAATTAGAGTTTCGGGACACCATAAGGACCCTATAAATAGCCCTGTAAAACACATAAACCATACCTTTTGTTCTAGATTCGAAGTAGTAAGCTTAGGAGAGGAAGTGACGACTCGTCTCCCGAGTCTTCTTTGGTTTTAGTTTTTTGTTTTTATTTCACTATGTTTAGAATATTTAGTTTACTTAGTATGTGTAACTAAACTCCTATAGGGCTCGATTGAAGCCCCAGTTATGCTTTTCCACATGTTCATTCATTGATTATCTTTGCTTTAGCCTTGTTAGAATATTTAACTTGATTAATGCCTGTTTGTATTTAAATTCCTCATATGTGTGTGCCTGATCCACGTATGCATGTGGTATGGATAAGTTAGTCGAATCAATTTTGATGACCGAGTCCTAGGTTCGACATTAGTAACAAGGGATATCCACACCGGATTCCTGGGTTAATCAACATGGGAAACCAAGAGCGGACCAAGCCTTAGGTCCCATGTGGTTGTCGATCTCCACAGCCCTCATGCTCTCTTAAGGAACAACTCAGTATACACCCATGCTGAATCCCTTAAGAGAGAAAAGAGTTAGAGTATACACCATGCCTAACTCGTTGCAAAGGGAGATCAATAGCCTAAGGTGTGGACCAAGCCCTTAGGTTGGTAACCATTAGATATTCATGGTAAGGCTAGAGCATTGACACTTTAGTTAATGGGAAAGTATAATTAGGGTGGATATCGTAGTCCTATGTTCTCATTATTGTTATTTATTCACAATCAATTTGCTATTTCTCTTTTTAACTTGAAGAAACTAATTCTAAAACAAAATTCACCAATTCCTGTGGAAATGATCTCGCACTTGCACACTATGCTACCACAGACTTTGTGCCTTTGCAAGTAAAACTAGGATGGTTATTTGCATATTTATTTAGGTAGATAATCGCTCCAACATGTATTCTTTGGCCATGAGTCTGGCTTTATATCTTTCAAGAGAGCCATCTTACTTGTATTTTATGGTAAACAACCACTTGCAGCCCACAACCTTCTTTCCAAGTTGTAAATCAATTATTTCCCACATCCGGTTCTTCTCTAGTGCCTGCATTTCTTTACTCATGACATTTCTCCAATTCTCATTAGATAATGCCTCAGATAAAGTATTAGGAATATTAATAAGACTGACTAGAAAGGTCCTATGTGAGGGTGAGAATTTCTTAGAAGAGACAAATTTTGCCAAAGGATACATAGGTGTTTTGTGCATTCTCTTGTGCCTTTCCTAATAGCAATTGGGAGATCATGATCTGGCGTTAATTGAGATTGGTCAGAAATTGTATTTACCTCATTCTCAGGATTAGGAGTTGAAGCTTGGACTTGCATGGGATTATGATCCGAGTCTCTTCTCCTTGAATAAGCCTCCACAAATTGCATAGAGTTATGCACATATCTTATGGACCCGCCCACAATGGGTCCAGTGTGGGCGGGTGTGGGTGTTGATACTGGCTGAAATGGTTCGGCCGATACAAGTGGGTTAGCTGGAGCTGGTTCAGCTAGAATTACATCAGATGGGGCTGATGTTGACACTAGCTGGAATGGTTTGGTCGATACAGGTGGGTTAGCTGGAGCTGGTTTGGTTGGAATTAGTGTTGTGAGTTTTAAATTACTCGCAAGCGCATGAGTCGTTTGTAATATAGCGTTGTGCAAGTGCGAGGTCGAATCCACAGGGAATTGCGTTGTGAAAATTATAAATTTATCTAAACTAATCTTATCTTAACCTAGTTCCGAGTTTTGTATAATATGTTGCAAAATAAATAAAAGCTAAACTAAATTGATTTTAAAAACTAATAAAAAGACTAAGGTTTCTGAATCCACCCTGCCAAAGTTAAGCATATATCTCAATGTTCTAAAGATAGCCTATCAAAAAATTTCATGAATCCAACTTAAGACAAAAAACAAAGAATATCCCAATTAAACCAAAAGCATCCAATGTATCCGCTCTTAACAAATCACAAAGGAAATCCAATTTAATCGAAAACAATTCAATGTATTCATCAGATGAAACACAAGGAATATCCAACAGAACAATTTAAACTCAATCAATCACAAGATTAACTCAAATAATTGACAGAACATTTATAGTAAAAAAATGTCAGATTTGTACAAGCAAATATGAACTACTATGCCAAACAACGGCGAGGCTTCATCTTCAACCTTAGCTGAAGATTCTAGCCACTCATAACTATGAAACTACAATTCATAATAAAAGAGCTAAACATTAAACTAAAACAACTAAATAAAAAGAAATAAATAACTTTACATGAGAGAAATTTCACTCGTTGATGGGCGGCGCTTCCCCTCGTGGTAGCAAAGCCTTCGGGATCCACCAGAATGCTAGCAGACGTCCACCGGATAACACCAAAGTGGCTCAGGAATTGTACACTAAAGATGAAGTTAAGAGGGGCTTATATAGGGAAACATCACAAGTGCAATGTGTTTCCAATCCGATGTGGGATACTGTAGATTCCAGTTTTTTCTCTTTGACCTTTGTTTACTAAAACTGTCATAACTTTCTCTATAAAAATTATTGTATTAATCTGTAAAATTCCCCAGAAAATAGACATCTGGATCTTTCCAACCATATATGGCTCATCTCCTGGTTCTTCCTAAATCAATACAGTTAAATCCTCAAAAATGACTGATCTGTCACGCCGAAATCATGCACAGCCTGACCTTTGTCTACTGAAACTGCCATAACTTTCTCTAGAAAAATCATTTTATTGATCCGTAAAATTCTCCAGAAAATAGACATCCGGATCTTTCCAAAAATATATGGTTCATCTCTTGGTTCTTTCTGAATCAATACAGTTAAATCCTCGAAAATGGCTGATCTGTACAAGCAATTCTGGCAATTTAGTGAAACTCCTTTCCAAGCTTATAAACCTGTAAAACAACGAAAAACAACTCAAAGTAACGAATTCTTAAACTAAAAAATGTAAATTAAGGGGCCAAAATATGCAATATTTTTCACTCATCAATACCCCCAAACTTACATTTGCTAGTCCCTTAGCAAAACAAAATAAATAAATAAATAAATAAATAACTAAATAGAAAACAAAGAACATCAATATAAGTTCATCACTCATGGTATCCAAAAATTTAAGGAGCACTCAAAATCATGAAATTCATTCATGAGCAAGCTTAAGAAAATCTAACCCATCTTCATAATGAATAAGAATTTAAAACCTAATTACTTACAAGAGGCATGCTAAGACATCACGAGGTTTCCAAATAAGTTCAATGTACAATGTTTCCACATCTCAAGATTCACAGAATTTCTCATCAGAATGAACAACGATGGCACAGTTTTATTTTATTTTATTTTTCTCTTTTTTTATAAGGCTTTACTATGTTTAGTTCCCTTAAACTTTCTAATTGACCCATGTAACGAGTGTTGAGTCAATGACTCCCAAACCAGATGGTTTTAGGGCATTAGGTGTAAAGACATCCCCTAAGGACTTACTAACTCGAGTCAAGAAGGCTACAAAACTAAACTATCCTTAATGCTACCAAGCAAAATTTCCACCTTTTGACGTGAACACTCACTACTTACTGAGGCAAGAGGTCCAGTTACTCAGTAGAAAGTTTCACAATGATCACTATGAATAAAATTCTCACCTTTTGACGTGAACACTCACTGCTTACTGAGGCAAGAGGTCCAGTTACTCAGTGGAAAGTTTATTGATGATGATCGTTAGTAGTATTTTTTTTTTATGCTTTTCTATGCCCAAGTGTTTATCCAACAAGTCATCCTGTTTCAGTTAAGATAAGAAACATACACATTAACATCACATGTCATACCTCATACAAATATATGCTAATGTGCACATGTTAGATTAAATCAAACATGTGAATTCTCGAATGCCTAAAGTAAGTAGCTAAAGTTTAAACTCTATCATCAGATCATGTGTTCAAATTTTTAAACTCACCAATGAAATCACATAAAAAAATTTCAGATCAACCAAAATTTTTAGACAAACATTTAAATTTTCAGATGAACATGAACATGCATTTATCTTCACGAAGAAAAAAAAACAACAATAAATTAGGACAAAGTGTGTGTAACGTGTCTCTCATACCCCCAAACTTAAATGACACATTGACCCCAATGTGTGAATAATATGGAAAGAGCTGACCTGGGATATGGAGAACTATCTGGACTAGTATGGCTCGTAGCATACCCCCAAACTTGAACTGAAGTACGCGTTGTCCCTGAAAAATAAAGACTGGAAAACAAAAAAAATACTGGAAACAAACATTAATCATAAATATGTAAAATAATAAATAAACAGAAAGGATAAGTTGTGGGGTGCCTATCATGAGCACTAAGTTTAACGTCTTCAGCCAGACTCTCCCTAGAAAACTACACTCGATCCGAGTAACTAGGATTCTCCAACAGTATCGTCTCAATGTCCGGACTCCTCAACTCCAAGAATGGTTTTATCCTCTGTCCATTTACCATGAAAGTATTACCATTCTTTGGATCCTCAATCTCGATGGCCCCATGAGGAAAAACCGACTGAATAATAAATGGGCTTGTCCATCAAGATTTGAGCTTGCCTGGAAAAAGATGCAGGCGTGAATTGTAAAGAAGAACTTTCTGACCCGACTCAAAAGCTCGTCTCAAAATGTTTTGGTCATGAGTCTTCTTCATTTGTGCTTTGTATGATTGGGTACACTCATATGCATCATTCCGCAGCTCCTCCAATTCATTGAGTTGGAGCTTCCGTTGTGAGCCAACCTTGGAAAGATTGAAATTCAGTTGCTTGATAGCTCAATACGCACGATGCTCTAATTCGACCGGAAGGTGACATGCCTTTCCGTACACAATACGATAGGGAGACATGCCAATTGGCGTCTTGAAGGCTGTCCGATATGCCCACAGTGCATCAGTCAATCGCAGAGACCAATCCTTTCTACTAGGGTTCACAGTTTTCTCTAAAATGTGTTTGATCTCGCGATTAGAACTTTCCA
The DNA here is from genome assembly GCA_023935145.1 of Bretschneidera sinensis. Classification (NCBI taxonomy): domain Eukaryota; kingdom Viridiplantae; phylum Streptophyta; class Magnoliopsida; order Brassicales; family Akaniaceae; genus Bretschneidera; species Bretschneidera sinensis. The sequence goes on along the minus strand of CM043703.1, from coordinate 74,960,237 downwards.
CTTGTCCAGTCGTCTGCGGGTGGTATGGGGTGGCAACCTTGTGTGTGATGAAATACTTCTTCATCAACTGCTCAAAAATCCGGTTGCAAAAATTCTTACCTCCATCACTTATGATTGCTCGAGGCGTACCAAATCGAGCAAAAATAGTGTCCTTCAAAAACTGGACCACAACTCTGTGGTCGTTGGTCTTGCACGCAACGGCCTCCACCCACTTGGACAGATAATCCACAACAACTAGAATGTACGAGTTGCCAAAGGAGTTTGGGAACGGTCCCATAAAATCAATGCCCCACACGTCAAAAATCTCAACAATCAGAATAGGGTTGAGGGGCATCATATTCCTCCTAGAAAGATTCCCTAGCTTTTGGCAACGCTCACAAGATACACGGTAGGTGTGAGAGTCTCGAAACATAGTAGGCCAATAAAATCCACATTGTAAAATCTTTGCAGCGGTCTTTTTAGCACTGAAATGGCCTCCACAAGCATGATCATGACAAAAGGCGATGACATTAGATTGGTCATGCTCAGGAATACACCTTCTGATGATCTGATCGGGATAATACTTGAATAAGTAAGGATTATCCCAGAAAAAATGTTTTGCCATGGCCAAAAACTTTGATTTATTTGTCGCCCCCAATGCAAGGGCAGTTGACCGGTGACAAGATAGTTCACTATATCAGCAAACCATGGAGCTGGATTTTGAGCAATGAGCATTAATTGCTCATCAGGAAAGGTCTCAGAAATGGGAATGGCGGCCTCAGTGAAATCCACAATCAATCTAGATAAATGGCCCGCCACCACATTTTCAGAACCTTTCTTATCCCGAATCTCGATGTCGAACTCTTGAAGTAGCAAGATCCATCAGATAAGACGAGATTTAGCATCTTTTTTAGAGAAAATATACTTCAAGACTTCAGGATCCGAGTAGATAATGACCTTAGATCCTAACAAGTAGGATCCGAACTCGTCTAATGCAAAAACGACTGCTAACAACTCCTTCTCAATGGTAGAGTAATTAAGTTGTGCGTCGTTTAGAGTTCGACTTGCATAATAGATAACATGGGGAAGTTTATCAACACGCTGCCCCAAAACAACTCCAACAGCATAATCTGATGCGTCACACATAATCTCAAAAGGCACACCCTAGTTGGGTGGCTGAATAATGGGTGTGAACGTCAGAATCTTCTTCAGATCCCCAAATGCTTTCTTACAGTCCTCATCAAATATAAATGGGGCATCCTTTTGTAATAACTGGCACAAGGGCCTGGCGATTTTGCTGAAATTCTGGCTAAATCACCTGTAGAAACCTGTATGGCCCAGAAAAGATCGAACCTCCTTCACTGTACGTGGGGGTGGAAGGTTGGAAATCAGGTCCACCTTCGCTTTGTCAACCTCAATCCCCTGATGAGATACGACATGCCCCAGTACAATGCCTTACTTAACCATAAAATGGCACTTCTCCCAATTAAGCACTAGGTTATTCTCCTTGCACCGCACTAAAACCAAAGCGAGACGGTGCAGGCACTCTTCAAAGGTTAAATCGAAGACGGAGAAGTCGTCCATGAAAATCTCTAAGAACCGCTCTACCATGTCAGAGAATATACTGACCATGCATCGCTGAAAAGTAGTGGGTGCACTGTATAACCCAAAGGGCATGCGACGGTAGGCGAATGTCCTAAAAGGACAGGTAAACGTCGTCTTCTCTTGATCTTCGGGGTCCACGGGGCCTGGTTATATCCAGAATAACCATCCAAAAAACAATAATACTCGTGCCCAGCCAAACGCTCCACCATTTGATCAATAAATGGCAGTGGAAAGTGATCATTCCTTGTGGCAACGTTTAGCTTACGGTAGTCTATACACACTCCCCACTCTGACTGAACACGAGTTGGCACCAACTCGTCGTCCTTATTCTTTACTACCGTTAATCCCGCTCGCTTGGGCACGACATGAATTGGGCTCACCCACTTGCTATCAGAGATGGGATAAATGATCCCTGCATCTAACAGCTTAATTATTTCTGCCCTCACAACCTCTTGCATAGCTGGGTGAGCCTTCTTTGTGGCTCCCTCGATGGCTTGGTATTCTCCTCCAAATGTATCTTGTGCATCACCACCAAGGGGCTGATTCCCCTGATATCCTCAATAGTCTAACCAATAGCTTCCTTGTGCTCTCTTAGAACATCTAATAATTTCTCCTCTTGAGCCTCACACAAATCGGAAGCTATAATTACAGGCAAACAATCGGCTAGACCTAGGAACTTATACTTAAGATTATCCGGTAAAGGCTTAAGTTCCTTCTTGGGGGGTTCAAGTGCTGCAATTTCCTCTGTCTCATTGCTTTCTTGAGGATCAGACTCCAAAATGGCATTCACTTCCTCGAGTAGCTTATCTAAGCCCAAGTCCTCTCCAAAGTGAGCAAAACACGCCTCTAGGGTATCCTCAATGCTTGATTCATCCACAGTCTCCTCAAGAATCTCCTCTATCAAGCATACATTTCTCACTTCATCATATTCCAGTGGTTGCCTAGTGATATGAAAGATGTTCAACTCCACTGTCATATTTCCGAAGGAGATCTTCATCACCCCTGTCCTACAATTGATTAGGGCGTTAGCCATGGCTAAGAATGGTCGCCCTAGAATCACCGGTATTTGAATCCCTACATTCTGGACTGGCTCTGTGTCAAGCACAATAAAATCCACTGGGAAATAGAATTTATCCACTTTTATCAAGACGTCCTTAACTATTCCTTGTGGTCTTTTCACTGACTTGTCAGACAATTGAAGCGTCGTGGATGTGGGCTTCAATTCTCCTAACCCCAACTATAAATAGACTGAGTAGGGTAGAAGATTCCCACTCGCCCCTATATCCAAAAGAGCCCTCTCAATATGGCTGACTTCTATCGTGCAAGAGATGGTAGGACACCCCGGGTCCTTATACTTGATGGGTAGCTTGCACTGAAGGAATGAGCTAACCTGCTCGGTCAAAAATGCCTTCTTTGGGACATTCGTCCTCCTTTTGATAGTGACCAAGTCCTTTAAAAACTTGGCATATGATGGCACTTGATGGATGGCATCCAAAAATGGGATATTGATTTGGACCTGTTTGAATACCTGTAGAATTTCCTCATACTTCCCTCCTTTCTTGGGCGCCTGTAATCTGTCGGGGTAAGGTGCTCTAGGTACAAACGACCTAGGAGGGTCTTTCTCAGTAGGTGTGGCTATAGATGGCTCAGCATCTCTCTTCTCCTTGTTGCCACTCCCTTGCCCTTGCTGCATAGCAGGGCTCTCTTCCACTCGATTGTCCACTTGTCTCCCAGACCTCAGTGTGACAATCGACTGTACTTGTTCCTCCCCGTGCAGAGGAGTTGATGAACTCCCAACCATAAATTGTCCTTTCGGGTTGGGTATGGGCTGACTGGGGAACTTCCCCTTCTCTCTCTCACCCAAGTGACTTGCAATTTGCCCTATTTGACTCTCCAGCTTGGCAATTGCTTGGGTGTTTACCATTGTTGCACTCCTTACGTCGCTCATGGACTGGCTATTCATTTTCATGTATTCCTTAATGGTGTCCTCTAGTGACTGTGAAACTAGCGCTGGTGTTTGAATGGGAGCTTGGTAAGTAGGTAATGGTGCTGGATGGGCAGAACAACCATGACCAGGAATTTGTTGGGCAAATCCGGGAGGATATTGATTTTGAGCATTATGAGGGGCTCCTTCCTGATTCATTGGCTGGTTTTGCCTCCCTGAAAAATTTGGGTAGTTCCACCACCCTGGATTGTATGTCTTGGAGTATAATCCATTTGACTACCTTCGATAGTCATTGAAAGCATTTACTTATTCCATAGGATACTCGGCACAAGCCGGCATTGATGGGCAATTCTGTGCTAGATGCATGGGACTAGCACAGATGGAACAGCTTTCAACATTGAATGTGTTGGAAGCATTGATGGATTGGCTCACAGTGAGAGCATCAATCTTCTTAGTGAGAGCATCTAACTTCATCCTCAAATCAGCGTCCTCCCTAACCCCATAGATGCCTCCCCTCTTAGGAGCACAAATGGACTTATCTCGACAGCTTGAAAAATCCCACTGCTGTGAGTTGTCGGACAACTTGTCCAATGCCATATATGCTTCATCTCCTGTCAGACTCAAGAATGCCCCCCTATTCATAGACTCGATCATGCTACGGTTGGGTTGAGTCAACCCTTGGTAGAAGAACTGAACGAGTCTCCACTTCTCATATCCATGTGGAGGGCATCTGGTCAGTAGCTCTTTGAAGCGCTCCCAACTCTCAGAAAATTTTTCATCCTTATCCTGAGTGAAAGAGCTAATCTCCTTTCGGCACTCATTCACTCCAGACATTGGGAAAAACTTATGATAAAATTTGCTAAGTAGGTTTTCCCAAGATGTAATAGACCCGGGCGTGTTGGAATCCAACCACGCCCTAGCTCTATCGTGAAGAGAAAAAGGGAAGAGTCGAAGATGGACTGACTCCTCAGAGAAGTTCTGGAATTTAAATGTGGCACAAATGTCTTTGAAATTCTTCACATGACTATAAGGATTTTCAAGATCTAAGCCATGGAATGAGGGTAAAAGTTAGATAACATGTGGCTTTAAGTCAAAGTGGGTGGCATTGGTAGGTGGCAACACTATGCAAGAAGATGAGTTAGTCACAACGGGTGCGAACAAATCCCTAAGGGATGTAGTGGAGTCCACGTTCCAAGCTCTAGGTTGCTCTACATTTTCAGGATGATGTGCATCCCTAAAATTCTCTCCCATCTCAACAGTCTCTCTCTCAACTAGTGCTCTTCTCTGTCTCCTAAGAGTTCTTTCTAAGTCAGGATCTAAATGTATCAAATCTAAGTTCAATGATCTCCGACCAAGCATACACCAACAGAAAACAATGAGGTACTAAAGCAACAGAAACAACAGAATAAAGCAAAACTAGCAAACACATTACTCACAAAAATTAAAAAAAAAAAATTATTTTTTTTTAATTGTTGATATGAGAGGGATGTATGAGGAACAATGTAATGCCTTAGGCATGTACAAGAAGCATTTTACACCCTTCTCTAATACCTATAATCCGGGATGGCGCGATAACCCCACCTTCAGTTGGAAATCTGAAAATCAGCAGCTTGCACAACCCCCTAGCCCATATTCTGCACCATATAATGCACCTTCATCTTCTAGGTGTCCTTTAGAAGACAATTTGCATGCTTTTATTGAGGCACAGGGTAAGACTAATCAAAGACTTGAATCTTTGATTACGCAAGTTGTTGAAGAACATAAGGAGATAAAGAGCCAAGTGTCCAAGTTGATGAGCTACTTGAGTGTGACTGAGCGAGGTAAGTTCCTTTCTCAAGCTCAGTCCACATCCCATGGTCAACACCTAGCACAAAAGAATTTGAAGGAGGTGAATGCCATTGAGACACTAAGGAGTAAGTCATTACACATCCCAACAATGGAAAAATCAGAGGATGTAGATGAAATCCATCAAGCACAAGCATACATGATTGACTCATTCATGGAAAAGGTCCAATACCTTAATCCATTTGAGCCCACCCTCATGCATGGCTTCACTAAAGCATACATCGAGCCAGAATTTGCGGATGTTACTGATGACATCCTTGAGGCCCTCCAAAAGCATAAAAGCACCAAATTTGGCAATGAAGCAGTGGCGGATGCATTCAACCTATGTTTTTCAATGAGGGAATAAGAGCGTCTGGCTGAAGACGTAAAACTTGGCACTCATGGGAGGCAGCCCACAACGTATCCTTTTATTTTTATTGTTTTTCATATTTCTTTTTTCTCTTGTTTATTATTATTATCTTGCTATTTTCCAGTTTTACTTTCGCATTTCTTTTTCAGGGACAAAAATACGAAGCAGTTCAAATGGTGGAGCACAATTTTCAGCTTCTGTGCACCTTTGGCTACAAGGGGAGTTTCCTTTACTCTTTCTTTTACATTGAGGTCAATGCAATTTTTAAGTTGGGGGTGGAGGAAACGCATCTCTTTGTTTCCATTTTCTTTATTTCCATACATTTTTCTTTTTCTATTGAACTGCTTGGTGTCATTTTTCCTCTCTTTTTGTTTTAAGCATGCTTTGTGGTTGCCTTGGAGTTAATTCACATGTCAATGATATAAACTTAAATGAGATAGCAGATAGCATTTAGAAGGAGTTAAATTTAGTTTCGGTTTGAAATTAATTTAAATATCAATCTTCATTTGGTTTGAGACTCTAGTTTGTGGTAAGATTGTATGATTAGTCTATAACATCTAGAGAAATTTTATGTGTGATTATTTTGTGAATATTTTTGTGGTCTCGACAAGCTCTAGAACTTACTTGATAATCACTTGAGGCGAATTCCTAGAATGCACACTACTTAGGATATGATGTAGGCCATTTTTTAACCGTTTGAGCCTTTCAAACCTATCATTGCTATATTTATCACTAGTCACCTATTTGAGCATTTTTCTTGAAAATAAAAATTGAGCCTTATTTCTTTCGATAAACCATTTACTTACCTTTATGAGCCTAAAAATATTTTTATCCTTATCTTTCTTTTAAAAGAACTTAGTTATACACATGTTGTGAGAAGCACTTAAAAGGAGTAAGGGTGGAAATATGAAAAAATATCACTACTGCAACCCAAGTACATTAAAGGAGATAAGTTGGGGGTTGTGGAAAAGAAAAGACAAAAAAATGAAAAAGAAGGTGAATGGTTATGTGCCAAAAAAAAATAAAATAAAAATTATGGCAAAGAAAAAAGAAAGAAAGAAAAGAAAAAAATGGTGATTTGTTGAAAGAAATGCTCGAAAAATGGTTGAAAAAGTTGGGTGTTGAAGTAAGGTTATCCAGTGCTTAAAAAGTTGTGTTCAAAACTAAAAGATTAAGTTCTTCTACTTGTTGAATCCTTCCCGTTCTTTCTTAATCTTTACCTTAGCCTAACGTTACAAGCTTATTAAAGACCTTTTGATCCAATGTAGTGTGATTTTTCTACAATAGTGGAGAGTGATTTGAAAAGTGAGCCTATGGAGCTTGTTTTTGTGATTGATGTCACACAATTTATTATGTTTTTAGAGGCCAAGACTTGTATTCATGAATGTTATGCATAAAATCATCTGGGTGTTTGGATTAATGGTTTGTGGTAAGATAGACGTTAAGAGTCAATAACGATTTTAAGATTGATGTTTGGATTACTTTTGGACTTAGGTGAAATTTAATGATTCTATGTGCCATATATTATGTGCAATTTTTAGACAAAAAGTGAATTACTCTTGGTTCAACGCTAGCATTGCTTTACTTTGTTTTTAACTCCTACCATAGAATTCATCTCTTATTTTCGCTTCAATTGCTAGGGACTAGCAATAAGCTAGTTGGGGGTTGTGATGAGAGTCATAAAATGCATCTAAACAATACTTAATTGTTAGCATTTTAGGGTTGATCGAGGTTGGAATTACACTTTTATACCTTAATAACTCTAAAGTGTTATTCTTGAATCGTTGACTTATTTCAGTGCATTTTCAGGTACTTTGAACTTAAAAAAGAGATAGAAAAGCTATCATCATTTTAAACACGAAGCTTCAATGAATACTCGAGTGAGATAATGGTCGCGGAAGAGCCAAGATGAAGAGAAACCAAGAAAGAAGATTTACTAAATTGCCAGAATTGCCCGTATAGATCAATCATCTTTGAAACTTAAACTGTATTGATGCAAGAAGAACCAAGAGATGAGCCATATATGCTTAGAAAGATCCGGAAGTCTATTTTCTGAAAAATGTTATGGTTCATCAAAAGGATTTTTCTAGAGAAAGTTATGGCAGTTTAAGTAGACAAAGGTCAGGCTATGCGGGCTGTGCGGGATTTCAGCGTGATTTTGGGCTTAAATCCCACATCCCACATTGGTTGGAAAACACATTTCTATATCCCACATCCCACATTGGATTGGAAACACATTGCACTCGTGGAATTTCCCTATAAAAGGCCTACTCCACTTCAGCTTTGAGGAATCAATCGGAGCTCATCTGAAATCATCAGAGAGTGAATCCAGAGGGTCTTTAGGAGCAATCCAGAGGGCCTTTAGGATGAATCCGAAGTATAATTTTGGAGGGCAAGCTGAGGAATCGTTGAAGCTTTCATTACCAAGGAGGAGATGATCGTTGAAAGGCCGGAGGCAACTCAAGGAAGCATGAGCTCCATGGCCGACTAGTCTCCAAGCAAGGCGAAGGGATGAATCCTTAGGTGTAGTTGTTCTTATTTTTTTTTATTTGATTCGGTTGTAGTTGGATATTATTTTCGTTAAACATTGTTATGTTTTATTCTTAATTTAATTAGTAGATTTATTATTACTCCGGTGATTGCATGCTTCTTTTCCATATAAGTTCAGTCATGCTTTTCTTATGTGTACCTGTTTGGGTGTGATTGAGTCCGGTATATCTCTTTTATAGATTTATCCATTGCTGCGGTCTTGTCATTTAGATATATCGTCGTCTCTTGATAATTTAGAAGTTAGGTAATGTGTGCTTGAAGGTAAAGAATAATTCATATCAATTACATTAGGATTTATAAATGCGCTTTAATTGAATATTTTTCGATTGCCTGTTTGGGATGTGAAACTTGCAATCGAGATGAAAACAACTTAATCAAGTTAGGATTAGGGCAACGAACTTAGGGAGGATTTCCAAAACCTTGTCATTTCTTCATTATATTATTCAATCATACACACAAATTTCATAAAATCAACAATTCAGATTCTTTCAATCAATCTTTTATCGTTTGTGTTCAAGTTTACACCTTCTTTTGTAATTAACTTGTTTCCCTATGGAATCGACACCCCAAAGCTGTACTACAATAACTGCGTTATACTTTGGGCGTAATCAGGTAACTTCTTGACTTCAGAAGAACTTGATGGATTTTGCACATATTTGGAAATATGAGGATTGTCAAAAAACTAGTTCTTGACGACTTGGATGCTGGCCAGTGAGCAGTCATATTTTGCCCACCATTTAACTTTGAAAATTCTTTTGACAACCAGGATGTCAAAAGAAGTTCCTGTAATAATATAATCCCACGAAATAATCCATGGGATAGAAAAATTGGTATGAAAAAGCATTTCATTAGAATATGTTTTTTTTGCAGTTGTGTTTCGTTTGAAATGCGTCAATGAGTCTTTGATAGGAGGAAGGAGTATGGATGGATCACTGCCAAAAAAAATCTACCAATCAAAAATCCATATTGGTAGACTTATTGAGCATTTTTTGTAGAAAAATATGAACCATGAATGTGATTTTGGTCTAATGAAAAACATGTTGTACCATGCCATTTGATAGTCATGGTAATTATAAGTGGTTGGTATGAATGGTATGGAGAAGGCTTTTGACTGGTAGTGGTCTTTGAATTTTTCTGGAGGTATAATTTTGAGTATTTTTCATTTAGGGTATGTAATAAAGTTGGGATTTACTGGGTCTTTTGTGTGTGTTATCTCGACTGACTGAGTATCAATCAATATTAGTTCATAGAATTTTTGGTTTTCCTTTGAATCTTCAGAATAAAATGGAATCCTGCAGGGAAAATTTTGTTAGTATAAACATAGTCATTTATAATATCAGGATCATTTGTGGGTCTATCAATGCTTACGCATCTAATATATTCTTGATGGGGTTTTTGGATATATTGGTTGGGCTATTGAGAGGATACTGTTTGGGCATAAGTTTGGGGTGAAAGATTTGGAAATTCTTCAAGGGAGATAAATTTGTTTGGTCTTTGTGGGGTTTTTGGTTGTATTGGAATTTGGCTTTGGCTCTTTGGGGCATAGTCTAACAGGCTTTGAGGTTTGTTTGAAGGTGATCGCATCTTCTGCTTTCCCTTTTGTTTCGTACTCATTCTTTATCACTCGTGTTTGGATTCTGCAAAAATTCCTGTGTGAGGAAGTCAGCTAGGGAATTGTTCTCTCCTTTGATGTATTCAATACCAAAATCAAAAACACTTAATATTTGTAGGAAAATCACCCTCTATGCCCAGGTTGTGAACTTTCCAAACACCCAAGTCTAGAATTACTTCTACCATGAACAGAAACAAGAAACAAAGCATAAAAGAGAACACAAGCAATTTGTTATCGAGATTCGGCAATGTGCCTACGTCCCCGTGAGCTCCTCCGAGCTCTCTGCACTAAATCAATAGAGTTCTTACAATTATAGCAACACCTCTTCAAGAACCCTCTTGTTCTTTAAGAACAAAAGAAGAGAAAAAGAAAACGATAAGAACTAAGTATTTCCCTGGAATTTTCTCTAAGAAAATTCCATTTACAAACCCTTGAATCCCCAATCGATACTACTCTCTCTCTAAACAACCAGCCTCTCTTTAATGAGTCTCTCTTGTGTTTTGTGTCTTTGCACTCTTACACTTGATCTCTCATATGATATCTCACCCTTGTATTGAGATGATGCCTTCACTTGTTAGAAGATCCTTTTTATATAGCAATGACTTCCTCATCCAATCTTTGAGATCAATCTCAACCCTTACATCTCAATAACCAAAGACCCATGGCTCTCTAAGAGTCTAAGTAATCCTGTGCATTTTAACTAAGTCCCATGCACTATCTTAAAGTGCCAATTTAATTAGTGTCAGGTGTGCCTTCGTGCCGCAGCTCAGAACAGGGCATGCCGCGGCTCAGAAGGCGGGAAACATATTGCCATGCTGGAGGCCGCGACTTGGGTGGGCTGTGCCACGGTGCATAGGGCCGTGCCACGGTGCGCACACCTTGAGCCGCGGCGCACATGGTGGTACTAATCTTCTGGGACATGCTGGAGGCTATGGCGCACAACCAGACCTGATGTTGAACTTCTTCATCTGTTTAATTCTTTGACAAATCCCAACAATATTGTTTGCCATCTGGAAAATATCTGTTTTGAAACAAGATTTTGAACATCCTTTTGTAAGACTTCTTTTGCTGATATGCAATCTACGCGTAATAAAAAGGTTTTATTATACAAAGCATCTTGAAATTTGGAAATACATAAAACAATTAATAAAATTTCTTTTTTGATTGTAGAATAATTTTTTTGTGCTCCAAGCCATATACCAGAATGGAATCGGAAAATTTGTTCATTAGAATTTTGTGGAAGGACCTGTTTGACAATACCTTCATATCCTATGTTAGAGGCATATGTTTCAACAATAATTTTTGCTTTGGGATTGAGGATTCCTAAATAAGGAAGACTCATGACTTTAGTTTTGAGGAGTCTAACAACATTAGCATGCTATTGTGACCATGGGATTGGATTCTTCCGAAGTCTTTTGTATAAAGGTTCACAAATTTGCCTAAGTTGAGGAAAGAACTCCGATATATAGTTTGAACAGGCTAAAAAGCTTTGTAACTGGGTTTTGTCCTTTATTTCATCTGGGAACTTATTTGCAAATTCGATAGATCTATCAATAGGTTTGATAGTTCCTTGATGAATTAAATGTCCTAAAAATCTAACTTTTGTTTGAAACAATTTCATTTTTGCCACGGATAAGACTAAACCGTTAGTCTTGATTATTTGGAAAAATGTCTTCATATGTTTAAAATGTTGGTCTATAGATTTTGAAAATATTAATATATCATCAATGTATGTAATGCCGAATTTAGAATAATCATTAAAAATACCATTGATAATATTCTAAAATTCAAAAGGTTCATTTTTTAGTCCAAAAGGCATTACATTCCATTCATAATTGTTGGAAATCACCCTCAAGATGCCCAGGTGGTGATCTTCCAAACACTCAAGTCTAGAATGACTTGTAAAGAACAGAAACAACAATCAAAGCATAGGAAGAACACAAGCAATTTGTTATCGAGGTTCCACAATGTGCCTACGTCCCCGTGAGCTCCTCCGAGCCCTCTGCACTAAATCAATGAGTTCTTACAAGTTACAGCAACGCCTCTTCAAGAAACCTCTTGTTCTTGAAGAACGAAAGAAGAGAAAAAGAAAGTGATAAGGATTTGAGTTTCCCTGGAATTTTCCCCAAGAAAATTCCACTTACAAGGCCCTTGAATCCCCAATCTATACTACTCTCTCTCTAAACAACCAGCCTCTCCAATAAGTCTCTCTTGTGTTTTGTGTCTTTGCACTCTTACACTTGATCTCACATATGATGACGTTATGTCACACTTGTTGAGATTGAAGCTAGGTGACCCTTTATATAGTGCACCACTTCTTGAACCTATCTTAAAGTCAATCTCAACCCTTAGATCTTGAGGACCAATTAATCATAGCCCTTCAACAAGTCTAAGTGATCCTGTGCATTTTGATCAAGCCTCACGCATCAATCCAAAGTTCCCAAAATGAAGCTTCAGGTGTGCCTGGCGCCGCAGCCCAGAACAGGGCAGGCCACGGCTCAAGCCAGAGCACACAAGCTCCACCTTCTGGGAGCCACGACGCACCCTTCCTAAGGTACGGTGCACACCTGGCCAGAACACTTCTCCTTGCTGGGTGCTGAGGTGCACACATCCTGGGGTACGATGCACACCTGGGGCTGAAGACTTCTCCTTTGCCGGGCACTGAGGCGCACACCTCCTGGGGTGCAGCGCACACTTGGGACTGAAGCTGAATTTTTCCTCTTTAATTCTTAGACAAATCCCAACATATCTCTACCTTTGTCTAAGTAACTAAAAAACTGAACCCATAGTGCAGAGAACTCAGGATCCAAACTCAACTTGAGTCACCATATTAGCCGACTCCAATCCTAAGAAGTCCAAGGCAATGATTGAACTTTCTTAGAGGTAGAACTTTAGTACCTAAATCTGCAGGATTTTCTTCCGTGGCCACCTTGTCCACATGAATGTATCCTTCCATAACATTTTCCCTAATGAAATGGTACCGAACATCTATATGCTTTGTCCTCTCATGGAACACAGGATTCTTGCACAAATGTAACGCACTTTGGCTATCCGAATACACCACCACCTGCTCTTTTAGTACCTTCAACTCTTCCAACAACCCTTTGCACTATATAGCCTCCTTAATGGCTTCCATTTCCGCTACGTACTCAGCCTCAGTTGTTGAGAGTGCTACTACCGGCTGCAACTGAGCCTTCCAACTTATACAACATCCATTTAAGTTGAAGAAGTAGGAGGTAATCGATCTTCTCTTATCCCGGTCTGCTCCATAGTCCTAATCCGCATAATCTTTAAGACAGATGGACTTACCTCTCTTCTCATAAACCAGCCCCACATCTGGGCTTCCCTTCAAGTACCTCAGCAACCACTTCATCCCAAGCCAATGCTCATTTCCAGGATTACTCATAAACCTACTGAGAACACTTATTGCATGAGCAACGTCAGGTCTAGTGCTTACCATCATGAACATGACTGATTCAACCGCACTAAAGTAAGGGACCTTTTCCATTTCCTTCTTCTGCTTATCTGATCTTGGACATTGATCGTTGGGGAACTTGAAATGATCAACAAGGGGAACCTTCATTGGTTTGCTATCTTCTGTTAGTAAGGAGTGCACACCAGTGTGCACCGCGTCCCAGCCTTTTCTAGGCTGTGGTGCCTAGCAAGAAGGAGTGCTGGAGGAAGGGGCAAACTGTGGTGCTGTCTCCCCCAGGCCGCGACGCCTAGAGAGGCAGCAAGTGTGCCCTGCTCCAGGCCGCAGTGCGCCCTGTTCTAGGCTGTAGCGCTAGGCACACTAATGCACACATCCTTCAGCCTCCTGAATGGTTCGTGAGCCATCCTCAAAATGCATAGGATCACTAAGGATTGATCAAGGGGCATGGTTGATTGGTCATCAAGATCTAAGGGTGGATATTGACCCTCAAGATTGGACAAGAAGTTGGTGCACTATATTAAGGGTCACCTAGCTTCATTGTAACAAGAAGAAAAATTGTGATTAAAAGTAAGATCAATTGTAAGAGTGCAAAGACACTAAACTTAAGAGAGATTCTATAGAGAGGCTGGTTGTTTAGAAAGAAAGAGAGTAGAATAGAAAGGGATTCAAGGGCTTGTAAGGGGAATTTTCTTGGGAAAATTCCAGGGTTAGTTCTTATCACTTTCTTCTTCTTCTTCTTTAGTTCTTCAAGAACCTGTGAGTTCTTGGAAGAGTGTTACTGATTGTAAAGAACTCCATTGATAAGATAGTGCAGAGAGCTTGGAGGAGCTCACGAGGATGTAGGCACATTGTCGAATCTTGTCAACAAATTTCTTGTATTCTTTTCTTTCTTGCTTTGATTGGTTGTTGTTTCTTTTCTTATACAAGTCACTCTAGACTTGGGTGTTTGGAGGATCACCTCCTGGGCATCATCCATGGTGGTTTTCCAACAGTGGTATTAGAGCTTTAACAGCTGGGTATCGGAGCAAGATTAGAAGGTAACGGAGCAAGACTCTAAGAATCAAAGAACAAACTTCTTGGGTGATTCAAGAACGGAGTAAAGATCAAGATCAGATCGTGTTCTTGAGGTTGATTTAAGAACGGTGTTGAGATCAATCTTCGATCGTGTTCTTGAGGTTTAGAAGAAGTTCGAAAGCATTTGTGGGTGCTGCATGTTGTTATTTGTCTAAGGTTCAAATAGATCCAACCATGGTTTCAAAATGGTTAAAGTCCAAACCGAAGGTGGATTATCAAAGTTCAGCAAGTTAGAAGACTGCACACATGTGTGTGCATCAATTTGGAGCAAGTGAAGGCCATGCGCACTAGTGTGCGCACTTCTGCACACAATCAGGGAAGTGTGCGTACAGCAACAGCATCATCAGCACCATGGCTTCCAGAATGATGTGCTGAAGGACCACATCAGCGCCATGGCGCCCAACACTAGCATCATGGCATCCAGAAGGTGTGCAAAGGTGCTCTGCCCAGCACCATGGAGCCCCCTATTGAGCGCCTAGGCGCCAGGCAAAGGGCTGCACACATGGACAACCTGTTTTAAGACCCTTTTAAGTGTGTGAATGCAAGGATAAAACGCAAACTTATTCTTTCAATTTTTACAACCCGTAGATACCAGAGAATTAAATCTACTCCAGACAAATACTCTGTGCAAACAAATAAATTTAATACAAAATAAAAAAGCCCATAAAAACTTCTTTAAGGAAGAGATAAATTACCAAAAAATAGAACAACAGGTTCAACAACCCCAGATCCAAGCACAAATCAAGGAACTTGAAGATCTATTTAAAAGAGAAATTTGTGTTGATCTTCCCAATGCCTTTTGGGAAAAGAAAAGGCACATAGTCTCTCAACCATATGAATCAAACTTTGATGAGAAAAATATTCCAAAAGAAGAAGAAGAAGAAAAATGAGAAGAAAATGGAGAAGATAAAGAAGAACAAGAAGAACAAGAAGAAGAAAAAGAAGAAAAAGAACAAGAACAAGAAGAATGAGAAGAAGAAGAAAAAGAAGAATAAGAAGAAGGAGAAGAAGAAGAAAAAGAAGGAGAAGAATGAGAAGAAGAAGAAGAAGAAGAAGAAGAAGAAGATTATGATGATGAAAAAGAATAAGAAGAAGAAGAGGAAAAGGAATGGGTTGAAGATGAAAAAGAAGATGAAGAAGACAAGGAAAAATAATAAAAAGAAGAATAAGAGGAAGAAGAAGAGGAAGAGGAGGAAGAGAAAAGGAAAAAAAAGAAGAAGAAGAGGATGAAGAGGAGGTAGAAGAAGAGAAAAAAGCAGAAGAAGAAGAGAAAGAAGAGGAAGAAGAATTGGAAGAAGAAGAAGAAGAAGAAAGAAAAAGAAAAAGAAGAAGAAGAAGAAAAAAAAGAAAAAGAAGAAGAAGAAGAAGAAGAAGACGAAGAAGAAAAAGAAAAAGAAGTGGAAGAAGAAAAAAGAATGGAAGAAGAAGATGAAGTGGAAAAAGAGGAAGAACAGGAAGAAAGGAATGAAGAAGAGGAAGAAGAAGATGAAGAGGAAGTAGAAGAGGATGAAGAGGAAGAAGAAGATGAGGAAGATAAAGAAGAAGAAGAGGATGAAGAAGAGGAAGTAGAAGAGAAAGAAGAAGAATAATAAGAAATAGAATAGGAAGAAGAAAAAGAAGAAGAAGAGGAAGAATAAGATGAAGAAGAAAAAGAGGAAGAAGAGGATGAAGAAGAGAAAAAAAAAGATGAAGATAAGAGGAAGAGAAAGTAGAAGAATAAGAGGAAGAAGAAGAGGAAGATGAAGATGAAGAGGAAGATTAAGGGGAAGAAATAAAAGAAGAAGAAGAAGAAGAGGAATAAAAGAAAGAGGAAGAAGAAGGGGAAGAAAAAAAGTATGAGAAAATGGAAGAGAAAGAAAAAGATGAAGAAGTAGAAGAAGAAAAAGAAGAGGAAGATGAATAGAAAAAAGAAAAAAAAAGATGATTAGGAAGAAGAGCAAGAAGAAGATGAAGAAGTCGAGGAAAAATAGAAGAAGAGCAAGAAGAAGAAGAAAAAGAAGAAAAAGAATAATAATAATAATAATAATAATAATAATAAGAATAAGAACGGGAAGAGGAAGAAAAAGAGGACGAAGTCGAGGAAATTGAAGATGAAGAATAGGAAAAAGAAAAGAAAGAAGTGGAAGAACAGGAAGAGGAAAAAAAGGAAGAAGAAGAAGAGGAATAAGAAGAAGAGGAAGTAAAAGAAGAAGAAGAGGAAGAAGGGGAAGAGAAAGAGTAATAAGAGGAAGAAGAAGAAGAAGAAGAGGAAGAAGAAGGGGAAGAGGGAGAGGGAGAAGAAGATGAAGAGAAAGGGGAAGAAGAAGAAGAAGAGGAAGATGAAGAGAAAGAGAAAGAAGAGGAAGAAGAAGATGTAAAAGAAGAAGAGAAAGAGGAAGAAGAAGAATAAGAAAAGTAGAAGAAGCAGAACAAGAGGAAGTCGAAGAGGAGGTGATAAGTACTTAAATAGTCATATTTAAGCCCCTTAATTTACACTTGTTAGACTCTTTACTTATCTATTTTAGTAGATTATACTTCATTTTTGTGTTTTTCACAGGACTTGGACAAAAAGATAACAAAATGGAGCTTTTAGAAGCAAAAGTCAAGTTCTGCCCTCCAGCAAGGTGCGCTTGAGTGCACCCCCCTAAAGATCAAGCGCACATGCACACGAGCGCACTTAAAGAAGGCTCAAGTGCACATATGCAACCGAGCACACATATGCGATCGAGCACATCCCGCATACGCTTGAGCGCAATTACTCCAGAGGCAACAGAGCCAGAATTGGAAAGATGTCTTCCGACTCTAAAACGGAATTAGGGTTTTGTGACGCCATGAAGACCCAATAAATAGCCCTATAAAACACATATCACACACCTTTTGTTTGAGACTCGAAGTAGAGAGCTTAGGAGAAGAATTGACGACTCATCTCCCGAGTCTTCTTCGGTTTTAGTTTTCTGTTTTTACTTAATTATGTTTAGCATGTTTACTTTACTTAGTATGTGTAACTAAACTCTTATAGGGCTCAATTGAAGCCCTAGTTATGCTTTACCACACATTTATTCATTGACTATCTTTGCTATAGCCTTGTTAGAATATTTAACTTGATTAATACCTGTTTATATTTACATTCCTCATATGTATGTGCCTGATCAACGTATGCATGTGGTATGGATAGGTTAGTCGAATCAATTTGGATGACCGAGTCCTGGGTTCGACATTAGTAACAAGGGATACCCACACCAGATTCCCGGGTTAATCAACATGGGAAACCGGGAGCGGACCAAGCCCTAGGTCCCATGTGGTTGCCGATCTCCACAGTCCTTATGCTCTTTTAAGGAACAACTCAGTATACACCCATGCTGAATCCCTTAAAGAAATAAAAGAGTTAGAGTATACACCATGCCTAACTCATTGCATAGGGAGATAAATAGCCTAAGGTGTGGACCAAGCCCTTAGGTTGGCAACCATTAGATATTCATGATAAGGCTAGAGCATTGAAACCTTAATAAGTGGGAAAGTATAATTAGTGGTGGATATCATAACCCTATGTTCTCATTATTGTTATTCACTCACTATCAACTGTTATTTCTCTTTTAATTTAAAGAAATTAGTTCTAGATAGAAATTCACCAATCCCTGTGGAAATGATCTCGCATTTGCACACTATACTACCATAGACCTTTGGCACTTGCAAGTAAAACAAGTACGATTATTTACTTATTTATTTAGGTAGATAAAGGTCCAACAGGAGGAAGAGAAAGAAGAGGAAGAAGAATAAAATGAGGAAGAAGACAAAGAAGAATAATAGGAAGAAGAAGAATAATAAGAATAAGAAGAAAAAGTGGAAGAAGAAGAGATACCTCTTGCGATCGAGGTATCACTTGCGATCGAGCACACTCTATTATACGATCGAGCGCAATTGAGGCAGAAAGTAATCCGAGCAGTAGTAGTTGACTGCTGCCCTTAAGTAACTGCCATCGATTCATGTATGGACGACGGTCCAAGAATCCAGCATTCCTTCCCTTTGATCCCGAGCTTGAGAGGTCAATCCGACAAAGGTTTAGGGATAACCCGGAAGAGGTAGGAGAAGGGAGTGAGGAAGAGACACCACCAATGGCAGAACAAATAGTTGAATAGCAACCACCTGAGCGGAGGCCGATGAAGCAATCCTTCATCCCGCAGAACCTCGAACAACCTTCGTGCATTGCGTATCAACCTGAGGCTGAAGGAAACTATTACATATCTTCACAGATACTCAGTGCACTAACTCATTTTAGGGGTACACCTAGTGAGGATCCACATTTGCACCTTCGAGAGTTCTTTAACCTCTGCAAATTCCAGCACATCTGAGGCTTAGACCAAGAAGGAATAAAGTTAATTCTTTTCTCTTTTTCCTTGAAAGATAATGCTAAATTATGGTATAATTCTTTGCCTGTAGTTTCCATCCACATTTAGGAGGAGTTAGCAAGCAAATTTCTAAAGAAGTTCTTCCCAACCCAGAAGACAAGGCAAATGAGGAAAGAAATACAATCCTTCCAACAAAAGGATGGAGATCTGTTCTTCGAGGCCTGGGGACACTTCAACGAGCTACTACTCAAGTGCCCACACCACAACCTACCCAAAGACGAACTGGTACAAGCCTTTTATGAAGGTTTGAGTGATTCTAACAAAAATATTGTTGATTCAGGTTGTTGAGGATTGCTGATGGAAAAGAGCAGCGAAAAGGCGATGGAACTATTCGAAACCCTAAGCGAACACACACAGCAGTTCTCCTCTCGAGGTAGACACATAACCAAAAGTAAGGGTATATATGAGGTAAGCATGAAGAGAGGATCATCTCCTCAAATAGCCGCCATGGAAAAGAAAATTGACCTATTAGTGAAAGCCATGGCCGCTCAGAACACCTCAACTAACCCATCAGCCGCACCACTACAAGTATGTGCCATTTGCTCACAGTTTGATCATGATACTAATCCTTGTCCTTTGTATTCATTTGCAGATCATGAGCAAGCCAACTTTGTGGGTCCGAACAATTATCCACCAAAGAACAACCCCTATGCCAACACACACAACCCTGGATGGCGGAATCACCCGAACTTCTCATGGAGCAACAACAGAAACAATCAAGGGCAGCAAAGAAATTTCCAACCAGCAGCCCAAACTGCTCCTGAACCCAAGAAGAATGACCTCGAAATTCTTGCGAGGCAACTAGTGACTCAGCAACAACAGATCCTGAATAAACATGAACAATTCATGGAAGAGTCAAGGCAATTTCGGACTGAAATAAGGCAAATCACTTCCAAGCACGATCAAGCCATTCAAGGGCTAGAGGTACAAATGGGACAGTTGGCCAAGGAATTGAGTAGCAGAAAACAAGGAGAGCTTCCGGCCCAGCCACTACCTAATCCAAGAGGACACCAGCAGTTAAATGCCATAACAACCTTAAGAAGTGGAAAGGTCATCAGGACCAACGAGCCTACATAAACAGCTCCGGATCAGACCTCCACATCCAAGGTAAGAGAGATAGAAAAGGTAAATACACCTCTACCCTTCCCTCAAAGGTTAGTAAAGCCTAAAAAGGAAACTAAAATGATTGACATATTTGAAACCTTGAAAAAGGCAGAAATAAATATTCCTTTATTAGAGGTAATAAAACAACTACCTGCTTATGCTAAGTTTTTAAAAGATTATTGCACTAACAAACGGAAATTTTAGGAGCATGAGACGGTATTATTAACTGAAGAGGTGGGCACTGAATTATTGAGACAATTACCACCTAAACTAAAAGATCCTGGTAGCTTCACTATTCCTTTCAGGCTAGGTGACCAGCTGTTCAAACATACATTATTAGACCTAGGAGCAAGTGTCAATTTACTACCTTACAGTGTATTTAAGACACTAGGTTTAGGGGAGCTCCAACCAACCTCCATTACGTTACAATTGGCTGACAGAAGCATCAAACAACCTAGAGGTATCTTCGAGGATGTTTTGGTAAGAGTAGGTAAATTTATTTTACCTGCTGATTTTATTGTATTAGACATGGAGGAGTGCCAGATGCCTGTACCACTCCCTATCATTCTAGGGAGACCATTTATGATCACTACTGACACAAACGTTAATGTAAAAAGAGGTATTGTCACAATGAGAGTAAATGATGAAGAGATAGAATTTAAAATCTTTAATACAATAGACCCTCCTAGGACTGATGATAAGTGTCATAATGTAAGCTTCGTACATGTTATTAATGAGAAAGTGTCCAAAGTTCATTTCACTGATCCAATGAAGACCATTCATGTGACATAGCATTAGGATTTGGGCCGAAAGATAATGTGATTAAAGATGTCCACGGAGTTGTGCACACCATCAAGAGCACACTTAAACCTTCAAGTAAGTATAATCCTCAAGTTAAAAATCATGTACTTACTAATACTACCCCTCATTGTTTTATCTACCAGGTACCTAAATTGGAGATAGAGCAGCTATCAACGGACTTAAAACCACCTGATGGGGGCCCTAATTGCCTCCTTAAAGAGATGTAGCCTTAAAAGCTACCATAGAGAGCACTTGAGAAAATTCATTTGCTCCACATATAGCTCAAGTGCCTCTATCAAGGTTAGTGGTACTGAGGCCACTACAAATCGGTATGACCGTATCGTTCCCACTTTTTACCTTAATTAAATTCTTTCTATAACCTTTTTTTACTATTTTGATCTTGCAATCGAGAGCACACTATACGTGCTCGAGCGCCACCTCACCCTACACTGTGCACGAGCGCACCACAATTAAACACTTGTGCACAATTACGCTCGATCGCACTTCACCAGTATGCTCGAGCGCAATCATGGCAGAGGGGTCACATGCACGTTATAAACAGTTTCCCGTTCCTTCCCTCACTTACACTCAATCGCACTTCTGCTCTTTCTCTCTCGCACGAACCATCTCACGCAGCAAAACCCTACCTTCCACTCTCATCTAGCAAATCTCCACCATCACCTCACAACCAAACCAAACCACGCAGCAAATACATTCTCTGTCTACTTTACACACACACCCCTCTTCTAAAAGCACAAGACACAGAAGTGCAATCAGTTCCTACAGACTCTCTACGCCTTTCACCGAGGTCATTGGTACTCCATCCCAGCAGTCATATGGAGTTAGATACACAATTTCTGGGATGGTGTGCATAACCGGCAGATGACCACAGCTAATGCCTAGGGCCTTCCTTTCCCCTTCTTGCTTAGTCATATCTTCAAGAAGAAGGGGGTTAGAGGTTCCTCTATAGATGGCTCGGTTAGTGACCATCCATTCTTTGGGAGAGCACAGTGGAGCCTCAGCCAGTCACACATGCCCCGAGGACCCCGAGCACAGATACCAGCCGCCGAGTCTATTGCAGATGATCGAATGGAGGTCGAGCATCCACCGGTGAGCTCTTCATGGGAGGAGGACCAGACAGACATAGGATCCATGGGGTATCAGCACCTCTTAGATGAGCTATCCTCCTTCTGCTATGAGTTGTCCGACATTCGTCGGGAGGATCGTGAGGCAGCCCGTCTGATCCATAAGTGGATTGATGGGTTAGAGGCACAGTTAACAAGAGGGGAGGCCATGCTACATTCCATCCTTGACCGCCTATCTCTTGCACCCGGTACTTTCTCGACTGCACCCACTGATGATCAGCAATGAGAGGATACCCTGTCTGGCTGAAGATGTTAAACTTAGCGCTCATGGGAGGCACCCCAGACATATCCTTTTTATTTAGTACTTTTCTTTTTATAGTCATATTTTCATATCTATTATTTTATTTTCTGGAACAACGTTTGTTTTCCTTTGTCAGGTACTTAGTGCATGCATCCAGTTCAAGTTTGGGGGCGTGTACAAGCAAGCAAGCAACCTAGTTCTCCATCTCCCAGGTCAGATCTTTCCATGCCACACACACATTGGGGACAATGTGCATTTTAAGTTTGGGGGTAGTGGGAGATACTAGATACTATCACACACGCACTTGGAACACATGTACACACTAAGTCCCAGTTTTTTTTTTTAGGAAGATAAATGCATGATCAATGGGTAAACAAAAATTTTGGTTGAATTAAAAATTTGATAACACTTCATTAGTAAGCTTACAAGCTAGAACACATAGTATTATATTAGGAATTTTACAAAGTTGAGTTAACTAACTTAAGGCACCTAAGAATTCACAAGTTTGATTTAAAAAATTGCACGAGCACATGTAACACGCATTTGTGTGGGGTATGACATATAATTTTTTTGTATATATTTCCATAACCTAATCTGTAATCGGATAACTTATTGTAAAGAACCCTTTGGCATAAGAAAAATAAAGAAAAATATGTTCATCAAGCAAAAAGAAAATCAAAAAGCTTCCAAAAATCAACTTTCCACTGAGTAACTGGGCCTCTTGCCTCAGTAAGCATTAAGTGTTCACGTAAAAAGGTGGAAGTTTCATTAAGGAGCATTAAAAACCTATTAAGTTCCATAGCCTTTTTTACTCGAGCTAATAAGTCCTTAGGGGTGTCTTCACACCTAATGCCCTAAAACCATCTGGTTTGGGAGTCATTGGCCAAAACACTCGTTACAAGGGTCAAATAGAAAGCTCGATGGAACTCAACATGGCAAAAATTGCATGATAAAAGAAAAAGAAAAAAGAAGCAATTATTATGCCATTTTGTTCTCTTTGATAAGAAATTCGATGAAAGTTTGGGCACCGAAACACTATCCACTAAAATTATGTGGAAACCTCATCTCATATGTGCTAACCCATCACGCACAAATCAAACTTGTGATGCCTTAAGCCAACCTTAAGCGATTAACATAAAACTTTTGAAAGTCCTTTTGCAATCCAAAATGTGTTTTTATTATAAGCTTACTCATGAACAGTTATCATGGTTTTATTCATAACCCAAATTTTTTAGTACCATGAAAATGAATTTATCTTTAACATTTTGTTTCAACATAGTATTTGGTTTTGTATTGCTAAGGGACTAGCAATATGTAAGTTTGAGGGTGTGATAAGTGCTTAAATAATCATATTTAAGCCCCTTAATTTACACTTTTTAGACTCTTTACTTATCTATTTTAGTAGATTATACTTCATTTTTGTGTTTTATGTGTTTTTCACAGGACTTGGACAAAAAGATAACAAAATGGAGCTTTTAGAAGCAAAAGTCAAGTTCTACCCTCCAACAAGGTGCGCTCGAGCACACCCCCCTTAAGATCGAGCGCACAAGCACATGAGTGCACTTCAAGAAGGCTCGAGCGCACATATGCGATTGAGCGCATTTCGCATACGCTCGAGTGTAATTACTCCAAAGGTGGTAGAGCCAGAATTGGAAAGATGTCTTCCGACTCCAAAACATAATTAGGGTTTTGTGATGCCATAAAGACCCAATAAATAGCCCTGTAAAACATATATCACACACCTTTTGTTTGAGACTCGAAGTAGAGTGCTTAGGAGAAGAATTGACGACTCGTCTCCTGAGTCTTCTTCGGTTTTAGTTTTCTGTTTTTACTTAATTATGTTTAGCATGTTTACTTTACTTAGTATGTGTAACTAAACTCCTATAGGGCTCGATTGAAGCCCTAGTTATGCTTTACCACACATTTATTCATTAACTATCTTTGCTATAGCCTTGTTAGAATATTTAACTTGATTAATACATGTTTATATTTACATTCCTCATATGTATGTGACTGATCAACGTATGCATGTGGTATGGATAGGTTGGTCAAATCAATTTGGATGACTGAGTCCTGGGTTCGACATTAGTAACAAGGGATATCCACACCAGATTCTCGGGTTAATTAACATGGGAAACCGGGAGCGGACCAAGCCCTAGGTCCCATGTGGTTGTCGATCTCCACAGTCCTCATGCTCTCTTAAAGAACAACTCAGTATACACCCATATTGAATCCCTTAAAGAATGAAAAGAGTTAGAGTATACACCATGCCTAACTCGTTGCATAAGGAGATCAATAGCCTAAGGTGTGGACCAAGCCCTTAGTTTGGCAACCATTAGATATTCATGATACGGCTAGAGTATTGAAACCTTAGTAAGTGGGAAAGTATAATTAGTGGTGGATATAATAACTCTATGTTCTCATTATTGTTATTCACTCACTATCAACTGTTATTTATCTTTTAACTTAAAGAAATTAGTTCTAGATAGAAATTCACCAATCCCTGTAGAAATGATCTCGCATTTGCACACTATACTACCACAGACCTTTGGCACTTGCAAGTAAAACAAGTATGATTATTTACTTATTTATTTAGGTAGATAAACGTCCAATAGGAGGAAGAGAAAGAAGAGGAAGAAGACAAAGAAAAATAATAGGAAGAAGAAGAGATACCTCTTGTAGAGCTCTCCAATCCTTCGTCTTTATCTCAAAATACCCCCTTTGGTGTTGGAGTTCATAGGCCGAAATAGGGCATAAAGTCAGACGACTCTGTCTTCTCTAATGCCTTGGTTACAAGGTAACATCTTATCTTAGTTATACCTTCGCGGGAAGTGATTGAGCTTAGGAGGAAGCTTATCAAGAGTTTATGCTATATGGCCGAGGTTTTAGCTTCTCAGGTAAACATTTTTATCTTCTTTTGCTTTTAACTATTTTTGCTTCAATGGACTTAAACTTGAACATTTTTCTTATTCTTATTTCAATCAGGCATTGTGAACAGGATGTTGTCCCGTCGCTGTTTGAATATGAACGACCAGCTGACCAAGTATCAGCAGAAGTTTGACGATAACTGTGGGCTTATCTAGCAACTGCAGAATACACTGGACAGAGTTCGTTGTGGTAAGAAAGATGTTAAGAAGGCCAAGGCCGAGGCCGTGGAAAAGATGGAGACGTTGAGGTAGGAACAAGATGCTGTAAAGATAGTTGAGGAGCGTATGAGGGAGAAGATGGAGGTTGTAGTGAGGAATGCCGTGGAGGAAGCTGAGGCTAACTTCAAGAGCTCTACCTCCTTTCAAGAGGTTATAGAGGAAGATATCTTCAATATCTTGAGGAATTCATGGACGCCAAGAGGAAAGCTGAGCTACTCTTCCCTTCAACTAACTTCTCTACCCTCAAGCTCTCATCTTTTGGGGAAGAAGGTACTAGCATGGAGAGGAACCAGGAAAGAGAAGGTGAAGAAGTGAAGACTCAGTTAAGTGACGCTGTTAAGGAGGTCACGGTTGATGGGGAGGCTAACCTTTGAGGACTTATTCGCTCTCTCTTTTTTTCTTTTTTCTTTTTTTTTTTTTTTGTATTTCGAGGCCGATAGCGCCTCTTTTTGACTTATACAAATATCTTTCTATTAATGAAAAATTATTCTCTCATTCGTTAGCTACCTTCTGTAATTTTGATTTATTGATGAGGGAGACTGAGGGGTAAAGGTCTTAGACCTTAGTCTCGATGTAGGATGGCCTCTTTTACTTCGAAAAGAATATGGCGAAAACAAAATGTTCTTTTATTGATAACTAGGAAATTGCACAAGCAGTATTGGCGAAACAAGTAAGGAGAACTTTTGAGATACACTACTGATAAAACTTACGGAGATTCTCTATGTTCCAAGTTCGAGGTATAGGCTTGCCACTCAAATCTTTAAGCTCAAATGGGTCGGCTCGGTAAACTCTTTAGATACAGTACGGACCTTCCCAGCTAGGGATGAGCTTTCCCATTTCCCAAGGATGGGATACTTCATTTTTTTGCAGCACCATATTATGTAACCGTAAGTTCCTCTCTAAGACTTGAGAGTTGTAGTATCTAGAAACTCTTTGTTGATAAGTGGCTAGCTAGATCTGGGCTTTTTCCCAAGCTTCGTCCATAAGATGGGCATTCATCCACAAGACTTCTTCGCTACTAGCTTCTTCGAAGTTCTGCACTCGCAACAAGGGCGCTCCAATTTCCAGTGGGATGACTGCTTCGAAACTGTATGCCATGAAGAATGGAGTTTCTCCGGTGGGGGTCCGAGTGGTGGTTCGATAAGCCCAAAGTACATTTGGAAAATGGCTATTCATTACTTGTCACCTCATCTAATCTTTTCTTAATGCCTTGCAAGAGTGTTTTGTTAGTTACCTAGGCTTGTCCATTAGCTTGAGGATACCCCACCAAAGAGAATCGATGCTCGATGTGAAGTTTTTCACCAAAAGATTTGAACTGAGAGCTATCAAGCTGTTTGTCGTTATCGGTGATCAATACCTGGGGTATGCCAAATCAGCACACTATCGATTTCCAAACAAATCCTCGGGCTTGGTGATCAGTTATGTTGGCGAGCAATTCAGCTTCTGCCCACTTGGTGAAATAATTTATTGCTACAATAAGGTGCTTTATTTGTCCCTGGGTTCCAATGAAAGGACCGAGGATGTCCATTCAACATATAGTGAAGGGAAATGGGTTAGTGATCGAAGTCAGTGGGTTTATCAGCTTTTGAGGCATAAAAGGTGTAATGTTGATAGTTTTTGCATTTCTAGACTAATTCCGTGGTATCTCTCTACATCTTTTGCCAATAGTATCCTTGGCGAAGTATTTTGAAGGCCAAAGCTCGACTTCCAATATGGTTTTCTTATATACCTTCTTAAACTTCTAGATGAGCATAGTTGGCTTTGGTAAGTACGAGGCATTTGAAATAAGGCATGGTGAGACTTTTTTTGTATAGCTGTCCGTTCACAATTGCATACTGTGAGGCACGAGAAATTTGTTTTTTAGCCTCATTCCTCTACTCAGGGAGTTTACGATCTCGTAAATACCGAAGGATCGGGTCTACCCATATTTCTCCCTCGGTTACTGGTAGGATAAGTTCTTCATCAATGCTTGGACTGGAGAGAGTCTCGAGGTAGACGGCTTGGGTAAGGTCTCTATGCCGAGAGGAGGCAAGTCAGGCCAAAGTATTGATTTTTGAATTTTCTATCTGAGGAACCTAGGTTATCCGAAATATTCTGAACACTATAACAAGTTCCCTGGCTTTCTTGAGATACAGAGCGATTCTCTTGCCTCTGGCTTCAAATTCGCTATTTATCTAGTTACTAATAACTGCGAGTCTTTGTAGGGTTCTAAGACTTCAGCAGCCAATGCTTTTTCTAATTTCATATTGGCAAGTAATGCCTCATATTCAGCTTTATTATTAGAGGCTTTGAACTCGAACTGCAATGCATACTCAATGGTGAACCCATCAGGGCTACTAAGGATAAGTCCTACCCTACTTCCAGTGCTATTAGAGGAGCCATCTACATGGAGAGTCCATTTCGGAGTTTTTTCGGCCATCTTTGGTTCTGGTACTTCGGTTGGATCCGTAATGAGCGTTGTCTCTATGATAAAATCTGCGAGAGCTTAAGCCTTAATTACCTTTCGAGGGCTATACCGAATGTGAAATTCTCTGAAGTCTATGGACCATTTGACCTTTCTTCCTGAAATATCCAGTTTGTGAAACTCTTGTCTCATAGGCTGATCTGTCAAAAGGTCAATGGTGTGCACTTGAAAATACGGCCAGAGTTTCTAAGCCGAAACTCAGAGAGCATACACTATCTTTTAGATAGGGAGGTATCGCACTTCTGCATCATGGAGAATCTTGCTAATGTACTATACGAGTTTCTGAATACCCATATCTTCTTAGATCAAGACAGAGGCTACTACTTCCTGCATTGTCGATAGATATAGGAAGAGTTCTTCTCCAGTGATGGACTTGGTCAAAAGTGGAGAAGAGCTAAGGTATTCCTTCAATTCTTCAAAGGATTTCTAGCAATCTTCGGTCCAGATGAAACCTTTGGCCTTCTTGTTGGCTCTAAATAAGGGAAGCATCTCTCTGCAGATTTTGACATAAAATGGTTGAGTGCTACTACCCGTCCAGTTAACCTCTATACTTCTTTTACAGTCTCGGGAAAAGTCATATTTAAGATGGCCTTGATCTTCTTCAGTTTAGCTTCTATTCCTCTCTAGGTGACCATAAAGTTTAGGAACTTTCCTTCGGTGACTCCAAAAGCACATTTTGCATAGTTTAACCTCATCTGGTGGTATTCGAGTATTCCGAAGGCACCAACATATCATCTACATAAACTTCCATGTTTTTCCTGATATGCTCATGGAAGATCTTGTTCACCAATCTCTGATAAGTGACTCTAGTATTTTTGAGTCCGAAGGGCATTACTACTTCTTGGATAGGTATAGTGATTACAACCAGATTTCCATAGCACCAGAGGACCAAGAAAAGACTACCTTCATATGCCCTTTCGGTACATTTACTTACAGAAGGATGACATTCAGTTTATGCAATGCACCAGCCACCTTTCAAAGATGTATGATGAGCATTTTTTTCGACATGGTGGAGAAATTCATTGAGGTATTTATGGATGATTTTAGTGTTTTTGGGTCTAATTTTGATGAATGCCTCAATCATCTGGAGAGTGTCCTAAAGAGATGTGAAGAATGCAACTTAGTGCTAAATTGGGAAAAATATCACTTTATGGTTCAACAAGGCATTGTGCTGGGTCATTCCATTTCCAACAAAGGTATTGAGGTAGATAAGGCTAAGATCAACATCATTTCAAAGTTACCTCCTCTAACAGTCAAGGGTATCATAAGTTTCCTTGGACATGCTGGATTCTACAAACGATTCATTAAAGATTTTTTTAAGACATCTAGACCTCTTTGTGCACTGTTAACTAAAGATATCAAGTTTGAATGGACTGATGACTGTATGAAAGCTTTCAACACATTGAAGAACATGCTCACTTCTGCGCCAATAATGATGGCACCTGATTGGAGTCTTCCATTCGAGTTGATGTGTGATACCAATGACTTCGCCTTGGGAGCTGTCTTGGGCTGGAGAGTTAATAAGGTACCTCATGCTATTTACTATGCTTTTAGAACTTTAAATGATGCTCAGCTAAACTATTCTACTACTGAAAAGGAATTGTTAGCTGTTATTTTTGCTTTGGAAAAGTTTAGATCATACCTGATTGGCTCTAAGGTTATTGTATTTACTGATCATGCTGCTTTGAGATATTTGTTTTCTAAGAAAGATGCAAAGCCTAGGTTAATCAGATGTGTACTCCTATTGTAAGAGTTTGACTTGGAGATTAAAGATAAGAAGAGAAGTGAGAATGTGGTTGCAGATCACTTATCTAGGCTACCTCAGTAGGACGACAAAAATGAGCAACCTTTGAATGAGAACTTCCCCGATGAACAATTGTTCACATTAGAGGTAACACTTCCATGGTATGCTAATATTGTCAATTATATAACTGCAAAGGTTTTTCCTCTAGGTATGACCAGTCAAGAAAGGAAACAGATGATATCTATGTCTCGAGACTACCATTGGGATGACCTTTACATATTCAAATTATGTCCAGATCAAATCATCAGAAGGTGTGTCTCAAAGGAAGAGCATTTGAGCTTATTGCAACATTGCATCAGTTTGCTTGTGGAGGACATTTTGGGGTCAAGAGAACAGCTTTTAAGGTATTATAATCCGGTTTTTACTGGCCTAATTTGTTTAAAGATGCCTTTTCATTTTGCAACTCATGTGATAGATGCCAAAGGACAGGTAACATATCATCGCGAAATTAGATGCCCTTACAAAATATCCATATAGTATAACTTTTTGATGTATAGGGTATTGATTTCATAGGCCCATTTCCTAACTTCTATGGTTATTTATATATTCTTATGGGTGTGGATTATGTGTCCAAATGAGTCGAGGCTATCCCCTCAAAAACTAATGATCACAAAGTGGTTGTGAAGTTTCTACAGGATAACATCTTTATCCGGTTTGGGACTCCAAGAGCAATCATCAGTGATGAAGGCAGCCACTTCCATAATCAATCTTTTGCTGCCCTAATCAAGAAATATGGGATCACCTATAAAGTTGGCACTCCATATCATCCTCAAACCAGTGGCCAAGTGGAGATAAGTAACCGAGAGATCAAAGGTATCCTAGAAAGAACTATGAATCCTAGTAGGAAGGATTGGTCTTTGCGCCTGAATGATGCTCTATGGGCATATAGGACAGGTTACAAGACACCAATTAGCATGTTTCCACACCACTTAGTCTTTTGGAAAGCATGCCATCTGTCGGTTGAGTTAGAGCATCGAGCATATTGGGCCATAAAGCAGTTCAATTTTGATATGAAGCAAGCGGGTGAGAAGAGGAAGCTGCACTTAAATGAGCTCGAAGAATTAAGGTATGATGCATATGAGAACGCCAAGCTCTACAAAGAAAGGACTAAAGCCTATCATAATAAACAACTGGTTAGGAAAGAGTTTCACATGGGACAAAAGGTGTTGCTCTACAATTCACGATTAAGACTGTTCCCAGGCAAACTTAAGTCCTGATGGTCTAGTCCTTATGTGGTCACCAAGGTCTTTCCTCATGGTGCTTTGGAGATCTATGGTTCCAATAGCAATCAAACGTTCACAGTGAATGGACCCAGATTCAAGTCATACCTTGAAATCAACTTGCCACCAAAAGATGAAGATTTGGCACTTCAATCTGTCCAGTATGCAGCAGACCCGAGAGCACTTGAGCTACATAAGGTGGACTGTAAGTGCTCTCTTCCAAGAGAGTAGCACTGAAGCTACTATACAGAGCACTTAAGTAGTTCATACTTTGATAAATGTGTAGCTTAAGCACCTCTATTAAGGTCAGTAGTACTGAGGCCACTGAGTATGGTACATCTCTATTTTTGTCATTGTTAATTGTCTTTCATTATTTTCACTTTTTCTATATTTTCTGTAGTTCAGTTAGTCATTCAATACATTATGCCCTTAAGATCGAGCGCATGTCACAATGCATTCGAGCGCAACCTCACCATGCACCCAATAGTGCGCGAGCACAATCACACACACACATCTAAGTGCAAGTGCGACCGAGCGCACTCAGGGCAAAGACTCGCGTGCATATTTTAAGTTAGATTGTTTTTCCCCTCACATTCACTCTCACTCACATACACTCTCTCTCTCGCACTCTCACACTCACACGACACTCAAACTCACTCACACCAAACCTCGCCCACACCAACCCTCCCCCATAACACATCACCACCACTCATCACTCATCACCACCACTCCTCACATTTCACTAACACGCTGCCACCATTTTGTGACTCCAAGTATGTCCATTCACGTTTTTGATTTATCACACACAATCACACAAGTTCTTGATTTATCTTTTTGCTAAATCTGTGTACATATAATGTGTTGTTTTTGTTTGTGTGGTTGTGTTTTGAAATTACAGGAACTATTTCAAGTCACTGTTGGCCACAAACTGTTCGATAAAAATACTCAGTGACAAACTAGATAGTGCGATCGAGCGCATAGGCAAAGTGCGATCAAGCGCGTATCACTGAGATTGAGGCAGCATCTGCAGAAACCTTGTCCAGAATGCCTAAAAATATTGCTTCCTCATCCTGCACCTCGGGTAGCCGTGCATAGTCATCCCGGCCCAGCTTTAAACAATGGGAGATCTTATTCGAGACCACATTCAATGTGGAACATGATTTCAAAAACTTTGAAGCCACTCAATGGGCGGTCCAGGAATTCAAGCATCGGGGTTTGAAGAGGCTATTCAAGCCTATCTGCTCTACTGCCTAGACCCAGTTCTTGGTTCAGTTTTATGAGAACCTATCCTTCAACTGCAGTAGGCCAAGTGTCTTGTCCTCATCTATTTAGGGCAAGTACATCGACATGACATCTGTAGACATAGTTGTTGCCCTCCATTTTTGTGATGAGTCTCCTCCTAAGGACACCCAGATAGATGAGCAGCGGAAGTCCTTTTCCTTGTCCACTATCATTGAGGACATATGTGCTAGACAGTATGCTATTTGGCACAACAATGCTGGGAGCTGGTCCAAGTTACCTCCATGACTCTGGCTCGTGGATTCCATTCTTCAGTGGAATGTGTGCCCATTGGGACACAAGACCCAGAGGAGGGACCAGTTCTTACAAGCATTATATGCATTCCATAAAGGCCACTGGTACTCCATCCTGGTTGTCATCTGGAGCCAGCTATATAAGTTTTGGGACCATGTCCATGCATGCCAGGTCACCATGGCAAATGCATGGGGGCTCCCATTCCCGTTCCTCCTCAGCTAGATATTCAAGAAGAAGGGAATTAAAGGCTCATCCATTGATGGACCAGTACAGGAGCACCCATTCTTTGGGAAGGCTCAGTGGACCTTGAGCCAGTCGTACATGCC
Source organism: Bretschneidera sinensis (assembly GCA_023935145.1). Taxonomy (NCBI): domain Eukaryota; kingdom Viridiplantae; phylum Streptophyta; class Magnoliopsida; order Brassicales; family Akaniaceae; genus Bretschneidera; species Bretschneidera sinensis. The sequence goes on along the minus strand of CM043703.1, from coordinate 74,927,676 downwards.
CAGAGGACCCTGAGGGCATGCACCTGCTGCCGAGAGGGTGGAGGATGATCCCATGGAGACAGAGCGCCCCACAGCAAGCCATGCTTGGGAGGAGGACCATCTGGACATAGGACCCACTGAGTACCAGCACATTCTAGAGGAGATATCCTTTTTTTGGTGTGAGCTCTCTGATATTCGACGGGAGGATAGAGAGGCCACATTGCTAGTGCATCAATGCATCGATGGTTTGGAGGCATGCTTTATGAGGTAAGAGGATGCTCCAGGCCATTCGTGGTCGACTACCTCCCGCCCCTGGCACCTCATCGTCTGCACCACCTAGAGACCAGCAGTGAGAGAGGTGCACCGTCTGGCTGAAGACATAAAACTTAGCGCTCATGGGAGGCACCCCACAGCATATCCTTTTATTTTTAGTATTTTTTACATTTATTGTTAGTATTTATTTTTATAACTGTTTATTATTAGTATATCTTGTTTTTCTGTATTACGTTTATTTTTATTTTTCAGGGACAATGTGTGTGCATCAATTCAAGTTTGGGGGTGTGCTACGAGCCATGCCAGTCATCTAGTTCTCCATCTCCCAGGTCAGATCTTTCTATGCCACTCTCACATTGGGGACAATGTGTAAATTAAGTTTGGGGGTATGGGAGACACATTCACACACTTTGTCCCAATGTTTTTTAGTATTATTGAAAAGATAAATGCATGTTCATATTGTTTTGAAAATTTTGGTTGATTTAAACAAATATTATGATAAGATTTCATCAGTAAGCTTAAACTCTAGAACACATGGTCTAATAATAAAATTTTAAAAGTTTAATTACTTAGTTCAAGGCATTTAAGAATTCACAAGTTTGATCTAAATCTGACACGAGCACATTAGCACATAATTGTGTGGGGTATGACATAAAATTTTTATGTGTATGTTTCCATGGCCTATCCATAATTGGATAACTTCTTAAAAAAACTCCTTGGCATAGAAAAATAGAAAAAAATTTATTGCACAAAAAAAGAAAATAAAATGCTCCTAATGATCATTAAATAAACCTTCCACTGAGTAACTGGACCTCTTGCCTCAGTAAGCAGTGAGTGTTCACGTCAAAATGTGGAAATTGTGCTTATAATGATCATTAAATAAAGTTTTCACTGAGTAGCTGGACCTCTTGCCTCAGTAAGCAGTGAGTGTTCACATTAAAAGGTGGGAATTTTGCTTGGCAGCATTAAGACCAGTTAGTTTTGTAGCCTTTTTGACTCGAGTTAGTAAGTCCTTAGGGGTGTCTTTACACCTAATGCCTTAAAACCATCTGATTTGGGAGTCATTGACTAAACACTCACTACATGGGTCAATTAGAAAGCTTAAGAGAACTCAACGTGGCAAAAATATCTTAATAAAAGAAAAATAAAGAAATAAAACTATGCTATTATTGTTCATTCTGATAAGAAATTTCATGAATGTTGAGACACCGAAACACTATACATTGGAGTTATTTAGAAGCTTCATATTTTATGTGCTAATTCATCACACACTAAGTCAGACTTTTGATGCTTCAACCAACCTCGAGTAGGCGATTAGGTTTTAAAACTCTTATTCATTGCGAAGATGTGTTTATATTTTAAGCCTGCTCATGAATAAATATCATGGTTTTGTGTACGACCCAAATTTTTAGATATCATGAATGATGAATTTATTTTTGTTATTGTTTTTCAGTTAGTTTTTCGTTTTGTATTGCTAAGGGACTAGTAATATGTAAGTTTGGGGGGTGTGCTAAGTGCTTAAATATTCATATTGAAGCCCATTAATTTACATTTGTTAAGCTATTTATTTACGTATTTTATTCTATTTTACTTCATTTTTGTGTTTCTATGTTTTTATATGTTCTTGGAGAAAAAAGTGGCATTTTGGAACTCAAAGGAAGAAATCTGGTGGACCTGGAAGCAGCCAAGTGCGATCAAGCACATAAGAGTGTGATTGAGGGCACAAGCACTCGTGCGCACACATAGAAGGCTTGAGCATAACCTTGTGCTCAAGCGCAAAAGCATGAGATCGAGCGCACACGTGCAGTAAAACGGCAGAGCCAGTGTTGGAAAGAATAGTCTGGGTCTTGTTTTGGAAATTAGGGTTTCGAGATGTCCTTAAAACCTTATAAATAGGCTTGTAAAACACAGAAACATAGACTTTTACTTTTAATCTTCTTTTTAGTTTTAAGCTTTAGAGATGAATTGACGACTCTTCTCCACAGTATTTTTTGGGTTTATTCTTTTCTCTTTAGTTTACATTATGAAGATGTGTAACAGCACCACCATGTGTAACTAACTTACTAATAGGGCTCGATTGAAGCCCTAATTATACTTTTCCATACATGAGTATTGTTGCCTTTGCAATAGCTGTATTATAATGCTTTAATTGATTAATGCCTGTTTTATTGAATTCTTCATATGTGTTTGCCTGATCAACATATACATGTGGTATGGATTAGTTAGTTAGATCAATTTGGATGACCGAGTGCTGGGTCTGACAGCAGTAACAAAATAAATCCACACTGAATTCTTGGGTTAATGAACATAGGAAACCAGGAGTATATAACATGCCCTAGGTCTTGTGTGTTTGTCAATTTTCACAGAACTTATGCTCTCTTAAAGAACAACTTAGTATACACCATGCTAAATCCTTTAAGAAAGAAAAGAGTTGGAGTATATACCATGCCTGACTCATGGCTTAGGGAAATCAATAGCTTAAGGAGTATACACCATGCCCTTAGGTTGACAACATTAGGTATTCATAGTATGGTTAGAGCATTGGTACATTACTTATTGGGAAAGTATGATTAGTGGTAGATATCAAAGCCCTATGTTTCTATCATTATCAAATTCAAACTCAAAATTTATTTCTATCATTTTATATTGTGAAACTGATTCTAAAGCGAAATTCACCAATCCCTGTGGAGATGATCTAGCATTTGCACACTATACTACTGTTGACCTTATGCACTTGTAAGTAAAACTGTTCAAATATTTGCTTATTAATTTAGGTAAATTCTTGCACAACAAATCCCAATGCCAATGATGATGAGATAAACAAAAAGAAAACAATTGCTCTCAAAGCTTCCACAAGAAAGAAAGCAGAAGAAAAGGAAAAAGGGAATAAGAGTAATGAAGAAGATGGTGAAATGACACTAATCACCAAAAAGTTTCATAAATTCTTGAAGAAAAACAAGAAACCTTACACAAAGGATTCTACTCCAAAAAGAGAACCTATTATGTGCTATAGTTGAAAGAAGCCCAGACACATTAACATCGATTGTCCAACAATAAACAAACCATACAAGCGCTTCAAAAAGAAAGCCATGGCTGTAACCACTTGGAGTGATGATGAAGAAGAAGAACTTTCGGACAACGACGTTGGATATGAAAAATTGCCAATTTTTTCTTAATGGCAATTAATGATGAAATGAGGTAACAAATTCTTTCTTCCCTTACTAATAATAATAATATTATTTGATTGAGGTAATTAATGAAATGCATGAAAATTTGAAGAAATTTGATTCTATAAATATTTCTCTCAAGAAGGAAGTCTCATCTCTCTCTAAAGAGATGGAAAGTCCAAAAGAAGAAAAAGAAAAACTATCTTCTATGCTCTGTAACTCATCACAAGATTTTTTAACAAATGAAAATGATGCTTTGAAAAAGAAAGTAATAGAGTTGAATAACACTATATCTAGGCTTATTCTTGGAAAAGAAAAACTAGATAAAATGTTATCTTGCCAAAGAATGAATGGAGAAAAATCAGGTTTGGGTTATTCTCCATTAGGCAAACAAAAATCAAAAGAGACTTCGTTTATGAAAGCAATATGTGTAGATGAACCCTCCACTTCTAAGGCCTCTAGAAATGTTAAGAGCTTCCCATAAAAAAAATGCTAGTAAGTCTAAGAATGAAAATTTCAATTCAAATGCAAAAATTCTAAAGCATATGCAAGAGATAGAAATCCTAGAAATACATATGCACATATGTAAGCTCATCTTAGAAATAAAAATGGTAGGAATACACATTCAAGAGATGCACATACTAGGAATGCATATCCTATAAATAGCTATCATGTATATTGTAGGTACTGCTCTTTTTCGCTTGAAACCCATGCATTGGGCTCATTACCCAAGGCCACTCCTCTTAACGAAGGTGATATGGCGAGGGTGCGGATTACGATGAGTAGGCATATGGAAATGAGTGAAACCTATCAAGTCTAATACAAACCCTTTAAAAGTAGTAAGTAGGCTCCCATGATGGGTGCGCTTTTAATATATTAGATAAGGGGTCATTTGTCATCCAAGCACAAAGCATTGATGACGGGTAAGGATCTGCCATTTGACCTTGAAGGGGGTCAAATCCCTTGTCATTTGTCTACGTGAGAAATTCCAAAGCTTGAGGAATTTTGGTGCAAAAGGGTGAGGATTTAAAGTTCTCTCTCAGGACTAGACCGAAGTCTAGTCCTTTGTGTTTCAAGGAAATTAATTGAAATTTTGATTCACGTATTATTATCATACACTACTAATAAAACCAAGCACATATTTTGCCATTTTTATTTAAACAAAGCAACACCAAATATTAACTTTAAAGTAACACAGTAAAAGTAAGTATATAAAGGAAATAAACTGCTTTGACTACGAAGAAAAAAAATATTAAAACTACTTGCAAAGTATGGATGAGAAGTAAATTAAAGTGTGTGCATTTAAACTAGATGGATTAATTATGTAAGTTAAACTAGATGGATTTAGACTAAATTATTTAAAACTAGATGAATTGAACTTCAAGACTAAATTGAATGAATTAAACTAAGCTACTTTAAACTAGACAATTTTTAAAATAACTAAGCTACTTTAAAGACTAAAGGATTTAAGCTGGACAGATTTAAACTAAACTACCTTAAAGATGGGATTCAAAATAACTAGTGACTAGTAACTAGTAACATTTTTAATGGGCCAAAGGGGGCCAAATATTAACAAGGACCAATGGGGCCCAAAATTATTCTTAAGAATTAAAGTTCACATGTAATTAATGACAACTTAAAATAAAACATCTAACTTAAAAAACATAAAAATTCTTAAGGTACTAAACTAAATGAAAGAACTTTAAAACTACCATTAGTCCCCAAAATTATTCTTAAGAATTAAAGTTCACATGTAATTAATGACAACTTAAAATAAAACATCTAACTTAAAAAACATAAAAATTCTTAAGGTACTAAACTAAATGAAAGAACTTTAAAACTACCATTAACTTAATATTGCATTTAACGAAGAGATTACATATGACTAGTAGCTAACTGAAGAAAGACATATAAGTAGTGAAAAATAAAAAGCTAAGAAACTAGTAAGTATCTTAAGATGAAACTTTTTAAGTGACCAAATTAATCTAGTCTATTTTCAAGGTGGTTTAAACACATGAATCATGCTAACAATTTATTTTGCAAAAAAAAAGTATAAGCTTAACCAACCTTCTTTGGCTAATGAAAATTTTCATGTGCAGGGATTATCTTCAGAGATCCTTATGCTCTTGTGGACTTAGTGAAGTTGGAAGAATGATTTGAATGAAGATTAGAAGACAAAAAAACAAAAAAACAAAAACAAAAGGGTGACTGAAAATGATGAAGAACTCTCACTAGTTGTTCTTTTGTGTTTCACTCTTTGCTCTTTTCTTACCTTCCTTGAACATGTTCTTCTCTTTTTTATATTTCTCTATTTGGTCTTCCTATTTTTATCTATTTTTCTCTCCTTTCTCACTTATTTCTTTCTTTCTAAACTTTCTATCTTTTCTCTCTTTTTTGCATTACTTTGCCTTAGTGTTGTGTTGGTTTTTTGTGCTAGCCAAAAGGGAGGCATTTATAGGAGGAGAAAGAGCTAGCCAAGAGATTTAAAAAAACAAAATAATGGGTGAAAATAAGGTGCATGGATGGTCACATAGGGAAGGGGAAAAATAGCTTCAACTTTTGAGATGAAAAAGATGTTTCACTTTTGGGGTGTAAAGGTGGGGCTAGATAAGTGAGGTGTGGTAAACTAAGTGAAAAGTGAGAGGGAAAATACTTTTAGGTGGCTAGACATGGGGAAAATGGAGGGGCTTCTTTGAGGTAAAAAAAAAGAGTAAAGAAGAAGGTTTGCAAAAAGGTGAACAAGAAAGGACATTTTGGAGTGTTTTCAATAAAGCAAAAAAGGTGAGGAGAAACTCTCCTTGATTTGGATGACTAAAGGGGGTGGAAAAGACACAATTTTCTTTAATTTTTAATATATAATAAAGTGGAATAGCTTAGGGAAAAAAAGTGCAATTACAAAGCAAGAGAAAGGAGAAAAAGGCTTCACATTATAAAAAAAAAAAAAACTGTTGTTTTTTAGGTTATATTTTTGGGGTATAAAATGTGATTTTTTTGGTAGAAAAATGTGTTATTTAACATTTAGGAAAGAGTAAAAGATTTATAAGGTAATTTCCAATTAACTAAGAAAAAGGAGAAGAAGATAAACTCTTTCTTTTTGGTACATATGGTTGTCCAAAGAGTGGAAAATCAACTACTTTATAAGTGCATTGTTGTTGCATTTTAGGTGAAAAAAATCTTATTTTGTGTGGAAAAAAGGTAACATTGGTAAAAAAGACGATGAAGGAATCTAGGATGGAGATTGATTTCAAAAAGCAAAAAAGAAATAGTGAAAATTCCTCATTATGGCTAACTACATAGGGAGAGGAGAGAGACATCTTTTTTGTTATAAAAAAATAACTTTTACTTTGAGAAAAGTGAACCAATCAAGGAGTGCCAAGTGGAGGGTGAAATTAGAAGTTCACTCTTAAAAATTAGAAGTCTTCCTGGACTTGAAATTTAGGCCAAGAGTGTTTTGGCTTTGATCAAAGGGCTTTAATGAGTTTTGGATTGGGTTAAAATTTAAATGAAGACTTTGGTCTTGGATTAGTTGAATCAAATAAAGTCCAATTGATTTAAACCCAAAGTGAATTACATGGATTGAACAAAAGGATGTTTCAATTACTCCTTCTCCTTAATTAAATCCATACTTCCTTATTTACCAAGTCTGAGCACACTAAGATCAAAGATTTATCATAAAAACCTGCACGTGGTTCGTTAAAAATTTTGGAACGAAATTGGGTGTCTACACATATCCTAGAGATAACATGTATGTTCATAACTCCTATGCTAGAAACATGTATGCTAGGAATGCTCATCCAAGGAATAGTAGGCATACATATTCAAGATATCCTAGAAACTCCTATGACTATCATCCAAGGATCATGCATCATCAACATGTCTACTATTATAGAGCACCTTATAATGTTAAGAAAGTATGGGTCCATAAAGGAGCCGTAATTTCTAGGACTAACTCCAAAGGATCCAAGAAATTTTTGGTATCTAAAAGTGCTATTGTGTATCCATGTATAATGTAGATATGTCTCCACACCAATGAGAAAAGTGACTATTGGTACCTTGATAGTGGATACTCAAAGTATATGACTGGTAATTAAATTATGTTCAAGGAGCTAACTTTAAGAGATGGTGGACACATTACCATTGGAGATAACACCAAGATAAATATTACTGAGCATGGAAAAGTGGCTAAAGATTCTTCAACCATTGACCATGTTTTATATGTGCAAGGCCTTAAACCAAATTTACTTAGTATTAGTCAATTATGTGACAAAGGAAACAAAGTCATATTTGAATCACCTCATTGTCTAGTAATAGACATTAAGAGTAATAAGATCAAGTTTGTTGGCCATAGACATAATAATGTCTATCAAGTTGATTTAAAATCTTTACATTCGGAAAGTGAAAAATATTTTCCTGCGTTTAGTGAAAACCCATGGCTATGGCATAGAAGGCTTGGCCATGTGAACATGGATTTACTTAAAATTCTTTCAAGAACAGATTTAGTTATTGGACTTCCCAAAATCAAATTTGAAAAAGACAAAGTTTTTTATGCTTGTTAAACGGGAAAACAAATAATAGTATCTTTTAAATCCAAAAAGGTGATTTCAACCTCTAGACCATTAGAGCTTCTATATATAGACTTGTTTGGTCTAATAAGCACCATTAGTCTAGATGGCCATCAATATGCTCTTGTCATTGCTGATGATTATTCAAGATATAACTTTATTATTTTTATTGCTTATACAGATGAAGCCTATAAAGGTTTTGTGAACTTTTGCAAGAATGTTCAAAATGAAAAAGTAATTTTTATCTCAAGTATTAGAAGTGATCATGGAAAAGAATTTGAATTCCAAAGTTTTTCAAAATTTTGTGATTAAAATAGAATTGATCACAATTTTTCAGCCCTATAACTCCTCAACAAAATGGTGTTGTTGAGAGGAAAAATAGAGTTCTAAAAGAATTTGCTAGAACCATACTTTATGAAAATAGTTTAACAAAATATTTTTGGGTGGAAGCTGAAAATACTTCTTGCTATGTTTTAAATAGAGTATTAATTATGCTTATACTTGATAAAACTCCATATGAACTATAGAAAGGTAGAAAGCCTAATATCTTTTATTTTTGTGCTTTCGGTTGTAAGTGCTTCATCCTTAATAACAATAAAACTAACCTAGGTAAATTTGACTCTAAGACTGATGAAGGGATATTCTTAGGATATTCAACCTTTAGTAAAGCTTATAGAGTCTTCAACAAAAGAACTTTAATGGTTGAAGAATCTGTACACGTTGTTTTTGATGAATCTAAACCAATTAGTAGTAGAATAATATCTCTTGATGATGATGCAAATTTTATCCCAAAAGATGATTCATCTACTCCCATTGTTGACCCTAAGGAAAGTCAACCTCAAACAAATCAAGAGGTAGATACTCTCAATCTTGATCAACCTTCTACAAGTCAACAAGGAAATGGACTTCCCAAATATTGGAGGTATATGAATTATCATTCATTTGATCAAGTGATTGGTGATCTTTCACAAGCGGTAAGAACTCGATCTTCTATAAGAAATATTTGTAATTGTGTAGCTTATCTATCTCTAGTATAACCTATGACTTTTGTTGAACCCAAAAAAGATGATGAGTTGATAAATGTTGTGCAAGAAAAGTTAAATTAATTTGAAAGAAATAAAGTGTGGACGTTAGTTCCTAGACCAAAGAACCAAACTATCATAGGAACAAAATGGGTCTTTAGAAACAAAATGGATGAAAATGGAATTGTAACTAGGAATAAGACTAGACTTGTTTCTAAGGGTTACAGTCAAGAAGAAGGAATATACTTTAATGAAAAATATGCTCTCATAGCTAGATTAGAAGCTATTTGTATGTTACTAGCCTTTACATGCTTTAAAAACTTTAAGCTATTTCAAATGGATGTGAAAAGTGCCTTTTTAAATGGCTTTAAAGAAGAAGAGGTTTATGTTAAACAACCTCTTGGTTTTGAAGATTTTAACCTTCTAAACTACATCTATATGCTTTCTAAAGCTCTCTATGGATTGAAGAAGCTCCAAGAGCATAGTATGAAAGGTTAAGTAAGTTTTTACTTGAAAATGGTTTTACAAGAGGAAAAACAAATACTACTCTTTTAGTCCAAATTTATGTTGATGATATTATATTGGTGCCTTTAACGAATCAATGTGACAAGAATTTTCTAAGTGTATGCAAGGTGAATTTGATATGAGTATGATGGGAGAGCTTAGTACTTCCTTGGACTTCAAATCAAACAATTAAAAGGAGGAAACTTCATCAATCAATCTAAATACACCAAGGACTTACTAAAGAGGTTTGGGATGGAAAACTCAAAGTCTCTTGGAACTCCCATGAGCACCTCTACAAAACTTGACTTGGATGAGGGAGGTAAGTGTGTAGATACTAAGACTTATAGAAGCATAACAGAAGCTTTACTATATCTAACTGCAAGTAGACTCGATATAATGTTTAGTGTATGCATGTGTGGTAGATTCTAAGCTAATCCTAAGGAATCCCATATTGTTGTTGTTAAAAGAATTTTAAGATATTTGCAAGGTAATCAAAATATAGCTTATGGTATTCTAGAAAATCAACTTTTGACCTTGTTGGGTACTCGGATGCTGATTTTGTGGGTTGTAAGTTAGATAGAAAAAGCACTAGTGGAACATACCAATTTCTAGGTGCTATGTTAACTTCTCAGTTTTCAAAGAAACAAAATTCAGTTGCACTATCAATCATCGAAGCAGAATATGTAGTCTTGAAATAAGTTTTAATGATGAAACAAAAACTAGAAGATTATGGCATGCGTTTTCAAAATCTTCCAATTCATTGTGACAACACTAGTGCTATCAACTTGACGAAAAACCCAATTCAGCATTCTAGAAATAAATATATTGAGATAAGACATCACTTTATAAGAGATCATGCTTAAAATGGTGATATTAGACTAGATTTCATTCCTTCCAAAGATCAAATTGTTGATATTCTTACTAAATCCTTAAATAAAGATAGCTTTTGCAAAATACAACTATTAATGGGTTTGACAAACTATGAGTATGTGTGTGTTTTCCATTGAGTTAATGAATATTAACTTTTATTTAATATCTATCTCACTAAAAAGTGGCATAAATAAATCATTTCTTGCAAAATTTCAGTTTGGACTCAAAATTTTAAATTTCTTGTTAACCCAGTCAACTGGTTGGAGAACCCAATCGATTGGCAAAAGGCTTAAAAATTTCATTTTGAACCCAGTTGACTAGTTGGGTCAAACCAATCGACTGGTAACCTACTGCCCATTTACCTAATTGACTAGTACATCTACTTAGTCGACTAGTATCTCGAAAAAAACCTAAATCTCCAAATTTTATGGATCTAACCGACTGGTACCTGGACCCAATCGCTTGGTATTGCGATTATATAATATCTCTTCAAATTTTCGACCATTTTAAGACTAAACTCAAGAACCCTAACCCTCTCTCTCACACTCTCTTTTGAAATCTCTTGATTACAGTCAAAATCTTGTCAAATTGTTCAATTCATCACATGCCCACCCTTCAAATCACTTGATTCTCGCATTTTCAAGATCAAATCTTCAACTTTTTCACATACCCTTTTTCCTCCACTTCTCAAAATCGCATTTTTGGTAAGGATGTCTGAAAGAATTCATATCAAGACAATAGTACTTGGGCAAAACTTGCCAAGAGATTCTAGAACACATAAATATTCAGTTTTAGATTCCAAAGGAAAAGGGGTTGCTGATTCTTCAAGTTAACAAGCCCAAACTGAGTTGGATGATTCATTTTTCTGGATCATGTGGTCAAATACAGCTATAACACTGTTATTCTATGTAAGGAAATCATGACTGGTAGATATGTTGACTTTGATTCTATTAGGCATGCTAATTTTGATGTCTTACTTGCTTTTGAGGCTGTTGGACTAAGACCCTTAGTCAGTATCCATAGAAAATATTATCCTAGGCTAATTCACCAATTCTATACCAATCTAGTGAAACTTTGTTCATTAACCCTTAGGCTCAAAAATAGAGTTATGAGTATTGAGTTTGAAGTTAATTCTAATATCCTAGTTAGTTTATTGAAAATACTTGTTGTCGAGATCACTTGGAGTCTTGATGGTTGGCCAGATAACTTTGACTATGAAGAAGCATGTAAATTAGTTAGGGAAGATCCTAATTATGTTTTCAATACTACTACCTTTCATCAATGTAGTAACATGCCCTTAGACTCCAAGTTGTTCAATTTGATACTCAGTTGGACTATTCACCCAAGACTTGGCAGTCGAGGTTACATGTCTAAGATGGACATTATACTTATTTAGTGCCTCAAGACTGGAAACCCATTCAATATTTATCCATTGATTCTAGCAAACATGATCAATGGAGAAGTCTATGACTCTAGTTGCCTCCTATATGGTATACTTATTACCCTGATCCTTCACCATTTCAAGGTTCCTCTTCCCGCCTTAGAAGCACAAGACATTGGTTCTAATGACATTATCAATTTCTCCTGTTTAAAGAAAATGGAGTGCACAATACAGAACAACATAGTCCTCTCCAAGGAAGGAAAAATTGTAAGAATTAGTGATAAGGACAGCGATGAAGAAGAAGAAGTCCCCAAGGATGAAGCTCCTCATACTGAGATGGACACTAAAGAACTAGAAGTTGGTCAGCCAAATGTTGGACAAGGTAGTTTAGCAATTGGTCGAGGTGGTAATGAAGGCCTACTTCAGACCATAGCGAGTATTCAATTATCTATGTAGTCTGACTTTTAGAGTTTGAACTCTTCCGTTGACTCGAGCTTCCAGTTAGTACAGACAAACATGGATCTCATGCGCCATGATCTTAGTACTTTATACGATGACTTTAAGCTATTCTTGGAGCACTCAGAAGGCTCTATGGCTAAGATACAAGATCTCCTCCATAACTACCCTGATTCTCCAACTCCTTTAGTCCTTTATCTTATGTCGTTCATCTATCTTTAGCTCTATGAAATATTTGCAAGAACATTTTCCCTTACTTTTTCATGTATTCATGGTTTACGTACTTGTTTGAACTATTCTATTTTCGGCTCTTTCCAGGACAGTTTATTTTGCTCTATTATATAAAAACCTCTATATACAAGTGTTTTTTCATTCTTTAATCATCCTATGTGTTTTTTTCTATTTGGATAATGTTTAGATGTTTTGAATACTTATAGCTTATTTTTAAGCTTTACCTGTTTCAACTTTTGTGTAAAACTTTTGATTCTTTCGACAAGATCTTTACATCTCCGATTTAAACTCAGCTTCAGAACACATGTTTGTTTTTGCCTTATCTTTCTATCTATGGTATTTGATTTGCTTGTTTTCTAGTTTTTCCCTCCCTTTTCTACTGTTGTCAAAACAGGGGAGAAAAAGAAAAAAATCTGTGTAAATGATAATGCATAGATTTAAAGGGAGCATTGCTCCGAACGTGTTAAAACTACTTAAGATAGTATTTCATTTACTGTTAGTTTTTATCATAAAAATGGAGGAAACTCTGTCTGTTTTTCCTTAAAAACCCAACACTTAGAATTTAAAACTATTTTTCTCATAATGGTTTTGTCATCATAAAAAATGAGGAGATTGTTGACTCTTATTTGATTTTAATTATGACAAAACACTACTTAAATTGTACTAATAGTTTTATCTAAGTGTTTAGGTTGCAAAAGCACTCAATACAGAAAAAGACGCAAAATAAGACGCGTGCTATTACCAAAAGAAGACAGGAGATCTAGATTATGTTACAAGGTAATTGATTCAAGTTATAAATCTTTAATTTCAATTCCCTAGCTTAATTATGGCTCATTTTGATTACAAAATGTTTTGACAAAATTAGTCTTAAAAAATTATTTAAGTCAAAACTGCTTTTAAAAAAAACATGAAAATTGAGTTTTGGGTCAACCCAGTCGACTAGGTCTTTTAACCAATCGACTAGTAAAAAGGTCAGTAGCTTCTAGCCTTTGACCCAGTCAACTAGTTAAAGGACCAAGTTGACTAGTAATTTAAAAATATGACCGTTTGAGACGCGGGACTTGAGAATTTAATGCTCCAAACTATTCTAACTTATGTCTAACGGCCATATGAAGCCAAGACTGTAAAATGTTCGAAATCATCTTAACAAGATGCTCAGGTGGTGATCTTCTAAACACCAAAGTCTAGAATGACTTGTAGAAAGAAATACAACAATCGAAAGTAAGAAAGAAAAGAAGACAAGCAATTTGTTATCGAGGTTCAGCAATAGCCTACATCCCCGTGAGTTCCTCTGAACTCTCTGCACTAAATCAATGGTTCTTTACAATCCATCAACCCTCTTCAAGAATCCATAAGTTCTTGAAGGAAAAAAGAAGAGAACAAGAAAGTGATAGACCTATTACAATGCTTTCTATCAATTCTATACTACTCTCTCTTCTTTACAACCAGCATCTCTACAATGAGTCCCTTTTGTATGTCTGTGTATTTGCACTCTCACACAATTCTCTCTTGTATGTCTATCACACACACACACTTGTGTCTTGTATCACAATGTGTTTCACATCTTATGTCATGAGATTGAACCTAGGTGACCCTTTATATAGTGCACCAACTTCTTGTCCAATCTTGTGTGTCATTCTCCACCCTTAGATCTTGATGACCAATCAACAATGGCCCTCCATCAATCCTAAATGGTGTTGTGCATTTTAACCTTGCATCCACGCACCAAACAAGAGGCTAAAACAAGCTATCCATGTGTGCCTCAGTGTGCCTAGCGCCTAGGCGCTGAACAGGGGGCGGTGAGGCGCTAGGCAAAGCCCCTTTACACCACGTTCTGGACGGTGCGGTGCTGGTGGAGGGGTGGTGCGGCACTGCCCTTCTTCAAACTGCTTCCTTACTGGGCGGTAAGGTGCACACTGATGCTACCCTTCACACAACAGTGCGCACTACTTTGTTTTGTTGATTAGGGATGTGCACACACACCCAAATGGATGCACACACATGTGTGCACTCCTTTAACATGCTGTATTTTAATCTTCCAACCTTGGTTTAGACTTTAACCATCTTTGAACCATGTTTAGACATGTTTAAACCTTAGACAAATACCAACATAAAACCCCTCATTAATGAGCATTTTTAACAAGAAATAACACTCAATTTCTTATATAGCTCATTAATACTCTTAAAAGCTTTAAAAATTTTATTGCTATCTCTCTTATTTCCTTTTACATCTAGTAAAGCATTCATTGCTATCTCTCTTATTTCCTTTTACATTCAATATCAATTATTGTAAAGATAAAGAGTTGGTATAAATCTTAAAGTGTTTAGGCATTAAACACTTCCTTGTGGAAGAGAATATTTGTAAGGTTTGGGCAACATCCGTGAAGTTGCTCGACTATCATTAGTGGATTGCTTCAAGGAGGTTCCTTGAAGACAGTGGATCTAGGGTCGTAGTGATTTTGATATTGTCAAACTATTATAAACAGAGTTTGCATATTATCTTCCTTCACTCCTTTAATTTCATGCAAATTATTTCTTATGTGTTTTACTTGATTAAAATGTTAAAACTTCTTTGTTAATTGTAAAAAGTTTTTAAAACTCAATTCACCCCCCTCTTGGATTTGTACCTCAGTCTACAAAATGCAATATGAACCGATTCTTTAACCACTAGAGTTCTTTTGTTAAAGACTCTATAAGTTTTGCTAGAGGTTGAATAACCGAAGAAAATCCTTTCAGTCTTAGAATCAAATTTACTTAAGTTAAATTTATTATTATTCAAGATGAAGTACTTGCAACCTAAAGCTCAAAAGTAAGAGATATTTGGCTTTCTATCCTTCTATAGTTCATATGGAGTTTCTTGAGTTTGAGACTAATCAAAACTCTATTTAAAACACAACGAACGGTGTTTATAGCTTCCGGCCAAAAATATTTTGGCAAACTATTTTCACAAAGGAAAGTTCTACCAATTTCTTCTAAAACTTTTTTTTTAACAACACCTTTTTGTTTAGGGGTTTTAGGAGCTGAAAAGTTGTGATCAATACCATGCTTATCACAATATTTTGAAAAGCTTTTGTTTCCAAGTTCTTTTCCATGATCATTTCTTGTGCTAGAACATTTTTTATTTTGAACCTTTTTACAAAAGTCTACAAAACCTTTAAATGCTTCATCCTTATAAGCCATAAAGATAACAAAGGTATATCTAAAATATTCATCCACAATAACAAAAGCATATTGATGGCCACCTTGACTAATAATACTAATTATTCCAAACAAGTTCATATGAAAACAATTCAATGGTCTAGAAGGTGAAACAATATTTTTAGATTTAATAGAAATTCTAGTTTGTTTTCCTATTTGACAAGCATCACAAACTTTATCATTTTCAAACTTAATTTTTGGAAGACCAATAACTAAATCCTTTTTAGAAACAATTTTGATTAAATCCATGTTTACATGGCCAAGCTTTTTATGTCATAACCATGGGTTTTCACTAAAAGCTTAAAAACACTTTTCATTTTCTGAGGGAAAAAATTTAAGGTCAACTATATAGACATTTTCATGTCTTTGGCCAACAGATTTGATCTTGTTACTCTTAATGTTTATTATAAGACAATAAAAGGATTCAAATATGACTATTATTTTTATCACACAATTAACTAATACTAAGTAAATTATGCTAAAGACCTTGCACAAGTAAAACATGATCAATGGTTGAAGAATTTTTACCAACTTTACCATATCAAATGATCTTCATCTTGTGTCATCTCCAATGGTGAAATGTCTGCCGGACCTTGGAGTGAACTCCACAAAGATACTTTGATCATAGGTTATGTGCTTCAAGCATCCGCTATCAAGGTACCAATGGTCACCTTCTATCTTTGTATGAATATATGTGTACATCACACGAGAATACACAATGAAACTTTTAGGTATCCAAAATTTCTTGAGTTCTTTCGGTTAGTCATTGAAAATACAGATCCTTTTGGAACCAATACTTTCTTAATTCTATTTTTTTCATAATTATAATGATGTGGATGATTCATGATTTTAGATTGATAATCATGATAATTTCTAGGATATCTAGAATAACCAAATCTATCATTCGTGGGATGTGAGTATCATACATTCCTAGAATATATGTTTCTAGCATTATGAAAATTATGTGAATAGATATTATTTCTAGGATAAGAATGATAGTTAACTCTTGAATATGAATTTCTAGAATTAGCATAAATAGAATTTGTATTTCTAGAATAAGCATACATATAAGCATAGGTACTTCTTGAATGTCTATTCCTAGCATTAGCATATGAATTTCTACCATAGGAATTGACATTTGTATTCTTAGGCTTCCTAACATTTTTCAATGGAGTATTATGATCATTACAAGGTAACCTAGAAGTAGAGGGATCATTAACACTTGTTTCTTTCGCAAAGATAGATTCATTTGATTTTTGCTTGCCTAATGGAAAAAAACTCAAACTAGATTTTTCTCTACTCAATCTTTGGCAAGCTAACACTTTATCTAGTTTCTCTTTTCCTCTTACAAGTCTAGATATAGTGTTTCTCAACTCATTCACTTTGTTTTTCAAAATAATATTTTCATTTATCAAAGACTCTTATGATGAGTTGCTAAGCTCTAAAGAAATTTTTTCTTTTTGTTCTTTTAAAACTTCCATTTCTTTAGAGAGAGATGAAACTTCCTTCTTGAGAGAAATATTTTTAGCATCAAATTTCTTTAGTTCTTCATGAAATTCATTTATAGCTTCTATCAATTCTTTATTCACATTTTCATTATCAACATCATTACTTGAAGAAGAATTTTTTACCTCATTATCATCATCAACTGGCATCAAGCAAAGATTGACAATTTCTTGGTAGTAAGTTTCTTAATCCGAATTATCCTCTTCGTTATCACTCCAAGAATTTTTCAACATTTCTTTCTTCTTAGAGTGCTTGTATGGTTTCTTTTTTGTAGGATAATCCACCTTGATGTGTCCGAGTTTCTTGTAACCAAAACACATAATGGGATCATTCTTAGTTAAGTTTTCCTTTATGTTTGGATTCCTACTCTCCCTCAAGAACTTTTGAAATCTTTTGGTGATGAGAGTCGTTTCTAGATCTTCCTCACTACTTTCATTCTCAATATCTTCCACTTGCTTACTTGTGGTAACATTGAAAGCAATGACCTTCTTCTTCTTTGGCTTATCATTAACAATCTTATTTATGACGTTCATCTCATGAGTTAATAGAGAGCCAAGAAGTGTGTCGACATCAAGGTTGTCAAGATCTTTGGCTTCTTCAGTGGCCCTCATCTTTGATTCCCAAGCCGGTGGTAAAGCTCCAAGAATCTCCCTTACCAAATCACAATTTTCATAATTTCTACCAAGAAGCTTTAAAACCATTAATAATGTTAGTGAATAGAGAGTGCATTTCATAAAGAGTTTCAGTATAGGATATTTTAAAATCTTCATATTAGGATACTGATCTATAAATTTTAGATTTCTTTACTTGATTAGTACCCTCATAAGTAATTTGAAGTGTGTCCTAAATTTCTTTGGCAGAAGAACAAGAAAAAATTTATTGTACTCATTTATGTCTAAGGCACAATGAAGCATACTTGTAGCTCTACTATTTAAAAAAAGAATCATTCTATAATCATCATCATCAAATTCTTGTTTAGCCCTATGAACTAGAATTTCTTGTTCACCATTTTTTTACCTTTTTCATAGGAATTCTAGGTCCTTCTTCAATTATTTTTGTTAGAAATCACCTTGACAAGATGCCTAAGTGGTGATCTTCCAAACACCCAAGTCTAGAATGACTTGTAAAGATTTGGAATCGAAAACAGGAAAAGAAATCAAAGAAAGAAAGAAGACAAGCGATTTGTTTTCGAGGTTCGGCAATAGCCTACGTCCCCATGAGTTCCTCTTAACTCTCTGCACTAAATCAATGGTTCTTTACAATCTAGCAACCCTCTTCAAGAAACCTCAAGTTCTTGAAGAAACCAAGAAAAGAAGAAAGAAGATGATAAGAACTATTACAATGCTTTCTATCTAATCTATACTCCTCTCTCTTTACAACCAGCCTCACTACAATGAGTCCCTCTTGTGTTTTGTGTCTTTGCACTCTCACTCAATTCTCTATTGTATGTCTGTCACTCTTTATAA
This sequence comes from Bretschneidera sinensis, assembly GCA_023935145.1. Taxonomy (NCBI): domain Eukaryota; kingdom Viridiplantae; phylum Streptophyta; class Magnoliopsida; order Brassicales; family Akaniaceae; genus Bretschneidera; species Bretschneidera sinensis. The sequence goes on along the minus strand of CM043703.1, from coordinate 74,909,061 downwards.
TTGATCTCAAATTATGTCACAATGCTAATGAGAATAAAGCTAGGTAACCCTTTATATAGTGCACCAACTTCTTGTCTAATCTTGAGAGTAAATCTCCACCCTTAGATCTTGATGACCACTCAACTATGGCCCTCCATCAATCCTAAGTGATGTTGTGCATTTTAACCTTGCACCCACAAATTTAACAAGAGGCTGAATCAAGTGGAATATATGTGCCTAGCGCCTAGGCACTGAACAGGGCATGCTGCGGCGCTAGGCAAAACACCCTTTTCACCACTTTCTGGGTGCCGCGGCCTTGGTGAGGGAGAGGTGCGGCGCTACCCTCCACTGGAATTTCGTCCTTGCTGGGTGTCGTGGCCTGGAAGGAGCAGGGCTGTGGCCCACACTGAAGCTAGACCCTTCACAGCTGTGCACACTTCTTTGTCTTGCTAAATAGAGGTGTACACATACACCCAAAGTGATGCGCACACTTGTGTGCACTCCTTTAACATGATGAAATTCATTCTTCCATCTCTTGTTTAAACCTTAAACCATGTTTAAACCTTAGACAAATACCAACAATCTCTACCTTTGTCTAAGCATATAAACCCGAACCATTGTGCAGAGAACTTCAGGATCCAAACTCATCTTGAGTCATCATATCAACCGACTCCAATCCTAAGTAGTCCAAGGCAATGATTGAACTTACTTAGAGGTAGAACCTTGGTGCCTAAATCTGCAGGATTTTCTCTCATAGCCTTCTTGTCAACATGAATGCATCATTTCATACCATTTTTTGGAATATAATGATACCAAACATCCATATGCTTTGTCCTCTCATGGAACACCGAATTCCTCCACAAGTGCCATGCACTTTGGATATCCGAAGACACCACCACCTCCTCTTTTAGGACAATCCCCTCGTCCAACAATATTCTACACCACATAGCCTCCTTTATGGCTTCTGAAACCACTATGTATTCTGCCTCCGTTGTTAAGAGTGCTACCACCGACTGCCACTGAGCCTTCGAATACCTCAGTAACCACTTCATCCCAAGCCAAAGCTCTTTTCCGGGATTACTCACACATCTGCTGAGAATACCCATTACTTGAGAAATACTGGGCCTAGTTCTTACCATCATGGACATGACTGGTCCAACAACACTAAAGTAATGGACCTTTACCATTTCTTTCTTCTCCTCATCCATTCCAGGACATTATTCGCTGGAGAACTTGAAATGACCAGCAAGGGGAACCTTCACTGGTTTACCATCTTCTATAGAAGATCGAGAAACCTTCAACCTATTTCTCTCCCTTTCCCAAATTCTTCTCATACTAAGGATCTTTTGTGAAAGGCTGAGATCCTTCCTCTCGAACTCCTCACTGAGTTAAGATGTAAACCTTTTCATCCTCTTGCTGCTATTCACCGAATCAACAGCATATCATTGCCATAGATAAGGATAATCACTACTTCATCCACCTTATGTCTAGGTGAGAAGGTTTCTGTGAAATCCATGCCTTTCCTTTGCATGAACCCCTTCGCCACCAGCCTAGCCTTGTTTCGAACTTCATCTCCTGGAGGATACCCTTCTTTGATCTTGTAACTCCATTTACAATTCACAACTCTCTGTTTTCCCCGAATGTGCACCAATTCCCAGAAGTTGTTCTTCTTCAAAGAATCCATTTCTTCCTCCATAGCTAGCTTCCATCTTGGTGAATCCTTACATCCCATGGCATCAATGTAAGTCTCTTGTCCACTTATCTCTCCTTCTGTCTGAGGAGCTGTTGCATCCGCAGCATCCGCAAACCCATATCTTGAAGGTGGTCCGACCAGCCTTCTTTCCTGGTCTCTTGTGAGTTGATAGTCCTTCCGACTCCCTACATCATCCTCTTTTAGTTCAGCCTCCTCATGAGTGTCCTGAGCTTGGCATTCATCAATGGGCTCTACCTGGTCCGAACCCTCTTGCCTTCCTTGCTCTACCTGAACCAAATTCTTCTTGATGCTATGCTCCACAAATACTAAACTGGTTTGCTCATTAGCCCCTGCAAGGTTAGTTTTCTCCTAGTAGAGAAATAACAATTCATTAAAAATAACATCCCTACTTATTATGAGTCTCAATCCTTCTTGTTATAAGGACCACAACCTATAACCCTAGCCCTTTCCCCATATCCTAGAAACACATATTTTCTAGATCCTGGGCTAAGTCTATCATCCTTTTGTTGTGCATATGCAGCACACCCAAAAGTCCTAAGGTTGTCTAACTCAGGGGGTTTTCCACTCCATATATCCTTGGGAGTCTTATGGTACACAATCCTAGGGGGTGATCTATTAACCAAATAAGTAGTAGTAGACACCACTTCCCCCAAAAAACATTTGGGTAATCCAGATCCTATTAACATGCACCTAAATTTTTTCATAAGGGTTCTATTCATCCTCTAAGTAACTCCATTTTGCTTAGGTGTTTTTACAACTGTTTTATGCCTTAGAATGCCATTTAATTCACAAAATTTATCAAAATCCTTATTACAAAATTCTAAGCCATTGTTGGTTTGTAAAGCCTTAACTACTCTACCCGCTTGAGTCTCCAGCAAATTTTTCCACACCACAAATTTATTCAAAGCATCTGATTTATTCCTAAGCAAATAAACCCAAACTTTTCTTGAATAATCATCAACTAAAGACAGAAAGTAAAAGTTACCTCCGTGTGTTGGTGTTCTTGCTGGTCCCCAAAGGTCCGAATGAATGTTGTCAAGAATCCTCTTAGACTTGTGCACTCCAGTATTGAAGTTGACCCGGTGTTACTTCCCAAGAATGCAACACTCGTAGAAATCAAGTTTCTCTACTTTGTCTCCACCAAGTAGGCCATCCTTGCTAAGAATTTGCAGGCCCTTTTTGCTCATGTTTCCTAAGCAAGTGTGCCAAAGGGCTGCCCTATCCATCTCAGCCATCAAGCTTGCTGCTTGATCATTGATTTTTGTCTCTCCAATCATCTCATAGAGTCCATCCTTTATTACTGCTTTGATCACTACCAAAGATCCCTTGGCCACCTTGATCTTTCCTCTCTCTACTTTGCATGAATACCTCAAGGAATCCAGCTGCCCCAATGAGATCAAATTTCTCTTCAAATCTGGAAGATACCTCACATTTCGCAGTAGCCTTGTGACTCCATCAAACATCCTCAACTAGATGTCTCCAATCCCCCTCACTTGGCAAGAAGTGTCATTCCCAAGAAGACCTTTCCATCATTGGTTTCCTGGAAATTCTTGAACCAATCATTGTGAAGGCACAAGTGATAAGTGCACCCAGTATCCAAGATCCACTTTTTACTACCTTACTTCCTACTCACATTTGAGCACACAACTAGAACATCATCATGCTATTCTTTGGCAACCGAAGCCTCTCCATTCTTGGTATGGCTTCCTCCTCTCTCATCCCACATCTTCTTCTTGCGATCTTTTCTGAAATAGCCCTCCTTGTAGTAGAAGCACCTCTTTCCTCTAAGTCTTGTCTTGGAATGAGATCTTCCATGGCTATCCCTTCTACCTCTTGATTTCTCCCGGTAGTTCCCATGAGTGCTACTGCCATTTTGAGTAGTTAGCCTTCCTCTAATGAATAGCCTTCTCCACTTGATGCTTCCCTCATCTTGGCTTTGAAATCATGTGTCCTTATGGCATTGATCACAATCTCTTTGGTTAAAGTATCTCTTCCATACTCAATAGCATTAATTAGATTATCAAAACAATCAGGAAGAGAATTTAACAAAATAATAGCTAATTGTTCATCCGGGGAATTTAATACTACAACTAGCCAAATCTTGAACTAGCTTATTAAAGACATCAAGATTATCTTGCAACTCCTTACTAGGATCCATTTTAAAAGCAAAGATTCTTTTAAGAAGATAAATTTTGTTAGGGAGAGTTTTGATAAGAAACAACTTATCTAGTTTCTTCCATATGACAGCCGGATCTTCTGAGTCTCCGCACTCCCTTATGACACTATCCGACAAGTGCAAGAAGATGGTGCTGTATGTCATCTTCTTCATCTCAACTCGCTGGTTCTCTGTGATACTTGCTGGAAAAGCATCATCTTCTCCAATAGCCAAGTCCACTTTCTATTGCATAAGAACAGCCTTGATCTTCTGCTTCCAAAGGGTAAAATCTCCCTTTCCATCAAACTTCTCAACACAGAAATTTGAAGCCATCTTGCGGAGAAAATCGTAGATTTATGCAATACCCACAAACACTTTCTTCAACCTTAAGAACACGATTGAAGATGGATCTTAACACTGTTCTTGAATCACTCTCAAGAACACAATCTGATCTTGATCTTTACTCTATTCTTGAATCACCCAAGAAGTTGATCTTTGATTCTTGGAGTCTTGACTCCATCACCTTCTTGTTCTTGCTCCGATACCCTCTCACTAATGCTCTGATACCACTGTTGTGGTATCTCCTCTAGCTTTGATACCACTGTTGGAAATCACTTTGACAAGATGCCCAGGTGGTGATCTTCCAAACACCCAAGTCTAGAATGACTTGTAAAGATTTGGAATCGAAAACAGGAATAGAAATCAAAGAAAGAAAGAAGACAAGCGATTTGTTATCGAGTTTTGGCAATAGCCTACGTCCCTGTGAGTTCCTTTGAACTCTCTGCACTAGATCAATGGTTTTTTACAATCTAGCAACCCTCTTCAAGAAACCTCAAGTTCTTGAAGAAACCAAGAAGAGAAGAAAGAAGATGATAAGAACTATTACAATGCTCTCTATCTAATCTATACTCCTCTCTCTTTACAACCAGCCTCACTACAATGAGTCCCTATTATGTTTTGTGTCTTTGCACTCTCACATAATTCTCTCTTGTATATCTGTCACTCTTTACAATTGATCTCAAATTATGTCACAATGTTAATGAGAATAAAGCTAGGTGACCTCTTATATAGTGCACCAACTTCTTGTCCAATCTTGAGAGTCAATCTCCACCCTTAGATCTTGATGACCACTCAGCTATGGCCCTCCATCAATCCTAAGTGATGCTGTGCATTTTATACTTGCACCCATGCTTTTAACAAGTGGTTAAATCAAGTGGAATATGTGTGCCTCAGTGTGCCTAGCGCCTAGGCACTGAACAGGGCATGCTGCGGCGCTAGGCAAAACACCCTTTTCACCACTTTCTGGGTGCCGCGACCATGGTGAAGGAGAGGTGCGGTGCTACGCTCCACCAGGACTTCCTTCTTTCTAGGCACCGTGGCCTGGAAGGAGCAGGGCTGCGACGCACACTGAAAAGAGGTGTGCACACACACTCAAAGTGATGCGCACACTTGTGTGCACTCCTTTAACATGCTGAAATTCATTCTTCTATCTCTTATTTAAACCTTAAACCATGTTTAAACTTAGAAAAATATCAACAATTTTCCACAAGTTATCATCTTGACCTTCTATAAAAAAAAATTCATTTTATTCTTTCAATAGTTATAATTAGTTCAATTAAACAAATGGGGCCTAGTATAAGAGTGGCCTTCATTATACATACTAGATGCCATAAGATCTACTTGTAATGACCCATCCCGAGTAGACTCTACTCGAAATGGCTCCATAACGTTTCAGCACCGAGCACTTTGACTCAAGATGCAATCATGTAATACTCATCAAGAATACAAACACTCTACCAAACATAACATTGTACACATCCAAAAAATCTTTACAATACAAGAGAGAGCCAAAGATTTAAAATTTTCAAAAGACACAAATGAAAGAAAACTCCCCCACTTAAATAAAACATGAACACTTTCTTTTACAATGACTAAACCAAGACCAAGAGCTTATACTCTTAACAAAAAATCCCAAAAGATGAGGATTCCATAGCCAAAAGCCTTATTTAGGACTTCCTTTAACTTCGACTATCAAACTTCCAGTACTACCTGAAATGTTAGAAAATAAAAGAGTGAGCTAAAAAGCTCAGTGAGAAACATATTACTAAAAGTAATCGTATTGGAGGAAAAAAGTTCTTTTTAATTAGCTGTAGCATGTAAATCATCAAATTTCAAGTAGGTGAATTAAAATTTGTTGAGTTTCCTCCAATTATATTTCTCAATTTCTTAATAAGAAGAAAATATCAATTAAGAAAGAATTCACCAAGGTCTATATAAATATTTTAACCATATAAAGTTTACAACACTACAACTCAATCATAAAATCAATAAGAATGAGAGAAATTCCAACTCAATACTATTCCATCATCATAATCACCAATCAAGCCCTCCATTGGGCCCAACACATCACATGCCTCTCAAAGGCAATTCACAATCATTACCCCTCATAGGTCAATTCCATCAGAACATCCGTTATAAAAGATATGCAATGCAAATGCGAATTTAATGAGATGTATAATCATGAAAAATTTCATATCGTCATAATGCCCCTCATAGGGTTAAGTAAATAACCACGGGGACGTCTCCCCACGTACTGGTATGCCAAATCATCATATCATTCTCAATAAAACATCCTCGGATCCCCTACATCCTTTTTCAGAAAGGTCCTACATGTCCAACAACATTTGGTACCTTTACACCCTTTCTGGGAAAGGACCGATCATTCTCACCACTCCCCCTCTTATAATACGCTAACCATATATATAGCGTGAAAATGCATTCACCAAGAAATAGATATGCAAACAAACACTCATCAATCAACCACATCATATTTTCATACCAATCCAACCAATTACAATCATACACATCATAATCTCATTGCAATCAAATCAATCATTTTCATTACATTTACACACATCACAATTTATCAAGCAAACCTACATCAAATCATTTCTCAACTCATATTTTGTACATTCATGTCTCCACATATGTTTATATAACACTTACAACATTATTCTTTATTATTTCCATACTTAAATCCTTTATTCTCACATTTCTTATAATTCTACCATTTGTGATTTCCAAAATCAATCATATTTTTCATTTTTATTTTTATTTTATAATCTAAAACGTTTACTAAAAGTAAAGTGTAACTCACCTCTCGAATCGACTCCTAGTCTTAGATATCTCCTTGTCTCTAACATGATCCTCCACTACACTTCATGAATTTAATAATTAACAAGTCACCTAAGAAGTACACACACATAAATATAAAAATCATCCAAGTCATTGCTTGTATAGGGGAAAAGAACTAGACTATTGAATTTTTAACAAAACTTTCTTTTTGTTTAAATACTTTTCAAAAAACTTTCTTTTCGAGATTTAGATGCAAATAAGTTATTTATTTAACACCATAAAGTTCATGTTTTTATCTTGAGAATCTCGTTAATTTGTTTTGAAAAGGCTTAGGGTTAAAAAGGTATGAAAAATATTATTTTTTGAGCGAAAACAGAGTCTCATAGTAGACTGTGTAAATGGACAGTCGATTGTTTGAGTTCCAGAAAGTTTAGATAGCTTGGACAGTCAACTGTGTAACCTAAACAGTCAAATATCCTCATGATTTAGGCTTTATGCCCAAATGACAGTCAGTTGTCTGTCCAACACAGTCTAGTGTCCACTGGGTTTTCAGAACTAAAAACCCACGAAAATCTTCTTTTTCTTCTCCAAAACTTCTTTGATTCATCATGAAACTCTTAAATATTTTGAAACACAAACTTATGAGAGTTAAACATCAAATCTTTACATTACCCATAAGAGAAATCAAAATCAAAACTTCTAAATCAACATATTTTGTTAAAACCCTATTTTTCTCAAACTTTTCTTAAGAACAAGAAAAAGCAAGGCAAAAGTTTTTACCTTAAGCTTTGCCAAAATCTTCCATTTTCCTTCCTTTTTCTCTTTCTCTTTCTCTTCTTTTCTTCTCCCATTATCTTAACTCTCTCGATTTCTCTCTCTTTCTCTAGAAAGATTTAACTGTAGAGCTTGATATTTTAATTTTGATATTTTAAATCTCAGAATTTCAGCTCTACGCGTTTTAAGAGTACTCGATCAGATTTGTGCTTAATTTAATTTCATGATGGAGTTTGTCAAACTTGAAATCAAGTAAATAAATTAAGATTTAGTAAATAACATATGCCTTGGGGTGATGTTAGTTTTTTAGAGTCTTGGGATAGTTAATGAGAAAAATGAAGAGTTGAAGGTTGAGTGTGTATATAAGGAGGAGTTTTAGTATAAATAAGGTGAGAGACCATCACTTTGTGCTGCAACTCTTTAGAATCGTCGAGAAAGAGAGAAGAGAGAGAGAAAAAGAAGAAAAGAGAAAGGAGAAGAAGGAAAAGAAGAAAAGGAAAGATGGTGGGAGATTTTTAGCAAGGGTTAAAGTAAGAACTTGTTTTACCTTAATTTAATTGTCAGTTATGTCCATTTAATTAAAGATTTGAGTTCTAGGAAGTAAGATTCTAAAGAAGTTTCGATGAGGAAAAAGTTTTTAATTTCAAGAAAGGTTTGAAAAAGGTTAAGTTTTTGGTTTGAAGAAAAGGATTTTGTGACTCTTACCTATACTTAAATCATCTAATAACATATCTATTTTTTTTTTTGAATCAACTCTTTGAACTTCCCCACATTTTCTAAATTATCTCACTACCCAAACTTTCAAAATAATTCAATTTTGATGTGTACATAACTCTCCTTTTTCAAATTCGACACCCAAGTGTGAAATCATCAACTCCTCTTTCATAATTTCATCTATTTCATCTTATAATATTAAAAATAATACTACTTAGGTCACACATTATCAAGTATTCAAACCATTTACATATTTTAGAATGTTTAACATAAAAGTCATGAAAATAAAAATAAATAAATAAATCATTGAATGAAATGTTCACATGTGTCTCAACATAGTTCATTCAATAAACATTCAACTCTATACAAATCAGTGTAAAACTTTCAAGTCAATAAAAATTATTAAAGAAGTAATCTCTTTCTCACTGATTAGGGTATGAAAATGCACTACAGATAGAGTTAATTATATGCATTTGTTGAGATTAATTTTGATTATTCATTGAATTTCTTGAAAAATGTGGTCCTTTGAAGAATTCTATGTTTTAGTGTGTTTTGCAAATTTAAAAAAAAAAACAAAGAAGCCTTAAGCAAAAAAAATATATAAAATATGTTCGAAAAATCCACAACATCCGGACCAGTTCAAAGCAGGGAAACCAGGTTTACCAAGAGGAGTGCAACAAAACCCATCATTTCTAGACTGTTAAAGATAAATTGAGCATTTTGATAAGTCAGGTTGTGCGTGATTTCAGCGTGGCAGAAGTGAAGGAGCTAATAAATTCCAAATTTTTTGGGATTTGCATAGCCTGGACAGCAACACAACTAGACCAGTTCTAGACAGTAGAAACTAGGTCTGGACAGCAGCAAAATCGCATGGCTGAACAGGGGGCTGAAGAGATACACACTGAATTTCTATAGAGCTGTTGTGATTATGTAATATCAGCTAAGCTAAGTTTCAACCAAGGCGAAGAGATGAACTCTTAGACATAGTGGGTTTGGCTTGTATTTAATTCAGTTTTTGTGCTTTTAACATTGAATAAATATTTTGAGCTGTTCCCTTTATTTAATATTGAAGTTGATGTTTTTGTGTGACAAACAATTATATTTTCTTCTCTCATAGATTTTATTTAACTCCGGTGATTGTTGTTCTTTTTCTCCATATAAGTTCAGTCATACTTCTCTTATGGGTGGAATTTATTATGCAACTGATTTCGGTATTTAATTATATATGCTGGTCCTTTACTGCGTTATTGTCTCTGGATATATTGTTGATTTAGGATATCATATATGATTGACCATTGCATTACTTGTAAAAACAAGAAGGAGATTTCTCATAATAATTTACAAAAGAATATTTTTGGTGCTTTCACTATTATTTTTCGATTACGTATTTGAGATATAAAATACGTAGTTGAATTATAATTACTGAGTTGATACAAGTTGAAGCTGTGAAATTTAGGAGGGATTCTTGGACCCTTGTGTTACTCATTATTGATTTTCTTTCACTTAATTCGACTGTGTCATTTAATTCTCAACATTTTCTTAATATTAATTTTTAATTTTGTTTCCATTATTTTTTACCTCAGACTTTGATTATAGAACGTTCTCTTCGTGGGATCGACACCTCATTCTACACTGCTGCTACCAAGTAGTACTGTTTGGGTGTAATTCAAATTTTGGCGTCATTGCCGGGGAGAGTGTCAGTCTACAAAGAGGTTTACGGGTACAATCTTTTCAAACTCTTTCTTTTAGTTTCTTTTTAATTCTAGCTTTAGTTTATTTTTCAATTTTCTTTATTCAAGAAAATTTAATTAATTAATTAATAATTAAAAAAATAAATCAGATAAAAAAAAGAGAGTGTTAGTGGTATATGCGTTGGGATAGAGACGAACACGGACGATTGGTTAGAATCCTTCAGTTAGAATAACCACTGAATTACATTAGGAGTGAAACAGGTTCAAACACAAGCTCTAACACCATTACCAATCATGGAGTTGACCCTGTTAGGAACCTAAATGACTACTTTCATCCCACACGCACATCTACACCATCATGCATCATGTTTCTGCCAAACACACCATGTACAGATTTCAAGTCGGGCATGATAGCATTGATACCCACCTTCCACGGTTTAGAAAGCGAAAACCCTTATGCTCACATTAGGGAATTTAGGAAGTGGTGGCCATGTTTCATGGCAGACCTGAGGCTATTAACTCGGTTAAACTGAGGTTCTTTTTTTTTTCTTTGAAGGACAAAGCAAAGAGTTGGCTATACTCTTTGCGGCCAAGGTCCATAGGTTCATAGGAAGAAATGACGTAAGTATTTTTCAATAAATACTTCCCACTTCACAAAATCAATGGTCTAAGAAGAAAAATTTCAACCTTTACCCAAAAGGATAGCGAGATAATATATCAGGCATAAGAGAGGTATAAGGATTTGTTAAATATGTGTCCACACCATGGGTACGAGAGTTGGCGCATAGTTAGTCATTTTTACGAGGAACTTACGAGTAGAGAGCGTCAATTCAGAGAGATGATGTACAACGGGGACTTTATGCAAAAGGACCCCAATGATGCAATTGAGTATCTGAATGAATTGGCTAAGAAAGCTCACACTTGGATAGGGCCCAGTACTGTTGAAAGCACAAATAGAGCAAGACCGATCGAGATCTACCAACTTAGGGAAAAGGATAGCATGAAAGCCAAATTATAGCGAGTAACTCGAGAGTTAGAGGCACTTAAGACCCAAGATGGTAGACTCACGTATACTGTTGCAAGAGTTGAGTCACAAGGTGCTTGTTTCGTTTGTGGGGGAGTAGAACACTTAGCTCAGGATTGCCCAACTTATGCAGAGATGGGAGGGGTTTTTTATGAACAATGTAACGCCTTAGGGATTTACAGGAAGCCTCATAATCCTTTCTCCAATACATATAATCCTGGTTGGAGTAACCACTCAAACTTTAACTGGAGGCCCGACTCAAACCAATCCATACATGCACATGCACAACCACCTGTGTCATACCCTACAACCTCATATAATTCACAACCTAATAGAATCCTTTTAGAGGAAAAATTAAACTCATTTATGGAGTCACAAGGAAAAATTATTCAGAGATTGGAAACTACTGTGACATGGGTAATAGAAGAGAACAAGGAAATTAAAAGTCAAATAACTAAGCTAACAAGTTCTCTCGTAGTACAAGAGTGAGGCAAATTCTCATCTCAGCTTCATTCAAATCTAAGGGGGCAATATATGGCACAAACCTCTACTTCAGATTCACAAAATATCATAGAGGTCAATGCCATAACTACTCTGAGTGGTAAGGTGTTAGATGGACTAAGTCAGATGACAACCATGAGCGCCTCTCCAAGCACCGAGGAGAACACCCCTAAGAATGAGCCAAATTAAAAAAAATTTATTCAAGTTTCTTTTCCCCAAGCACTCCAACCAAAAGGAAAAAATTCGAAAAAACAAAGTGAGATCCTAGAACATTTGAAACAAGTTAAGATTAACTTGCCTTTGCTTCATGTGATTTAACAAGTACCAACCTATGGAAAGGCGATTAAGGATATGTGCACCATAAAAAGGAAGCATCGAGTTAAGAAGACTACATTCTTAACTGAGTAAGTGAGTGTGGTGATTGAACAAAAGACACCGCTCAAATATAAAGACCCAGGGTGTCCTACGATCACCTGTCAAATTAGGACTCATGAGATCAGTCAAGCTTTACTTGATTTAGAAGCCAGTGATAACCTAATGCCTTACACTATCTACTTGCAACTGGGTCTAAGAGATATCAAACCCACATTTGTGGTACTACAGTTGGCCAACCGGTCAACTAAGCAACCAAGGGGGATAGTCAAAGATGTACTGATACAAATTGATAAGTTCTACTATCCTATTGATTTTCTCATTCTAGATACTCATTATGTGGTTGATATGGAGTCTAAAGTTCCAATCATTTTAGGAAGACCTTTCCTGGCCACCTCTAATGCTTTTATTAATTGCAGGAACGGTCTAATGAAGTTGTCTTTTGGGAACATGACTCTAGAGGTCAACATTTTCAACATTGGAAGACAACCTCATGATGCTGATGATCGTTATCATACTTATATGATAGACACATTGATCCCAGAGGAGGCTCACTTAAGCAAAAATTCAGAATATTTAGAGTATCTCTTTTGTTGTTATTTGTCTAAGTTTCAAACATATCCAAACATGGTCTAAAGTTAGTTAATGTCCAAACCAATTGTGGGATATCAAAGTTTAGCAAGTTATAAGATTGCACACATGTGTGTGCTTCAATTTTAAGCATAGAAAGGTCAAACACACTGCTGTGGAAGTTTCTGCCCACAGGTAGGAGGTGTGTGCACAACATCAAGAGGCTGCAGCATCAGGTCACGCCGCAGCACATAGCACCACACCAAAACACACAGCATCACTTGGAGAGTGATGTAGGGCTGAGATTAAAGGAAAAACATGATCAAAGGGAGGATAATGACTCACAAGAATGTCCAAGAATTAAGAGGCTATAAAAGGGGTTCTCAAGGCCTCATTTCATAAGATAATACAAGATACAAAAACACACATACAAGAGAGTTTTGTGACATTGTGAGATCATTGTAAACACAAGAGAGAATTGTGTGAGAGACATAAACACAAGAGGGACTCTTGTAGTGAAGCTGGTTGTAAAGAAGAGAGGTTAGTAGAGAATTGATTGAAAGCATTGTAATAGGTCTCTCACTTTCTCGTTCTCTTCTTGGTTCTTCAAGAACTTGGATTCTTGAAGGGGATTGCTGTAACTTTGTAAGAACCATTGAGATAGTGCAGAGAGTTTGGAGGAACTCATGGGGACGTAGGCACATTGCCGAACCTCGACAACAAATTACTTGTCTTATTTCTTTCTTTGATTTTCTGTTCTTGTGTTCAATTGCTGAAATTCTTTCTACAAGTCATTCAAGACTTGGGTGTTTGGAAGATCACCACCTGGGCATCTTGTCAAGGTGATTTCCAACAGTGATATCAGAGCACAGCAGCTGGTTATCGAAACAAGAAGTAGAAGGTACGGAGCCAAGACTCCAAGAATCAAAGATCAAACTTCTTGGGTGAATCAAGAACGGTGTAAAGATCAAGATCTGGTCGTGTTCTTGAAGGTTGATTCAAGAACGATGTTAAAGATCCATCTTCGATCTGTGTTCTTGAGGTTAAAGAAAGTAGTTGTGGTTAGTGCACAAATCTGGGATCTTGTCCGCAAAAGATGGCTTCAAATTTCTGGGTGCAGAAGTTTGATGGAAATGGGGACTTTGCCCTATGGAAGCGGAAGATCAATGCGGTTCTAATGCAACAGAAAGTGGACTTGGCTATTGGAGAAGGTGATGCTTTTCCAGCAAGTGTCACAGAGGACCAGCGGACCGAGATGAAGAAGATGGCTTACAGCACCATTTTCTTGCACATGTCAGATAGTGTCACAAGGGAGTGCGGAGACTCGGAGGATCCGGCTGTCATATGGAAGAAACTAGATGAGTTGTTTCTTACCAAAACTCTCCCTAACAAAATTTATCTTCTTAAAAGAATCTTTGCTTTTAAAATGGACCCTAGTAAGGAGTTGCAAGATAATCTTGATGTCTTTAATAAGCTAGTTCAAGATTTGAATAGCTGTAGCATTTCTTTTCCGGATGAACAATTGGCTGTCATTTTATTAAATTCACTTCCAGATTGTTTTGATAATTTGATTAATGCAATTGAGTATTGAATGGATTCTTTGACAAAGGAGATTATGATCAATGCCATAAGGGCACATGATTTCAAAGCCAAGATGAAGGAGACATCAAATGGTGAAGGACTGTTCATAAGAGGAAGGCCAGCAGCTCGGAATGGCAGTAATAACGGCTACTACCGGGACAATGGTAGAGGAGAAAGCTATAGGAGAGGACACTCTAAACCAAGGGTTGGAGGAAGGAGGTGCTTCTACTGTGACAAGGAGGGCCATTTCAAGAAAGATTGCAAGAAGAGGATGTAGGATGAGAGGAGAAGCCATACCAACAATGGAGAGGCTTCGGTTGCCAAAACAGAACAGCAAGATGGTGATGTTCTTGTTGTGTGCTCGGGTGTGAGCAAGGGGCAAGAAGGCAGCGGGAAATGGATCTTGGACTCCAGGTGCACTCACCATATGTGCCCTCACAAAGAATGGTTCAAGAATTTCAAGAAGATCAATGATGAAAGGGTCTTCTTGGGGAATGATAATTCTTGCCAAGTGAGAGGGATTTGAGACATCCAATTGAGGATGTTTGATGGAGTCACAAGGCTGCTGGAAAATGTGAAGTATGTTCCAGATTTGAAGAGGAACTTGATCTCATTGGGGCAGCTGGATTCCATGGGCTATATATGCAAGATAGAGGGAGGAAAGATCAAGGTGGCCAAGGGATCTTTGGTAGTGATCAAGGCAGCAAGAAACGATGGACTCTATGAGATGATCGGAGAAACAGAAACCAATGATCAAGCAACAAGCTTGATGGCTGAGCTGGACAAGGCATCCCTTTGGCACACTCGCTTGGGACACATGAGTGAAAAGGGCCTGCAAGTGCTTAGCAAGGAAGGTCTACTTGGTGGTGACAAAGTAGAAAAAATGGATTTCTGTAAGAGCTGTGTTTTTGGGAAGCAACATCGGGTCAGCTTCAACACCGGAGTGCACAAGTCTAAGGGCATTCTTGACTACATTCATGCGGACCTTTGGGGACTAGCAAGGACACCAACACAGGGAGGTAACATTTACTTTCTGTCTTTAATTGATGATTATTCAAGAAAAGTGTGGGTTTATTTGGTGAAAAATAAATCAGATGTATTGAATAAGTTAGTGGTGTGGAAAGGGCTGGTTGAGACTCAAATGGGTAGAGTAGTTAAGGGGATAAGAACCTATAATGGCTTAGAAATTTTTAACCAAGAACTTGATCAATTCTGTAGGTTAAATGGCATTCTAAGACATAGGACGGTTGTGGAAACTCCTCAGCAAAATTGAGTTGCTGAGTTATTGAATAAGACCCTTATGAAAAAAGTTAGGTGCATGCTAATAGGATCCGGGTTACCAAAATATTTTTGGGAGAAGCTGTAGCTACAGCTGCATATTTGATTAATACATCACCCTCTAGGATTGTATACCATAAGACTCCCGAAGAGTTGTGGAGTGGAAAACCCCCTGAGTTGGACAACCATAGGACTTTTGGGTGTGCTGCGTATGCACTCCAAAAGGAGGATAAGCTTAGCCCAGGATCTAGAAAATATGTGTTTCTAGGATATGGGGAAGGGGCTAAGGGGTACAAGTTGCGGTCCTTAGAAAAGAATGGAATAAAACTGATTATAAGTAGGGATTTTATTTTTAATAAATTGCTATTTCCCTACTTAGAGAATACTAACCCTGCAGGGGCTAGTGAGCAAACCAATTCAGAAATTGTTGAGCATAGCATCAAGGGAGATTCTGTTCAGGTAGAGCAAAGGAGGCAAGAGGGTTCAGACCAGGTAGATCCCTCGGATGATTGCCAAGCTCAAGAAACTCAAGAAGAGGTTGAACAAGAAGAGGATGTTGCAGCAAGTCAGAAGGACTTTCAGCTCATAAGAGACCGGGAAAGAAGGCTGGTCGGACCACCTTCAAGATGTGGGTTTACGGATGCTGCAGATGCAGCAGCTCCTTGGACAGAAGGAGAGATGAGTGAACAAGAAACTTACACGGATACCATGGAGTGTAAGGATTCGTTAAAGTAGCAGCTAGCTATGGAGGAAGAAATGGATTCTTTGAGAAAGAACAACTTCTGGGAATTGGTGAAAATTCCAAGAAATCATAAAGTTGTGGAATGTAAGTGCACTTACAAGATCAAAGAAGGGTGCCCTCCAAGATATGAAGTCCAGAACAAGGCTAAGCTGGTGGCGAATGGGTTCACAAGAAGAGAAGTCATAGGTTTCACATAAACTTTCTCACCTGGACACAAGGTGGAGAAGATGGTGAGTATCCTCACCTATGTCATTGATGGGCTGTTAGTTTGGAACAGCAGGAAGAGGATGGAAAGGTTTACATCTCAACTCAGTGAGGAGTTCGAGAGGAAGGATCTTAGCCTTACACAAAAGATCCTTGGGATGAGGAGAATCATCCAGGAAAGGAAGAGAAATAGGTCAAGTGTTTCTTGGGCAATGGATGTTTTCAGAAAATGTGTGAGTAATCCCGAAAAAGAGCATTGGCTTGGGATGAAGTGGTTGCTGAGGTACATGGAGGTTCAGTGGCAGCCAGTGGTAGCACTCATAACAACCAGGGCAGAATGCATAGTGGCTACGGAAGCCAGGCTATGGGGTGCAAAGGGTTGTTGGACGAGTGGGAGGTCCTAAAAGAGCAGGTGGTGGTAACTTTGGATAACCAAAGTGCGAGGTACTTTTAGAGGAATCCAGTGTTCCATGAGGGGATAGAGCATATGGATGTTTGGTATCATTACATTCTGGAAAATGGTACGAAAGGATGCATTCATGTTGACAAGAAGACCACGGAGAAAACTCCTGCAGATTTAGGCACCAAGGTTCTACCTCTAAGAAGGTCCAATCATTACCTTGGACTTCTTAGGAATGGAGTTGGTTAATTGGTAACTCCAGATGAGTTTGGATCCCGAAGCTTTCTGCACAATTGTTCAGGTTTTTGAACTCTTAGACAAAGGTAGAGATTGTTGTTATTTGTCTAAGTTTCAAACATATTCAAACATGGTCTGAAGTTGGTTAATGTCCAAACCAATTATGGGATATCAAATTTCAGTAAGTTATAAGGTTGCACACATGTGTGTGCTTCAATTTTGAGCATGGGAAGGTTAAGCACACTGCTGTGGAAGTTTCTGCCCACAGGCAAGAGGTGTGCGCACAGCATCAGGAGGCTGCAGCATCAGGTCACGCCGCAGCACACAGCACCACACCAAAACACACAGCATCACTTGGAGAGTGATGTAGGGCTGAGATTAAAGGAAGAACATGATCAAAGGGAGGATAATGACTCACAAGAATGTCCAAGAATTAAGAGGCTATAAAAGGGGTTCTCAAGGCCTCAATTCATAAGATAATATAAGATACAAAAACACACATACAAGAGAGTTTTGTGACATTGTGAGATCATTGTAAACACAAGAGAGAATTGTGTGAGAGACATAAACACAAGAGGGACTCTTGTAGTGAGGCTGGTTGTAAAGAAGAGAGGTTAGTAAAGAATTGATAGAAAGCATTGTAATAGGTCTATCACTTTCTTGTTCTCTTCTTGGTTCTTCAAGAACTTAGATAGTGCAAAGAGTTCGGAGGAACTCACGGGGACGTAGGCACATTGTCGAACCTCGACAACAAATTACTTGTCTTCTTTCTTTCTTTGATTTTCTGTTCTTGTGTTCGATTGTTGAAATTCTTTCTATAAGTCATTCAAGACTTGGGTGTTTGGAAGATCACTACCTGGGCATCTTGTCAAGGTGATTTCCAACATCTTTGGTATTTCTGATTTTGAGAGTCCACTTTTTCCTGACGATGTTTTTGATGTTTTTACTATCTCAGAGTTAAAGGATAAAGGAGAACGGAAATGGCAACCAAGCTTCGAGGAGGTTTTAAGAGATGGAGAGAGACTTAAGCCATCTGTTAAGGAAACCCCAAATGTTGACTTAGTGACACTACCTGAGGGACTCAAACATGCATTCTTGGGACCAGGTGATACCTTTCCTCTTATTATTTCCTTTGTGCTTAGTGATTCACAAGAAAAGAACTTGATTGACATGTTAAGTGAGCACAAAGTTGCATTAGGATGGATAATTGCTGACATTAAAGGTATTAACCCCTTGATATGTTCCCACAATATCCATTTAGAGGAAAGAACTAACCCCCGTAGAAACCCCAGAGACGACTTAACCCCACTATGAAAGAAGTCATGAAAAGGATGTTTTAAAATTATTAGATGCAAGTATCATTTAACCCATCTCTGATAATAAATGGGTTAGCCCGACTTAGGTAGTACCTGAAAAGTCTGGGGTAACTGTGGTAACTATGGTAACCAACTCAAAGGGGGTGCATGTTCCTACCAAGGTAATGATAGGGTGGCGCATGTAGACTATAGAAAACTTAATTCCACCACCCGCAAGGATCACTTCCCACTTCCATTTTTAGACCAAGTCTTAGAACATGTAGCTGGCCATCCCTTCTATTATTTTTTAGATGGGTATTCAGGATATTATCAGATAGAGATTGCATTAGAAGATCAGGATAAGACTACGTTCACATGCCCATTTAGTACTTATGCATTTTAGTGTATGCCTTTTGGACTGTGTAATGTGCCAGCTACATTTCAAATATACATGATGAGTATATTTAGCTATATGGTCAAAAAATTTATAGAAGTCTTTATGGATGATTTGACTGTGTTTGGTGATTCTTTTGATTCATGCATACTCCATTTATAAGCTGTTTTGAATAGATGTGAAGAAAAATGTCTAGTGCTTAATTGAGAAAAATGTCATTTTATGGTTCCCTCTAGACCAGTTTTGGGGCATATAATTTCTGAAAAAGGGATCAAAGTGGATAAATCAAAAATAGAATTGATCTCTAAATTGTCCACACCCAAAACTGTTAAGAATGTTAGATCCTTTCTTGGGTATGCCAGTTTTTATAGGAGGTTTATACAGATTTTCTCTGCTATATCTAGACCATTGTGTAACCTCTAACTAAGGAAGCCATGTTCAATTGGACACAAGAGTGTGAGGATGCTTTCCGAACACTCATTGATAGGCTTACGTCCGCCCCCATTATGCAGTCACCAGATTGAAATTTACCGTTTGAGATTATGTGTGACTCGAGTAATTATATGGTGGGGGTAGTTTTGGGACAACGAAGGGAGGAGAATCCCTTTGTTGTATACTACACTAGTAGAACTCTTAATAATGCACAAATGAATTATTCCACTACTGAAAAAGAATTGCTAGCGGTAGTCTTAGCCCTAGATAAATTATGTGCTTATCTGATTGGTACACCTATCACTGTTTTTACTGACCATGCAGTCCTTAAATACTTTCTTTCAAAGAAGGATGCTAAAGCAAGATTGATTAGGTGGATTTTACTCTTGTAAGAATTTGATTTAACAATTAAGGATAAGAAAGGGGTAGAGAATGTTATGGTAGATCACTTATCTTGCCTGGATTTCAATGAGTCTGTCAATGAGCCACCCATCCGATATGACTTCCCCGACGAACATCTATTCGCCGTAAGCCAAGGGCCATGGTATGCACACATTGTAAATTACTTGGTTTCCGGTGAAATACCATCCACATGGAGCACGAAAGATAAGCACAAATTTTTGGTCGAGGTAAGAAATTTCTATTGGGATGACCCTTATCTTTATAAGTATTACCCTAACCAAATTATTAGGTGGTGCATCCCTGCAGTTGAGATTGATAGTGTCTTATATTTTTGTCATAGTTCAGCTTGTGGTAGTCACTTTTCTATGAAAAAACTGTTGCAAAAATTCTACAGTCTAGATTATATTGGCATTCTCTATTTAAAGACACTAACAATTTTTGTCGTTCTTCTGATAGATGCCAAAGCTTGGTGCTCTATCCCAAAGGCATATGATACCCCTTAACCCAATTCTTGTGATTGAAATATTTGATTGTTGGGGGATCGATTTTATGGGACCCTTTTCCACCTTCCTCTAGGTATCTATATATCTTGCTTGTAGTGGACTACATGTCCAAATAGGTAGAGGCTGTGGCGTGCCGAAACAATGACAACAACACTGTTGTCAAATTTCTTAAGGGAAACATTTTCTCCAGATTCGGTATGCCTCGGGCTATAATTAGTGATCAAGGCACTCATTTCTATAACAGTTCTTTTGAGGCTTTGATTTGCAGGTATGGAGTGCACCACAAGGTTGCTAACGCCTACCACCCACAGACGAATGGTCAGGCTGAATTGACTAACCGAGAGGTAAAGCAAATATTGGAGAAGACGATGAACTCAAATAGAAAGGATTGGTCTTTGCACCTTCCCGATGCTCTTTTGGCTTACCGTACTGCTTACAAGTCCAACCTCGGGATGTCTTCGTACTGCCTTGTCTATGGAAAAGCTTTCCATCTACCGGTTGAGTTAGAACATCATACTTATTGGGTTGTAAAAAGCATTAACTTTGATCTTAATGATGCAGGAATTCATAGGAAGCTTCAGTTGGTTGAGATTGAAGAGTTACAAAATGATGCCTACGACAACTCCAGAATCTACAAGGCAAAGATGAAGGTGGCTCATGACAAGCAAATTCTGAGGAAGAATTTCGAGCCCAATTAACAAGTCCACCTCTATGACTTGAGGCTTCACCTTCATCTCGGCAAGCTAGAATCAATATGGACTGGCCCGTTCGTGGTTAAGCAAGTCTTTCCCAATGGTTTGGTTGAGATAAAAGATCCAAAAGATGGGAGAGTATTTCGACTGAATGGGCAACGTCTAAAGCACTATGTGAAGAAAGTAGAGGAACCGGAAGAGATCTCTTTGGTTACCCCTGACTACTTTGATTGATGTTCGGTACTTCTATCTATATTATATTTTACTACTTTCTAGTTTAGTTTCTTTTGTTTTGCTTTGTTTGCTTTTATGTTTTGTTTTGTGTGATGCAGGTTTACCTATACTACGTTATTGGAGTTCCTCTCTCCCATCGGTATGACTTTCTTATCTTTCAGTGACTATGAGGACACTATCACAATCTGGTTGGGGGTGGTAGCATATGCATGCTTATTATATATTGTTTTGTGTGAAACAATCATGGTATGTTTGAGAGATTTCGCGATTTTGTGAACTGTTGATGCATGATTACAACTCTGTTTTCATCAAGGTCCAATGACACTATCTTGATTAACACTGACTGTTTTCTGGAAACTCATTTATGTGCATATGATATTTGGTTTTTAACCATGTTTGAAGCACATTTGTTTTTATTGAGTGGAGAGTCTGAGAAAACTAGCATTGTGAACTTTCAT
This sequence comes from Bretschneidera sinensis, assembly GCA_023935145.1. NCBI lineage: Eukaryota > Viridiplantae > Streptophyta > Magnoliopsida > Brassicales > Akaniaceae > Bretschneidera > Bretschneidera sinensis. The sequence continues at coordinate 74,887,580 of CM043703.1, read as the reverse complement.
TGCCTACTTGAATTGGTTTTATTGCTATTTGAGATGTTTTGTTTGGCTTACCTTACATGTGGAGAAATGATTTGGTCAGTCGTCGAAGCCTTCGAATCCATCATTGACATTTGCGCGAAGTTTTAATCGTTGACAATATTTTGGGAATGATTCTTCTTCCATCAGTTTATTTATTTATATTGTAATTCTCTAAAAGAAAAAAAAAGAAGAAAAAAATCATTCTTCTATCAACTTATTTATTTATATTGTAATTCTCTAAAAGAAAAAGAAAAAAAGGAGAGAGAAGAAAAAGAAAATATCAGTTTTTGTTTTCTTCAGTTTTTAGTTTGTATTCAAAAGAAGGAAGATTCAACAATTTAAGGAAGATAAGTTAGCGCACCACACTCAGAAGAAACGAGCTTCAACACCAAGCTTATTAATTAACCATTCAAATTTCGAGGCATTATATTGGTAAGTCAGATAAAGTGTTCTGAATTGTGTGATTAGCCTATCTTCTTGTCGATTCTTGTTCACTTGCTTGTCCTAAATTGCTTAACCCTTTCACTGAGTGCTTTTATCTGCTTTCCAACTCCATAAGTAAATACCTTGCCTCTATAATGGAGTTGAGGCTTCTTTCTTGGTTGAATTCAAAGTTTTATGCATCATTGGTTTGTGGTAAGAAGGTTTAGGCTTAGTGCACACACTCACAGTTCTCAGGAGACATGATTTGAAAATATTGTTAGCATCTATGAGCTTTGGCCAGCGTTTGTTTGAATGCTAGACAGTTCTGCAAAATTCTCGGATAAACAACATTCATACTATGTTACTTTTCATGCATTGTTGTTTCACTTGCATCACTAGGTACTAGCAATGAGCTGGTTGAGGGTTGTGATTAGGGCATGAAAATGCACTTCAGATAGAGTTAATTACTGACAAGTGTGGTCCTTTGGAGAATTCTGTGTTTTAAAGTGTTTTGCAGATTAAAAAAAAAACAAATAAGCCTTAAACAAAAAATATATATAAAATATGTTCGAAAGAATCCACAACATCTAGACCAGTTCAGAGCAAGGAAACCGGGTTTCCCAAGAGGAGTGCAACAAAACCCATCATTTCTAAATTGCTAAAGATAAATTGAGTATTTTGCTAAGTCATGTTGTCACTAGTAAAGGGTGAAAAGGAGTTTCACTAAATTGCCAGAATTGCCTGTACAGATCAGTCATTTTTCGGATTAAACTATATTGAATCAGTAAGAACCAGGAGATGAGCCATATATGCTTGGAAAGATATGGATGTCTATTTTTTGGAGAATTTTATTGCTCATAAATATGATTTTTCTATAGAAAATTATGGCAGTTTTAGTAGAAAAATGTCAGGTTGTGTGTGATTTCAGCATGGCAGAAATGAATGAGCTATTAAATTCTGATTTTTTGGGATTTGCATGGCCTGGATAGTAGAAACCAAGCCTGGACAATAGCAAATGCATGGCCTAGACAACAACTGAAGCACACGGCTGAACAGGGGGCTGAAGAGATACACATTGAATTTCTAGAGAGCTATTGTGATTATGTATTATCGACTAGGCTAAGTTTCAACCAAGGCGAAGAGATGAACTCCTAGACATAGCGGGTTTGGCTTGTATTTAATTCAGTATTTGTGTTTTTAACATTGAATAATTATTTTGAGCTGTTCCCTTTATTTACAATTGAAATTAATGTTTTTGTGTAACAAACAATTATATTTTCTTCTCCCATAGATTTTATTTAAGTCCGGTGATTGTTGTTCTTTTTCTCCATATAAACTCAGTCATACTTCTCTTATGTGTGGAATTTAGGATGCAATTGATTTTGGTATATTAATTATATATACTGGTCCTTTACTGTGTTACTGTCTTCGGATATATCATCGATTTAGGATATCATATATGATTGACTGTTGCATTACTTGTAAAAACAAGAAGGGGATTTCGCATAATAATTTACAAAAGAATATTTTTGTGCTTTCACTATTGTTTTTCGATTACGTATTTGAGATGTGAAATACGTAGTTGATTTATAATTACTGAATTGATGCAATTTGAAGCTGTGAAATTTAGAAGGGATTCTTGGACCCTTGTGTTACTCATTATTGATTTTCTTTCACTCAATTCAATTGTATCATTTAATTCTCAAGATTTTCTTAATATTAATTTTTAATTTTGTTTCCATTATTTTTTACCTGAGACTTTAATTATAGAACGTTCTCTTCGTGGGCTCGACACCCCATTCTATGCTGCTGCTACTGCATAGTACTGTTTGGGCGTAATTCACTCACTCCTCACCTTTCAACATTTTCATCAAGTATTAAACCACAAGAAAATTTTCACAATTACATGAGAAAGTCATATTGATCAAGACACTTCATTAAAACAAGATATTTCTTCAAACACTATCATCAATGATATCGTTAACAAGATTTCACAAAACATAACAATTCAATTTGAATAGCACCAATATTTACACAATAATTACACACAAGTTAACTCAACTTAGATCTCAAGGCACTCTAACCCCCCCTCCCCACACACACACAGAGTTAAACCATCACAGTGTATTACTCCTAATGGCATCCTCTTTATCTCTACACAACCAACTTCTTTTAACTATCACCTCTCTATCTTTACATAACCGACTTCTTTTAACTATCCCATGTACCAGGCACCTTGCAACTAAGTCTATAGAATCTTAACTCTAAAGCTCTGATACCAAAAATATAACGACCTATCCCAAATGGGCCCTACTCGAAATGGCTTTATTACCTTTTAGCACTGAACACCTTAACTCAAGATGCAACCATGTAATTTTATCAAGAAAACAAACATTTTATCAAAAATCATATTGTACACATCCAAACAATCTTTACGATACAAGAGAGAGTCAAAAATTTAAAATTTTCAAAATATACATATGAAAGACAACTCCTCCACTTAAGTAAAACTTGAACATTTTCTTTTACAGAAACTAAACCAAGACCAAGAGCTTAGACTTTTAACAACAAAAAAAAAACCCAATAGATAAGGATTCCATAGCTTAAAGCCTTATTTAGGACTTCCTTCAAATTTGACTATCAAACTTTCGATACTGCCTGAAATATTAGAAAATAAAAGAGTGAGTTAAAAAGATCAGTGAGAAACACATTACTAAATGTAATCGTATTGGAGGAAAATTTATCTTTTTAATTAGCTGTAGCATGTAAATCATCAAATTTCAAGTACATGAATTAAAATTTTTGAGTTTCCTCCAATCATCTTTCTAATTTATTAATAAGAAAAAAAACATCGATTCACTAAGGTCTATATAAACCTTTCAAGCATACAAAGCTTACAACACTACAATTTAATCATAAAGTAAATAAGAATAAGGGAACTTCCAAGTCAATACTATTCCATCACCACAATCGTCAATCATGCCTTCCATGGGGCTCAACATATCACATGCCTCTCAAAGGAAATTCACAATCATTACCCCTCATCGGTCAATTCCATCACAACATCCATTATCAATGATATGCAATGCAAATGTGAATGTAATGAAATGTATAATTATGCATAAATTCATATCATCATAATGCCCCCCATTGGGCTAAGCACCTAACAACATGGACGTCTCCCCATGTACCGATATGCCAAATCATCATATCATTCTCAATGAAACATCCTTGGATCCCTGACACCCTTTTTTGGGTGGGGTTCTACACGTCCAATAACATTTGGCACCCTTACACCCCTTATGGAAAGAGACCTACCGCATTCTCACCACTCCTCTTCTTATAATATGCTAACCATATATATAGCGTGAAAATGCATTCACCAAGAAACGGATATGCAAACAAGCATTCGTCAATCAACCACATTAAATTTTCATACCAATCCAATCAATCACATTCATTACAATCATATGCATCAAAATCTTATAGTAATCAAATCAATCATTTTCATTACATTTACACACATCACATTTTCTCAAGTACAACTGCATCAAATTATTTCTAAACACATATTTTGTACATTCGTGTCTCCACATATGTTTATATAACTCTCAAAAAATTATTCTTTATTATTTCCATACTTAAATCTTCTATACTTATATTTCTTATAATTCTACCATTTGTGATTTCCACAATCAATCATGTTTTTCATATTTTTATTTTTATTTTATAATCTAATACACTTACAAAAAGTAAGGTGTAACTCACCTCTCAAACTGACTCCTAGGCATGAGATATCTCCTTGTCTCTAACACAATCCTTAACTACACTTCACGGATATAACAATTAAGAAATCATCTAAGAATTACACACATATAAATACGAAAAAAATATCCAACTTATTGCTTACATAGGGGAAAAGAACTAGACTTTTGAATTTTTAACAAAACTTTATTTTTGTTTAAATGTTTTTCATAAATTTTGTTTTTAGAGATTTAGATGAAAATAAGTAGTCCTTTTAACACCATAAAGTTCATGTTTTTATCCCAAGAATCTCATTAATTTGTTTTGCAAAGGCTTAGGGTAAAAATGTATGAAAAATTACTGTTTTTGTGTGAAAACAAAGTCCCACAATCGATTGTTTGAGTTCTAAAAAGTTCAGACAGCTTGGACAATCGACTACGTAACCTGGACAATCCACTGTCCTAACAATCTGGGTGTTCTGTCCAGATGACAGTCGCCTGTCCGTTCAAAACAATCGATTGTCCACTAGGTTTTCAGTAATAAAAGCCCACGAAAATCTTCATTTTCTTCTCTAGAACTCCTTTGATTCATCATGAAACTCTTAAATCTTTTGAAACACATGCTTTTAAGAGTTACACATCAAATCTTTACATTACCCACAAGAGAAATCAAACTTAAAACTTCCAAATCAACATATTTGGTCAAAAACCCATTTTTTCTCAAACTTTTCTCAAGAACACTTGGATTTTCAAAATCCCAACTCAAAATATTAACTAATTAAACATGCAAGATTTAACAAGAAGAAACAAGGCAAAAAATTTTAACTTAAACTTTGCCAAAAACTTCCATTTTCTTTCCTTTTTCTCTTCATATTCTTCCTCTCTTTGTATTTTTCTTCTCTTCTTCTCCCTTTCTCTTTTCTCTCTCAATTTCTCTCTCTTTCTCTAAAAGGATTCAGCTGTAGAGCTTGATATTTTGATTTAGATATTTTAAATCTCAAGATTTCAGCTCGACACGTTTTTTAGAGTACTCGATCAGATTTGTGCTTAATTTAATTTCATGTTGGAGTTTGTTAAACTTGAAAGCAAGTAAATAAATTAAGGTTTAGTAAATAACATACACCTTAGGGGTGAAGTTAGTTTTTTAGAGTCTTAGGGTAGTTAATGAGAGAAATGAAGAGTTGAAGGTTGAGTGCATAAATAAGGAGGAGTTTTAGTATGAATAGGGTGGGAGACCAGCACTTTGTGCTAGAACTCTCTAGAATTGTTGAGAAAGAGAAAAGAGAAAGGGGAAGAATGAGAGGAAGAAAAGGAAAACTGGTGGGAGATTTTTACCAAGGGTTAAGGTAAGAACTTGTTTTACTTTAATTTAATTGTCAAGTATGTCCATTTAATTAAAGATTTGAGTTCTAGGAAGTAGGATTCTAAAGAAGTTTCGATGAAGAACAAGTTTTTAATTTCAAGAAATGTTTGAAAAAGGTTGAGGTTTTGGTTTGAAGAAAAGTATTTTGTGTTTTGGTTGTGAGTTTGAGGGTTTTAACTTGAAAATTTTGCCATGAGTAGTGTAGAAATTTGATTTAAATTCTTGATAAACTTGTGTCTTAAAAGAATTTGCTGTTTTATAAAGGATTAAATTGGTTTTGGAAAGAAAATAAGTGTTTTTCGTGGAAACATTTTGTTGAAAAATGGGTTACAAATTGAGTGAGAGCTTCCTCTAATCGATGTTGTAAGTACCCAATTGATTGGGAAGTTGGGAAAAAGTTTCTAGACAAATTCAAGCCAACTGGAAGTTTAATACAGTCGACTAGGTTAGCCTATTTTTCAAAAAATAACCAAAGTTTTGCTTACTTTTTGAGTTTGTAACTCCTTATTGAACATCTCAAAGTAATTAAAGGTTAGAAACTTGGATCAAATAGTCTTATGAAAAAAAATTTCCTTTTATTCTTAACCTTCAAGAAACACTTGACCAAGGAGGAGTGAACATCTTGAATTAGGACATAGTTTTCTTTCTCGACATAAATCTTTGGCATGGGTAATTGTTGTATATATGCATATCTTGTTTTGATTCGTTAAATTGGTATATTCAGTAGGTGTGTTTGAAGAGTGTAATAATGACAAGGGAGTAATTCAAGACTAAGGTTTGGTACCGAAGGTGAGTACACCTTACTTTTAGTAAGCATATTATATTGTAAAATGGAAATAAAAATATGGAAACATGACTGATTATGGAAATCACATATATTAGAATTATAAGAAATTTAAGTATAGAAGATTTCAATAAGAAAATAGTAAAAATAGTGTTATAAGAATTTTATATGATAATATGATGATTGGACACACCGGTATATGGGGAGACATCCCCGTTGATATGTTATTAGCCCAATGAGGGGTAAGATGATGATATGAATATATGCATTACTATATATCTCATTACTTTTGCATTTACATTGCATATCATTGATAATGTATGTTGTGATGGAATTGACCCATGAGGTCTAACTATTGTTATTTGCCATTACGAGGCATGTTATGTGTTGGGTCCGATGAAGGACATGAATGTTATATGTTATGCTAAAAAAAAGTATTGATATGCAGTTTCTCATATTTTATTGGATTTATGATGTATGTAGTGTGGTAAGCACTATGTATTTGAAATTTATTGTAAGGAGTTAGATGAATTTCTTGTACTATTGGTATTTTCTTCTTGTTATGAAATTAAGAAAAATAAATTGAGGAAACTCAAGAATTTCTCTTTTTATGTACTTAGAAACTAATTAATCTATATGCTATAGTTAGAATTAAAATTATAAATTCCTCTAATACGAGTACTTTTAGTAATGTTTTTCTCATTGAGCTTTTTAGCTCACTGCTTTATTTTAGTAGCATTTCAAGTAATACTGGGAGTTTCATAGTCAAAGTTGAAGGGACTATTTAATAAGGTACTCATCTTTTAGTTTTTGTTAGAAATTTAAAACATTGGTTATAGTTTAGTTGTTGTAAAGGAAAATGTATAAGTTAGTTGCAATAAGAGAGTTTTCTTTTGATTCATGCCTTTTGTAAATTTTAAAAATTTGTTATTCTTATATTGTAAGATTGTGTGGGTTTGTGAGTTGAATGTGAAATTTGAAAATGCGCTAAAGAAATTTTTTGTTATGAATTATAAGTTGTGCGATTGCATCTTAGGTTAAGGTGCTCAATGCTGAAAGGTAATAAAACTATTCCGAGTAGAGCTCACTCAGGATGGGTTGTTACATTTTTGGTATCAGAGCTTTAGGTTTAAGGTCGTGCAGACTTTAGTTGCATGATATATATTGAATGGGATATTTATAGAGAGTTGGTTGTGTAGAATTATATAGGATACCATTAGGAATTGTGGTTGCTAATAATAGTTTGGGTAGAAATAAGATATTTTGATACTAAAATCGAATCAATTTGTGTTTGGATGTTGTATGTTTATGAATTTTACTAATTGTTGTGAGTTTTAATTTACTCGCAAGCGCACGAGTCGTTTGCAGTATAGCGTTGTGCAAGTGCGAGGTCGAATCCACAGGGAATTGCGTTGTGAAAATATAATTTTTAATCTAAACTAACTCTATTTTAACCTAGTTCCAAATTTCAGAATGATATTGCAAAATAAATTAAAACTAAATTAAATTGATTTAAAAACTAATAATAAAAAGCACTAAGGTTTCCGAATCCACCCCACCGAAGTTAAGCATACATGTTCTAAAAATATAGCCTATCAAAACATTCTATGAATCCAACTATAAGACAAAAAATAAAGAATATCCCAACTAAACCAAAAGCACCCGATGTATCCGCTCTTAACAAATCACAAAGGGAATCCAATTTAATCGAAAAGCATTCAATGTATCCATCAGATGAAACACAAAGAAAATCCAACAGACAATTTAAACTCAATCAATTATAAGATTAACTCAAATAATTGACAGAACATTTATACTAAAAATTGTCAGATTTGTACAAGCAAATCTGAACTACTACGCCAAACAACGACGGGGCTTCATCTTCAACCTTAGCTGAAGAGTCTAGCCACTCATAACTATAAAACTATAATAAAAAGTGCTAAACATTTAAACTAAAATAACTGAATATAAAGAAATAAATAAACAACTTTACATGGGAGAAATTCCACTCGCTGACGGGCGGCGCCTCCCCTCGTGGTAGCAATGCCTTCGGGATCCACCAGAATGCTAGCGGACGTCCACCGGTAAACACCAAAGTGGCTCTGGAATTGTACATTGGATTATGAAGCCAAATGGTGTTTATATAGGGGGAGACCCGGAGTAAAACAGGTTGCAGAAACGATGTGGGATACAGGCCCGTGTGCGCTCGATAGCAGTGTGGTGCGATCGATCGCAGGTACGATCGATCGCATGTCTTGTGCGCACGATCTCATGTGCGCTCGATCGCATGTCTGCTGCGATCGATCGCAAATGCACTGAACTTCAATTATTTCGATGTGGGATGTTGACCATGCGCTCGTTCAAAGGCAGGTGCGCTCGAGCGCTGGTGCGCTCGAGCGCTGGTGCGCTCGAGCGCTGGTGCGCTCGATCGCATATATGTTGCGATCGAGCGCAATGTCTCCAGAAGCTTCAAATCAACCTGAAATGCTGCACTTTCTCCACAAAGCTGTAAAAACACACAAAACACAAGAAAAACGTAAAATAAAGTAAAATAATACTAACTAAGAGCATAACAAATATAAGTTAAGGGTTTAAAATATGCAATATTTAAGACTCATCAAATACCCCCAAACTTATATTTTGCTAGTCCCTTAGCAAAACAAAATAAAAGACTCAATGAAAAACAAAGAACATAAAGATAAAGTCATCACTCATGGCATCCAAAAATTTAAGGAGCACACATCACCATGATATTCATTCATAAGCAAGCTTAAAAAGGTAAACCCATCTTCGCAATGAATAGAAATGTTAAAATCTAATTACTTACAAAAGGCAGGATAAGGCATCACAAGCTTGAATCAGTGTAAGGTGAATTAGCATATAAAAATGAAGCTTCCAAGTAACTCTAATGTGTAAGGTCTCCATGTCTCAAGATTCACCGAATTTCCCATCAAAAATGAACGAAAAGGCATAGTTTTTATTTTATTCACTTTTTTTATTATTATTATTATTAAGGCACGGCTATGCTTAGTTCCCTTGAGCTTTCTAATTGCCCATGTAGCGAGTGTTAAGTCAATGACTCCCAAACCAGATGGTTTTAGGGCATTAGGTGTAAAGACACCCCTAAGGACTTACTAACTCGAGTCAAAAAGGCTATGAAATTAAACCGACCTTAATATTACCAAGCAAAATTTCACCTTTTGACGTGAACACTCACTGCTTACTGAGGCAAGAGGTCCAGTTACTCAGCGAAAAGTTTATTGATAAATTTTTTTTTATTTTTTTATTTTCCTATGCCCAAGAGTTCATCTAACAAGTCATCCAGTTTCAGTTAAGATAAGGAAAAATACACATTAAAATCACGTGTCATACCTCACATAATTTGTGCTAATGTGCTCGTGTGAGATTAGATCAAACATGTGAATTCTCAAAATGCCTAAAGTAAGTAACTAAATTTTAAAAATTTATCACCAGATCATGTGTTCAAAATGTTAAGCTCACCAATGACATCACATCACAGAAAATGTTTAGATCAACTAAAATTTCACGATAACATGAGCATGCATTTATCTCTATGACGAAAAGACAACAAATTAGGACAAAGTGTGTGATGTGTCTCCCATACCCCCAAACTTAAATTACACATTGACCCCAATGTGTGACTAATATGGAAAGAGCTGACCTGAGATATGGAGAACTATCTGGACTAGTATGGCTCATAGCATACCCAAAACTTGAACTGAAGTACGCTTTGTCCCTGAAAAATAAAAACTGGAAAACAAAAAATACTGGAAACAAACATTAATCATAAAAATGCGAAATAATAAATAAATAAAAGAAAAGATAAGCTGTGGGATGCCTCCCATGAGCGCTAAGTTTTATGTCTTCAGCCAGACTCTCCCTAGAATACTACACTCAATCTGAGTAACTAGGATCCTCCAATAGTATCGTCTCAATGTCCGGACTCCTCAACTCTAAGAACGGTTTCAGCCTCTGTCCATTTACCTTGAAAGTATTACCATTCTTAGGATCCTCAATCTCGATGGCCCCATGAGGAAAAACCGATCGAATAATGAATGGGCCTGACCATCGGGATTTGAGCTTGCCTGGAAAAAGATACAGGCGTGAATTATAAAGAAGAACTCTCTGACCCGGCTCAAAAGCTCGTCTCAAAATATTTTGGTCATGAGTCTTCTTCATTTGTGCTTTGTATGATCGGGCACACTCATATGCATCATTCCGCAGCTCCTCCAATTCATTGAGTTGGAGCTTCCGTTGTGAGCCAGCCTTGGAAAGATTGAAATTTAGTTGCTTGACAACCCAATACGCACGATGCTCTAATTCAACCGGAAGGTGACATGCCTTTCCGTATACAATGCGATAGGGAGACATGCCAATTGGCGTCTTGAAGGCTGTCCGATATGCCCATAGTGCATCCGTCAATCGCAGAGACCAATCCTTTCTAGTAGGGTTCACAGTCTTTTCCAAAATATGTTTGATCTCGCGATTTGAGATTTACACTTGACCACTCGTCTGTGGGTGATATGGGGTGGCAACTTTGTGCGTGATACAATATTTCTTCATCAACTGCTCAAAGATCTTGTTGCAAAAGTGCTTACCTCCATCACTTATGATTGCTCGAGGCGTACCAAAACGAGCAAAAATAGTGTCTTTCAAGAACTGGACCACAACTCTGTGGTCATTGGTCTTGCACGCAACGGCCTCCACCCACTTGGACAGATAGTCCACAGCAACTAGAATGTATAAGTAGCCAAAGGAGTTTGGGAATGGTCCCATGAAATCAATGCCCCACACATCAAAAATCTCAACAATCAGAATAGGGTTGAGGGGCATCATATTTCTCCTAGAAAGACTCCCTAGCTTTTGGCAACGCTCACAAGATATACAGTAGGTGTGAGAGTCCCGAAACAGGGTAGGCCAATAAAATCCACACTGCAAAATCTTTGCAGCGGTCTTTTTAGCACTAAAATGGCCTCCACATGCATGATCATGACAAAAGGCGATGACATTAGATTGGTCATGCTCAGGAATACATCGTCTAATGATCTGATCAGGACAATACTTGAACAGGTAAGGATCGTCCCAAAAAAAGTGTTTTACCATGGCCAAAAATTTTGATTTATCTTGCCTCCCCCAATGCAAGGGCATGTGTTCGGTGACAAGATAGTTCACTATGTCAGCAAACCATGGTGCGGGACTGTGAGCAATGTGCATCAATTGCTCATCAGGAAAGGTCTCAAAAATGGGAGTGGCAGCCTCACTGAATTCCACAATCAATCTAGACAAATGGTCCGCAACCACATTTTTCGAACCTTTCTTATCCCGAATCTCAATGTCGAACTCTTGAAGTAGCAAGATCCATCGGATAAGACGAGATTTAGCATCTTTTTTAGAGAAAATATACTTTAATGCAGCATGGTCCGAGTAGATAATGACTTTAGATCCTAACAAGTAGGATCTGAACTTGTCTAGTGCAAAAACGACTGTAAGCAACTCCTTCTCTGTGGTAGAATAATTGAGTTGTGCGTCGTTTAGAGTACGACTTGCGTAATAGATAGCATGGGGAAGTTTATCAACACGCTGCCCCAAAACAGCTCCAACAGCATAGTCTGATGCGTCACACATAATCTCAAAAGGCACACCCCAGTTAGGTGGCTGAATAATGGGTGTGGACGTCAGAATTTCCTTCAGATCCCCAAATGCTTTCTTACAATCCTCATCAAATAGAAATGGGGCATCTTTTTGCAACAACTTGCACAAGGGCCTGGCGATCTTGCTGAAATTCTGGATAAATCGCCTATAGAAACCTGCATGGCCCAGAAAAGATCGAACCTCTTTCACCGTACGTGGGGGTGGAAGGCTGGAAATCAAATCCACCTTCGCTTTGTCGACCTCAATCCCTCGATGAGATACGATATGCCCCAGTACAATTCCTTGCTTGACCATGAAATGGCACTTCTCCCAATTAAGCACCAGGTTCTTCTCCTTGCACCGTACCAAAACCAAAGAGAGACGGTGCGGGCACTCCTCAAATGTTGAACCGAAGACGGAGAAGTCGTCCATGAAAATCTCCAAGAACCGCTCTACCATGTCAGAGAATATACTGACCATGCACCGCTGAAAAGTGGCAGGTGCATTGCATAACCCAAAGGGCATGCGACGGTAGGCGAAGGTCCCAAAAGGACAGGTAAATGTCGTCTTCTTCTGATCTTCAGGGTCCACGGGGACCTGGTTATATCCAGAATAACCATCCAAAAAGCAATAATACTCGTGCCCAGCCAAACGCTCCACCATCTGATCAATAAATGGAAGTGGAAAGTGATCCTTCCTTGTGGCAGTGTTCAGCTTACGGTAGTCTATACACACTCTCCACCACGACTGCACACGAGTTGGCACCAACTCGTCGTCCTTATTCTTTACTACCGTTAACCCAGCTCGCTTGGGCACGACATGAATGGGGCTCACCCACCTGCTATCAGAGATGGGATAAATGATCCCTGCATCTAACAGCTTAATAACCTCTGCCCTTACAACCTCTTGCATAGCAGGGTTGAGCCTTCTTTGCGGCTCCCTCGATGGCTTAGCATCTTCCTCCAAGTGTATCCTGTGCATTACCACCGAGGGGCTGATTCCTTTAATATCCTCAATGGTCCAGCCGATAGCTTCCTTGTGCTCTCTTAAAACATCTAATAATTTCTCCTCTTGAGCCTCTCCCAAATCTGAAGCTATTATCACAGGCAAACAGTGTGCTGGACCCAGGAACTTATACTTAAGATTATCCGGTAAAGGCTTAAGTTCCTTCTGTTGAGGTTCGGGTGACACCTTCTCCTCCTCTTCCTTGCTTTCTTGAGGATCAGACTCCAAAATGGCATTTACTTCCTCGAGTAACTTATCTAAACCCAAGTCCTCTCCAAAGAGAGCAAAGCATGCCTCCATGGGATCCTCAATGCTTGATTCATCCACAGTATCCTCAAGAATCTCCTCTATCAAGCATACATCTCTCATTTCATCATATTCCAGTGGTTGCCTAGTGATATCAAAAATGTTCAACTCCACTGTCATATTTCCGAAGGAGATCTTCATCACCCCTATCCTACAATTGATTAGGGCGTTAGCCGTGGCTAAGAATGGTCGCCCTAGAATCACCGGTATTTGAATCCCTACATTCTGAACCGGTTCTGTGTCAAGCACAATAAAATCCACGGGGAAATAGAACTTATCCACTTTTATCAAAACATCCTCAACTATCCCCCATGGTCTTTTCACTGACCTGTCAGCCAATTGAAGCGTCGTGGTTGTGGGCTTCAATTCTCCTAACCCCAACTGCACATAGACTGAGTAAGGTAGAAGATTCACACTCGCCCCTAGATTCAAAAGGGCCCTCTCAATATGGCTGACTCCTATTGTGCAAGAGATGGTAGGACACCCCGGGTCCTTATACTTGATAGGTAACTTGCACTGAAGGATTGAACTGACCTGCTCGGTCAAAAATGCCTTTTTTGGGACATTCGTCCTCCTCTTGATAGTGACCAAGTCCTTTAAAAACTTGGCATATGATGGCACTTGATGGATGGCATTCAAAAATGGGATATTGATATGGACTTGCTTGAATACCTCCAGAATTTCTTCATACTTCCCTCCTTTCTTGGGCGCCTGTAATCTCTCGGGGTAAGGCACTCTAGGTACAAACGACCTAGGAGGGTCTTTCTCAGTAGGTGTGGCTGTAGATGGCTCAGCATCTCTCTTCTCTGTGTTGCCACTCCCTTGCCCTTGCTGCATAGCAGGGCTCTCTTCCACTTGATTGTCCACTTGTCTCCCAGACCTCAGTGTGACAATCGACTGTACTTGTTCCTCCCTGTGCGTAGGAGTTGATGAACTCTCAACCATAAATTGTCCTTTTGGGTTTTGCACGGGCTGACTGGGGAACTTTCCTTTCTCTCTCTCACCCAAATGACTTGCAATTTGCCCTATTTGACTCTCCAGCTTGGCAATTGCTTGGGTGTTTACCATTGTTGCACTCCTCACATCGCTCATATTTTGGCTAGTCGCCTTCATGAATTCCTTGAGGGTGTCCTCAAGCGACTGTGAAATTGGCGCTGGTGTTTGAGCGGGTGCATGGTAAGCAGGTGAAGGTGCTGGATGGGCAGAACTACCATGATTAGGAATTTGTGGGGCAAATCCGGGAGGATATTGATTTTGAGCATGATGAGAGGATCCTCCCTGATTCATTGGTTGGTTCTGCCTCCATGAAAAATTTGGGTGGTTCCGCCACCCTGGATTGTACGTCTCGGAGTACGATCCATTTGACTGCCTTCGAAAGTCATTGAAAGCATTTACTTGTTCCATAGGATACTCAGCACAAGCTGGCATTGATGGGCAATTCTATGCTAGATGCATGGGACTAGCACAGATGGAACAACTTTCAACATTGAATGTGTTGGCAGCATTGATGGATTGGCTCACAGTGAGAGCGTCAATCTTCTTAGTGAGGGCATCTAACTTTATCCTCAAATCAGCGTCCTCTCGGACCTCATAGATGCCTCCCCTCTTAGGAGCACGAATGGACTTATCTCGACAGCTTGAAAAATCCCACTGCTGTGAGTTGTTGGACAACTTGTCCAACGCCATATATGCTTCATCTCCTGTCAGACTCAAGAATGCCCCCCCATTCATAGACTCGATCATGCTACGGTTGGGTTGAGTCAACCCTTGGCAGAAGAATTGAATGAGTCTCCACTTCTCATATCCATGTGGAGGGCATCTGATCAGTAACTCTTTAAAGCGCTCCCAGCTTTCAGAGAACTTCTCATCCTCGTCCTGAGTGAAAGAGCTAATCTCCTTACGGTACTCATTCACTCTAGACATTGGGAAAAACTTATGGTAAAATTTGCTAAGTAGGTTTTCCCAAGATGTGATAGATCCGGACGTGTTGGAGTCCAACCACGCCCTAGCTCTATCGTGAAGGGAGAAAGGGAAAAGTCGAAGATGGACTGACTCCTCAGAGAAGTTCTGGAATTTGAATGTAGCACAAATGTCTTTGAACTTCTTCACATGACTATAAGGATTTTCAAGATCTAAGCCATGGAATGAGGGTAGGAGTTGGATAACATGTGGCTTCAAATCAAAGTGTGTGGCATTGGTTGGTGGCAACACTATGCAGGAAGATGAGTTAGTCGCAACGGGTGCGAACAAATCCCTAAGGGATGTAGTGGAGTCCACGTTCCAAGCTCTAGGTTGCTCTACATGTTCAGATTGATTAAAATTTTCTCCCATCTCAACAGTCTCTCTCTCAACTAGTGCTCTTTTCTGCCTCCTAAGAGTTCTTTCTAAGTTGGGATCTAAATGTGTCAAATCTAAGTTCAAGGATCTCCGACCAAGCATACACTAACAGAAAAATAGTGAGATACTAACCAGCAGAAGCAACAGAATAAATCAAACACAAAACTCAAATTTTTTTTTTAAATTAAATTAACTAGTAGAAAAATAAAATCAATTCAGACCAAAAATTTTCACAAACAAAACAATTCCCCGGCAACGGCGCCAAAAACTTGTTGTGAGTTTTAATTTACTCGCAAGCGCACGAGTCGTTTGCAGTATAGCGTTGTGCAAGTGCGAGGTCGAATCCACAGGGAATTGCGTTGTGAAAATATAATTTTTAATCTAAACTAACTTTATTTTAACCTAGTTCCAAATTTCAGAATGATATTGCAAAATAAATTAAAACTAAATTAAATTGATTTAAAAACTAATAATAAAAAGCACTAGGGTTTCCGAATCCACCCCACCGAAGTTAAGCATACATGTTCTAAAAATATAGCCTATCAAAACATTCTATGAATCCAACTATAAGACAAAAAATAAAGAATATCCCAACTAAACCAAAAGCACCCGATGTATCCGCTCTTAACAAATCACAAAGGGAATCCAATTTAATCGAAAAGCATTCAATGTATCCATCAGATGAAACACAAAGAAAATCCAACAGACAATTTAAACTCAATCAATTATAAGATTAACTCAAATAATTGACAGAACATTTATACTAAAAATTGTCAGATTTGTACAAGCAAATCTGAACTACTATGCCAAACAACGACGGAGCTTCATCTTCAACCTTAGCTGAAGAGTCTAGCCACTCATAACTATAAAACTATAATAAAAAGTGCTAAACATTTAAACTAAAATAACTGAATATAAAGAAATAAATAAACAACTTTACATGGGAGAAATTCCACTCGCTGACGGGCGGCGCCTCCCCTCGTGGTAGCAATGCCTTCGGGATCCACCAGAATGCTAGCGGACGTCCACCGGTAAACACCAAAGTGGCTCTGGAATTGTACATTGGATTATGAAGCCAAATGGTGTTTATATAGGGGGAGACCCGGAGTAAAACAGGTTGCAGAAACGATGTGGGATACAGGCCCGTGTGCGCTCGATCGCAGTGTGGTGCGATCGATCGCAGGTACGATCGATCGCATGTCTTGTGCGCACGATCTCATGTGCGCTCGATCGCATGTCTGCTGCGATCGATCGCAAATGCACTGAACTTCAATTATTTCGATGTGGGATGTTGACCATGCGCTCGTTCAAAGGCAGGTGCGCTCGAGCGCTGGTGCGCTCGAGCGCATATCTGTTGCGATCGAGCGCAATGTCTCCAGAAGCTTCAAATCAACCTGAAATGCTGCACTTTCTCCACAAAGCTGTAAAAACACACAAAACACAAGAAAAACGTAAAATAAAGTAAAATAATACTAACTAAGAGCATAACAAATATAAGTTAAGGGTCTAAAATATGCAATATTTAAGACTCATCACTAATGATTGCCATGATGAGAATGTTGAATGTGAATGCTCTGATTTAATACAATATACCTTTCATATGTTTGTAAGGTTTTACTATATGGATGGTTGATTGGTGTGAATATTGAAAAGCGAAAGATAAAAAAAAAAAAAGATCTTTTAAGGAGTTTTAGTCGATTGAAAACATTTTTTCTTACTTTTATGATGATTGAAAATTATTAATGAGTTTTTACTTAAAAGATTTGGAATTTTTGTTAAGATTATGCCCCCTCCCACTCCCCCCCCCCCCCCCCCCCCCCAAAAAGTTTAAGCTGTATTGAGATATGTTTGAACCTTCCTTTTGATAATTCTTTTTCATATTTTATGTACGAAGATACTTATGATTGATGATTGTGTGATTGTTGTGCAGTGTCTCCCTAAGAAATAGCTAGTATAGAAAATTGTAAACTTAAAATAGATAAAGTCTTGAGTAGTGGGCTAGTATGTGTATAATTGAGAGATAAGTATAGGGAGAAGGTAGTCGATGGAGAATTGGATTGAATTAATTTGAAATCTCAAGTTTTGTTATCAATTAGAAAACTTAGGGGAGTTCGAGAGTTGGAAAGTATTATTGATTCATAGAAATTATAAGTATATCATAAAGAAGTGAAACTTGAGAAGAGCGACTAAAATTGTGATAGATGGGTAGATTGATTAATAAATATAAGAAGGATTAGACATAAATTGTTGGTCAAGTGATTAATGCGGTCAAGTGATTAATGTAAGTAATAAGGTGTAATAAGAAATAGTTGAGGTAAAACGAGAGGAATAATTCAAGTGAAGCAGCGGTGGTAATAGACGAATTACAGATAAAACCTATGGCATTTTAGACTTTAAGAGAAATGGAAAAGGAAAGTATAGTTTTCTTAAGCAAAGTTTTTAGGCGTATAATTAGATTATTTTATACGATGGATTCTAAGTTGAGAATCTTAGTCAATGACCAATTATGTTTGGAGAGTGAAATTGTTATGTGAAAAGTTGTAAAACAGAAAATTTTAGTAAATTTAGAATTGATTTTAACATTAAGTGAATTGCAATACACAAAGATGGTGGACTTATTCAAAACCTAGAAAACTTTGAGTTTAGATTTGAGAATGAGTAATCAAGTGGTTTGTGCTAGTTGAAAGAGCTTACGAGTTTTCCTTTATTGGGGGATATAAATTTGAAGAATGCTTTTGGTAATTAGTGAGACATAATTGATGATGAACTAAGGCATTTGAAGTACTTGAAAATCTAAAAAAATGTGGATGACTTATTTTAGCTGTAGTTGAGGTATTAGAAAGGATGGTGATTAGTTTTAGAAAGGTGGGTAATTTGTGAAAGTATGATATGTATTCTAAGTGAAAGAATTTGCAATTTAATCGAATGTTGAGATATGGAATATGAGATTAAAAGAGAGGTGAGATGTAAGAGTATTAGAATAATCATTGTAGAAGAAATTTAGATATGTGATACAAAGACAAGAGGAATGACGTAACGTAAGAATTAAAGAATTTCGGAGTACACTAGAAAGAAATAGCACTGGGAGAGATGGTTGATAAAGAATGTCTGGGAGAGATGGTTGATAAAGAAGGTAGTGAAGGAGAATTGGAGTTTCTAAACGTTGTGATTTTGTTGGAACTTAATATAAAGTAGAAGGAATATTTTTAATAAATCAAGAGATACCAGGAAGTGTTATGTAATTGAACTTAGATTACTACTAAGTGGATGAAGGAAATTATACATTATGAGATTAAGAGATACTTTTGGAGGAATAGAATAGGTTGTAAGGTGTGACTGTGAAGTAATTTATTCGAGGACTAATAGTGATAGCAAGTTAAAGGGAATTGTTGGATTTCAACGTATCTTGTTTGACTAGATATAAGATTCGGTAAGGGAATAAAGTGCAAATGAGATGCTATATGGTTTTCTTAGAGTTTTGATTTCCTAAACGAACTGGAAGAGGAAACGAGAAAATAGCGGATCTTAAAAGTGTAGTTAAGTTAAGAAAATAATTCAAATGTATAAAAGATGTTGGGTTCTGTCCAAGAACTAAAGGGAGAAAAATTCAGCATCAGATGTAGGTGTGCGCCACGGCCCAGGAGGTGTGCGCCGCGACCTCCAGCAAAAGTGGAGGTGCTCCCCCCAGGTGTGCGCCGTGGCACAGGGCCTGTTTTGGGCCGCAGCGCCAGGTACACCTGGTGCCTCTGATTCAGCATGTTGAAAGGTGCGTGGGACTTGGTTAAAACACACAAGATTACTTAGACTTATTGAAGGGCTATGATTGTTTGGTGCTCAAGATCTAAAGGTTGAGATTGTCTTCAAGATTGGTTTAAGAAGTGGTTGCACTATATAAAGGATCATCTAGGAGCAATTCATAGGGACATGTGAGCATCAAGAATGTGTGTGAATGCGTGTGAAATATAACATATGGTGTGTGAGAGTGCAAAGACACTAAACACAAGAGAGACTCATTCAAGAGAGGCTAGTTGTTTAGAGAGAGAGTAGAAAATTCCAAGGAAACACTTAGTTCTTATCACTTTCTTTTTCCTCTTCTTTCATTCTTCAAGAATAAGAGGATTCTTGAAGAGGTGTTTCTATAATTGTAAGAACTCCATTGATTTAGTGTAGAGAGCTCGGATGAGCTCACGGGGACGTAGGCACATTGCCGAACCTCGATAACAATTGCTTGTGTTCTTTTTTTGATTGGCCTGATTGCTGTTTATTACAAGTTATTATGGACTTGGGTGTTTAGAAAGATCACAACCTGGGATTCCGCAAGAAGGTGATTTTCCAAAAGTGGTATTAGAGCTCAATTCCAAGAATCAAAGGAAAATTCTTGGGAGATTCAAGAACAGTGTTGAGATCAAGAGTTGATCGTTTTCTTGAGGTTCAAGAATGGTGTTGAGATCAAGATTTGATCATGTTCTTGAAGTTTAGAAGTTAGAAAGCAATTGTGGGTGCTGCATAAATCTTGGGATTTTCTCCGCAAGATGGGTTCGAACTTCATTGTTGAGAAGTTTGATGGAAAGGGAGACTTTGCCCTTTGGAAGCGGAAAATCAAAGTGGTTCTTATGCAACAAAAGGTGGACTTGGCGATCGAATAAGATGACGATTTTCTAGCAAGTTTCACGGAGGTCCAGCGGAATGAGATGAAGAAGATGGCATACAGCACCATCTTTCTGCACATGTCGGATAGTGTCACAAGGGAGTGCGAAGACTCGAAAGATCCAGTTGTCATTTGGAAGAAATTAGATGAGTTATTTCTTACCAAAACTCTCCCTAATAAGATATATCTTCTTAAACGAATCTTTTCTTTTAAAATGAATCCTGATAAAGAGTTGCAAGATAATCTTGATGTGTTTAATAAACTAGTTCAGGGGCTAGTTGTAGTATAAAATTCCCGGATGAATAATTGGTTGTTATTTTGTTGAATTCTCTTCCTGATTGTTTTGAAAGCTTGATTAATGCTATTGAATATAGAAGAGATACACTAACCAAGGAAATTGTGATCAATACTATAAGGGCTCATGATTTCAAAGCCAATATGAGGGAAGCATCAAGTGGAAAAGGGTTGTTCATTAGAGGAAGGCCAGCAACTCGGTATGATAGCAACATACATGGCTACTACCAGGACAAACCACAAGGTAGAGGACAAAGCCATGGGAGAGCGCACTTTAAACCGAGATTTGGAGGAAAGAGATGTTACTACTACCATAAGGAAGGTCATTTCAAGAAAGATTGCGAGAAGATGATGAGGGATGAGGGAGGAAGCCATACCAAGAATGGAGAGGCTTCGGTTGCCAAGGGAGAATAGCAAGATGATGATGTTCTTGTTGTGTGCTCAAATGTGAGCAAGGGGCAAGAAGGTAGCGAGAGATGGATCTTGGATTCTGGGTGCACTTATCATATGTGTCCTCACCGGGATTGGTTCAAGAATTTCAAGGAAACCAATGATGGAAAGGTTTTCCTGGGCAATGATACTTCTTACCAAGTGAGGGGCACGAGAGACATCTAGTTAAGGCAGTTTGATGGAATTACTAGGTTGCTGCGGAATATGAGATATCTTTCGGATTTGAGAAGAAATTTGATCTCATTGGGGCAGCAGGATTCCATGGGGTACACATACAAAGTAGAGGGAGGAAAGATCAAGGTAACCAAGGGATCTTTGATAGTGATCAAAGCAGCAATGAATGATGGTCTCTATGAGATGATCGGAGACACGAAGATCAAGGATCAAGCAGCAAGCTTAATGGCTGAGATGGATAAGACAGTACTTTCACACAATCGCTTGGGACATATGAGTGAAAATGGGCTGCAAGTTCTCAGCAAGGATGGTCTACTTGATGGTGACAAAGTAGAGAAACTTGATTTCTACGAATGTTGTGTTCTTGGGAAACAATATCGAGTTAGCTTCAACACTAGAGTGCACAAGTCTAAGGGCATTCTTGACTACATTCATGCCGATCTTTGGGGGCCAACAAGAACACCAACACAAGGAAGTAATCTTTATTTTCTGTCTTTAATTGATGATTATTCTAGAAATGTGTTGGGTTTATTTGCTTAAAAATAAAACAGATACTTTGAATAAGTTTGTAGTGTAAAAAAAGCTAGAAGAAACTCAAACGAGCAAGGTAGTTCAGGTGTTAAGAACCGATAATGGCTTAGAATTTTTTAACAAGGAACTTAATCAATTCTGTGAGTTAAATGGGATTCTAAGACATAGAACGGTTGTGAAAACCCGTCAACAAAATGGAGTTGCTGAGAGGATGAATAAGACCCTTATGGAAAAGGTTAGGCGCATGTTAATAGGATCCGGATTACCGAAATGTTTTTTGGGGGAAGCAGTGCCTACTGTTACATATTTGGTTATTATATCACCCTTTAGGGTTGTGGACGTTAAGACTCCCGAGGAGATGTGGAGTGGTAAACCCCCTAAGTTGAACAACCTTAGAACTTTTGGATGTGCTGCATTTGCACATCAAAAGGATGATAAACTTATCCTAAGATCTAAAAAATGTGTGTTTCTAGGATATGGGGAAAGGGTTTAGGGGTATAGGTTGTGATTCTTAGAGCAAAAAGGATTTAAACTCATAATAAGTAGGGATTTCATTTTTAATGAGCATTTATTTCCCTATTTGGAGAAAACTAACCCTGCAGGGAATAGTGAGCAAACCAGTTCGGTATTTGTGGAGCATAGCATCAAGGAAAATTTAGTTCAGGTAGAGTAAGGAAGGTAAGAGAGTTCAGACCAGGTAGAGCCTATTGGTGAAGGACAAGCTCAAGACACTCATGAGGAGGCTGAACTAGAAGGGGATGATGCAACAAGTCAGAATAACTATCAGCTCACAAGGGATCGGAAAAGAAGGCTGGTCAGAACACCTTTGAGATATGGTTTTGCGGCTGCGAATGCAGTAGCTCCTTAGATAAAAGGAGGGATAAGTGAACCAGAGACTTACATTGATGCCATGGGATGTAAGGATTCATCAAGATGGAAGTTAACTATGGAGGAAGAAATGCATTCTTTGAGGAAGAACAACTCTTGGGAATTGGTTCACATTCCAGGAAAACAGAGAGCTGTGGATTATAAATGGATTTACAAGATCAAAGAAGGGAACCCTCCAGGGGATAAAGTCCGGAACAAGGCTAGGCTGGTGGCGAAGGGGTTCACGCAAAGAGAAGGCATAGATTTCACAGAAATTTTCTCACCTGGACACAAGGTGGAGGAAATGGTGATTATCCTCATCTATGTCGATGATATGCTGTTGGTTGATAACAGAAGGGAGAGGATGGAAAGGTTAAAATCTCAACTCAGTAAGGAGTCCGAGAGAAGGATCTTGGCCTTGCACAAAAGATCATTGGGATGAGTATAATTCGGAAAAGGGAGAGAAACAGGTTGAAGGTTTCTCAGTCTTCCGACATAGAAAAGGTGTTGTATAAGTTTTCTATGGAAGATGGTAAACCAGTGAAGATTCCCCTTGCTGGTCATTTCAAGTTCTCTAGCGAGCAATGTCCTAGAATGGATTAGGAGAAGAAGGAAATGGAAAAGACCCATTACTCTAGTGCGGTTGGATCAGTCATGTTCATGATGGTAAGCACTAGATCCGACATTTCTCAGGCAATTAGTGCTGTCAGCAGATTTGTGAGTAATCTTGAAAAGGAGCTTTGGCTTAGGATGAAGTGGTTGCTGAGATACTTGAAGGCTCAGTTGTAGCTGATGGTAGCACTCTCAACAACCAAGGCAGAGTACATAGTAGCAGCGGAAGCGGTTAAGGAGGCTATATGGTGCAAAGGGTTGTTGGAAGAGTTGAAAGTCCTAAAAGAGCAGGTGGTGGTGTATTCGGATAGTCAAAGTGTGTTGCACTTATGTAGGAACCCGGTGTTCCATGAGAGGACTAAGCATATGGATGTTTGATATCATTTCATTCGGGAATATGTTACGAAAGGATGCATTCATGTGGACAAAGTCGCAACGGAAGAAAATCCTATAGATTTAAGCACCAAAGTTCTACCTCTAAGCAAGTTCAATCATTGCTTTGGACTTCTTAGGATTGGAGTCAGATGATATGGTGACTCATATTGAGTTTGGATCCTGAGTTCTCTGCACTATGGGTTCGGTTTTAGTTGCTTAGACAAAGGTAGAGATTGTTGGGATTTGTCTAAGAACCAAAGAAAGAAAAATTCAGCATCAAATGCAGGTGTGCGCCATGGCCCAAGAGGTGTGCGCCGCAGCGCCCAGCAACTGGATGTTTTCAGCTCTATTGTGCGCCGTGGCCTGCCCTGTTCTGGGCCGCGGTGCTAGGCACACCTGGTGCCTCTAATTCAGCATGTTGAAAGGTTTGTGGGACTTCGTTAAAATGCATAGGATTGCTTAGACTTGTTGAAGGGCTATGATTGTTTGGTCCCCAAGATCTAAGGGTTGAGATTGTCTTCAAGATTGGTTCAAAAAGTGGTTGCACTATATAAAGGATCATCTAGGAGCAATTCATAGAACATGTGAGCATCAAGAATGTGTGTGAATGTGTGTGAAATAGAACTCATGGTGTGTGAGAGTGCAAAGACATTAAACATAAGAGAGACTCACTTAAGAGAGGCTGGTTGTTTAGAGAGAGTAGTATAGATTAGGGATTCAAGGGCTTTGTAATTGAAATTTTCTTAGGGAAAATTCCAGGGAAACACTTAGCTCTTATCACTTTCTTTTTCCTCTTCTTTCATTCTTCAAGAACAAGATGATTCTTGAAGAGGTGTTGCTGTAATTGTAAGAACTCCATTGATTTAGTGCAGAGAGCTCAGAGGAGCTCATTGAGACGTAGGCACATTACCGAACCTCGATAATAATTGCTTATGTTCTTTCTTTGATTGGTTTGATTGCTGTTTATTACAAGTCATTGTGGACTTGGGTGTTCGAAAAGATCACAACCTGGGATTCCACAATAAGGTGATTTTTCAACAAAAGATATTTTATAAAGATGGAAGTGGAATAAGGAAATGAAGATATTATAGTTCACTAAGTTAACGAAAATATTTGAGTAAGAAGTAAGGAAAAAATTGTACTACCACCCCCTTGTTGCAAAACTGAAGGAGATATTTTAGTTTGGGAAAGATGAAGAAATTATAGATGCAAAGACTAATGGTTATAAAAGTAAAGGATAGAGGCACTCTTGAAATTTTTTGGGGTGGAGAGTTATTTAAAGTATATCTTCGAAGTTTTCTTAGTAAGAGAAATATAGATTTGATGTGAAGCATAGAATATATATAACATAGAGTAAATTCTATAATAAATTTTTCCCAATATCTAGAGTGAATGAGTACCGAAAGGAGATTAGTTCTTTCACTCAGGAGGAGGATGAGAAGTTTTCTGAGAGTTGGGAGCGTTTTAAAGAGTGCCTGATTAGATGCCCTCCACATGGATATGAGAAGTAGAGACTTGTTCAGTTCTTCTACTAAGGGTTGACTCAACCCAACCGTAGCATGATCGAGTCTATGAATGGGGGGGCATTCTTAAGTCTGACAGGGGATGAAGCATACAAGGCATTGGACAAGTTGTCCGACAACTCGCAGCAGTGGGATTTTTCAAGCTGTCAGGACAAGTCCATTCGTGCTACTAAGAAAGGAGGCATCTATGAGATTAAGGAGGAGACTGATTTGAAGATAAAGATAGATGCTCTCACCAAGAAAATTGACGCTCTCACTATGTGCAAGTCTATCAATGCTGCCAATACAATTAATGATGATTGTTGTTCCATCTGTGCTAGTCCTATGCATTTAGCACAGAATTGTCCATCTATGTCGGCTTTTGTCGAGTGTCCCACGGAACATGTAAACACTTTCAATGACTATAGGAGGCAATCAGGTGGATTCTACTCTGAAACTTACAATCTAGGGTGGCGGAACCACCCTAATTTTTCATGGAAGCAGAACCAATCGCTTAATCAGGGAAGAGCCCCTCATCATGCCCACAATCAATACCCTTCTGGATTGCCTCCACCAATTCAAAGTCATGGTCGCTCAGTCCATCTAGCACCAGCATCTATTTACTATACTCCCACTCATGCACCAACGCCAGTTTAACAGTCATTGGAGGACACCTTCAAGGAGTTCATGAAGATGACCGGCCAATCCATCAGCTAAGTGAGGAGTGCGACAATAGTAAACACCCAAGCGATTGCCAATCTAGAGAATCAAATGGGGCAAATCGCAAGTCACTTGGGTGAAAGAGAAAAGGGAAAGTTCCCCAGTCAGCCCGTGACAAACCCAAAGAGACAATTTGTGATTGAAAATTCATCAACTTCTACGCACGGGGAGGAACAAGTGCAATCGATTGTCACACTAAGGTCTGGGAGACAAGTGGACAATCGAGTAAAAGAGAGCCCTGCTATGCAGCAAGGGTAAGAAAGTGGCAACAAGGAGAAGAGAGATGCTGAGCCATCTACAGCCACTCCTACTGTGAATGACCCTCCTTGGTCGTTTGTACCTAAAGCACCTTACCCTGAGAGATTACAAGCGCCCAAGAACGGAGGGAAGTTTGAAGAAATTATTGAGTTGTTCAAGCGAGTCCAAATGAATATTCCACTTTTGGACTCCATCGAGCAAGTGCCATCATATGCCAAGTTCTTAAAGGACTTGATCACTATCAAGAGGAGGACGAATGTCCCAAAGAAGGCATTTTTGACCGAGCAGGCCAGCTCAATCCTTCAGTGCAAGCTACCGATCAAGTATAAGGACCCAGGGTGTCCTACCATCTCTTGCATGATAGGAGTCAGCCAGATTGAGAGGACTCTATTAGATTTAGGAGCCAGTGTGAATCTTCTACCCTATTTAGTCTATTTGCAGTTAGGGTTAGGAGAATTGAAGCTCACATCGACAACACTTCAATTGGCTGACAGGTTAGTGAAAATACCACGGGGAGTAGTTGAGGACGTTTTGATAAAGGTAGATCAGTTTTATTTCCCCGTGGATTTTATTGTGCTAGATACAGAGCCGATCCAGAATATAGGGATTCAGATACCTGTGATTCTAGGGCGACCATTTTTAGCCACGGCTAACACCCTAATCAATTGTAGGATAGGGGTGATGAAGATTTCCTTCGGAAATTTGATAGTGGAATTGAATATTTTTTATATCACTAAGCAACCACTGGAATTTACTGAAGTGAGAAATATATGCTTAATAGAGGAAATTATTGAAGATACGGTGGATGAATCAAGCATAGAGGACCCCCTGGAGGCATGCTTTGCTCAGTTTAGAGAGGATCTGGATTTGGATAAGTTACTTGAGCAAGTAAATGCCATTTTAGAGTCTGCTCCTACGGAGAGTAGTGAAAAGGAAGAGACTGAAGAACTTGAGCCTCTTAAGAAGGAACTTAAACCCTTACCGGACAATCTTCAGTATAAGTTCCTAGGTCCAGTAGAGTCTTTGCCTGTGATTATAGCTTCAGATTTGGTTGAGACTCAAGAAGAGAAGTTATTAGATGTGTTGAAAGAACACAAGGAAGCTATAGGCTGGACCATTGAGGATATTAAGGGAATCAGTCCCTCGTTGGTAATGCACAAGATACATTTGGAGGAGAATGCCAAGCCGTCGAGGGAGCCACAAAGAAGGCTCAACCCAGCTATGCAAGAGGTTGTGAGGGCAGAAGTAATTAAGCTGTTAGATGCAGGGATAATTTATCCCATCTCTGATAGCAAGTGGGTGAGCCCGATTCATGTCGTGCCCAAGCGAGCTGGATTAACGGTAGTGAAGAATAAGGACGACGAGTTGGTGCCAACTCGTGTTCAGTCAGGGTGGAGAGTGTGTATAGACTACCCGTAAATTGAACGCTGCCACAAAGAATGATCATTTTCCACTCCCATTTATTGATCAGATGGTGGAGCGTTTGGCTGGGCACGAATATTATTGTTTTTTGGATGGTTATTCTGGATATAACCAAGTCCCCATGGACCCCGAAGATCAGGAGAAGACAACATTTACCTATCCTTTTGGGACATTCGCCTACTGTCACATGCCCTTTGGGTTACGCAATGCACCTGCTACTTTTCAGTGGTGCATGGTCAACATATTCTCTGATATGGTGGAGTGTTCTTTAGAGATTTTCATGGATGACTTCTCCGTCTTTGGTTCAACATTTGAGGAGTGTCTACACCATCTCAGTTTGGTTTTAGTGCGGTGCAAGGAGAAGAACCTAGTGCTTAATTGAGAGAAGTGCCATTTTATGGTCAAGCAAGGTATTGTACTGGGGCACGTCATATCCCATCGGGGGATTGAGGTAGACAAAGCGAAGGTGGACCTGATTTCCAACCTTCCACCCCCACGTACAGTGAAGGAGGTTCGATCTTTTCTGGGCCATGCAGGATTCTACAGGCGATTTATCCCGAATTTCAGCAAGATCGCCCAACCCTTGTGCAAGTTATTAATGAAGGATGCCCCATTTGTATTTGATGAAGATTATAAGAAAGCATTTGGACATCTGAAGAAGATTCTGACGTCCACACCCATTATTCAGCCACCCAACTAGGGTGTGCCTTTTGAAATTATGTGTGACGTATCAGACTATGCTGTCGGAGTTGTTTTGGGGCAGTGTGTTGACAAACTTCCCCATGTTATCTATTATGCAAGTCAAACTCTAAACGACGCACAACTCAATTACTCTACCATTGAGAAAGAGTTGCTAGCAATCGTTTTTGCATTAGACAAGTTCAGATCCTACTTGTTAGGATCTAAAGTCATTATCTACTCGGACCATGCAGCATTGAAGTATCTTTTCTCTAAAAAAGATGTTAAATCTCGTCTTATCCAATGGATCTTGCTATTTCAAGAGTTCAACATAGAGATTCGGGATAAAAAAGGTTCCGAAAATGTGGTGGCTTACCATTTATCTAGATTGATTGTAGATTTCACTGAGGTCGCCACTCCCATTTCTGAGACCTTTCCTGATGAGCAATTGATGCACATAGCTCACAATCTCATGCCATGGTTTGCTGATATAGTGAACTACCTTGTCACTGGTCAAATGCCTTTGCATTGGGGGCGACAAGATAAATCAAAGTTTTTGGCCATGATAAAACATTTTTTTCGGGATGATCCTTACTTGTTCAAGTATTGTCCCGATCAGATCATCAGAAGGTGTATTCCTGAGCATGACCAATCTAATGTCATCACCTTCTGTCATGATCATGCTTGTGGAGGCCATTTCAGTGCTAAAAAGACCGCTGCAAAGATTTTGCAGTGCGGATTCTATTGGCCTACCCTGTTCCGAGACTCTCACACTTACTGTGTATCTTGTGAGCATTGCCAAAAGCTAGGGAGTATTTCTAGGAGAAATATGATGCCCCTCAAACCCATTCTGATTGTTGAGATTTTTGATGTGTGGGGCATTGATTTTATGGGACCTTTCCCAAACTTCTTTGGCTATCTATACATTCTAGTTGCTGTGGATTATCTGTCCAAATGGGTGGAAGCAGTTGTATGCAAGACCAATGACCATAGAGTTGTGGTCCAGTTTTTGAAGAACAATATCTTTGCTCGTTTTGGTACACCTCGAGCAATTATAAATGATGGAGGTAAGCACTTTTGCAACAGGATTTTTGAGCAGTTGATGAAGAAGTATTTCATCACACACAAAGTTACCACCCCGTATCACCCACAGACGAGTGGACAAGCGGAAATTTCCAATCGCGAGATTAAGCACATTTTGGAGAAAACTATGAACCCTAATAGAAAGGACTGGTCTCTGCGATTGACTGATGCACTGTGGGCATATCGAACAGCATTCAAGACGTCAATTGGCATGTCTCCATACCGTATTGTGTACGAAAAATCTTGTCACCTTCCAGTCGAATTAGAGCATAGAGCCTATTGGACTATCAAACAGCTGAACTTTAATCTTTTGAAGGCTGGATCCCAAAGAAAGGTCCAACTCAATGAATTAGAGGAGCTGCGAAATGATGCATATGAGTGTGCACGGTCATACAAAGCACAAATGAAGAAGACTCATGACCAAAACATTTTGAGACTAGTTTTTGAGTCGGGTCAAAAAGTTCTTCTTTACAACTCACTCCTGCATCTTTTCCCAGGCAAGCTCAAGTCTCAATGGACCGGCCCCTTTATTATTCGGTCAGTTTTTTCTCATGGGGCTATCGAGATTGAGGATCTAAAGAATGGTAACACTTTCAAGGTAAATGAGCAGAGGCTGAAACCATTCTTGGAGTTAAGGAGTCCGGACATTGAGACAATATTGTTGATGGATCCTATTTACTCTGATTGAGGGTCATCTACTAAAGAGAGTCTGGCTTAAGACTTTAAACTTAGTGCTCATGCGAGGCACCCCACAGCTTATCTTTTTATTTGTTTATTATTTTACATATTTATGCTTAATGTTTGTTTCCAGTATTTTTTGTTTTCTAGTCTTTATTTTTCAGGGACATCGCGTACTACAGATCAAGTTTGGGGGTATGCTATGAGCCATACCAGTCCAGATAGTTCTCCATATCCCAGGTCAACTCTTTCCATATTATTCACACATTGGGGTCAATGTGTAATTTAAGTTTGGGGGTATGGGAGACACATTACACACACTGTCCTAATTTGTTGTTTTTTTTAATGCATGCTCATGTTATTTTGAAATTTTGGTTGATCTAAAAAATTTCTGTGATTTGATTCATTGGTGAGCTTAAATTTTGGAACATATGATCTGTTGATAAAGTTTTAAAATTTAGTTACTTACTTGAGGCATTTGAGAATTCACATGTTTGATCTCGAATCTAACACGAGCACATTAGTACGCATTATGTGAGGTATGACATATGATTTTAATGTGTACGTTTCTGTCTTAACTGAAACTGGATGACTTGTTGGAATTAACACTTTGGCATATAAAAAAAAAAGAATGAAAATTATGATCATAAATAAACTTTCCACTGATTAACTGGACCTCTTGCCTCAGTAAGCAGTGAGTGTTCACGTCAAAAGGTTGGAATTTTGTTTAATAGTATTAAGGCTAATTTAATTTCGTAGCCTTTTTAACTCGAATTAGTAAGTCCTAAGGGGTGTCTGTACACCTAATGCCCTAAAACCATCTGGTTTGGGAGTCATTGACTCAACACTCGCTATATGGGTCAATTAGAAAGCTTAAGGAAACTAAACATAACAGAGCCTTACAAAAAGAGAAGAAAATAAAAATTATGCCATTTTCGTTTATTCTGATGGGAAATGCGGTGAATCTTGAGACTTAGAGACCTTACACATTGGACTCATTCGGAAGCTTCATTTTTATTTGCTAATTCACTTTACACTGAGTCAAACTTATGATGCATTAGCCTGCCTTTTGTAAGTAATTAGATTTTAACATTTCTATTCATTGCGAAGATGGGTTTATCTTTTTAAGCTTGCTCATGAATCATTATCATGATGGTGTGTGCTCTTAAAATCTTTGGATACCATGAGTTATGAGTTTATTTTTATATTCTTTGTTTTTCATTTAGTTTTTAGTTTCGTATTGCTATGGGACTAGCAATATGTAAGTTTGGGGGTATTTGATGAGTGCTAAATATTACATGCTTTAGCCCCTTAGTTTACATTTGTTAAGTTCTTAATTATGTTATTTCGTGTTATTTTATCTATTTTCTGTGTTTTCTATGTTTTTATAGGTTTTGGAATAAAATGAAGCAATGTGGAAACTTCAGGGCTTAAAGAGCAAAGCTGAGGATACCTTGTGTGATCGAGCGCATAGGACACGCGATCGATCACACCTGCGATCGTGCGCACATGGCATGAGATCAATCGCACCTGCGCTCGAGCGCACAAGACTTGCGATTGATCGCAAGTGACTCGCACATCCCACATTGGAAAGGAAACATTTGATACTACATATATATTGTAGTGCACTGTGATGCACTCGAGTGTAACAAGGCTACGATCGATCGCAGTTGACTCGTACATCCCACATCGGATAGGAAGCACTCACAGCGTGCCTGACGCATTGCATCGCACTATGCTGTGATCAATCGATCGCACCTGACTCATTATTCAGTATGCAGTCTGGTGGATTTCTACTAGCATTCTAGTAGATCTCCTAAGGGCTTTTGCCACCACCGGGGGAAGTGCTGCCCAACAACGTGTGGAATTTCTCCCAATGTACAGTTAGTTTTAATTCTTTTCAAGTTTTTAATGCTTAGCACTTTTTATTGTGAAATTTAGTTTCATGATAATGGGTGGCTAAAATCTTCAACTAAGGTTGAAGATGAAGCCTCGCCATTGTTTAGCATTATATTTTCAGATATGTTTATACAATTCTGATATGTTTAGTTTAAATGTTCTATTTCAATTATTTGAGTAAATTCTTACGATTGATAGTTTTTAATTGTTCTGTTGGATATTCTGCGTGTTTCATCTGATGGATACATCGAATCCTTTTCGATTAAATTGGATTTCCTTTGCGATTTGTTAAAAGCGGATACATTGGATGCTTTTGGTTTAATTGGGATATTCGTTGTTTTTTGTTGGATTCATGGAATGTTAGATAGATTATTTTTTATATAGAACATGAAGATTTATGCTTTACTTTAGTTTGGTGGATTCTGAAACCTTAGTGTTTTCATCATTAGCTATTAAATCAATTTAGTTAGTTTAGTTTATATTTGTTTTGCAAAAATATAATTCACAATTCGGAACTAAGTTAAAATAAGGTTAGTTTAGATAAAAAGCTATTTTCACAACGCATTCCTTGTGGATTCGACCTCGCACTTGCACAACACTATATTGCAAACGATTCGTGCGCTTGCGAGTAATTTAAAACTCACAACAAGTTTTTGCCCCCGTTGATATGTGATTAGCCCAATGAGGGGCAAGATGATGATATGAATATATGCATTACTATACATCTAATTACATTTGCATTTGCATTGCATATCATTGATAATGAATGTTGTGATGGAATTGACTCATAAGGGGTAACTATCATGTTTTGCCATTATGAGGCATGTGATATATTAGGCCCGGTGAGGGGCATGAATGTTATATGTAATGATAGAAAAGTATTGAGATGGAGGTTCTCATATTTTATTGGATTTGTGATGTATGTAGTGTGGTAAGGACTATATGTTTGAAATTTATTATAAGGACTTGGATGAATTTCTTATACTATTGGTATTTTCTTCTTGTTATGAAATTGAGAAAAATAAATTGAGGCAACTCGTGAATTTTTTTTACGTAGTTAAAAAAAATAAGTAATCCATATGCTATAGTTATAATTAAAATGATAAATTCCTCCAATATGACTACTTTTAGTAAAATATTTCTCATTGAGCTTTTTAGCTCACTCCTTTATTTTACTAACATTTCTGGCAATACTACGAGTTTCATAGTCAAAGTTGAAGGGAGTCTTTAATAAGGCACTCGATCACGACATCCTCACCTTTTGGTTTTTGCTAGAATTTTAAAATCTTGGTTATAGTTTAGTTGTTGTAAAAGAAAATGTTAATTTAGTTGCAGTAAGAGAGTTTTATTTTTATTCGTGCCTTTTGTAAATTTTAAAATTTTATTATTCTTATATTGTATGATTGTTTGGGCTTGTGAGTTGATTGTGAAATTTGAAAATGTGTTGAAGAAATTTGTTGTTATGAATTGTAAGTTGTGCGATTGCATCTTAGGTTAAGGTGCTAAATGTTGAAAGGTAATGAAGTTGTTCCGAGTAGGGCCCACTCGGGATGGGTCGATACACCAGCACATACTGGTCGTTCTCTTCCCTCTCATAAATTTATAGACAAGGCTTTCTAAATCACAAAACTATCCTTCCACTTTATATCTCTTTAATCACTTTTCCAAACATTTCTTAAAACTTCAAAAGCTCTCTAAACACAAGTTCTTATTATCAAATTTTTTTATTTATTTACATGTTCCTAAGTGCTACACAACCAAGTACGAATTATTTATTACTCAAAATTGAATAGGTACACACTTTCATGTGTCAAAGCATAAACTCTGAAATTAAAATATTTCAATTTAAAATACCAAACTCTACACTACTCAAGGATTTTAAGCCTAATAATGAGAATTAAGCTTTGATTCCAATTATTAACTAAAAAGCAACCCAAGAGGGGGTGATTGGGTTTAAAAACTTTTTCCATACAAACAATTAAATTTACACAAATTTCAAATCAACAAAGATTAGGCAATAATAGTAATTACAAGATTGCTAGAAATTAAAGAACGAGGGAGAAGAGATGTGGAAACTCCGTTTATAGTGGTTCGACCATATCAAAATCACTCCGACCCTACGTCCACTCTTTTCAAGGAGTCTTCTTGAAGTTTCACTATAACAACCAAGTAACTTCAAAGGTGATGCTCAAACCTTTACAAAGTTCTCTTCCAAGGAAGCTTACACCAAGTGTTTAACTCCTAAACACTCATAAGAGTTACACCAACTCTTTCTCTTACAAAGATTGAATATGAGTAAGATGTTTTGGTATAATAGATAGTGCAATAAATGCTTAGAGCTTAAAGAAATTCTCTCTAACATCATCAAATCTTAAAGATGGCTCAAGAAAGGATTTTTGAAAGCTTTGAAGAGTAGTAAATGAGTTCTTTGAAAAATTGAATGCTCTTGCTAGTTCGAAATGCTCATTTATTATGGATATTTATAGTCCTAATTCAATATAGCCCTTAGACATAAGGAACGACAGCTTGGTGCATTAAATGCACTGTCCCGTACCTCAACTTTTGAAAACTAGCCATTATGCATGACAGAACAATCGACTGTGAAAAGAGGATAGTCGACTGTCTTCTTAAAAAGTGGGGTTTTAAATGGGGACAAGAGAGGACAATCGACTGTGAAAACATTCTACCCTTTTAACAATCGATTGTCCTTCAATATAGTTTATTGTCTATTTGAAAAACCAAATGGACCTGATTCATGAGTTAGGTAGTCAACAGTCTAAAAAAACATATTCGATCGTACGCTTAAGAAAACTTAGAAATTTGCTTTACTTTTTGAAGAATTGAAGTTTTAGATGATAAATCATTTTATCAAAAATATTTTAGAGCCAAAATGAAGCTAAGGCATTAAGAGAGAGATTACAAAGAATTTTAGCTACCTTAACCTATCTAAGCTTGAACAACTTCTTCTTTGAATTTGCCTCCAAGGGTTGGCATTAGGTACGCGTACGGCGATGATCAAGCAAGTACATCTTCTAAAGTTCGACCAAGGTACTTTACAACTTACAAAGCTTAGACAAAAGGTAGTTAGATCAAATTAATCTAGTTTTTTTGTAATCAAAATTGATGTGGAGTCAACAATATTTTTGGTATCAACACTACCCATCTGCAATTTGCCATTGCATCTGGATAGTTTTGAGCCATATATCGTGAATGAAAAAGGTAATATTATTCTCTTTCCAACTGAGGCAGCTAATATGTCTCCTTTAATAGCAGTGTCACACATATTTTTATATAGTTCTACTCATAGTTGTTGTTGGTTATTTCTTTTCCATCTAAGCCTTTCCTCCTCAATTGCAGTGTATGCATTTGGTACCAAATACTGTTGGCATAAATTTCCTCATCTTAAAAGAGTTTTCCCTTCATTTGGTCTTCATTCGATTCAATAAGTATAATATTCTCTCATTGTAACTCATTCTCTTCTTTTTTTTTTCTTAAACTATTTTCACTATTTGGTATGTCTATGTGATATCCATCTTCGCTGCAAGGAAAAGGCAAAGGATATTACATAGCCATATACAAAGGATGCAATTTGGTATTTTTTGTAATCCAACATAATTATGATGGCGTGGTTTAAGTTATGTTTTAAGTGAAGATTAAAGCAACTTTTCTTGAAGAAAAATTTCGTTAATCTCCACTTAAAGCATTACCCAAACCATGCTGATGTAATATTATATCATTTTCACCATTGTTTTGACCGAAATCTCCAACAATTAGAGCAACGACTTCTGATGATGTGGGTGCACTATATTGCATTGTTTGACCGTATCTTTTTTAAAGTAGTTTAATTTGCAAGTCACTCGGGTCAAGGCTCGTTTGGGTCACAGGTACTTGAGTCACAAGACACTCGAGTCTCGATCACTCTGGTCCCAAGTCACTCGAGTTTCAGATCGGTTCGGTATTGGATCGCTTAGGTTTTGGGTCACTCGGATCTTGGGACACTTGGGTCATGGATCGTTTGGGTCATAAGTCACTTGGGTTGTTTAGGTCTTGGATCAACTGAGTTTCATGTCACTTAGATTATGGATTTTTCAGGTCACAAATTGTTGGTTTATGAATTGTTTGAATCACGAGTCATGAGTCATCCGAGTCTCGGGTCATAACATTTT
The DNA here is from genome assembly GCA_023935145.1 of Bretschneidera sinensis. Classification (NCBI taxonomy): domain Eukaryota; kingdom Viridiplantae; phylum Streptophyta; class Magnoliopsida; order Brassicales; family Akaniaceae; genus Bretschneidera; species Bretschneidera sinensis. Next base: position 74,851,592 of record CM043703.1, on the reverse strand, counting down.
AATGTATTTTCGAGTTCGGACGGGTCGGGTAAGGTTTTTAAGTCGAATTAGATTTTGCCACCTCTACTTAAAATGCAAGTACATTGTGTCAATTTAATGTGTTTAAATAAGTTTGTTGTGAATTACCTATATTCTACCCATCAATACCCATTTTATAATTGAATTTTTCCATTTATAATCGAACTTTTTTATATTATCCATTAACTATCTATTTAAGTAAATAAGTTACCTAAATCCATCTAAATCCAAGTGAATATGGATAGGTAAATAGGTTTGGGTAATTTTTGCCACCCCTACCTTCATGGCTGCATTGGCACTTCATTTGGGTTTGACTTTGACGTGAATCTCCTTCCAGTTAATTAATAAAATTTCTTTCACCCCCAATAGTTCTTAACATATTTTTTTCAAAGTTATATCTTCAACCTACAATAGCAATTATGTGATTTTCAAACTTGTTGATGCCGAAAGTATGTTGCTAAGATTGGAGCTCTATGTCGATGTCCTGCACGAATAACGAGGGGTAAACTAAAGATTCGCTAAAGGACAGGGGGTTAGTGCCTCCGGAGATCCTCCTATGCTTTTGTTAGGATAGAGATTTGGGAAAATGAACAGCTAGGGAGTGTGTTTTTGTGATGAACTTGAGATTGGAGATGATGGTGAGTTCACATACCTTGGGCTTTTATAGCGTTCTGGAGGCAAGTTGGCCACGTGCCCGAGATGGCACGATCCTTGAGATCTCCCTTTTCTGGCGAAGGGCCTTGTTGCCTGTTTAGAGGCAGTTCAATCCTCGAAATTATGCTTACATTTCTACATGGAGATTCTGCGAGTGATGACAGTTATATCAACTGCTCATCCACGTGTTGCCCAGACTTTGGAGAGGAATTTTTCCTGGTGTCAACAAGCTATTGGAGGGTGACTTATGGGTGAGGCCACGCGTCGTCTGCCATTGTTCCACGTGTCGTTTGGTCATTGGAGGTGAATGTATTGGCTACATCTGTTGGAAATCACCTTGACAAGATGCCCAGGTGGTGATCTTCCAAACACCCAAATCTAGAATGACTTGTAGAAAGAAATACAGCAATCGAAAGCAAGAAAGAAAATAAGATAAGTGATTTGTTATCGAGGTTCGACAATGTGCCTACGTCCCCGTGAGTTCCTCTGAACTCTCTGCACTAAATCAATGGTTCTTTACAATTTAACAACCTTTTCCAAGAAACCTCAAGTTCTTGAAGGAACAAAGAAGAGAACAAGAAAGACCTAATCACTTTCTATACAAATCTCTCTCTTTACAACCAGCCTCTTTACAATGAGTCCCTCTTGTATATCTGTGTCTTTGCACTCTCACACAATTCTCTTTTGTATGTCTGTCACACACACACTTATGTCTTGTATCACGATGTGTTTCACATCTTATGTCATGAGATTGAACCTAGGTGACCCCTTATATAGTGCACCAACTTCTTGTCCAATCTTGTGTGTTATTCTCCACCCTTAGATCTTGATGACCAATCAACCATGGCCCTCCATTAATCCTAAGTGGTGTTGTGCATTTTAACCTTGCATCCACGCACCTAGCAAGAGGTTGAAACAAGTTGTCTATGTGTGCCTCAGTGTGCCTAGCGCCTAGGCGCTGAACAGGGGGCGGTGAGGTGCTAGGCAAAGCCCCTTTGCACCACGTTCTGGACGGTGCGGCACTAGTTGAGGGGCGGTGCAGCGTTGCTCTTCTTTAAACTGCCTCCTTGCTGGACGATGTGGCACTGGTGAAGGGGCGGTGCAGCGCACACTGATGTTGCCCTTCACACAATAGTGCACACTACTTTGCTTTGTTGATTAGGAGTGTGCACACACACCCAAATGGATGCACACACATGTGTGCACTCCTTTAACATGCTGAAATTTTAATCTTCCAACCTTGGTTTAGACTTTAACCATCTTTGAACCATGTTTAGACCATGTTTAAACCTTAGACAAATACCAACAATCTCTACCTTTGTCTAAGCGTTTAAACTCGAACCATTGTGCAGAGAACTTCAGGATCCAAACTCATCATGAGTCATCATTCAACCGACTCCAATCCTAAGAAGTCCAAGGCAATGATTGGACCTTCTTAGAGGTAGAACCTTGGTGCCTAAATCTGCAAGACTTTCCTCCATGGCCTTCTTATCAACATGAATGCATCATTTTGTACCATTTTCCTTAATGTAATGATACCAAACATCTATATGCTTCGTCCCCTCATGGAACACCGGATTCCTCTACAAGTGCCACACACTTTGGCTATCTAAAGACACCACCAACTACTCTTTTAGGACCTCCCACTCGTCCAAAAACCCTTTGCACCCCATAGCCTCATTTATGGCTTCCGTAGCCGCTATGCATTCTGCCCTAGTTGTTATGAGTGCTACCGCCGGCTGCCACTGAGCCTTCAAATACCTCAGCAACCACTTCATCCCAAGCCAATGCTTCTTTCCGGGACTACTCACAAATCTGCTGAGAACACCCATTGCCCAAGAAACCCTTAACCAGTTTCTCTCCTTTTCTTGGATCCTACACATCCCAAGGATAGTCTAAGGCTGAGATCCTTCCTCTCGAATTCCTCACTGAGTTGAGATATAAACCTTTCCATCATCTTCCTGCTGTTCTGAACCAACAGCACATCAATGACATAGAAGAGGATACTCACCATTTTCTCCACCTTATGTCCAAGTGAGAAAGTTTCTGTGAAATCTATGTCTTTTCTTCTTGTGAACCCATTCACCACCAGCTTAGCCTTGTTCTGGACTTCATCTCTTGGAGGGTACCCTTATTTGACCTTGTAAGTCCACCTATAATCCACAACTCTCTGATTTCCCGGAATGTGCACCAATTCCCAGAAGTTGTTCTTCCTCAAAGAATCCATTTCTTCCTCCATAGCTAGCTTCCATCTTGGTGAATCCTTACATCCCATGGCATTAATGTAAGTCTCTTGTTCACTTATCTCTCATTCTGTCCAAGGAGCTGCTACATTCGCAAAACCATATCTTGAAGGTGGTCCGACCAGCCTTCTTTCCTGGTCTCTTGTGAGCTGATAGTCCTTCCGACTCCCTGCATCACCCTCTTTCAGTTCAGCCTCCTCATGATTGTCTTGAGCTTGGTATTCATCAATGGGCTCTACCTTGTCCGAACCTTCTTGCCTTCCTTGCTCTACCTGAGCCGAATTCTCTTTGATGCTATGCTCCACAAATATCGAACTGGTTTGCTCACTAGCCCCTGCAGGGTTAGTTTTCTCCAAGTAGGGAAATAACAATTCATTAAAATTAACATCCCTACAAATTATGAGTCTCAATCCTTCTTTCTCTAAGGACCACAACCTATACCCCTTAGCCCCTTCACCATATCCTAGAAACACACATTTTCTAGATCTTGGGCTAAGCTCATCATCCTTTTGTTGTGCATATGCAGCACACCCAAAAGTTCTAAGGTTGGCCAACTCAGGGGGTTTTTCACTCCACATCTTTTTGAGAGTCTTGAGCTCTAAAGCTCTAGAGGGTGCTCTATTAAGCAAATATGCAGCAGTAGACACAGCTTCCCCCCAAAAACATTTGGGTAATCCGGATCCATCTAACATGCACCTAACCTTTTCCATAAGGGTCTTATTCATTCACTCAGTAACTCCACTTTGCTGAGGGGTTTCCACAACCGTCCTATGTCTTAGAATTCCATTTAACCTATAGAATTGATCAAGTTCTTGGTTAAAAATTTCTAAGCCATTATCAGTTCTTATCCCCTTAACTGCTCTACCCATTTGAGTCTCTACCAACCCTTTCCACACCACTAACTTATTCAAGGCATCTGATTTATTTCTAACCAAATAAACCCAAACCTTTCTTGAATAATCATCAATTAAAGACAGAAAGTAAAAGTTATCTCCCTGTGATGGTGTCCTTGTTGGTCCCCAAAGGTCCGTATGAATGTAGTCAAGAATTCCCTTAAATTTGTGCACTTCGGTGTTGAAGCTGACCCGGTGTTGCTTCTCAAGAATACAACACTCGCAGAAATCAAGTTCCTCTACTTTGTCTCCACCAAGTAGGCCATCCTTGTTGAGAACTTGCAGGCCCTTTTCGCTCATATGTCCCAAGCGAGTGTGCCAAATGGCTGCCTCATCCATCTCAGCCATCAAGCTTACTGCTTGATCCTTGATCCCCATGTCTCCAATCATCTCATAGAGTCCATCGTTTCTTGCTGCCTTGATCACTACCAAAGATCCCTTAGCTACCTTGATATTTCCTCCCTCTATCTTACATGTGTATCCCATGGAATCCAACTGCCCCAATGAGATCAAATTCCTCCTCAAATCCGGGAGATATCTCACATTTTTCAGCAACCTTGTCATTCCATCAAACATCCTCGCCTGGATGTCTCCCGTCCCCCTCACTTGATAAGAAATATCATTCCCTAAGAAAACCTTTTCATCATTGGTTCCTTTGAAATTCTTGAACCAACTCTGGTGAGGGCACATGTGATGAGTGCACCTGGTATCCAAGATTCATTTCTCGCTGCCTTCTTGCCCCTTGCTCACACCCGATCACACAATAAGAACATCCTCATCTTGCTGTTCTATTTTGGCAACCGAAGCCTCTCCATTCTTGGTATGGCTTCTTCCTCTATCCCTTGTCATCTTCTTGCAATCTTTCTTGACACGACCCTCCTTATGGTAGTAGTAGCAACTCTTCCCTCCAAATCTTGGTTTGGAGTGCTCTCTCCCATGGCTTTCTCCTCTACCTCTGTCTCGGTAGTAGTCATACATATTGTTGTGCACTCTCCCATGGCTCTTTCTTCTACCTCTGTCCCGGTAGTAGCCATGCATGTTGTTGTGCACTCTCTCATGGCTCTCTCCTCTACCTCTATCCCGGTAGTAGCCATGCATGTTGCTGTGCACTCTCCCATGGCTCTCTCCTCTACCTCTTTCCCGGTAGTAGCCATGGTTGCTGCCATACCGAGTTGCTAGCCTTCTTTTAAAGAACAACCCTTTACCACTTGATGCACTCCTTATCTTGGCATCAAGATTATCTTGCAACTCTTTATTAGGATCAAATTTAAAAGCAAAGATTCGTTTACGAAGATACTTCTTATTAGGGAGAGTCTTGGCAAGAAACAACTCATCTAGTTTCTTCCAAATTGCAGCTGGATCTTCCGAGTCTCCGCACTCCCTTGTGACATTATCTGACATGTGCAAGAAGATGGTGCTGTAAGCCATCTTCTTCATCTTAATCCACTGGTCCTCCGTGACACTTGCTGGAAAAGCATCATCTTCTCCGAGAGCTAAGTCCACTTTCTATTGCACTAGAACCGCCTTGATCTTCCGCTTCCAAAGGGAAAAATCTCCTTTTCCATCAAACTTCTCAATACTGAAATTTGAACTCATCTTGCGGAGAAGATCCCTTGATTTATGCAGCACCCATCAAACTTCTTCTAAACCTGAAGAACACAGATCGAAGATGGATCTTAATACTGTTCTTGAATCACCTTCAAGAACACGATCAGATCTTGATCTTAACACCGTTCTTGAATCACCCAAGCAGTTGAACCTTGGAGTCTTGCTCCAATACCTTCTTGTTCTTGCTCCGACACCCGGCTGTACTAGCTCTGATACCATTTTTGGAAATCACATTGACAAGATGCCCAGGTGGTGATCTTCCAAACACCCAAGTCTACAATGACTTGTAGAAAGAAATATAGTAATCGAAAGCAAGAAAGAAAAGAAGACAAGCGATTTGTTATCGAGGTTCGGTAATGTGCCTATGTTCCCATGAGTTCCTCTGAACTCTCTGCACTAAATCAATGGTTCTTTACAATTCAGCAACCCTCTCCAAGAAACCTCAAGTTCTTGAAGGAACAAAGAAGAGAACAAGAAAGACCTAATCACTTTCTATACAAATCTCTCTCTTTACAACCAGCCTCTCTACAATGAGTCCCTCTTGTATGTCTGTGTCTTTGCACTCTCAGACAATTCTCTCTTGTATGTTTGTTATACACACACTTGTGTCTTGTATCACAATGTGTTTCACATCTTATGTCATGAGATTGAACCTAGGTGACCCTTTATATAGTGCACCAACTTCTTGTCCAATCTTATGTGTCATTCTCCACCCTTAGATCTTGATGACCAATCAACCATGGCCCTCCATCAATCCTAAGTGGTGTTGTACGTTTTAACCTTGCATCCACTCACCTAATAAGAGGCTGAAACAAACTATCCATGTGTGCCTCAGTGTGCCTAGCGCCTTAGCGCTGAACAGGGGGCGGTGAGGCGCTAGGCAAAGCCCCTCTGCACCACGTTCTGGACGGTGCGGCGCTGGTGGAGGGGCAGTGTGGCCCTGCCCTTCTTCAAACTGCCTCTTTGCTGGACGATGTGGCGCTGGTGAAGGGGCAGTGTGGCACACACTGATGCTGCCCTTCACACAGCAGTGCGCACTACTTTGCTTTGTTGATTATGGATGCACACACATGTGTGCACTCCTTTAACATGCTGAAATTTTAATCTTCCAACCTTGGTTTAGACTTTAATCATCTTTGAACCATGTTTAGACCATGTTTAAACCTTAGACAAATACCAACAGCATCAAAACTATTTATGGAGACCCACTTCCCACTCAATGAAAGCTGCTTCTTGCTCATCTGCAAGTAGTGATGTTAGAGGCAAGTAAAAGCAACAAGACATAATACTACTACTAATCCTTATCTCTTTCTCAAGAGTCTACAAATTGCATGATTTGTGTTCCCCACCCATTGTTAATATACTACTTGTTAAGATTTAAAAAAATAAACCCAACTGAATGTGACAGAATGATCCTGACTTTGAGAGCCTCCTTTTTTTTAATTAAAGCTTTTGGGACCATGATTAATTTATTTGTGTTTTTCCATTCTTCCATCTCATTCATCATAACCATTTGCTAATCCAAAGTTCACACAGAGCACTCAAACAGTTGAACAGCGTCTGAGCCCACTCAGTGAGTTTTGAGTTCTAAGAAAAGGGAAGAGCAAACCTTGAAATGTAACAAATCTTTGACATCATAACCACTCAGAAACTAAAAGCGGTGCACAACAAATAAAATAAACGCTGGATAGGAAATTTCCTAATCTTTCCTCATCAACTCCCAATTAAGGGGTATTCCGGTCATTTAATTCTGATGAAAACTGCAACTGGTGGCAACTAGAGAGCGGTAATTGGATCAAAACGGATTTGACGAAATATAGAAAGAAAGATGCCTGGCTCACACTTAAAACATACTCTAACCAGGCTCCATTAGGACATGGCGAAGCAAGTACTGCTCTTTCAACTCTTCATTTCCACTTTCCAGTAGCAATTTTCTGTTGCTTTGCTTCCACTCTTTCAATTTTTTTCCTGCATTTCTTTCATTTTTTTTTTGTTTTTTCTTCCCGTTCTAATCTTAAATCACAGAGACAGAGGGACGTGATTTTCTTTGAACTTATGTTCTTTCTTTCTTTTTTACTCTTTCTGGTTTGGTTTCTTGGAAATTAGAATATCTGTGCCCATTTGAGAAGAAACTTCAATGGAAACTGAGTCGAGCTCAGATTCATTAGACAAGGCGGAGAGAAGGGAAAGAGGTGGTAATGGTAACACAAGAATCGGTTCTATGCTAACAAAGATCGACCCGTTTGTGCCAAGGAAAGATCACAACCCAAGAGAGCTGAGATCTTGGACAAAAAGAACTGGCTTTGTCTCAAATTTCTCTGGAGAAACGAGTACTAGTGTCAGTGAGAAGTTCGACAGTTCCGGGTTTGATTTGGAGAAGGGTGTTTATCACCGAGGGTGCGAGTCGTCTCCAAAAATTGAGATAGACCTGGTTCTGGGCCGGACCGGACCAAATAGAGGTACCGAAATTGAACCGGACCCGGTGTCTGGGTCTGGGTCTGGGCATGCAGTAAAGGGGAATGAGAATGAAGGAGTTGTGGGGTTTAGATATGGGACATTCAGAGGTGAGAATCAGAGAAGAATCGGAGATGAGCCTCTTTTGGGCCCTAAAGATGACGAGAGGAAAGCAAATGGAAATGTGAACGTGAATGGACATGAGGTTCTGGTAGTGTCACCAGCTGCTGCGGAGCCGAAAAATGATGATGGGAAAGCTGAAAAGGATGTACACAATGGGTTTTATCCGGGTGGTGCAGAACCTGCTCATGGAGGGTGGCATAGACAGTCTGGAATGAGATATGGCTTTAGAGATAATCCGGGTTTTGGTTAGTATACTTTTAACTTTTTTCTCTTTTATAGACTTTTTTGTGATCATTACTGTTTTTGCTATTATTCCATTTGTGATGACATTTTGTGTATGGAATTGCAAGTACTGTTACTGGTGCTGGTTCTATTATGAAATTGGTGTAATGTTGGAAGCAGAAGTTTGTACTTGCATAAATATTGTAAAAGATCAGGTGGATAAGTCATAAGTTGGTATTATAAATGAGCAAATTCGATCAGACTTTGACTTTTGATGTTTTTAAAGAAAAGCTTGTTAATATATACAAATTGTTTGTTAATACTTTTCAAGTGTTTCAGTTATTAGAACTTGGAGGAGCAAATGGGAAAAAGATTTATACTCTCCGTTATTTTACTTCATTTTATGATTCAAATCACAAAAGCTACGGCTGTAGGCTGATGTGACTTTTACATCCCATCAGAAATGTTAGTTATCATTTAGGGGATGAGTATTGCCTTGTTGAATAAGCATAGGGATGTTGTCCTCATGATAGATTAATATTGTATGTTATTACTTTTCTTTTTCTTTTTTTGAGAGATATTGTATGTTATTAGTATTACTTAATCTATGTTATTTGATACACTTGCCCATTGAGGTTAGGCATGCTGGACCCTTCGTAACTTGACATTTATATACAAGTAGTTTAGCTTGATTTCTTTAAAGATGTGTTGAAGAACAAGCGTAAATATGCCATCTGTTTAGCTCGAGATTTGCTAAAGTAGCCTACTTCCTAGTTCCTACAACTTGACTCATGTCTGTGTTCACAAATCACAGCTGTTTACTATTAATCGTCACTTTATCAAAAAAAAAAGTTACTATTACCATCAATTCTCTCGATTCTTATCTGATAATTTTAAAAAAAAAATGCAGTGCCACTTATGTATTATGGCCTGCAGTACTATTTATCATTGGCTGGTTCACTTGTATTCATCCCTTTGATCATTGTACTAGCCATGGGTGGAACAGATGTAAGCATCTTTTCTTATGGGTTCTTTGACATCGAAAGCTTGGAAGTTGAGTGCTTTATTTACATTGTACATAATTTCACTTGGATGATGACAGAAAGATACCGCCACAGTAATTTCAACAATGCTGCTACTTACTGGAATTACAACAATACTGGACTCCTACTTTGATACCTGCCTTCCATTAGTTCAAAGGAGTTCATTTGTATATTTGGCTCCAGCATTAGTGATCATGAATGCTCAGGAGTATCGGAAGCTCATAGAACATGTAAGTTTGTTAAAACAAATAAATTTTACATCAATCAGCTCTGTGTTCTTTTACCTTTGTGGAAGTTTATTAGAGTGAATTGCCTACTAACCATAAGGTTAGTAGTCATATATATAGAGAACATAATAATGAGAAAATACATAAATACCTTGAACACTCCTAACCCTAATACTCCTAACATTCACCTTCAAATTGGAGCATATTCATGCTTTAACTTGTTACAAATAAACCCATATCATAACAAATAGACCATCCAATCGGATACAAATAAATCCAAACCCAAAAAATAACATACCCATAAGAACAACTTGAGGTCAACAAGGCCCGTGACAAGAAGTTAGGCCACCACGACATAACAACATTAGATCAACACGATCATGGACAAGATCCGGGGACATTGGATCAACAAGACTTTTGATTTCATCTTGACTTTGACTGAAATGGGATGCTTCACATGGGTTGGATTTACCAAAACGGGTCGGATTGAGTCAACTTCAACAAAACATGCCCAAATCTGGGCCAGCTCAACATATCCGGACCTGAGAGACTTCAAAAAGGTCAGATCAAACCAGAGGCTTAACTAGGTTGTTACCAGATCTGCTACAGATCAAACCAGATTCGCTGTCAAGGAAGATCTGCTACCAGGTCTGCCAGTTGCACCGGAAAAAGGATTGGGATCACAACCAGAGATGGATGAAGAGGCTCATGTCGGAGAAGACAACAAACTCACACGATCTCGTGTCGCAACGACTGGTTTGGGGGCAGTAATTTCACGCCGGAGAAGAAGAGGCTACTGCAAGAATCGCATCTCAGGAGAAGAAGAACAAGAGGGCATCGCGATCTCTACACGATCTCGTCGGGAAAAAAGACGATGCAGGAGCTTGCCAGAGATGGTCGTGCTAAAGAGGAGACAGAAAGTCAGAAGTATGGAGGGGTTTTTGATTGAGGTGGTTGCTGTGTATATACTAGGGTATTCTCTATATGGTAGGGTTTATTTAGATTACCACCAGGTCCCAAACCTTAGAGTGAATTGCCTACTAATCATAAGGTTAGTAATCATATACAGAGCAAACATAATAATGAGAAAATACATAAATACCCTTAACACTCCTAAGAACCTTCATCACACGCATCTAACATTTCAAATTCTGGTAAAAAATTTTGAACTCTCAAAATGGAAGAATTATTGCTACTTTATCGAAGAATTAAAATTTATGCCATAATCTATAATTGTAAACTTTTTAGTCTAATGTGATTTGCAAAAATTAATTTGATAATGTTGTCCCCCCCTCCCCCTCTTTTTCTTTGCCATGTTAAGAGAATCAAGGACACTCCATGGAAAGCATTTAACTCTCTTTTTCTTTCAATACAAGCTTAGTATTTATATTAAGGCATGCTTATTACACTGCAGAAATTTAGGCACATAATGAGGGAACTGCAGGGGGCTATAATTGTTGGTTCAATATTCCAAAGCATTTTGGGATTCAGTGGGTTGATCTCCCTTTTTCTAAGGTAATTTTGGAGCTTGCTTTATTTTTTTGCTCTGCAAAGATGTGTATACATAGTTATATCTTTCATCAAATCCAGTTGATCAGATTTATTACTATTATCTAGAATTATATTGCTATCCCATTTCTTACACCATCTTAGAGTGTTTGTTCTAACAAAAATTGATGTTCATCTTTTTGTTTTCCAGCATTTGTTTGCATTTTTCTTGTATATCCATTATAATACATAGGGGTTGCAACCCCTTTCTTGGCATTTTTAATCTATCTATAACTTGTAAAAGGAAAAAAAAAAAAATCATTCTGTGACGGGTTTATATCAAGTAGAACTTTCAGTGAATAAGAAGGTTTACATACCAGTTATTTACTATCTTTGTTACTGTCTATTTGTAAATTTCCTCAAACAACTTTTTTGGAAGTGAATAGTCATTGTCAAAGCTACCCCATCACTAAATTAACCTTTTGTTTTCTACATGATTTTGTTTTGCAGATTGATTAACCCAGTTGTGATTGCACCAACTGTTGCTGCTGTAGGTTTAGCATTTTTTAGCTATGGATTTCCACAAGCTGGTAGTTGTGTGGAAATCAGTATTCCCCAGATATTTTTGGTTCTTATATTTACTCTGGTAAGCAATTTCTTATGCAGCTTAGTTCTTTGCATTTGATAGTTCTGTTGTGCAGTTGTTCGCATTTAAGTTCAGTTGTGTTCTAGAATATATTAGTCTTTGACTTATTAATTTTCAGTGAAATACTAGTGTTTCTTTTAAATTGTTTACTTTTACATTTATGCTGCTCTTTCAGTACCTTCGAGGAATTTCAGTCTTTGGACATTGTTTATTCCAAATTTACACGGTATGTATGTCATCTTTGACTATGTTAATTATTTTTTCTGTATTAGCCTTAGGAATTAAGTTACACTGTTTTGTCTTTTATTTTCTCATGGGCTAAAGAGCCACCACCTATCTTCATATTTTAGGCATGCTTGCATGTATCCTGTTCATCAATCTACATATATGAAACCTTATTGTACCATAGTATCAGCTTTTCCATGCCTCCTGATGGGTCTTCAGCTTATTCCAACTCGTACTTAGTTCATCCGGTTACTTTTGATACAACAAAATCGATTTGTGTTTCTTTTTTCTTTGCCCTAGAATCACTTAGTCAATTGGGTTTGCAATGGGTAACTTCTAATATTAGACCAAAAGACACATGTTACTGGCCGGCTGATGCTTCCCATTGAAAGTGTCCTCTTCTTCCTGCCCTGCAAAATATCAGTGAATATAGGGTTAAATACAAATTACTACCCTGTGGTTTCACCCATAGTTACCGGGATCCCAATGCCCCCATTGGAACCACGATTCAGATTCTACTTTCCGATTCGTGGTGCATTCCCATACCGGATCTTTAAATTTGACGATCCATTTTTCTTTAGACTTTTAGCTAAAAAATTGAAGAAAAAAAATCTAGACATAAAAAAGAATTTAAAGAACACTCATATAAATTTATGTTTTTCAATATTATGTTTGATGATTTTACTATTTTGTTAAAACTCTAACATCTTCTAAACTATTATTATTGCTCATAGTTCTATTTAAATTGTACTCATAAATATATCTAGTATTCTAATTTTTTACATCTTATACATAATATATATCATTTAAGTCTACCCCAAACGTATCACGTACGGGATGGATAACGTACCACGTTCCCGTACCCGTACCACGAACCAAGGCGTACCGAGTTCCTAGTAACTATGGTTTCACCTTGTTTAGGATATACCCCTGAGGTATTTTTTGTAACAATCAAGGACATGAGGTTCCTCTGCTATCCACTTCAAGTCACCATTGTTAAATCTATTCATTAAAAAGCATCAGAAGCTCACGTGGTGGAGTTTCCTTCCATTTATCTTGCTTTTGGTGAGGTTTTTGGTGCCATAATCAGTGCAGCAACTTGACAGAAAATGTTTGGGAGTATAAATTTCATCAAACCACCAATTTCTATCATTATTGCTCATAGTTCTATTTAAATTTTACTCATAAATATATCTAGTATCCTAATTTTCTACATCTTATACATAATATAAATCATTTAAGTCTACTCCAAACGTATCCCGTACGGGATGGATAACGTACCACGTTCCCGTACCCGTACCACGAACCAAGGCGTACCGAGTTCCTGGTAACTATGGTTTCACCTTGTTTAGGATATACCCCTGAGTTATTTTTTGTAACAATCAAGGACATGAGGTTCCTCTGCTATCCATTTCAAGTCACCATTGTTAACTCTATTCATTAAAAAGCATCAGAAGCTCACGTGGTGGAGTTTCCTTCCATTTATCTTGCTTTTGGTGAGGTTTTTGGTGCCATAATCAGTGCAGCAACTTGACAGAAAGTGTTTGGGAGTATAAATTTCATCAAACCACCAATTTTGACAAGGAAATAGCATATCCAATCAAATCTGAGGCCAAAAAAGGCCTTCTTCCTCTCAATCTTCACACAGCAATCATAATGGATGGACAAAAGGGGTACGAGCAAGGGTTTGTTTTTGTGGGAAGGGGCACCAACGAGGACAGCTTGGATTGAAGGCAATCTGGGTAGAAGATTTTACGGGCTTTGATCTCTCTAATCTCTTGAAATCGTCGATCTGATTTGGGGGTTGATTGGAGTGTCTGCTAGGGTTAATGACTTTCTTAGTATGATGATTCTAGGGCACAAAGCAGATAAATGGGGTGAAACTTGACGCACTTGAGCTTCACGTGTTTTTTAGTGAACAACGTTAACGGAGGTGACTTAAAATGGATAAGCGAGGAACCTCCTGTCTTTGATTGTCACAAAAAACACCTCAAGGGCATATCCTAAACAAGGTGAATCCATAGGGTAGCAATATGTATTTAACCCAAAAATATAACTTGAAGTAGAATAAAATTTAAGAACTATAACTCAAGGTTCATTGTTTGGTGAATCTTGGGATCATTATTTAATTAGTCACGGTATTTTTCAATATTGCAGTTTCCCCCGAGTGTTATTATTATATGGACATATGCATTCTTTTTGACGGCTGGAGGAGCATAAGACTATAGAGGTTGCAGCCCTGACATACCAAACAGCTCTAACATGTTAATTGATGCATTTAGGAAGCATGCATATACAATGTAGCATCGAAGGACTGATGTTTCGAATTTATGGAGAACTGCTGCATGGGTCAGAATTCCCTATCCTTTACAGTGGGGTCTCCCCATCTTCCACTTAAGGACTTCCATGATCGTGATCATTGTGCATTGGTTGCGTCAGTGGATTCGGTTAGTACTCCCTAGCTTTTATGAAAGGATTTTATTGTGGAATAGTCGCCTCTCCTCTACCGTCCTACTCCCAACCCACCCCCCCTCCCCCCCCTCCGCGGGTATCCCATCTGGATACCATGCACAAAAAGGCCACACCATTTTATGGGTAGGTGTTTCTGTCACTTACATATTGAATACATGTGAAAGGCTTGTGGCTATACTTATTGAACAACAAACAGAACTTTTATTAGTTATAAATAATAGCACCTGATAATGTAAGAGATGAAATAGTGAAGATGATACTGATGCTAATGGTACATACTTATGCAGATTGGAATATATCACTCTGCATCTGTGCTAATCAATTCAAAGCCTCCAACTCCAGGAATTGTCAACAGAGGAATTGCATTGGAAGGTTTCTGCAGTGTGTTGGCTGGACTTTGGGGTTCTGGTACTGGGTCAACAACTTTGACAGAAAATGTGCATACCATTGACATAACAAAGGTGGCTAGCCGAAGAACTGTGCAACTCGGAGAAGTTTTCTTAATCTTCTTCTCATTTCTAGGTAAAGACACCGTGAACATAATACAAAATCCGATGTTTAGAGCTACAAGTGGATTTTCTTGCATTGTCAAGCTTAGGCTTAATGCCTGCCTAGGTATTAAAGCATGGGTGCACCGCATTTGCACTGCCATCCATATATTTAATTCAGATGTGTATAGCATGCATCTGATTTGAGTGTCCTAGTAGACTTTAGATCTGAAAATGCTGAGAATCCCCTCGAGTTTTCTGGATGCAGTCACACATCTTTTATTAGATATGGGTTTATGCACATTAACTTATGGATGCCTGATGTGATCATAGATGGTCTTGTCAGACCCTTGAAAGGTCACGTTGGATGCATCCAAATCAATCTATTGGTTTGACACCCGAGATAATATCTAGGAACTTGCTACATGTAGGTTGAATATGTAATAATTAATGCTCTCCATTACAAATTATATTGCACTTACTCATGTCTCTGTTGAGTGGATATTGTTTTAACTTGTATATGATAGGAAAAGTGGGTGTAATTCTTGCTTCTATACCACAGGCCTTGGCTGCTTCAATGTTGTGCTTTATGTGGGCCCTTACTGTGGCGTTGGGTCTCTCAACTTTGCAGTATAGCCAAACAGCCAGTTTTAGGAACATTACAATAGTTGGTGTCTCTTTCTTTCTTGGTTTATCCATCCCTGCCTATTTTCAGCAGTACCAACCTGAATCCAGTTTGATTTGCCAAGCTATTTTATATCTTATGCGGCGGCATCAAACGGACCAGTTCACATGGGTAGTGCACAAGTACACTTTTTCCTGCTGTTTTTTCCCCTTTTGTTGATGGAACTTTTTATGCACAAGTTCATTGAGTGAACCCTTTGATTATGCAATTCCTGAACATGGTTATCAACGTTTTATTTTCAAATGTATTCCTTTTCCTGTGCAGATATAGATGTTTGTTCAGTGAGGGAACTATTTTGTCATGCATTTCTTGTTAAGTTAAAGTTGCAATGATTTTACATTTCGTTTGTGAATGGGTACATCTTGATTTTGCCATAAATGCATTCATGTCTTTGAACATGGTGGTGACCCTTCTACTGGCACTTGTACTGGACAACAGTCCCAGGCAGCCGGCACGAACGAGGAGTGTACATATGGTCACTCGATGAAGACATGGCAATCGATCTAGCTATGGAGGCAGACTATTCCTTGCCAAGAAAAGTTCAAAAAGTGACTTTGGCAACTCCAAGGGTAAACTGGTAATCTTATGAACCAAAGCTCTAGGGGGCTTCATTTATGGTACTTCATTCATAACCACACTTTTCACCACTTTTCTCTCCTCACCTACTTTTCTCTCCTCATCTTCATTTCAGCACCAGAGGGCTTTACTTAGAGAAAAATACTCCGAGTCGGTTTACTTTTCAAGTACCTTGGAGCCAGTTTAGACCAGACCATTTCGAACCAGGATGATCCTATGAACAACAAGTCAGACTTAACTCATAGATTTGACCCATGTCGACTCGATCTATTTTTGGCATCAATAGAATTGGTGCTAACCATGGGAATCCTCATAAATCTTATCTATTGAAAAATATCGTCCAAGAAAAATACTACGGGATCACGAAGTATTGTCCAGACGACTTTTGAGGTTAACCCATATGAGTTATTATTACTACCACATTTGATAAAAGGGCAAAACCTTCATTGTGCCTCGGGAAGTCACAATCAACCCGAGATAAACAAAGAGTGGGCCTCATCCCATTAACAAGTTGGATTGTATTCAAGCTAGGTGATCCAACGAAAAGCCCATGAGACAGATTTGAACGCTCTCGTCAATAAAATCGAATACATTGCTCTCGAACGTTGATTCAAAGAGTTAGTTGCACGTTTAGGTCGGTTCGAATTGAGATGAACCAAGCACTGCTAGTCCTCCGTCTGAATTGCCAATACCACTCGAAGAACCACTGAGGTGGTACCTCGAAACTTAAACATCCGACTTGAGGAGGTGAGTTCGGGTAGGAGGCACGATGCACTTACGCGAGACAAAAACCGAGGATGTCCTCTAGAAAAGGGAGAACCAAGTTGCTGAAACCCTCGACACGCAGTCCGAGACGATGAATCAGTCTTTAACTCATACAAAAGAAGAGAACTTTCATAACATAGAGACAATAAGCGATTGACACCAAAGTCCGCAAGCTCTTTGAAGTTGAGTTCATTAGAGAAATTGATTACCCCTAATGGTTGGCAAACGTGATGATGGTAAAGAAGACAATGGAAAATGGAGGATTTGCATCAACTTCACTAACTTGGACAAAGCCTATCCAAAAGACAGCTTTCCTTTGCCAAGGTTCGATCAGTTAGTGGATGCAACCTCTGTATACGAGATATTGAGTTTCATGGATGCATACTTTAGATATAACCAGATCAACTAAATACAACCTTTATGACAAAAAAATATCTTTATTGTTACAATGTAATGCCGTTCGGACTAAAAAAAACGTCAGGGCAACTTATCAAAGGCTGGTCAATAAGCTATTTAGGGACAAGATCAGAAGAAACATGGAAGTTGTTGACCCCACATTGATTTTGATAATGACAAAACTAGATTTAATTGATCTATCTTTTGTCTAAACCTTGTATCTTTTAAGGAACTTTGTATGAACATTTGAAGATGCGAATGTGCTTGAGAAGTTGCGCACACTTGCCCATTGCCTTGCACGTACTAAGCTTCAACCTTTCTAAGGAAATTTCAAAGTCAAAGTGTTCAAGCTTAGTTGTATTAAGGTATTTAAATTCTTATGTAATCTCCCTCTCAATATCTTAACTTTCAAATGGCTCAATTTGTTTTAAAAAATAATCTTAAATCCCAAATATCTTTTTCTAAAAATTTATAACAAAATTGATTTAAGAAAAAACTGTTTTTGCGTTGACTATAGTTGATTATGTTGGTACCACTATCGATTGGAGGTCCCTCTCGGCCTTAACTCGAAAGTTTACTTTAGGTGCCACAGTCGACTGTATAAGAAACAACAGTTTTTCTATAGTCAACGGGACAAACTTTATTGTTGACTGGAGACCCGCTCTGAAACCTCATCTTTTCCATATTTAAGAGCATTGGGACAAGGCCACAATCGACTGTAATGACGCAAATAATGGGTAATTTTCAAAAATTGAAGCGCAGGACAAAGCATTTAATGCTCCAAACGGATATTCCTTGTGACTAACGATCATATTGAGTTAAGACTATAAATACCCATCATAAATGAGCATTTTTAACCATCAAAAGCATTCAATTTCATTAGGAGCACATTTACTAATCTTCAAGATTTCAAAAATATTTTCTTGAGCCATTCTTAAGCTTTGTTCTTGAGAGAAATTCTTTGAGTTGTATGCACTAATTGTATTTTCTCGTGTACCAAAATCTTCTCACTCATATTCAATCTTATAAGAGAGAGTTGGTGTAGCTCTTATAAGTGTTTAGGTGTTTAACACTTGAGTGAAATTTCTTTGTAAAAGAATCTTGTAAAGGTTTAAGCAACACCTTTGAAGTTGCTTGTTTGATATAGTGAAACCTTCATAGAGGATCCTTGAAGAGAGCGTATGTAGGGCCAGGAGTGACTTCGATATTGCCGAACCACTATAAACTGACTTTGCACACTCTTCTCTCTTCCCCTCTTTATTTCCTGCAATCTTATAGTTATTCGTTTTACTTGCTCTTGGTTGATTTCAAAATTGTGTGAATTTATTTGTGTTTGTGCAAAATGTTTTTTAAACTCAATTCACCCCCTTATTGGGTTGCACCTTAGTTAACAATTGATATAAGAGCTTAGTTCTCAAAGTTATGCTTAAAATCCTTGAGTAGATCGTATGGCAACTAATATGTATAATGAAGATCATTCTTGTACTATGCATCCCTTGTTTGATAGAACTACGTATAACTATTGGAAGAATAGAATGAGAATTTTCATAGAAGGTCAAGACTATACTTTATGGAGAATTATTGAAGAATGATCGAGGATCCGTGTGAGAAAGATAAAAGATAAAGAGGTAGAAATTCTAGTTCCTAAGGTTAAAAAAGAATTTGATGATGATGACTGTAAAATGATGTCTTTAAATAGTAGAACTACTAGTATTCTTCATTGTGCATTAGACATTAATGAATACAACAAAAATTTTACTTTTACTTTGGCTAAAGCGATATGGGATAAACTTCAAGTTACATATAAAGGTACTAATCAAGTAAAGAACTCTAAAATTTATATATTAGTATCTGAATATGAAGCTTTTAATGTCTCTTACTAAATCTATTTCTAAAATATATTCTCAATTTACTAACATTATTAATGATTTACAGCTTCCTGGTAGACATTATGAAAACTGTGACTTGGAAAGGAAAATCCTTGGAGCTTTACCATCGGCTTGGGAATCGAAGATAATGTAATTGAGGAAGCTAAAGATCTTGACAACCTCGACTTCGACACACTTCTTGGCTCATTATTACCTCATGATATGAAAGTCATGAACAAAAATGTTAATGATAAGTCCAAGAAGAAGAAGATCATCACTCTCAATACCACTATAAGCAAGCAAGTGGAAGAAGATGAGAATGAAAGTAGTGAGGAGAATGGAGAAATGACTTTCATTACAAAAAGGTTTCAAAAATACTTGAGAGGAAAAAATAATTCAAGTAAGAAGTCTTATAAGAAGGAAGATTCAACTAAGAAATATTAAATTGTGTGTTTCGGATGCAAGAAGCTTGGACACATCAAGGCGGATTGTCTTTCGGCAAAGAAACCATACAAGAACTTCAAGAAGAAAACTATGACGGAAACTACTTGGAATGATGATGAAGAAGAGAACTCAAATGAGGACGTTGACTATCAAGAAATTTTCGATCTTTGTTTGATAGCAATCGATAATGAAAATGAGGTAACTAATTCTTCAAATAATGATAATGATAATAAAATTGTGAATGAAGAATTTATAGAAGTAATTAATGAATTACATGAAGAACTTAATAAATTTGATGCTAAAAATGTTTCTTTTAAAAATGAGGTTTCATCTCTCTCTAAAGAAATGAAAGTTTTAAAAGAACAAAATGAAAAACTTTCTTTATAGCTTGGCAACTCATCACAAGAGTTCTTGAAAAATAAAAATGAAGTTTTCAAAAACAAAGTGATTAAGTTAAACAGTACTTTATCTAAACTTGTAAGAGGAAAAGAAAAACTAAATGAAGTGTTGGCTTGTCAAAGAATGAGTAGAGAAAAATCTAGTTTGAGATACTATCTAATGAGAAAACAAAAATCAAATGGAACCATCTTTGTAAAAGCAATGAATGTCAATGAAGCTTCAACCTCTCATATGCCTAGTAATGCTCATAACGCTCCATTAAAGAATGCTAGAAAGTCTAATAATGCAAATGTTAATTCCTATGGCAGAAACTCATATCCTTATGGTGGGAATAGACATTCTAGAAGCACATATGTTCATATGTATGCCCATTCTAGAAATGCAAATGCTAGGTATACACATTCTAGAAACTTATATGCTAGGAATGCATACTCAATAAACGACTATCATTCATATCCTAGAAATAGTAGGTATTCACAAAATTTTCATAATACTAGAAACATATATTCTAGGAATGCAAGGTTCTCATATCAAAGGAATGATAGATTTGCATATTTTAGATATCCTATAAATTATCATGATTATTAATCTAGAATCATGCCTCATCCATGTCATTACAATTTCGGAATTAAGAAGGTATGGGTTCCAAAATGATATGTATTTTCAAAGATTAACCTAAAGAACCCAAGAAATTTTGGATACCTAAGAGTTTCATTGTACATGCTTGCGTGATGTAGGTTTGTCTTCATACAAAGATGGAGGGTGACCACTGGTACCTAGATAACGTATGCTCAAAGCATATGACCGGTGATCAAAAACATCTTTGTGGAGCTAACTCCAAAGGATGGTGGAAATGTCACCATTTGAGATGGAACCAAGATGAAGATCATTGGACATTGTAAAGTTGGTAAAATTTCTTCAACCATTGATAATGTTTTATTTGTTTAAGGACTTAAGCATAATTTTCTTAGCATTAGTCAATTATGTGATAAATGCAATAAAATTATATTTAAGTCTTCTCATTGTCTTATTATAGACATCAAGAGTAACAAGATCACATTTATTGGCTAATGACATAAAAATGTCTATATAGTTGATCTCAAATCTTTGTCTTCGGAAAATGAAAAATGTTTTTTAACTTTTAGTGAAAACTCATGGCTATGGTATAAAAGGCTTGGCCATGTGAATATTGATTTAATACAAATTCTTTCTAGAAAATATTTGGTTGTTGGTATTCCAAAAATTATATTTGAAAAAAAAATTGTGATGTTTGTCAAATGAGAAAACAAACTAGGATTTCTTTTGCATAAAAAAAATGTTTTAACTTCTAGACCATTACAACTTTTACATATGGACTTGTTTAGACCAATTAGGACTATTAGTCTAGGTGGTCATCAATATGCTCTTGTTATTGCCTATGACTATTCTAAATATACTTTTGTTATCTTTATGGCTTATAAGGATGAAACATTCAAAGGTTTTGTAAACTTTTGAAAAAATGTTCAAAATAAAAAAAAAAGGTTTTACTATTTCTAGCATAAGAAGTGATCATGGAAATTTTTTTGAAAAATCAAAGTTTTTCAAAATTTTGTGATGATCATGGTATTGATCATAATTTTTCAGCTCCTAGAACCCCCAACAAAATGGTATTGTTGAAATGAAAAATAGAATTTTAGAAGAAATCAGTAGAACTTTTCTTTGTGAAAATTTTTTTTCAAAATACTTTTGGGCTGAAGCCATAAATACCACTTGTTATCTTTTAAATAGAGTTTTAATTAGGCTTACAGTCAACAAAACTCTATCTAAATTACTGAAAGGTAGAAAGTCAAATATTTCTTATTTTCATGTCTTTGGTTGTAAGTGCATAATCTTGAATAATAAAAAAGATAACTTAGATAAGTTTTATTCTAATACCGATGAAGGGATTTTATTGGGTTATTCAACCTCTAGCAAAGGTTATAGAGTTTTTAATAAAATAACTCTAGTGGTTGAAAAATCTATACATGTTGCATTTGATGAAACTAATCCTCTTCGTGATAGAAGAGTTTCTTTTGATGATGATATAAATTTCATGCCAAGAGTAGAGATCACCACTCACATTGTTGACCCCAAGGAGAATTAACCTCAAATGGCTCAAAGAGAAGATGAATTAAGACTTGATCAACCTTCAATAAGTCAACAAGGAAATGATTTTCTTAAGGATTGGAGGTATGTGAATTATCATCAAGTGATCGGTGATCCTTCATATATGTAAGCAATTATGTAGCTTTCTTGTCTTAAATTGAACCTAAAACCTTTGATAAAGCCAAACATGATGAAAAATAGAAAATGGCTATGCAAGAATAATTAAATCAATTTGAAATGAGTAAAGTTTGGATTTTAGTGCTTAGGCCTAAAGATCATTCAGTAATTTGAACAAAATGGTTGAAAATGGTTTAGTAACTATAAACAATGCTAGACTTGTAGTAAAATTTTATAATCAAGAAGAAGGAATAGATTTTGATGAGACTTTTGCACCCATAGCTAGACTTGAAGCTATTCACATGCTGATTGCATTTGCATATTTTAATAATTGCAAATGGATGTGACAAGTGCTTTTTTAAATGGTTTTATAGAAGAAGTTTATGTTGAACAACCTTTTGGCTTTGAAAATCCTAATTTTCCAAACCATGTCTACAAGCTTTCTAAAACTCTCTATGGTTGAAGGAAGCTCATAGGACATGGCATGAAAAATTAAGTAAATTTTTACTTAATAACGGTTTTACAAAAGGAAAAATTGACACCACTCTTTTCACAAAAAATTCATGAGCATGACATTCTCGTGGTACAAAGTGTGGGTTTTACAAAAGGAAAAATTGACACCACTCTTTTCACAAAAAATTCATGAGTGCGTGCGTGCGTGTGCGCGTGCGTGCGTGCGGAGAGCTCAATTACTTCGTTTGCTTTCAAATCAAACAAAGGAATGGATCTTCATCAACAAATCCAAGTACACAAGGATTTGCTAAAGAGTTTTGGGATGGAGAATGCAAAGTCAATTGAGACTCCCTTAGGCACTTCAACAAAGCTTGACATGGATGAAGGAGGTAAAAGTTTCAATATGTATAGAAGCATAATAGGGGCTTTATTTTATTTAACCGCAAGTACACCCGATACTATGTTTAGTGTTTGTATATGTGCTAGATTTCAATCTAATCCTAAAGAATCTCACTTAATAGCTATTAAAAGAATCTTAAGATACTTGCTAGGAACTCAAAACTTATGTTTATGGTATTCTAAAGAATCTTCTTTTGACTTAATTAGTTATTCCAATTCTTGATTTTGCTGGTTGTAAGTTAGATAGAAAGAGTACTAGTGGAACATGCCAATTTTTTGGTTGTATGTTAACCTTTTGGTTTTCAAAGAAACAAAACTCGATTGCATTATCAATAGCCGAAGTAGAATATATTTCCACCGGTAGTTGTTATGCACAAATTTTATGGATAAAACAACAATTCGGAGATTTTGTCATGCAATTTGAAAATGTTCCTACCTTGTGTGATAACACTAGTGCTATCAATCTAACTAAGAATCCAGTTCATCATTTTAGGATCAAACATATTGAGATTAGGTATCATTTTATTAGAGATCATACTCAAAAATGGGATATCAAACTTGAATTTGTTATTATGGAAAAAAATTAGTTGGTATATTCACAAAACCCTTAAATGAAGATAGCTTTTTCATGATTAGAATGTAGTTAGGAATGAGAAATTATGTGTGATTGCTCTGTATCTCATTTGCTTTCGTCACTTGCATATTTGCCATTCGATGAATGAAGATTAATTCTCAATTTAATGTTCTCTCACTTCATAATGGCATAAAGTAACTTAACCTTGTAAAAGACTTAATTATCTTAGAGTTTAAGTCTTGATACAATTGACTGCATAGGTCTTACAGTCAACTAGACACCCATTTAAAAAAATTAGAACTGCCATCTATACAGTCGGCTGAATACCTGTTTCAAAATTTCCTAATCTGACTATATGATCAACTGCTTAGTTCCTCCAGTCTATTGTAACCTTGTGCTGGCCTTTTTTAAAAAAAATTTCCAAAACTTAGTACCTCGTCGACTGGATACTCCTTCCTATAAATACCCTCTTCAGATCTGCACTTTTTACTTTCCCCAAATTAGAAAACCTAGCCGCACCTTCTCTCTCTACTCAAAATACCTTCATTTTTCTCTCAAAATCTCACATACCTACTTAATCAAATCTCATCTTTTCTTTATTTTAACTCCTTTTACCCAAGATGTTGTCCAAACCTCGAACAAAATCGCTCTCTTCCGGTCCCTATGGTAAAAGATCCAAGGTTGATTCCTCTAAAGGGAAAGGCGTCGCAGGAGAATCTAATAAGAAGGCTAGACATGTAGTGATCCATCCCAGGTGGGCCTTATTCAAGATGGAATCGTCACCTCTAAGCCTCGAGCTCTAACTTGAATGTCATGCATACATTATATCATACTGTATAACTCACAATTTATCATAATCAACAACTTATTTCATGTACATCATACTCATACAATACAACTAATGCATCACTTTTTAAATCCCTATAGTTTACAAAGATACAACAATTTTCTCTCCTAGTTTTACATAACTACATTTTTAAGTGAGTTTAGACTCAAGACAACTCTGAGGATATCGCTTCCAAATCACCCGTACAATCTCTAACTATCAGCTCTCGACTAGAGCTTGCTTCCATAATCAACTGCCACCTAAGAGGAAAATAAAATATAAAGGAGTGGTGAGCTTCAAAAAGCTCAGCAAGAATCATATTACTCGTAGTATTCGATTATTCTTATTTACCAATTCTTATTATTCATTCAAGTGATTAGTATGTGACTCTAAATGATTACCACTTCATTTGAAATTTGAAGCTCACCAAGAATCATATTACTCGTAGTATTCGATTATTCTTATTTACCAATTCTTATTATACATTCAAGTGATTAGCATGTGACTCTAAATGATTACCACTTCATTTGAATATAAACCTCGTAATTTCTCCATATTTTTAATTCAATGAAAAGTACTATCACAAAATGACACTTGACACCATCTTATAATCATTAAATATATTTAGAAGCACATTCATGCAATCGCTCACAATCCCTTCCAAAAATTTTCGCATCACAAAAAATTATAAATATACACAATATCATCACATCACACAAATCAACATCATACACCCCTAACTAGGACAATTACATCATATGCCCCTCATTAAACAAATCAAGGCAAACATCATTGAATCCTAACAATCAACATCATATGCAATGCATGATCACATCAACTCAATTGAAATTAACTCTTGAACCCAAGGTCCTACAATGTATTCAGCTCATTTCATCGCCCCTCACTAAGCTGATCACATCAAAATGGGACAATGTATTCAGCTCATTTCATCGCCCCTCACTAAGCTGATCACATCAAAATGGGGATGTCCCCCCATATACCGATATATTTCTCATCATACATCCTCGGACTCCCCTTCACCCTTCTTGGGCAGGGTCCTACCATATCAACATTTTCCTTGGATTCCCCTTCACCCTTCCTAGGCGGGGTCCTACGATGTATTAAGCTCATTTCATCGACCCTCACAAGGCTAATCACATCAGAATGGGGATGTCTCCCTACGTACCGATACGTTTCTCATCATACATCCTCGGACTCCCCTTCACACTTCTCGGGCGGGGTCTTACCATCTCAACATTTTCCTTGGATTCCCCTTTACCCTTCCTAGGCAGAGTCCTACCGTTTCAACATTATCCTCAGATCTCCTTCACCCTTTTTCGGGCGGGATCTTACCATTAACACGCACATTTTAATCATTCAACATGTTCAAAATGAGAACAAAACTTTCACACATTTAATTTATAACAATCTCAAACAATCTATTCCCATCACACAAAAAGACAATCATTGCAACAAAACAACCAATTACAATTCTCATATATAAACTCATAAATGCACATGTCACACTTACAACAAACCATCATTATCACAATCACAATTCCCTTCAATAATAACATTATATAGTGAAAGAAAAGGATATATCTTTTCATCTTAACTTACATGTGCATTATTTCATATATATAAAAACAATTCACGTAACATATCAATTTTGAAACATATTTATATCATCAACTTCTCATATTCAATATTTAGTTAAGTTTTAAGGTTCTTAATTTTTTTCTCGCTTACTAAAAGTTAACCGAACTCACCTCATTACGCGATCCACAAACTTGTCTCCAACTACTTCATTTATCCTTCAAAGTTGTTCATCACTTATTCTTAGAAGTAAAGAACACTTAACCCCATCATTATCAATCATTATTGAATACTATGCAACTCCAAAGGTATTTGTATACTTTAAATATTATGCGTGCACTTTGCACGTAACCATAAATCAAAATCTCAACATTTTATGCCATTTTTCCTTCCCTTTTGAAATCATTGACTTTGGGTTTCAAAAACACATTAATATCATGATTACTAAGCATTTCAAAGATTTTTTTAATCATATTTCCAATGTATATAAATATTAGAAATATTTTGGAAAGGTTTTGTATTAAAAATATTGAAAGAGCACAAATTTTCGAAAATCAGCGTGACGTAGTCCACTACTACCTCTTGCAATCGACTGCAAAAAGTCAAAAACTTCATCTAGTCAACTAGGTCCTCTGTGTCCAGTAAAAGTTCGGTCCAGAAGCTTCACCTAGTTGACTAGGCACCCGATCTAGTGGACTGGGTCCTCTGTTTTAAGCAAAAATCTTCACAAAAATTCATTTTTTTTTCTCCAAAATTCTTCTTGATTTCCATGAGACTTCTCAAATCTTCCAAGATACAAGTTTCTTTTAGTTTTATCAAAAAAACTCAACATTACCCACATCAAAATTTGAGCTTTAAGCTTCAAAATCACAAAATTTAGTTTAAACTCCATTTTCTTTCAAAATAATTTAAACCTTCTCAAATTTCCCTCAAACAAATCCAAATTCATATTTCTAAACTCAAATCCTAAGTTTATAAACCTACTTGATGATTAAAATAAGAGAAAGATAGACTTTTGTCTTGATTTTTGAGCATTTTCCCCATTTTTTTCTTCTTCTTTTCTCTTCTTCTTTCTTTCTCTCAGTCTTTCTAGAGACTTGTACCAAAAAAAACTGATGCCTCTAACACATTTATGACCCCTTTTTATTTTATTACAAATTACCACTTAAATTCTCTTTTTTTCTACATTTCACCACATCTTTCTTTAAAATTTCAGTTTTACTTAGTATTTTTTTACCATCCTTAAGTAACTTTGTAATCCTCCATTTTTCATATGTTTTTATTATTTGATTCATAGTTATTTATTTATTTTCAATTCTCACACATTCTAATATGAATTAATTATAATTTATTTTCAAATAAACTTACCAATTCTTATAAAAATACACTCTCATGATTTAAAATGATTTAACTAAAATATCAGACTCTATAAGACATGACCTGGATGCTAAGGATTTTAGGAACCCTGATGCCAAGAAGAGGTATGATGACTACATTTGCCTCAAAATTGTTGTTAAGGGTAGATATGTGAGCTTTAGTGCTATTAGATTCAATAATTTGGATTTAGAACCGTTTTTCAAGAATATTGGTTAGTTACTATTGATTACTATTCGAGAAAGTGTTTATCCTATGTATATACAACAATTTGATGTTAATTTGGTAAGGATTTCTAGTGAATCTCTTAGCTTTAAGACTATGGTTATAGGGATTGAATTCAAAGTGATGTGTTGAGGACTATTTTGAAAATTCCAAATAAGGGTCTTACTTGGTATACTGACGGATGGCCTAGTGATTTTGACAATGAGGAGGCATGTAGGGTAATTAGAGATGACTCCACGTATGTTTTACATGCCAAGATATTCAATTATTATTTTGCATTACCTCTTGAATATAGACCCCGAAGAAGGAGGTCTCAACACGGACACAAAGATAAGAATGCTAAGAGTAGGAAAAAGCTAAGCCTATATCCACACTGATAAAAGAAAGAAACATAAAACATAGCATTTCATTAGAAAATGAAAGAAGTACATATGAGGGCTTCTAGGCCAAGTACAAGAAATATCAAAGTAATTTGAAAAAGAAAAAACCCTTAGTCTATTCCTCCTACCGGTTGCGGTACCACAAATCGATCGTTAGACCCGGTAACGATAACCATAGCCTCCCGAGGATAAAACTGAGCACAATCATCCTCAGTGGAAGTGTAGCCTCCCTAGGTCTTGGGAGAGAACGTGATATCTGGCAAGGGGATGCACACCTGGTCTAGGTCCAACTGAGGATAAATCTTGGCTACTTCCACCTTGGCTGCATCAAAGCCTGCAACATACTCCTTAATGGCTTTGTTGTAAAGTAGGTCATTGAAGGCCGAATAATTTCTAAACTCCTTTATAACAACCTTCCTATGCCTAACCAACTCAACCATAAGTCTTTCTATCTCGGTCTCAGAGGACTTGACCTTCACGAACAACACCTGGACCTCCTTTTGCAGACCATATCGCTCCTCTTTCAGCCCCAAAACCCGTTCAACCTAGGTACGTAACTAATTCTTCAGGTTATCCCTCTCCTTCACGAGCCGATTGACCTCTCCCACAACTTGAGGATATAACTCAGCAACTTTGGCACAAAATATACCACCTAGAAAAACATAACAAGAAAGTCAAAAGATAAGAAAGGATAAAAATAATTCTAAGTATAGAAGGAATAACTATACCTTTTGGGCAAACAAAATCATGATCCTGACCATGACCTCCGGAGGATAGCTATAAATCTCAACCTCATCCTTGGGAAAGATCGACCCTCAAATAACTTAATGAGCAATACTCAGATTCGCAAACTCCGAGTCATAAGGAGGAACAAACCAACCACCTCGAAACACTTGTGGGGTTATCGCTGATGCCCCCACCATAGGGAACGAATCTCAGAGGCAGGATCCCCTTTTTAGTGCCTGATGAGGACGCATCACCAGCAGTGGACTCAAGTTGGAGCATTGAGCATGATTTACTATCTTTTATGGACCTCTTCTTTTGACTAAAGGAAGGAAGAGGATGATAAGGAGCTTGGGAACCAATTGGATGAGGGTTAGCCAAAGAAAATGCCTATTGACTCACAACCGCAAGTCAGATGAGACATTTTTGTTCGCAACCATCTTTGCAAAAGGAAGAAGACATGTCAGTATTAGAAAGATAAAATAGCTAAAATATAAAGTAACTAAAAAATTGGAAACAAAATTTTTTGTCTGTATAAGATAACTACCAGGAGTTGCCCTACTCAGACCATACTCAATCATAACGTCCTCATTTAGAAACTGAAAGGTGTAGACAAGGTTTCTAGACGTAGTATTGATTAGATCCTTCTTAGCCTGAATCACAGGAGGAAAATCCTTTTGCGAATAAAAGATGCCATATTCCCAATCCCTCGTAATGCGGAAAGGCTGCTCATGACGGACATAAATATACCTCGTCTTCCACCCATGGATAGACAAAGGATTCTCGACCACTATCTTTATATCGGCACTTTGAGACAACGTGTACTAGCATGCTTTATGAAGCTTCTTGATACCATAGGAGCTCCGAAACAAGTTCATCGAAAAGGGCACATTCCTACTGTGCCTCCGATGACAGATAAATAAGCTAACAGACATCATCATGGAATTCGTAGGTAGCTGGTTAGGAGCAATGATGAAAAAATTAAAAACTTGAGCTACCTCTGGATCCATAGGAAGACGCAACCCTCCCTTCAAAAATTCCTCATAAAAACACATTTCATAAGGCAACCCACCTCAGATCGGCCTACATGCCCTCTCCTATGAGGTAAGAAGTCGAATCTCATACTCATCAGGAAGATAGTATTTTTGAGGAAAATTAGACAAATACTTCTCGAATAAAGAACACATAAAGGCTTTAGCCACATAATGGAAGTGATCATGGTCACATAACATCTCAGTGCAGACCTTTTCCACAAAAGGGGCATTAACCCCAATCTCTAAATGAGTAGAATTTATGGGATCCCCCTCGCCTACAGAAGACCTAAAACTAAGAGACTCACTAGATAAGGTTTTTCTCTGAAGAAGATACCTTGGTTTTAGAAGGGTTACAAGCTTCCCCATCATCATTAGAATTACTAGTTATAATGAAAAGTGAAAATGATAGAGCTCTTACCAAAAGGAAGTAAAGCTGTAAATCAAAGTGCAACCCAAGAGGCGGGTGAATTGGGTTTTAAATTTTTTTTGCAAACAAAAAAAAAAGTTTTAAACAAGTAAGAAATGAAGCATGAACAATAATAAATATATTGGTGAATTAAATGAGTAAGGATGAGAGATTACAAACACGGTTTATAATGGTTCGTTAATATCAGAATCTTTTCGACCCTACGTCCACTCTCTTAAAGGAGACTCCTTAAAGTAGTCCACTAAAAATAGTGCAGCAACTTCAGAGGTGTTGCTCAAACCTTTACAATAAACTCATGTTGCTTGAATGATCATACCTAGCATTTGCATTTGTAGAATAAGCATAGGTATTTCTTGGTTGTCTATTCCTAGTATTCGCATGTGAATTTCTACCATAGGAATTGATATTTGAATTCTCAGGCTTCTTAGCATTTTTCAAATGAGCATTATTAACATTTCTAGAAGCCTTAGAGGTAGAGGGTTCATCAACACATGTTGCTTTCACAAAGATAGTTTCATTTGATTTTTCCTTGCCTAATAGAGAATAACCCAAACCTAATTTTTCTCCACTCATTCTTTGATAAGCTAACACTTCATCTAGATTTTCTTTTTCACTCCAAGTAGTAGCAACCAAGACTTTCTTCTTGAAGTTCTTGTAAGGTTTCTTTGTTGTAGGATAATCTGCCTTGATGTGCTCGGGTTTCTTGCAACCGAAGCACACAATAGGATCCCTTTTGGTTGTGTTGTTCTTTATGTAAAGCTTCATGCTTTTCTTCAATAACCTTTGAAACCTCTTTGTGATGAGATTCATTTCTCCATCTTCTTCACTACTTTCATTCTCTTCTTCTTCTACCTTATTACTTTTGGTAGCATTGAGGGCAATGGCCTCCTGCTTCTTTAACTCATCATCAACAACTCGAACATTTACTACTTCCATTTCGTGAGTTAATAATGAGCCAAGAAACATTTCGACGTCAAGCTTGACAAGGTCTTTGGCTTCCACAATGGTCATTTTCTTAGATTCCTAGTTCGGTGGTAAAGATCTAAGAATCTTCCTTGTCAACTCATGTTCCTCAATATTCCTACCAAGAAGCTTTAAACCATTGATAACATTAGTGAATCAAGAATACATTTCAGAAATGGTTTCGGTAGAGGACATTTTAAAAGCTTCATATTCAAACACTAACATATAGACTTTTTATTTCTTTACTTAACTAGCGCCTTCATATGTAACTTGAAGTTTGTCCCATATTTCTTTTGCCCAGTCACATGCTAAAATTTTATTGTATTATGTCTAAAGCACAATGAAGAATACTAGTAGCTCTACTATTTAAAGACATTATCCTACAATCATCATCATCATCAAATTAAAATTTAAGTTTACGCAATGTAGCTACTATTTCATAAAATGTGACTCTCTTTATAGGAATCCTAGGTCTTTCTTTAATGATTCCCAACAAATTATAGTCTTGGCCTTCTAGTAAAAAAAATAATTCTATTTTTTCAATAATTATAATTTGTTCCATTAAACAAAGGAGGCCTAATATAAAAGTGACCTTCAATATAACTCTTATTAGCCATAGAATCTACTCAGAGGTGTTGCTCAAACCTTTACAATGATCTCTTCTAAAGGAAGTGCACACAAAAGTTTTTAACAACAAAACACTTCTAAGAGTTACACCAAATCTTTTTCTTACAACGATTGGAATTTTATATTAAAGAAGGTACAAGAAAGATTTCAATAAATGCTTTTACAAGTGAAGAATCTCTTTCAAAAACAAAGCTTTAAAGATGGCTCAAGAGAAATTTTCAAAGCTTTGATGAATAATAAATGAGCTCTAGAATGAATTAAGTGTTCTTGGATTGTTAGGTTTACTTATTTAAAAGGGGTTTATATAGCTTAAGCCTTATATGACCGTTAGACACAAGAGGGGGTAGTTTTGAGCATTAAATACTATGACCTATGCCATTAAATTTAAAAACTAGTCGCTATTATCAAGCATTCAGTCGACAAAATCAAGTCATTTTGCTTTAGATATTAAACATTTAGTTGACTGAACAAACCATTCAGTCAACTGGACCAAAGAGATGGAACTCTATGTCCCTCATTCAGTCGACTATATTGTTCTTTCAATCAATTGGGTCTTAGGCAAGAAGGTTTTATCATTCATTCAGTCGACTGAACAAATCATTTAGTTGACTAAATCCTCTAAAACAATATTTATTTTTTGTTTTAACAAAACTTATAAAGTTAAGATCAGGCTCAAATGTTTTTGTCAAAAATATTTTGTAAAAATTTTGAGCCACAATTAAAGATAAATAATTGAGAGAGAAACTTACAAGTATATCAATAACCTTACTAGCTTCTAATCTTGATCTTCAAATTTCTTCCAATGTTGAGTACTTAGCTTATCAAGTACGAGTTGTCTTTGTACAAACATCTTGGAAGCTTTAAACACTTGGATAAATTAGTTAGCACAATTTAATATTCTTTTGTCATCATTAAAATCAACAGAAGCGAAGATCGAATGACAAATGGCCAAGGAGAATAAGCTGAAGTGGCTAAGCTGAAGTGACTTGGCCAAAGTAAGATGACTGAGGAAAACAACTGAGGTGTAGGAAGAAGAGGATGAGGAGCTTAAGAGAGAGGCCAAGAACGAGGAGCTTGGGAGAGAGGTCAAGTACGAGGAGCTTAGGAGAGAGTCTGAGGATAAGGAGGCTCAAGAGGCTAGTTTGAAAGTAAAATGGTTGTGTGAGGACTAAAGCCCCTCCCACCCCAACTTATATAGAAATATAACTGCCTCAAGAAATACAAAGATCTTCTCAAAAAGTGTAACGCACACATCAAGCAGTGCAAGAGTTGCACCAGGGAGCGAAAAAGACTCATCGAGCATTGCAAGGGTCACATCACAATAAATCTATAGACATGACAAAAGAACAACCCAGAAGAATGCGTAAGACCAAGTGCGCAAACACTCTTCACCTCAGTTGGGTATGAGGTGGATCGTGCAAACTGAATACCACCTCGGACCAAGAGAGGTCGAGGTACAAGGACAAGGCGCAAGCTAGTACCACCTCGAACCTTACCAAGTCGAAGCCTGAGGTGAATATAACGACCCGTCCCGGGTTGGCCAACCCCGAGACAGTGTCGTCACTTTTTGAAATCCTGGCACAACACATATATGCAACAATATAAAAATACCAATTGAAATTATCTAAATACATAAATCCTCATCCCTCAATAGAGGAGTTACATCATTCAGATTTCAAATGAACATTATGTACAACATATTATGCATGAATATTTATAAATATATATTTTTCCATTAGTCTTAAGATGTCGACCACACTGCTTACAGATAATGACTCAGTCTGAATATCAGCTCGCCAAGTGTTTAACGAAAGAGAGAAATTTGAATTGAGGAAAAGAGGAAACCAAAAAGGTTTTGGTAAGAATAATTAAAATAAAGTAAAAAGTGTATATATATATATATACAAACCACCCAGCATTTGTTGAAATACTGTTGTCAAACATGCAAAGAAATGCATGTTGGAAATTGTACACCTGGACTTCCAGGTGTTAACACACATTTTCTTTTTATTTTTTATTTTTTTATTCTTTTTATTCTTTTTTTTCTTTCTTTTTTCTTCTTCTCCTTACCAACACCTGAACACGTCAGGTTTTTTTTCTTCTTATTCTTTTTCTTTGTAACTACACCCCTACGCATCCATTTTTTTTCAAAAGAATTATTTTATTCAATAACAAATCTTTTATCTATAAATTATTCTATTTTTATGTAATATTTATCAAATTACTTCTTTATACTTACTTTAGGAATATGGGTATTACAATTCTACACACCTTATAAAAATTTTGTCCCCGATATTTTCTTATCTAACTCATGAAAAAGCTAGGGGTACTCTTTCCTCATTCTTGCCTCATGTTCTGAAGTAATTTCTTCAACATCTTTATTTTGCCACAGGACTTGAACTAATGGAATTACTTTATTACACAAGACTTGTTCTTTTTTGTCTAAAATTCTCACTGGTACTTGTATAAAAGTAAAATCTTCTTGAATTTCTACAGCTTGGCTCGAAATTTTATGAGATTCATCAAGTAAGTGCTTTCGTAAAAGTGAAACGTGAAATATGTTATGTAATTGCTTTAACTCTGGAGGCAATTTCCAAGCTATACATAGCTAGCCCAACTTTTTTAGTAACCTCATAGGGTCCCACATAACTCGGACTCAACTTTCCTTTCTTTTTAAATCTCAATACACCTTTCCCTTCTAGGAAACACTTTATAACTCAGCCTCTATATTAGCCTCAGCTTGTTTAAAAGTTGGGGCCTACCACGCTCTCTCAAGTCAATAACTCTAACTCTAGCCCTTGCACGTCCATGTATCATCCTCAAACTTTTCATTAAAATATAATTTATTTTAATCTTCCACTTTCTTTCTTTTTATGCAGTCTACAGAATCATAAAATCTAATGCTATGCTACCAAAATTGTAACGACTCATCCCGGGTTGGCCACCCCCGAGACAATGTCATCACTTTTCGAAATCTCAACACGACACATATATGCAACAATATAAAAATGCCAACTGAAATTATCTACATATATAAATCCTCAACCCTCAACAGGGGAATTACATCATTCAAATCTCAACTGAACATTATGTACAACATATTATGCATGAATATTTACAAATATTTTTTAATTAGTCTGAAAATGTAGACCACGTGGCTTATAGATAATGATTCAATTTGAATATCAGCTCACCAAGAGTTTAAAGAAAAATAGAAATTTGAATTGAAGAATGAAAGAAACCAAACAAGATTTGGTAAGAATAATTAAAATAAAGTAAAAAGTGTGTGTGTGTGTGTGTATATAATCGCCCACCGTTTGTTGAAATGCTGCTGTCCAACATGCAAAGAATTGCATGTTGGCAATTGTACACTTGGACTTCCAGGTGTTAACAACTTTCTTTTTTTTTCTCTTCTTTCTTTTTTTTTTTTTTTTTTTTTTTCTTTTTCTTTTCTTTCTTTTTTTTCTTCTTACCCACACCTGAACACGTCTATTTTTTTTTCTTCTTCTTTTTCTTTGTAACTACACCCCTACGCATCTAGTTTTTATTTAAAGAATTATTTTATTTAATAATAAATCTTTAATCTATAAATTATTTTATTTCAATGTAATATTTATCAAATTACTTCTTTACCCTTACTTTAAGAATACGAGTATTACAGTGAATCATGCAAAATGTGTATCACTTCGAACCCAACCCAGCCAAGGTATGAGGAGAGTGCCCAAGTGTAGACCACCTCGGACCATACCAGGTTAAGGTCCGAGGTGAACCATGCAAAATGCCCAAGGGAAAACCACCTCGAACCAAGCTAGGCTAAGGTGCGAGGTTAAGGCTCAAGTTAGTACCACCTCAGACCCAACCAGGCCGAGGTTTGAGGTGAGTCATGAAAAATGCATACCACCTCGGACCCAACCCAGCCAAGATACAAGGAGAGTTCCTGAGTGAAAACCACCTCAAACCCTACCAAGCCGAGGTCCGAAGTGAATCATGCAAAATGCCCAAGGGAAGACTACCTCAGCCCTTACTAAGCTAAAGTCCAAGGTGGATCGTCCAAAATGCACACCACATCAGACCTAATCCAACCAAGGTTCGAGGTGAATACCCACCAAGAACGAAGACAAACTCAAACCCATTCTAATCGAGGTTCAATTTGGGTGAGCAGAAAATTGAACCAATTTGTACCCTTCATGTTCGAGGTGAGAGGTGGGTGAGAAAATATGAAGACCACCTCCTACCATTCAGGTCCAAGGTCTAAGGTAGGTGAATAGAAAATTGAACCACCTCAAACCCTTTAGGGCTAAGGTACAAGGAGAGTGAGTTAAAATTAAAGATTATACCTTTCATGTCCGATGTCTGAGGTGGGTAAGCAAAAAATTGAACCACCTCAGACCCTTAAGGGTTAAGATGCAAGGAGGTTGAGCAAAAATTGAAGACCACCTCGTACCTTTCGGGTCTGAGGTTCGAGGTGGGTGAGTAGAAAATTAAACCACCTCAGATCCTTCAAGATTAAGGTGCGAGGAAGGTGAGAAAAAATTGAAGACCACCTCGAACCCAACCCAATCAAGGTCTATGGTGGGTCACCCAGAACTATTAGTCTTTTCAAAGCGCTCAAGCAACCATTTTCTTCTCCTTTAGACTCGAAATTCAATTCTAAAAGAGTTGGGGGCATATTATGTGGGTTAAATAGATCACCTTACCAAAAAGTGACACTTAATAACCCCAAGGGCAAACTCTATAAATAGAGAGCCTCATTTATGGTAATTCATTCATAACCACATTTTTCACTACTTTTCTATCATCACCTCCTACTTTGACTTAAGCATCGGAAGGCCCTCCCTAGAGAAAAACACTCTGAATTGGCTTCCTTTTTAAATACCACGGAATTAGCTTAGACTAGACCAACTCGAACCAGAACGATCCTAAAAACACTAGATCAAACCCAACTCACAGATCCGACCGGTGTGGAACTAACCTATTTTCGACATCAGCAACTGTCATTGGAAATGGTCTTTCTGTCAAAGGACAGTGAGATTTGAGTATAACGAGATAATATTGTTTTTTTATACAAACGAGAAGCCAAATGTTTGTATAATCTTCCAAATTGCATCTCTCTCTCTGGCTAGCCCATTCAAAAGATATAAAAGAATTAAGTGGTACAGTAATGTACTAGTATTAAATGTTTAAAGAAGATAGGCATACTCTTTTGTATTGCCAATCTTGAATGGGTGAGGAATTTGTGCTTAAGCCTCAAATTTGCCATGGGTGTTGTATCATACCCAATCCTCAGCCATTCCTCTATGGCTTCTAGCTTATACAAAAACCCATCTGCTACAATGTGTGTATTCTTCATTACCTCCTGCACCCGACAACCATTCCTTCTTTGTTACTAATTTTCAAAAAAAAAAAATAGCATACTACTAGTTCTAATTAGTGTTAACTAATCAAAAGCTCTAAATCATCATACCATTATATTTCGTATATAGGTTTCCAAGGTTTCATATAAAATTTCCACTTTTATAGTTATAAAATTACTTATTGCGACCTATCATCTAATATACATCAATGAAAACTTAAAAGTTAAAAATTAATATGGTTTGATAAATTTTAACATTCAATATAAAATCTATTTTTCGCATAAAATTTTTCTACTTGTAGCGATGATTTGTAATTGAAAATTTTGTGTACTTGATTTATTACATGAGTTTCTATTTTATTGAATAGTAAAAGCCTGATTTAAAATCTTAGGAACCTTGTATTAAAAACCTGGGATACTTCAGTGAAGGCCAACCTAATCTTGAATGTGTTCATGTTGTTCAACACAAGTCAACAAATTTCGAAAAGAAAAAAAAGAAGTTATTATTAGGTTTGTTTAAGGCCTACTATAGGCTACTAATGCCCAAAGAATATGACCTAAGCATATGCTTGTCTTGCATTGTGTTCTTTTAATGAATAGTGAGAGTGGACTAACCTAGAATATAGGGCAGTGGAAAACACTTGGTACATCACTTGATTCCTCACTATCTACACATCCAATGATCACCTCCTAACATCCTCCTCTTGCCGCTATATCATCAGCCTTTTTCTTTATCTCATCAACTATTCCATCACTTATGCAATCCTCAAATATGTATTGGGACCATACTTAATGGACAAACACCTCATAACTAATCCATCAACTTCCTTTGCCAAATCTAATGGCCATTTTCCTGCCATCTCATCCAAAACCCTAATCAGGACCATCCGATCCATCTTCAGCTCCTCTTTAACAAACCCGGCCCAATTTTTGTAGAGCCCATCTCATTTTTTAATTAAATTATTTTAGTGGCCTATTAAATTTAAATGTTGCATGGGTGTTTATGAGACCTTAATTATTTAGTGATGAGTTCATTTGTTAGGGACTTGTGAGAAGAGAACTATATTTGGAATTAGAATATTAAGAGATTTCAAGGGGAAAAGGGGTAGCCTAGCCATTTATTTTGGGAGGGTAGTGTAAATAGGTAATGAGAGAGAGAGAGAGAGAGCTCTTCATTTCAACTTCTCTCTTTTTCCTTTCATGACATAAAACCTAGCTTTCTTTTTTCTCTTTTCTTTTGATTTTGGTGAATTCAAGTGCTAAGATCTCAACTAAGTTTTCTTCCTTCTATAACTCTCAAGATTCTTTAGATTTTGTTCCAAGGTTTTGGATTTAAATTGTGTTCAACAAAAAATTTAAGAAAATTAGGTTTTTCGGTTGAAGAAAAGTGGTTTGTGCTTGGTTGTGGATTTGGAGATTTTAACGTGAAAGATTTGCTATGGGTAAAGTAGAAGATCGATTTAGAGTCTTGGAAAACTTGTGTTGCAAAAGGGTTTGGAAAATTATGAAGGTTTGATTTGGTTTTCAAAAGGGAAAAAGTAATATTTTTTGCACATTTCTGAACTTCAGACCTCAGGACAATCAACTATCACAATTGCACAGTCGACTATGGAAGGGTCGAAGAGTCCAGGTCCTTAACATAGTCGACTATGAAATTTAGAAAATCGATTGTGCTTTTCTTTCCAAGAGCCCACAATCGATTGTGGAGTTAAACAGTTGACTGTGAAATTCTCTGGAGATCCCACAGTGAATTGTGGAGTTAAACAATTGATTGTGAGTCTCTATGGAAGTCTCACAGTCAACTTTGCAAGTAAGACAGTCGACTGTCCAACCCTATTTTCAGATTTTTACATCCAAATTGTCCTTTCCTTTCATGTCACAAGTCCTTAAGGATAATTAGATGAATTAAACAGTTCATTTTGATTTCTTAACTCGAGTACTAGTGTGTGATTGTTTACGCCTCGAAGGTTGATATTAATCAATGAATTCTTTAGGTGTGTTTGAGGAATGTTCCAAGGGCAAGGAGGTGGTTCAAGAGTGAAGGTTTAGCCTCCAAGGTGAGTATCACCTTACTCTCAGTAAACGTAAGAATCTTGAATGAAATTAAAGGCTTAGACTATACACGATAGTATGAACTTAAGTATTTCATGCACTATAAAATAAAAGACTTAAGGACCATAATATGCATGTAGATAATACATGTATATAAAAAATTCTATACGTCTGGGGATCTGAATATAATTATTTCATGCAATGTGTATTAGACTATCTTATTACGGAGAATGTTTTGTACCTGTTATACTATTTTATTGTTATAGAGTAATGTGGAATAAATGGTTTTATTGAGTGGCTATGTAAATCTCACCTGATAAGGGGCAGGCAGGAGGTGTTAGTGTGTTAAACCCGGTAAGGGGTAAGGAGGAGATCCTCATTTTGGAAGTTGAGACCTCGCTCGGTAAGGGGTAGAGGAGGACCTAATTTATATAAATGGGAGATGTCCTGACATTTGTGAGCTACACCCGATTGAAATGAATCGTATAAATTGTTACATACTGTATAAAATCTTATTTTTATATTAAACTACCCGCAACGGGTTTTATAAATGGATTTCTTTGATTACTCCGAGTAATGTGATTACTCGCTAAGCTTTTTAGCTCACCCCCTCCCTCTTACTATTTCAGGAAGATCATTCGAGGACCTTAAACCATAAGTGAAGAAGCAAGGAAGAGGAGTCTCTAGGTGAGTCCATGTGTTGGCATCCTCGTCCAATCTTTTTGTACTGGCAGTCTAGCATTTTTGTACTAAGTTGTATAACTTGAAGTTTACGTCTCATGAAACGTTCTTTTGTAAAGTTAAGTATTGTATTATGGATCGAAGTTGTACTTATTTACTATGATATACGTAAATTATTCTACGTCTATGTTAGATTCTATCCATACTAAAATTGTCCAAGTGCTCAATTCTGAAAAGTAAGGATGTCGTCTCGAGTAAGGTCCGCTCGGGATGGGTCATTATAATTTCTCCCCGCCAAAATATGAAACAACAAAACTCCAAAAGCTTTGATATCCAACCTAATGTCGCCTTGATAATTGTGTGATTCTGTAAGCTCGAACACACTAATTCTCGAAATAAGATTATGGTCTAGGAGGATGTTGGAAGGGGTAAGGTGACCATGGACAATAGACTTGGGCTTGCCTGAGTGGAGGAAGCCCAAGCCCAAGCCCAAGCCCGAGAAAACCCAATGGGTCATTTGGATTCTACCATGCCACCTTAGGATCCGGTTTCTTTTTCTTGAACTCATTTGGGAGGTGAATAAAATGTCTTTCAAGCCTCAAGTTACCATTGTGCATGTATTAAAAAATTATGCATTTTAGCTCAGAGCAAAAGCCGATCGTGGCAACCAAATACGGGTGCCGGATGTCGTTAAGGAGCTTCGCATGCATAAATGAGGGAAAATATTAATATAGTTACTTTGTTATATTAACTAAATGGGATGTTATATGATTTTCTCTGTGATTAGCTCCCTGCATCAAATTTTCCGTGCTTTATATGAATCAATCATAGAATCCAAAAAAAAATCACATAGGCACCTCCCGTGTGTTTTTAAAGAAATGTGCTGACTAAAATACTCCTATTATAAATTTCCCTACATATTGTCCCTCTTTCTCTTGCCATAAAATCCTCCTAAATCCCTATTTCGTGGTTGTTAAGGAAATAAGCCACTCCATTTTTGTCAAAAATGGAGGTGCCTAACTTAGGCAAATTGTCAACAATGGAGGAAGTAGGCTACCAACTATTTTTGGTCAACAATGGAGATGCCTAACTTCCACCAACCCATGTTAAGCCTATATAAACCCCATTTGCTCTCATTTTGAAATGCAATCACAAAATCAAGAGAAGTGTATTAGAGAGTGTGAGAGTTACTACTTAGAGAGGAAAATTTGTTCCTTCTTTGTAAGTAATATTTTTTCGATTTTGTGAGAGAGTTGTTTCTCCTATTACAATAGAGATTAGACAATTGTTATCTCATTGTAATCAGAGAGAAGGTGTAGTAATCCCTATTTTACAATAGTGAAATCCTCCTACACTTGCCCGTGGTTTTTTACCCCAATTTGTTCGGGGTTTTTCCACGTAAAATATTTGTGTCTTGTTTATCTTTATTTTTCTCATTTCGCTTTAGTTATGTGTTAGCTTCGACCTGGTAATCTTTTTTTCCTAACAGTGGTATCAGAGCTATTGGTTGAGGGGTGTGAAGCAGATCATTGTGAACAAAATTTCAACTATAACAAAGTTTGATGTTGAGAAGTTTAACGGGAGTAATTACTCGTTATGAAAAATAAAGATTAAGGCAATTTTGAGGAAAGACAATTGTTTGGCAGCAATTGAAGAAAAGCCCGCAGAGATCACTGATGACAGCAAGTGGAACGAGATGGACGGCATCGCAATTGCCGATCTGCACTTAGCACTAGCCGATGGAGTGTTATCTAGTGTGGTGGAAAAGAAGACTGCAAAGGAGATTTGGGATACTCTAACAAGACTGTACGAGGCCAAGTCACTACACAATAAGATCTTCTTAAAGAGAAGACTTTACACTCTTCGAATGACGGAATCCACGTCGGTGACCGACCACATCAACATTTTAAATACTTTATTTTCACAACTTACATCGATGGGTTACACAATAAAGGCATCTGAACGTGCGGAGCTTCTGCTACAAAGTCTACTTGACTCGTATGATCAACTCATGATCAACTTGACGAACAACATCCTCACGGACTATCTAGCCTTCGATGAAATTGTAGCTGCTGTTTTGGAAGAAGAAACCAGGCGCAAAAACAAGGAAGACAGACATGCAAGTTCACAGCAAGCGGAAGCTTTGACGATGACGAGAGGAAGATCAACGGAACGTGGCCCCAGTGGGAGTCAGAATCATGGTAGATCAAAATCAAAAAGTAAGAAGAATTTCAAGTGCTACAACTGTGGCAAGAAAGGGCATGTCAAGAAAGATTGTTGGTACACAAAGAAGAGTGGAGTCCCTGAGTCATCAAATGCTCAAGGGAATGTGGCAAGTGCCTCAGATGATGGTGAAGTTCTATATACCGAGGCAACAACGGTAGTTGGAGGCAGAAAGCAGTTCGCTGACGTCTGGTTACTAGACTCAGGAGCAACATGGCACATGACATCTCGGAGAGAATGGTTCCACAAATATGAACCAATCTCAGGAGGTTCTGTACACATGGGTGATGATCATGCTTTGGAGATCGTTGGAATTGGTATTATCAAGATAAAGATGTTTAATGGTACGGTTCGCACTATTCAGGAGGTACGACATGTAAATGGCCTGAGAAAGAATCTATTGTCTTTGGGACAAATAGATAGTCTTGGATGCAAGACCCATGTCGAAAATGGGATCATGAAGATTGTCAAAGGTGCGCTTGTGGTTATAAAGGCAGAAAAGATCGCGGCGAATCTATTCATGCTTAAAGGAGAAACATTACAGGAAGCTGATGCGTGTGTCGCGTCAACCAGTAAGGGAGAA
The DNA here is from genome assembly GCA_023935145.1 of Bretschneidera sinensis. NCBI lineage: Eukaryota > Viridiplantae > Streptophyta > Magnoliopsida > Brassicales > Akaniaceae > Bretschneidera > Bretschneidera sinensis. The sequence continues at coordinate 74,808,921 of CM043703.1, read as the reverse complement.
GAGTCGACGATGATGTGGCATCTCAAACTAGGCCATATGTCGGAACGAGGTTTGAAGATTCTCTCCGATAAAAAGCTGCTTCCAGGGCTCAAATCGGTAAATCTACCTTTCTGTGAGCATTGTGTTATAAGTAAGCAGTATAGATTGAAGTTTAGCAGATCTGATGCTAGGAGTAAATGTATTCTAGACTTGATTCATTCTGATGTATGGGAGTCACCAGAAATGTCCCTAGGAGGAGCAAAGTACTTTGTGTCTTTCATTGATGATTACTCCAGGAGATGTTGGGTGTATCCAATCAAGAAGAAGTCAGATGTATTTTCGGTATTCAAAGACTTCAAAACGCGGGTGGAACTTGAATCTGGGAAAAAGATCAAGTGCTTAAGGACAGATAATGGAAGAGAGTACACAGACGGTGCGTTTCTTGCTCTTTGTAAGCGGGAAGGTGTCAAACGACAGTTCACAATCACATACACGCCTCAACAAAATGGAGTGGCAGAGCGGATGAATAGAACTTTTACAGAAAGGATGAGAGCTATGTTGAGAACTGCAGGTCAACCCAACTCTTTTTGGGCAGAAGCAGTCAAAACCGCCTGTTATGTGATAAATCGATCGCCATCAACAGCAATTAATTTAAAGACGTCGATGGAGATGTGGACTGGTAAGCCAGCAAACTACTCTACTTTACATTCTTTTGGATGTCCTGCGTATGTGATGTACAATGCCCAAGAAAGAACGAAATTGAATCCGAAATCTAGGAGGTGTATATTCTTGGGGTATGCTGACGGAGTAAAGGGGTATCGCCTGTGGGATCCCACTACCCGCAAGGTTGTTGTCAGCAGGGATGTGATCTTTGCAGAAGATCAACTACTACAAAAAGATGAAGATGATAGCACGTCAAAAGAGGTTTTAGAGACTACAACAATACAGGTGGAAAATAATCCGGTACAAGAAACTCCAGTTTCTACTGAAGCAGCACCAGAGCACGAGGTACAAGAACCAGTCGAGTCCGAAACTCCAGAAGCTCGTCGGTCAACTCGTGAGAGAAGGCCACCGGCTTGACATTCGGAGTTTGTCACTGAGAGCAATGTTGCATACTGTCTTTTAACAGAGGATGGAGAGCCCTCAACTTTCCAAGAAGCTACAAGTAGCTCAGATGTGTCTTTGTGGATGGCAGCAATGCAGGAAGAAATTGAAGCTCTACACAAGAACAAGACTTGAGAACTGGTACCATTGCCACATGGGAGAAAAGCCATAGGTAACAAATGGGTCTACAAGATCAAGCGGGATAGCAATGATCAAGTGGAATGGTTTCGTGCAAGACTGGTGGTAAAGGGATTCGCTCAGAAAGAAGGTATTGATTTCAATGAGATATTTTCCCCGGTGGTTCGGCTTACAACAATCAGAGTAGTCCTGGCTATGTGTGCTACGTTTGACTTACATCTGGAGCAGTTGGATGTGAAAATTGCATTTCTTCATGGAGAACTTGAAGAAGAAATCTATATGCTCCAACCAGAAGGTTTTGCTAAAATAGGAAAGGAAAACTTGGTTTGCAGGTTGAACAAATCTCTATACGGTCTTAAACAGGCACCGAGGTGTTGGTACAAGAGATTTGATTCCTTCATTATTAGCCTTGGAGACAACAGACTCAGTTCAGACCATTGTACGTACTTCAAAAGGTTTGATGGTGATAATGATTTTATTATCTTGTTGTTGTATGTGGATGACATGTTGGTAGCAGGCCCCAATAGAGATCAAATCCAAAAATTGAAGGCACAGTTGGCTAAGGAGTTTGATATGAAGGACTTGGGACCAGCAAACAAGATTCTAGGGATGCAGATTCACCGTGACAGAAATAACAGAAAGATTTGGCTTTCCCAGAAGAACTACTTCAACAAGATCTTGCGATGTTTCAACATGCAAGATAGTAAGCCAATTTCTACCCCACTTCCTATTAATTTCAAGTTATCCTCAAGTATGTGTCCTAGCAATGAAGAAGAGATGAGGGAGATGTCTCGAGTACCGTATGCATCAGCAGTGGGAAGTTTAATGTTTGCTATGATTTGTACAAGACCAGACATTGCACAAGCAGTGTGAGTGGTTAGTCGATTTATGGCGAATCCTGGTGGAGAGCATTGGAATACTGTGAAGAGGGTTCTGAGGTACATCAGAGGAACCTCAGATGCTGCATTATGTTACGGAGGATCAGATTTTACTATCAGAGGCTATGTTGATTCAGATTTTGCAGGGGATCTCAATAAAAGCAAATCTACTACAGGTTATGTGTTTACACTTGCAGGAGGAGCTGTAAGCTGGGTTTCTAAACTGCAGACGGTTGTGGCTCTATCTACAACAGAAGCAGAATACATGGCGGCTACACAAGCTTGCAAGGAAGCAGTTTGGATACAAAGGTTATTGGAAGAGCTCGGGCACAAGCAGGAGAAGATTGTTCTGTTTTGTGACAGTCAGAGTGCCTTGCACATTACAAGGAATCCAGCTTTTCATTCACGGACAAAGCACATAAGGGTTCAGTATCACTTCGTTCAAGAATTAGTGGAAGAAGGTACTGTGGATATGCAGAAGATTCACACCGATGAGAACCTAGCAAATGTTATGACCAAGCCAATCAACACTGACAAGTTTAAATGGTGTAGATCCTCATGTGGTCTAGCGGAAACGTAAGCAAGCATGGATTTGGCAAGTGAGGAAGGATGGAAGGATTATGAAAGATCTGCCGCATAGATCGAGGTGTGAAGACAGATTGAAATCAGTCTTCAAGTGGGAGATTGTTAAGGAAATAAGCCACTCCATATTTGTCAAAAATGGAGGTGCCTAACTTAGGCAAATTGTCAACAATGGAGGAAGTAGGTCACCAACTATTTTTGGTCAACAATGGAGATGCCTAACTTCTTGCCTAATTTTTGCCTAACTTCCACCAACCCATGTTAAACCTATATAAACCCCATTTGCTCTCATTTTGAAATGCAATCACAAAATCAAGAGAAGTGTATTAGAGAGTGTGAGAGTTACTACTTAAAGAGGAAAATTTGTTCCTTCTTTGTAAGTAATATTTTTTTGATTTTGTGAGAGAGTTGTTTCTCCTATTACAATAGAGATTAGACAATTGTTATCTCATTGTAAGCAAAGAGAAGGTGTAGTAATCCCTATTTTACAATAGTGAAATCCTCCTACACTTGCCCGTGGTTTTTTACCCCGATTTGTTCGGGGTTTTTCCACGTAAAATATTTGTGTCTTGTTTATCTTCATTTTTCTCATTTCGTTTTAGTTATGTGTTAGCTTCGACCTGGTAATATTTTTTTCCTAACAGTGGTGAAATTGTATATTAATTGTTGCATGTAGGACACAAAGTATATGCATTTTCAGCCAAAAAGCACATGTGGGCCTATTCTCTTTCTTCTCAATAGATTTTGAACGGAAAATTGACATGATGGGAGGTTTGGTACATACAAGGTTATAATTTATTCATTGTAACACAGGAAGAATTGATACCTGAAGTTAAACACATGAAATCAGATAATATCCCCTAACTAAATAGCAGGGAGAATGGCTACAATTCATTAGCTTAGCTAAAAGAAACTGCTCCAAGTGATAAAGCTATAATATATCAAGAACATACTAATTACCTTAGCTTGAAAATCTTCTTGAGACAAACCATCAAATGAATTGAGCATTTTGATTGCAACAGTTGCATGACTGATATGTTCTTTAACACATTAGTCAAATCCTTGCCGGACTTCAATATCAGACGCTCGGAGAAATCATTGGTCGCCAATCTGACATCCTCGGCCATATACTCTCTATAACCACAGCTTAAGTCACTCAACCTTGAAACCTTACCTACTGCATCTTGCTCTCTGCAAAACTCAATCCTACGATGAAGAACATATCTCTGTCGCCTCAACTCCTCGATTTCCCTAACCATTTCTGCTCTGGAATTCACGGCCTTCTCTAATTGAGCCATAACACGTGCTCTTTTCAATTCTGATAGTTGCAGCTTGTTTGAGAGCTCAGATTGGAGTTGTTCAAGCGAAATTAACCTATTTTTGCTCTCTTCAACGTCTTTTGTAACTTCGTATAGTTGTTCTTTTTGAGTATCTAAATCTTTCTGTATCTCTGTTCTATCCGTAACATCTTCCTTTATTTGAGCTTCAAGCTCCCCAATCTAAATATACATGAATGATTCTTATTTGATTAACCAAATACAAATTATAATGAAATTAAAACAACTTAGAAAATAAGTCATATATAGTAAGTACCCTGCTATTGCATAAGCATATGGCCCATTCAGCTTTGGCATATCTTTCTGCGTTGGCTTTGGCCTCTTTCCTCTTCATCTGGATCTTTTGGTGAGCTTCATCTATTTTACTTTCATATTTTCAATTTTTTTCTGCAAAATTCTAATATTTCAAATTTAGATAACCAAAATGACTGATTACATAATTAAGAAAATAAACATTTTAGATCAACTAAGGAGATCCTTTCTCCTAGAAAATAAAAATTGGACCAAATTTCCATGGACAAGATATATATGTACTAGTCTTCAAATTTGGTACAAACATAATTTGTTATACAATCACTATCATAGGCCTTTAGAGTCAAAACAACTAAACAAGGATAAGATAGAAAACATAATTTGTCTGATTACTAATTCTAATCTAGTTGCCACATAATGCAGAAAAAATATTTTTGATGTTTAAATTCTTACTGTATTTTCCGGAAAATCTGGCTCTAATGGACTAGTCTGCATAGTATCATTCTCTTCCTCACAAGCTGCCTCTTCATCCAAATTTAAGGACAACAACTCCTGGAAATACTTTTTGATTTCTTGGGCATAATTTCCCCATTCGTTTATGCTTGTTGATGAATGACGAGAATTTTTTCGCAGTGAGTTGGTGGAATTTTCACTGAACATTTTTCCTAGACAATTTTTAAAATTAACCTTTTCTTTCATTTTGGCAACCATGATCCTTCATCGTTTTGTCCCATTAGTAGTACCAATTTACCTCCACATATTATGTAAAATTCGCAAAAATCAGGCTTGTGCTGATGAACATAGAAGGAACCACTAATTGCACTCTTCCAACTCCTTTTAAAGCAAGAATTGAATTGTAATTAAGGCAATTCAATATCAGTGATGTTGATAAATAAATTCATCATCAATTATATAATAGCAATAGATTCATACCAAGATGAGGAGTTCACGAATGTAATTCCCATGACCAGTTTGGTAATTCGGAGTCCAGAGATCAAATCAACTATGAGCTTATCAATGGGGTTATCATATTTCTCAACTATAAGTATCTCAGCTTTTACCTATGAACATATGAGAACATTCCTAAAACCATTAGAGCTAAAAATTATAGCTAGCTAGATTAGGAAAGATAGATCAAACAAAATAGAAAATTATAGAAGAAATTAACCTTGCCACAAAAAGCTATGTACTTGGATAATAACTTGTCTGTCTTTTGTTGCTTATACTTGTTAAGAACTTCCAGCTTCTCTTCACTCACAGAACTTGCAGGAAGCTTACCAACTGAGAAAAAGAAGATGAAACTAATAAAACCCCACTTGAATTCCAGCTAATGAAAGGAAAATAATTAAAAGAAGTGGTGAAAGTAAGTCACATGGGGTGTTAACAAAATCCTCGGATATGTTGCAAGTAATATGGAGAACAACAATGGAGATTGAATGAGAACTCCACTTCTTAATACCCCAATCAAAGGTCTTATATGCATCTTGTAGATCGTTACTAACAGCAACATAAACCTTTTCCACTTGAGCACCCATTTGACCTGCAGGTCTTTAATTAGTGTCTGTACCTCTGTTCAAATGTCATAATACAATTAGGAGACCCTTATAATTAACTTGATCAAAAAATTAAAATCAATTAATTAAGGACAAACCCATCACCGAAAACAACTTGTAAAATTGTTAAGGTTAATTAGCAGGGTTAATTGTGAAAAATTATTTGAAAATGAAAGACAAGTTGAAATATTGTCAAAGGTTACAATTTTTGAAAAATCACTTATCTTATTCTTCTTTTTTCCTAATTCAAGTGAGAGAAGGACGGCAAAGTTTAGACTTTTTTGTATGGCATAAAGCATTTCAAAAGTTGGGACCTCTTTATTTTACTATAGGTTTTCAGTGATTTGATTTTTGGGTTTTGAATTTCTTGGGTTTTTCATGAATCTTTCTTTGATCCTTCTTACCAATTAGTGAGATGGATGAAGACAATATGGAAATTAAACAAAATCATTTTTTATTGCTATGACTCAACTCCTACCTCTTTTGAAATAGTTTTTTTTTTTTTTTTTTTTATGGATTTTAGCTGACTAACGGACAGATTAATCTTCAACTAATGATAATTTCTTTGTATGACTATAAGTACTCCATATACAATCATCTAGTTTGCCCATTTGGAAGCATGTCATTTGTCATGACTCACTTTGACTGCACCTTATAATTACCAAACAAATTGCCGATATGAAAGCATTTCATTTGTCATTTGACGAGAGCGTTTTGAGTACAAAATCATCTTTGCATTATTATTAATAAGTTTAATAAATAATTTTGTGAACACCAATGTTCCCAAAGAGAAATCCCATTAACTATAAACTTATAGATGACAGAACCATATAATATAGCAGCAAATCATAAGAACTTCAAAAGCCATGGCCCAAAGACAACGCACTATCCAAGTCCTGTTTGATTACCATACTAGATTATAATGAAATATGATTAAAATTAATATGTAATAGGATAAAGGAGATTAAACAAGTAATATTTTAATTTTATATTTAGTTCATGAGTTTATTGGATTGGGATTAAAGTAGGATAAAAATTTTAATTACCAAAATATCGTAACACTATTTATCGTTGTCAACAATCCTCAATTTCTTCACCAACCCTAAAATTTCACCACTATTATTATTATTATTGTTATTATTATTATAGTAATAATTATTATTATTATGGTTATGATTAGAGGTGGACAACGGGTAGGTCGGGGCCAGTCGGATGAGGGCAACCCGCCACGGGTCGTTGGCCAAACAGATACGGGTTAAAAATACCCACTTTTAAACGGTCTATTTTTCTTCACATATATCTAACCAATTTTTACGCTAGAGAACCCATGGGTTACCTACTAAAATTTTGTAACCTATTTTTTTTACTAGCATCTCAACATGTGCATAACTCGTACGCGTATGTTAATATATTCTTCTATTAAATTAATTAGCCACGTCAACATGTTGATGTAGCCTCGTACATGCAAACTCTGTTTATAGTGATTTGGCAATATCGGAATCACTCTGACCCTACGTCCACTCTCTTCAAGAAACCTCCTTGAAGCAATCCGCTAAGAATAGTCAAGCAACTTCACGGGTGTTGCCCAAAGCTTACAAATAGCTCTTCCACAAGAAAGCATTTAATGCCTAAACACTCTAAGAGCTATACCAACTCTTTTTCACTTTGAGAAGGAATGAAATAGATTGGAACAAGAGAGGGTGTACAATAAATGCTTAAATCTCAGAAAGTTTCTCTCTCTAAAGCTTAAAGCTTAACAATGGCTCAAGAATAAAATTGAAAGCTTGATTCTTGCAATAAATATTTTCTATGGTGTTCAAGATTGTTGTTGAGGCTTGTAATGGCTGTGTATTTATAGCAAAAGCTCCAAATAGCCAAGTCAAATACAATATGACCATTTGAGCATTAAATGCAGCTGATTCACGTAAGATTTTATGCAAAATAGTCGTTACTGGACTTGGCGTAGTCGACTACAGCAAGGCATAGTCGACTACAGCCTTTTGAGAATGAGAATTAAACAGCATGAAGGTGTTATAATTGACTACAAAAAGGTGTAGTCGACTACACCTTTATTTGAATCCAAAAAGGACCCTATAGTAGACTACACATTGCTTAAGCAAGGTTCTATGCCATTTTTGTAGACCCTGTAGTCGACTAAGCAGTGTGTAGTCGACTACAGCAAGGTTTTGTAGTTAACTACATAAATTTGTAGTTGGCTACAGCAGGTAGTGTAGTCGACTACAGTAAGGTTCTGTAGTTGACTACAAAAATCTATAGTTGACTACAGCAAAATGTAGTTGGCTACGATTCTCTGTAGTTGACTGCGGCCTGAAGAAAAGCTTTGTTTTTTGCTTAAAATCATTTTAAAACATTTTAATCTTTGAGAGATATTTACAAGAAATTTAATCTTTACTAGACTAGTAATCTCTTACTTTGCTTTAAGTCTTCAGAAATACTTTAAGGTTCCACTGATCGCACATTACTTCTAACGTGTGTTCCTTTATCTTTAAAATTGAAATAAGACTAGATAAAGAGAATTAGTACAATAATATGTTTTGTCATTATCAAAATAAATATGGGGTCAACAATATGTAAAGTAGATCAAATTTTCAATCTATTGTTGGAAGCTAAGCAACTACAACTCGTAGGAAGGCATAAGATACCTTCGAGTGAAGAGCTCTAAGGCAGAAATTTCTGCAAATGGCATAGTTCATTTACTCATTCGACCAATAAATGTGCCATATCTAGAAATTTTATTCAAGAAAAGATAGATCGAGGGATACTCAAATTCCCCTAGAAAGAACCAGAAACAATGCAAGTTAATACTAACTCATTCCTTGATTTGGTTAATGCTAACATGCTTTTTTGAATGTTTCTTAGTTATAACAAGAAAATAAGGAGTTTACTAATCTTCGATTTTGTTTTCAGGAACAAATATGAGTCCTTCATGAAATAAAACTCAACAAAAAATCCTAAAGGAACAATATGAAGTCGGAGATACTGGGGTTGGACTGCTAGGAGAGCCCTCAGGTAAGTTCGATTATTACGTTACCTATTCAAAAGTGGCAGATCCGGTACTGCTCGAGGAGATCAAATCCATAGGATGGGGAGATGAGTTCAACGATCAACCAAGAATGGTTCAAGATAAAAAGCTGAAGCTAAAACTAGTTATGACAGCAAAACCAACAACTAGATTCTTGATTAAATTTTCTCAATGACCTTACTTGACACTCAGAACATCTTATGTGATGACTGCCAAGACAAGGTGGTTGATCTTCTCATGGAACACGTGAGAGTTAAAGACCAAAAAAAGGCAGAAGAAAAGAAACCAGCTCAAATAGAAAGACCTTCAATATCCCTTCGACCAACATTAAGCCTGCGAATGGCCAGTACTCGAGGTAGAAGGGAAGGATATTCTCAAAGAATAGTCCAAGTTGCGTTGAAGGGAAGGCCTTATGTGTGATCAAGAATAGGTCAATAAAGGGATAAAGCAACACAAGTGGTGATAAAGAAACCAAAAACCTTTAAAGTACCGCTTACAAAGCCAAGGAGATAGTACCACCTTCATACCAACATAAAGGAGCATCTAAAGCCAAAATTTAAGTATGCTTATAACCTAAATTTTTCTAATATGACTCGTACCCAATGAAAGAGATAGCTACTCTAGCCGGCTGCCAAACAGAGGCAGGATATTGAAGAAGAACAACCTAAAACATCTCAAAGAGCCAAGGAAAACAAAAGGCTCAAGAGAGAGGTACTGATACTCCTAGCTCAGAGGAAGAAGAAGAAGTAACTTGAGTTTAAGAGGAATGAAGAAACAAAATGAGTCGCTAGCTCTATGGACAGGAAAGAGTTCATAGTGACCTTTTCAGATGGAAGTGATGATGAAGAGGAAGCATACATACTAGGAACCCTTACACAGAATAGAAAGTTTATCCTAGTTCTTAAAGGGAGATTTCACATAAACCATGCTATAAGGGAAGTGAAGGACGAATGGCTAGAATCCATGGGCACTAGTGGGCCTATACACATTATGAATGTGGGAACAGCCAACCAACGAGGCCAAACATCAAGAATGCTAGAGAGTTCAGAGGCAGTAGAGGAGCAAACTCCTAAGGAAGACTCTAATCATAACGACTACAAAGAAGAGACCCTCGAGGAAGAAGAGCATTCAGGCATCAAAGACCAGGACAAAGACCATGAGAAGAAAGATCCAATGAAACCAGCTGCAACCGTTGACTACAACATGGATATCATTTTACCATCCTCCTTTTAAGGAGATCAAAATCGAGGACATTGGAATTATCAAAGAGTAACCCCAAAAGGTGGCATACAGATGGAGTGAGGAGCTAGAGACAAAACAAATGAAAGTAGGAAATGAGAGTCATATGGTCATCGAGAAGTCTTCTTGAGGTATGGCTCAACATCTTAAACCTTTATATATTAAGATTAATTTATAAGGTGTATTAGTTGATAATGGTACAGTTGTTAACATATTAACGCATACCATGCTCCGTAAACTAAAGAAAACAGAAGAGGATATGATCCTTTCTGAGGTTTTCGTTTGTGGTTTCTCAGGAAACACCATCAGAACACGAGGAATTATTCCTCTCAAATTACAGGTTAGAAGTCAAGTTGTAGTAGCTACATTCTTTATAGTTGACTCGAATTCAAGCTACAACGCCTTATTAAGGCAAGATTAGATTCATTCCAATTATTGTGTGCCATCATCATTTCATCAAGAACTTTTATCTGGAATAAAATTAACCAAGTTGAAACTGTGTATGCAGATGATAAGTTGTTTATGACTTCTTCAAATAACATCGAGGCAATGCTTTATGAGAAAAATATTGGTTACATAAAGATGCTAGGAAGAGACAAATATGGGAAGCCAATCGAGATAACTATGTCTAAGGAAAATCCAGAAAAAATATCCCTCGAGCAAGTTTATAAGGAGCTATCCATACCATTCTTTATAGAAAAAAGATCAAAGATGCCCTTAGTCAAATACATGGTGGATGATGAATAGTCAACTTTGCAAAGACAAAAGGGAGGTTATAGCTTTAGCCCAATCAAGGTTGGCCACATATGTGGCTAAACAGAAAGTAATAGACCAACATAACGTCGAGAGAACGAAAGATCTCGATGAGATTGGGCTAAAAGATCTTGAACTCGCCTCAGTCAGACTTGAAGGCAGAGGCACACGACCCCATAGAGGCAGTCGATCTAGATGATGGAGAAGAATTGAAACCAATGTTCATCAGCAAATTACTTCCTCAACATGAGAAAGAGCAATTTACGTCTCTTTTGAGACAGTATAAGGATTGCTTTTCTTGGGATTACAATGAGATTCCAAGAATAATTCGAAGTGTGGTAAAACATCGAATTTCCATCAAGAAAGATTATAGACCATTCTAACAAACACCTAGAATGATGTCTACAGAAGTCATCCTCAAGGTCAAAATAGAGACCGAGCGCTTACCAAAAGTAGGATTCATTTGAATAGCCAGGTATGTAGAATGGCTTTCTAATATAGTTATGCTAATAAAGAAAAATGGACAATTAAGGGTATGTACGGACTTTAGGAATTTAAACAATGCTACTCCTAAAGATGAGTATCCTATGACAGTAGCTGACCTATTGGTAGATAGTGCAGCTTGTAACCAAGTCGTGTTCTTGATGGATAAGTACTTAGGGTATAATCAAATTTTTATAGCTGTAGAGGATACACATAAGATTTCTTTTCATTGTCCTAGTAATCTAGGGACATTCGAGTGGGTAGTAATGCCCTTTGGATTGAAAAATGCTATGGCAACTTACCAGCGTGCTATGAACCTAATTTTTCATGACATGATTGGAAAATGTATAAAGGTTTCTATTGATGATACAGTGGTCAAATCACAAGACTATGCCTCACATCTCGATGTTCTCGAGAGAGGATTTCAAAAAAATGAGGATTCACTAATTAAAATTAAATCTTTTGAAATGTGCATTCAGCGTAAATGTAGAGAATTTCGTAGGATTTTTGGTTCGTAGGTCAAGGAATTGAAGTTGACTAAAATAAAACTAAAGAAATAATTCACGCTAAACCCCTACTAACAAGAAAGAACTTCAAAGGTTCTTGGGGCAAGTGAATTTTTAAGACATTTTATTGCTAATGTTGCCGGAAAAACTAAAGCATTTTATCCCTTGCTGAAGCTTAAAGGAGAAAAGACTTTTATCTGGGAAGAACATTATCAAAAGGCTTTCAAAGAGATAAAGAAATGTCTCTCAAATCCTCTAGTTTTGATTCCCCCTTGACAAGGAAGATCATTGAACCTTTATATATCGACTGCAATAGATTCAATAAGAATTATGTTAGCTCAGGACAAAGAATGTAACTTTGAGCAAGCTATTCTTTGTTTAAGCCGTGTATTATATTCATTGGAAAGTAAATATTCTTCAATTAAAAATTATGTTTAGCACTTTATTTTGCTGTGACTAAACTACGCCATTATCTTTTAAGCTTTGTAGTTCATGTGATTACTCAAACTTACCTAGTCAAGTATATGCTTTCACGACCCATACTTAGTAGCAGAAAGGCAAAATGGAATTTAGCCATTATCAAATTTGATTTAATTTATGTTCCTCAAAAGGCTGTTAAGGGACAAGCCTTAGCAGATTTCTTGGTTGATCATCCCAGCATAGAATTAGAAACTACAGAGTAAAACCTATTTGCAGGTTTGGCCAATGAAAGTTAAACTTTGATGGGTTTAAAACATCCAAGGAGAATAGTATTGGCATTTCAACTCAATCCCCTACTACAACATAAATAGATGTAGCTTTTATGCTCGAAGGGGACTATTATCATAATCAAATAGAGTATGAGCTTTAATTATTGGACTCAAAATGCTTAAAGAAATGGGGGTAACTTCAATAGAAATTGAAGGAGACTCAAAGCTTGTTAGCAAATGTATGAGTGTTACACTGGCACCATACTTAATAACTGCACAATTATTGTGTAAATAATTTGATGACGTGATTTTGCATCATATTCGTCGAAAGAAAAACTCGAGAGCAAATATGTTAACTCAAATGGCTACAGAATAACGAGTCCCTAGTAATTGGAAAGATAAATTATCCAAGATAAATTGGAGAATGCTTTCCTTTGTCACTGAAAGAAACTTGCAACAAATATTTTTGTTGTCCAACTTTATCAGGATAATGATTGGAGAAAACCAATCATAGACTTCTTAAGGAATCCAAATACAAAAGCAAGTAACTCGTTAAAGTTAAAATCTCGACATTATGTTCTCTGGGTAGAAAATGAAGAGTTACACAAATGACATGCTGAGGGATTACTTTTGAAGTGCCTGGGAGCAAAGGAATCATTACAAGTCATGATCGAGGTTCATGAAGGAATTTCTGGTGCTCATCAATCAGGATTTAAAATACTCTAGTATTATAAAGGTATGGGTATTTTTGGCCTTCAGTCTTGAAAGAATATCTAAAATATTCTAAGGGATGTCAAGCATGTCAATGGCATGGCAATATACCTCGAGTTCCAACCAATCCCTTACAAGAGGTAGATAACCATGGCCATTTAGAGGATGGGTCATTGACATAATTGGCAAAGTATACATTGCTTCAAGCAAAGGACACGCATTTGTGTTAGTGGCTACGAATTATTTTACCAAATGGGTATAAGCTAAATCTTGTAAAGAAATTGATGAAATTCAGTTGGAATCCCATAATCTATACCTGTGGATAATGCATTAGTATTTAACGACCAAAGGGTTCAAGCATTTATACAGGATTATGAAATTAAGTTAATTAATTATATTCTATATTATGCTCAAGCTAATGGTCAGGCTGATTCAACTAATAAGATTATTAAAAATAATCTTTAAAAAGTAATAGACCGAAATCCCAGAAAGTGAGATGATTTATTATGGGCTTATCGAACATAAGAAAGATCAAGTACTGGGACTATCCCATTTGCCTTAGTATTTGGTCATGATGCAATTTTTCTTATGAAAATAATTGTCAAATCATTTAAGGTAGCTAGGCAAATCGAATTAAGTGATATTGATTATCATGACGCTATGTTGGCTGAACTCAATGATCTAGAGGAAATCCAAACCAAAGCGTTAGATAATATAATGCAACATAAGTTAAATGTTGCAAAGGCTTATAACGAAGGTTTAAGGTAAAAGTCTTCACAGAATGAAACTTAGTTTGGAAATTGATCTTACCACTTGGATCAAAAGTTCGAGAGTTAGGTAAATGGTCTCCTAATTGGGAATGTCCATTTTTAGTAGCAAAGGTTTTAAGTGGTAATGCATACAAGCTTACGACCATTGATGGAGGTGAACACAAATTATCTATCAATGGAAAATACTTAAAACCATACATATCACCAAAAATGAAAAACAACTTTTATCATTTCAAATACTAAATTCGGTACAGGTCACAATCAGAAGAAAATTGAATTACAAAATAAAAAAATTTTAAACTCTACGATGGAAGGAGTTTGTTATAAATGTCCACATTAAGCGGATGTAGTCTGCTAAATTTGCCACATCATTTTAATGTTCCATGATGGCATCATAAGTAGATTTGACTTCTCTATGATGAGTAGATAGGGCGGAATAATCTTGCTTAATGTTCTTCGCCTTCAATGATAAGTCTTCCAGCTAGGCATTAACTTGTCGAGTTCCTATTTGATCTCGACTTTAAAAGCCTTGACTCATTTCAATTCTGTCAAGGTGCACTCGAGCTCTTTTGGAAGGTTCTAGGACTCGTCTTAAGAACCTTCGAGTTGCTAGAAGTGTTGTTTTAACTGTTGTTATTTGGTATGACTCTCAGCAGAAAACAATAGTAACCTATAAAAATCATTTTACAAGATGCATATTGATTTGATACTATGGGAGATGAGACTTCTTATCTAATAACCAAGACACAAGTCGGCATACTTGTACTTATGCTTTTGTGTCTACGCAAAAGAGCTCCTAGCCTTGATTCACAAGCTTCTTAAGTTTCAAGAGGGGACCCATCACCTCAAGAGAAGCTTCTTGAATCCTAGTCTGCAGGAAGGTTAAGAAACCTAATCAGAATCCCTCGAGCTCAGATTCTGGTAGAGAGGTTGTTGTATCTTCATCTTTTTCTAAGAAGTCCTGAGTTGTAGAAGGAAAAAGCATAGATTTATTTCCACCATGGTGAGGAATAACTTGTGACTCTGAAGGGAGGCTACCTTTAGTTTCCTCAGGGTTAGCTACCTCCTCAACATGAGCATGCATCATCACAAACTATACAGTTAAAATAAAAAAAATGTTTATGGTATTGAAAAGAGCAAAGATCAATATACCTTGAGTGTTAGAGACTCAACAATAGATGATGTGCCACCAACCTCCATAGCCTGCATCACTAGGTTAAGAGATATTTGGCTTTCAAGGGCCATCTCCATAACCTCCACCTTAGTAGCCTCGTCCCCTGAAGCTACTCTCATTAACCCATCATCACACCCGGCCTCGATAACAGCCAAAGTAATATTACCATGATTGGAGAGCTCTGCCACAAACTCTCTTGCTTCTTTCTCTTCTTTTTCTTTTTTCATTTTCTTCTCTATCTCCTGCATCCTTTTCTCTTCTTCCTCTTTCTATCTTCTTTATTTTTCCATCTTCTTTTTTTTCCTCACTTTCTTGCTTCTTCCTTAGTATTCTTTTAGACTCCTTCACCCTTATCTTCATTTCTGCCTCTTTTTCTTCTTTCTTCTTCTCATTTTCTTTTTTCCTTTATCTTTTCCTTTCTTCTTCCTCTTTCTTCTTCTTGGCCAAGTGTAACGACCCATCACGGGTTGGCCACTCTCGAGACGGTGTTATCACATTTTGAAAATCCAAGCATGACACATATATGCAACACTAAAAATAACACCAATAGAAATTTTTACATCAATCCTCAACCCTCAACATGGGAGATACATGATTCTGATCTTGACTTAAACATTATATCCAACGTAAAATGCATGAAAATTTACAAATAAATTTTTAATTTATTTTCTCATTAGTCTGAGGATGTGGACACGTATATAGCTTATAGCTAATGATTTCGTCTGACCACCAAACTAATTGTCCTGCTTGCTACCTGAAATCATTGTACAATGAGGGATGAGCTTCACAAGCTCAATGAATTAAATTTACTAAAAGTATTCAATTTGTATAAATAGTCCTTTAATATTTAATCATTTATCTCTCATATGACTGGATAATAGCATATAGTCTAACATTTAAATAGTTCCTATCATATCATACTTCTATGTTTCTTTCTCACTATAACTATCTCTCTGGAAGACTCATTTATCCACAAATAAATGTATAATTACAACAACACTTTAGTAATAAAATGAACATGTAAAATAGATGCAATGCATGAATTATTATTAGGGAACGTCTTCCCACATGTCGACATGTTTTGATCTTAGACCGGCCCCCTCCCAGTTCTTTCGTTTCCAACATATACCGACTGTCACGGTATTTATTTCTAGCATATACTGGTTATCATGGTTTTTCCTTATTTCTAACATATACCAATTGTAATGATTCTCCTTTATTTCCAGCATATACCAGCTGTCACGGTTTTTCAATTAGACCGGCCCCCTCCCGGTTCTTTTATTTTATACATTTGCATATAAATAATGATATGAAGTATGCATATGAACAATAATATAAAAACAACATGAATTCTAATATTAAATTTAACTATCATATCTTTCCTCAAATTTCTACTTGATAAATTTCACTAATTTCTTCTTCTCATATATCACATCAGTTTATCAATCTTACTCGTCAAGAATTTTATTTATCACTATCATTATTAAATCTTCTCATTATTCTAATAATATTTCTTTTCACATAATAATTTTCTACATGTCCACTATTCATATCATACCTATCAATCAAATTTTTATCTGCAACCAAAGCATAAGCTAATAATTTATTTTAATATTATCACTAGATATTTCATTTTTATTTAGATTACTTAAAGTAAATCTAACTCACCACATAGCACTTAGAGCTACCTGTGGATCACCTCCTTACCTTTCCCGTTCCTCTCAATAAATTCTCCTAATTGTTGATTGTCAACACCTGACATAATATTTATATTAAATTTCTAATTTATTCTTCAATTCTTCATAATTTACACCATTTGAAAATTTTCACTTTGAATTCCTGGAAATTTCATGTATGCTAAAAATTCTAAAATAAACATTACATTATTACCTTCTGTTTTTCTTATAGCTTCTCGTGACTCTCTATAAAATTCTCCCGTAAATCCCTTCAAAATTTTGCTCTTTCAACCTTTCTTTTTGTCCCCAAGTGTTTAAAGAAAATGAATAATTGAAGGAAAACCAAACGAGATTTGGTAAGTAATAATATAAATTATGTTTATATATATATATATATATATATATATATATATATATATATATAGTAAAAATTAGTGCACTCTCGACCGCTTAATTTTCACCCTCAGCAGCTTCCCCCAAAATGCTCCACGAAATGGCTACCTGTATAACATACATAACTGCTGCTACGTTTTTTTCTTCTTTTTTTTTTCATTTTCTTTGTAACTATGCCCCCACACGTTCAGTTTTTTTCAAAAGAATTATTTTATTCAATACTAAATCCTTTTCTCATATATATATATATATATATATATATATATATATATATATATATATATATATATATATTATTTTAATTTCATGTCGTATTTATTAAATTACTTCTTTACTCTTATTTATGATTACGGGTATTACACCAAGTCTACATATGCCTGAGTTGAAGGTGATTGCTGAAATTTTAGAGGTCGATCTTCTTCTTCATACTCAGACCTTCGAGAGGTAGAACAAATCTTTGATTGGGGGGACGAACCAGACAAGCATTTAACTTTTTGGCCTGAAAAAAGGTTAAACAGGAAAAGAATCGATATAAGCTCTAACAATATCTATAAAGCAAAGCAAAGAAAGGTAAGAGAGAACATACTCATTGAGGCAAGAGTCTTAGTATCTTCTTCTGAAGACTTTACTTTCCTCTTCTTGTCCAGTCCATCTTTTGTAGCTGCTTGGTAGAATCAGTTGAAGAGATTAACCAACCTCAATTGAGTCGAGCTAGACATAACCAAAAAGATTCAGGCTTCCCACCACTATAAATAAAGAGTGATGTGACAAGCATTCTTAATAAACTGAGGGCACTTGAATGAGCGTTCAACCCTGCTATTAGATCAGGCAATCTCTCTTAGGTCAGTGTAAATAGCACTCCGACTCCAAGAAGACCCCATGACATAATGCGGTGGGAAAGGAATAGTTTGGACCCTACCAAACTGTTTGGCTACTTTTGTAGATGAGTAAGCTTCTAAGCCTCTCTTATTGGAAGCAGAAAAGAAAGTGATTAATTCCTTGGAAAGGTATAAGCTACCCAAAGCAGCATTGGCCTAATAACCATTATCTTCCTTCGAGGGATCCAAGGTTTTGAACAGCCTTGAGCCATATTGCTTACTTCTGAAAGACATGAACTCAATGTTTGTAAAGAAGAACTTAAGTATGCCATTGAGGCAGTCCTAAAATGAAGGTTGGGGATGTTGAGAGTCATAAATTCCCCTGCGAAAGAACTCCGCGTAACATGAGAATTTAGCAGCATCTCCACTGGCCCTAGTGAATGGAGCAAACAATGGAAAAAATGCGCTAGCATAGTTCTATAAGAGCCATAATGGCCATCCAAGGAAGAGAGAAATCCTTTATTGTATATGTCATACATGCATCTGTACAGATTAGCTACTACAAATTGTGGTAGGCCAATTGTTTTACCAACAGATAATGCACGAGCAATGGCCATGAATTGCTTGGTGACGCGTTTAGTAGATACATACACCAAGTATTTGCAAATAAAATACAAGTAAAAAATAGTAAGTTTTGCTTGAGAAATAGAGTCATCTTCTTAACCCATGTGATCAGAAAAGAAGGAGCTAAAACTTAGACGATTCTCCGCCATTTAAACTCCGTGTCGTAAGTCGCCATGTGAGGGTACACAGCGATGCCCATTGGTGAAATGTTTAGCAGTGCGAACACATCCTCAATGGTTATAGTGAGCTGCCCAAATTGGAAGATAAAAGGTGTTCTAAACTGGAGATCAAAATAGCAACAAAGCACTCATCAAATGATGGTTCAAAGCCATACTATGCGTCGAGGATCAAACGACCTCGAGCATATAGACATTCTTGAGGTCTTGAAAGCGGTAAGCAATGACTCATTCTACCTAGGCAGGCTATTGATCATTAAAAAGGTACCATGATACGCTAGGAGTATCTGCACATCAAGTGGTCCATGTTAAAAAGCCTAATGACCTTGTTGAAAAAGGGGGCAATCTATAGGGTCCCAAGGGTACACAGTCCCTAAAGCTATTGGAGCTTCACTAGAAAAAGGGGGATCCGCTATAGTAAAACCCACTGAGTTGGGTAGATTCTCAGTATAGATAGACTAACCGTTTATTGGGAAATCCAAGGGGATAATGTTAACAGGAATCTCATAGAGCAATCTTTGTTCTAGGGAGGATTGGAAAAGTTCCTTGGTGTAAGTTAGAAACCCAGCATTTGTTTCTTATTCGTGAGCCTCAAAAGAAGTAGCACCCTTACCTTTAGCAGGAGAAGGTGCAGCAGTACGACGGGGTACTTGTTCATAGGATACTTCTCCAATACGAATACCTTTTTTTCCTTTAGCATCCATTGATTAATTCGAAAGATAGTTGAAGAAGAAGATTGAAGTTGTTGAAGGGATTTGTGAATGCTAGGAATTGCAAATAGAATATTTGAAAAGAATCAGAAAAGGGAATAAGTTATTTATGGAGTACGAAAACATAATCGATTCAAATCCCTAAGGAAATAAAAATCATATGTAATTACGCTCAATGGTTCTCACCTTCGAATCGATCGCATACGGGGAGCAATTGTTTATACCAAAAATAATGTGGTGGCATGTCCCGATTGAACCACGTATAAATGTCCTAACTTGTAAGAGAGAATATGGCTGGAAGCAAAGAGGTGTGATAGGAGCATTAAATGAGATAAGACAACTCTAGCCCTCAGAAAAGTCCACGAAACAAGAACTTTAAAAGAGAAGTTCGAGGACCAACATCAAAATGAAATTCGACTCGAGGACTCGAGGTTAGTACGCTCAAGAAGATGCTATCTCAACCATAAATACACATAAGTGCTAATTCGACTCTTCATGGATCGAGGATGAAACTAAAGATTTTTTATTTAATTTGGCTAAGGTAAAAGTGTTCATGATTAGGTACAACTCACGTATTGGAGTAATAGTTTTCGACACGTGGCGTACTAGGTGCAATCAATCCAAATGACGTGGAGAAGTGGAAACGTGGGAGACTCTTTGGAAGAATTAACATAATTATCCAAGCTTGAAGCATTATAAATAGCGACAGAATAACTCATAAAAGACACATCGATAATCATCCAAAAATCATTTATCTATCTATCTGCATTTATTTTCCTTTACTTTTCAAGCCTTTACCTTCCTTTCATTTATTTTCTAGTCAATAAGAGTAGTTGTACCATAGCCTAAGCTGTAATTCCTCTTCTCCAACTTTGTTTTGTGCCTATCTTGAAGTCAAGCTAGAGTTACATTGAAGACTCGGCATCTACTACAACAAGCTCAGGGTCAGTACATGGTATCGTAAGGTTTTCCGTCTTGTAAACCCATTGTATAAGCATTGTTTTGAATTTCATTATCAATATACATATTGAGATTGTTGTCACTTTACATTCGTTGCTTACTATATTTATTACTTATTGGTTATATTATTGTCTTTGAATTTATAACGGTATATCATTAAAATCATCTTAGTTGAGGCAGTATCAAACCCTTCTAAAGAAGTGTTGTTCCAATCGAGTTAACTTTAACTTCGGTTGACGCATAAATTAAATCTTCCATCAATACACGCGTTAAATAAGAAACACTAGAATTAATCAAAAATAAGACATTAAAACAATTTATAAACTTGAAAGTTCAATAAAAATAAATTAAAACATCAAAAATAAATTGAATTTATAAAACTTTAGGGGGCGACAAAAAATTTTTTTTTTTTTGTGTTGGACGGAGTGGAGTGTTTACTCAAAGAAAAAGAAAGTGTTACTGACAATATTTAAGACATAATTATAATATAATATGTCTGGGACAGAGAATGCACGTGCGTCACCGAAATCATTGACAAAATATTTGACTTAAAAGATGCTGCACACGTGCTTTTCAGTCAAAGGTTCAAAGTACTGATTACACGAGTCTTTGGATCTCAAGGAGAAAAAGAAAACTATTTATTACTCTATTTTGAAAAAATTAGAAGATAAAAATGATAATTAGGATCCATTTATGGGAATCTTAGCTTATAGTAATTATATTCATCATCATCCATCTATTTCTCTAGAACAATGATCATGTTTAATTTTATATTTTAATTTATTTATTTTAATTTAACTTATATATTAAATTAAATATGATTTATGTAAAGATTATGACAATGATCATATCATTCTAAAAAGGTAAATAATAGAAGCTGCTATTGATTGCCATGTGTAGTCCACGTGGCTCATCGTTTTCTCAGTATATAGGAGTTTTTTCTTTCTTTCTTTTTTATTCTTTAAGTAGCGATTTACAATTAGTTGTATACTATATATGTATGTAGCTACGCGTGTAATATATTTGTGATAAATTATTATATAGCTTTCTACATTCCATTTGTATGGGCAGCCCATTCCCACGTGTGATGTCACAAGCTGTTAAAGGATGTACAAGTAGAGTCAGCAAAAGATGCAACTTGGTGCGGCGAAAGATAAGCATTCAACCACGACCTAATACCGATTTCTGGTGACCGGTAACTGGTGATCAGCGATTAATAATTTATTTTTTATTATGATTAAGATGATTGTTTTACAACTGTTTAATTTCAAACTATTTAATCTTAATTCAAAGTTATCTAATATCATTATTTGCGTTTAGTAACAACAACTGACCAGTGATTATTTGTATTATATTTTAATTTCAAATATGATTAATATGAAATAATTTACCATTTAAATATCATAATAAATTAAAATTTTTATAGGAATAATATTTCCCACAAAAAATGATTTATTTTACATAAAATATATATTAATTTTTTTAAATAAAAAATTATAAATTATAAAATAAGAGAAGAAATGTAAATCTTTATGCTATCCTTTCTTTACATCCTATAATTAATTAAATATTCCTAAAAAATATTCAACATGCAACATAGATTATAAAATCCATATGCAAAATATATTATATATTTCATAGATTATAAATTCATAGCCAAAACATATTACATATTGCATATTTCATAAATTATAAAATCTATACATATTATAACATTAAGTCTTTTGTTCTACTTCAATAGTCCAATTATCATTATTTAAATATGATAATGAACTTAAATAGTAAAATCAATTAAAGTAAAAATAATACATTTCCAATAATGTGACAATATCCCATCATGATTTAACCATGAAACCTAACACATCGTTGCTCATTGTGAGAATCACTACCCTATCAGGATCATTGATCCAAATAAAGTTATCCCTATGATCATGTAAAACAAAATTGATATGCAAATTACAAACAGGATATAAAAAAATTCAATTCAATATATCAATTTACTAAAATTTATTTCATATAAATATACCAGTCGCAAAGGGAATTGATAGAAACATCTCTCATTATTCTTGGGAGTGTGAGCAACATACAGTTGCATATGCTTACTTCCACATACATAGACTGGTGTCCTCGACATAGCATTGCATAATTATTGTCAACTATTAAAATAACCGTCTATAGTCAATAACACACATTTATAATCCAAATTATTTTTTGAAACCTAACACTTAGAAAAACTAATAAAAAAAAACCACACTACTATGAAACAAATTCAATCTGTAAACCGAGCTTCAAACCCAAGAGGGAGTGAATTGGGTTTTAAAAACTTTTTGCTAATTAACTTGCAAGTTTTTAAAACAGTTTGATAAGCAATATACACAATCAAATAATACACTTGTAAATAAAGGAGTTAAGGAAGAGAAAATGCAAACTTCGTTTATAGTGATTCGGCAATATCGGAATCTCCCTGACTCTACGTCCACTCTCTTCAAGGAACCTCTTTGAAGTAATCCACTAATCGTTAGTCAAGCAACTTCATGGGTGTTGCACAAACCTTACAAACAACCTCTTCCTCGCGAAAGTTACAAACAAAGTGTTTAATCCTAAACACTCTAAGAGTTACATCCTAAACACTCTAAGAGTTACACCAACTCTTTTCCTTTACAATAAATTATATTAACTATAAAGTAAATGGTAGAGATATAGCAATGAATGCCTTTACAAATAAATAATATCTCTCTTTCAAGAACAATTTTGAAGAATGGCTCACAATGAATTTTTCAAAGCTTTTGAGAATTAATGAGCTATATTATGAATTGAATGTGCTATCTTCATTTTTTAAATGCTCATTGAAGTGGGTTTATATAGTCTTGAATTAATATAGCCGTTTGACACTGACTTGGTAGCATTGGGGCATTAAATGCTCAAGTCTCACGTCTCAAACAGTCATATTTTTGAATTACCAGTCGATTGGGAACTTACTATCCCATTTCCCAATCAACTGGTATATAGACCCAGTTGACTGGGTTGTCCTTCAACCTAGTTTTCATGTTTCAAAACAGTTTTTGACTTAAAAACTTTTTGTATTTTAGTTTTGTCAAAGTTCTTTGTAAATTGAGCCATATATCAAGGTAAATAATTGAATTTAGAGATTTACAAAGTGATTCAATTACCTTAATGCCTATTCTACATCTTCAGTCTTTTTTTGTGTTTGAATGTGTTGAGTTCTTGCATCTTGTTTCTAAACTGAATGCTTTTACCGTTTAAATACTTAGATAAAATTGTTAGTGAGGTTTAAGTAGTGTTTTTTCATTATTAAAATCAAATACGGGTCAACAATCTCCCATTTTTCATAATAACAAAACTAAGAAAAGAAAAAATAGTTTTAAAACTAAGTGTTGGTTTTTTTAAAAAAAAATTTGGATAGAGTTTCCTTTGTTTTTCTGATAAAAACCAACCTGTAAGCATTCAAATATAGTTCAAATACATCAATATCAATCCCAACTAAGAAAACAAGACTATATTACATTTGTAAACATGTTCAGAGCAATGCTTCCCCTAAATTTATGCTCTAATCTTAGTTTACATAGCTTTTTCTCTTTTTATCCCTCGTTTTGAAAATAGCAGAAAAAGGGTGTAAACGCAAAAAATAAGCAATATTATCACTATAGACATGAAGATAAGGCATAAACAAACTTGTGTGCAAAAACTAAGCAGCATTCGAAGTTAGGAAGACATCCTGGAAAGAAACAAAAGTTTACACATAAGCTTGAATAGTTAAAGCATATAGCTGAGCAAGAAGAGCTCAAACTAAGCAATGATATAGCTAAAAAGTAAAGCATATACATGAGCTAAAAGCTAAATGAGCGAGAAATAAGCAATTATATACACATCCATATACCAAGAGCTTAAAGAAGCTACTTGAAAGGCAAGAACAATCGAAGCACATGAATGTTTACAAGGAAAAGAAATGTTGGTGCTAAACTATCCATTGAGCTATATACAAAGATAATAGAAATGATAAAGGCTAAAGACTCAACGAGCGGGAAAGTCAGAGTCGTCTCGTCGAAGATCCTGAATATCAGCCAAAGAGCCCTATGTGTGCTCGTGGAGTAACTCGAAATCGTCTCGGAGTGTGCTGATGTCGCGACGCATATGATCAACTGAAGAGCTCAAGCTCTGGAAATCGAACGGTATGGACAGCTAGATGCTCGCAATAGCCTGTAGTATGTCATCGTATCCACCCTGACCAGCAGTAGAGCCACTATGTTTGGCATGTTGTGGACTAGGTGGATGCTCGTCAGTGTCCATGGCAGTAGGAGGAGCTGTATCATCAGGCATCTCATCGTCCTCTTCGTTGTCGTCATCATCATCAATCCGTATATGCTTCCCAGCCTTGGAATAGATCATGTCATCCCGGATCAAGCACCCCATCTTCTTCATAGAAGAGACATTAATAATGTCCTTGGGGCTGATATCCTGAGCTTCTAAGGTAGGCAGGGGGACATGGAAGTGCTGGAGGATCAAGGTGATGAGCATCCCATATGGGAGACATCCAGAGTCACTTACTTCACCATTTATCATGTTGGCGAGAAAGAGGGGAAAAATATTGAAATGGTGTCTAGCTTTAAGACACCAAATCAATACTATGTCTATTTTGGACATATAGCCCCTACTCCCGAGTTTCGGGTGGATGGTCAAACTCACTATGAGGTTGAACAGTTTTGAATCGAGGTGCATGTCACTATATTAGTGAAATGTAGTGGGTCTAAAGACATAGTTAGGGTTGCCCCTAACAATCTGACAAGCCTCCTCGTAGTCAAAATTGTCTGGCCATCCATTTAAACTCCACTAGACCCCTCCCACGGGGATTCTCAGTAGATTGACCAAGAGGTCAGTGTTCACTTGAAATTCTATGCCCATTACACTGGTCTTGAAATGAAGAGCCAGTGGACTCAGTTTGACCAGGTTGTCCGGTGCTGAGGACTTCTCGGAACGAGGCCTTGTGGACGCGTGAGGTCCGACAACCGTGGTTTTTATGCAGATTCTCTTAGACATTTTGTATAAAATTTGTTTGAAAAGAAGTTTTGGGAAATGATAGGGTTTCAACCGTGAAAAGTTGAAATAGATGTGATTTGGGGATGATTAAGGTTTCTATGGAGTTATTTTGAGAGATTATGGTCTAAAATCAAAGATTTTCTATAGAGAGAAAGCTTAAGGTTTGCAAAAATGGTGTAAAAACTGAAAAATTTGAAGCTACTATTTATAGAATCGCAATACAGTTGACTAGGTTAAGGTGCCAGTCTACTGGGTCCTTCATATTTTGGGGACATTTCGACATACTAGTCGATTGAGTTGTCTAGGAGAATTTTAAATTTTTGGCTCCAAGTTTTTTTTTCTTGTGGTACCAGTCGACTGGGTTAGGGTACCAGTCGACTGAGAAATTTGTCAGTAAGATACCAGTAAATTGTATTGACCCTACTAGTTGACTGGGTTCATCAGAAGAAATTTCAAAAAAAAAAAAATTGGCTCTAACTTTCTCGTATGATACCAGTCGACTGTATCCTTGTACTATTCGACTGGTGTAATGGGCAGTGAGTTACTAGTCGACTTGATTGACTTAATTAGTTGACTGGGTAACTGGACAAAGACATACCAGTCGACTGGATCAAGATACTTGTTGACTGGGTCTTTTACAAAACATAAAAATTTTAGCTTTAACTTGGAATTTTAGCAAGAAATGATTTATCTATGCCATCTTGAGTGAGAGATGTATTAAATAGGAGTTCATACTCATTCACTAGATGTCAAATATGCATATCATGAAATATAGATGCAATCAAACATATATATTTTCATAATATGTTAATCCCATTAATAGCCTATTCTTGCTAAAGCTGTCTTCGTTCAATGGCTTAGTAAGAATGTCAGCTATTTGGTCCTCTGAATGGATGAATTCTAATCTAATATTATCCTTTTGAGCATGGTCTCTTATGAAATGATGTATAATTTGTATGTGTTTAGTTCTAAAATGCTGAATAGAGTTTTTGGTCAAATTGATAGCACTAGTGTTATCACAATGAATTGGTATATCTTTAAAGTTCATGCATAGTTTTCTCATTGTTGATTCATCCACAACACTTGTGCACAACAACTTTCGATTGCTACATATTCCGCTTCGCCAGTTGATAGTGCAACTGAATTTTGTTTCTTGGAAAACCAAGAAGTTAACATTGCACCTAAAAATTGGCATCTTCCACTAGTGCTTTTTCTATCTAGCCTACAACCCACAAAATCAGCATCCGAATATCCTACAAGCTCAAAGGTTGATTTTCTAGAATACTATAACCCTAGGTTTTGAGTTCCTTGTAAGTTTCTTAGGATTCTTTTTACAGCAATTACGTGTGATTCCTTAGCATTAGCTTGAAATCTAGCATAAGTGCATATATTGAACATTATATCAGGCCTACTTGTAGTTAGATAAAGTAAAGTTTCTATCATGCTTCTATAAGTTTTAGTGTCTACACACTTACCTTCCTCATCTATGTCAAGTTTTGTAGAAGTGCTCATAGGAGTGCCAATTGACTTTGAGCTTACCATCCCAAACCTTTTTAGTAGGTCTTTGGTGTACTTTGATTGATTGATGAAGATGCCTTCTTTCAATTGTTTGATTTGAAGTTCAGGAAAGTAGGTAAACTCTCTCATCATGCTCATTTCAAATTAACCTTGCATACACTAAGCAAACTCTTGACACATAGTGTAACAACCCATCCCGGGTTGGCTACCCCCGAGACAGTGTCATCACATTTTGAAAATCCCAGCACGACACATATGCATCAATCACATATGCATCAATAATAATTTATCAACTGCAATTATTTACATCAAACCTCAACCCTTAACAGGGGAGATACATCATTCATATTTCAACTTAAACATTTTATACAACATAATATGCATGAATATTTATAAATATTTTTTTCTCATGAGTCTGAGGATATGGACCACGTGGCTTACAGATAATAAATCCTTCTGAATTTCAGTTCACCAACTATTTGTCATGTCTGCTGCTTGAAATCATTTAACATTGAGGGATAAGCTTCAAAAGCTTAGTGAGTTAAATTTACTAGAAGTATTCAATTTGTATCCATAGTGTTTTAATATTTAATAATTTATATGTCATGTAACTTGATAATAGCATTCTACTATCACTACATATATCATAAGTCTTATTCTCTATCAATCTCTTTTTCTTATTTATTTGTTCACCTTAAAACCATCAATTATTTCATAATTACCTCGTTATGAGGTTCACAGCATATAGTCTATCATTTAAATAGTTCTTATCATATCATACTTCATGTTTCTTTCTTACCATGACTGTTTCTCTGTGAGACTCATTCATTTATAAATAAATTTACAATAACAAAATAACACTTCAGCATTTCAGTAATAAAATCAATATTTAAAATAGATGCAATGCATGAATTATTATTAGGGAACGTCTTCCCACATGTCGACATGTTTTTATCTTAGACCGGCTTGCTTCCCAGTTCTTTTATTTCATTTAGACCGGCCCCCCTCCCGATTCTTTTGTTTCTAGCATATACCGACTATCACGGTTTTCATTTATTTCCATATTATATCGGCTGTCATAGTTTTCATTTATTTCCAGCATATACCGGCTGTCATGGTTTTCATTTATTTCCAGCATATACCGGTTGTCACGATTTTTCATTTAGACCAGCCCCCTCCCAGTTCTTTTATTTAATGCATATGCATATGAACAATAATATAAAAATAAGCATGTATTCAGACATTAAATTTAGCCATCTCACCTTTTCTCAAATTACTATTTGATCAATTTCACTAATTTCTTCTCCTTATATATCACATCAATTTATCAACCATAACTCGTCAAGAATTTCATTTATCACCTTCATTATTAAATCAACTCATTATTCCAATAATATTACTTCTCATATCAATTATACCTATCATACCCATCAAACAACTTTCATCTATTATCAAATCATAGGTTAATAAGTTATTCAAATATTATCACTATATATTTCATATTTATCTTGATTACTTAAAGTAAATCTAACTCACCACGTAGCACTTAAAGCTACCCGTGGATCACCTCCATGCCTTTCCTGCTCCTCTTGGTAATTTTCCCCGGTTGCTTATTGTCAACACGTGACATAATATTCATATTAAATTCTAATTTATTCTTCAATTCTTCCATAATTTACACCCTTTGAAAACTCCCACTTTGAATTCTGAAAAATTTAATGTATGCTAAATTTCAAAAATAAACTTTATGTTATTACCTTCTGTTTTTCTTAGAGCATCCTGTGATTCTTTATAAAATTCTCCTGTAAACCCCTTCAAAATTTTACTCTTCAACCTTTCTTTCGGTCCCTAAGTGTTTAAAGAAATAGAGTAGTTGAGATTTGAGATTGAAGAAAACTAAACAGGATTTGGTAAAACTAATAAAACAATTCAATATATATATAATAAAAAATTTATACGGCACCATCACCGCTTTCATGCTGTGCAACATGCAAAAAATGTAACTTACTTTGGCAACACCTGGCTCCGAGCGTTGCCACGTCCAAATTTTATCTTTTTTAATTTTTTTTAAGAAACTCTTGAGCCAGGTGTTGCCACGTCCAAATTTTAACTTTTTTAATTTTTTTTAAAAACTTTTTTGTTTCTTTTTCCTTTATCTGGACGATTTTTTGTTTTCAGTTTCATTTTCATTTTAATTTTCTTTTTCTTTACACCATCATGCTTCCATTTTTTTTAAAGAATTGTTTTATAAAAATTAAATCTTTCACACACATATATATATATATATATATATATATATTATTTTAACTCCATGTTATATTTATTGAATTACCTTTTTACCCTTTCTTTACGAATACGGGTATTATAATTCTACCTACCTTACAAAAATTTTGTCCCCGAAATTTCCTTACCTAATTCATGAAAGAGTTGGGGGTATTCTTTCCTCATTTTTACTTTATGCTCCTAAGTAATTTCTTCAACATCTTGGCTTTGCCATAATACTTGAATCAAGAGAATGACTTTATTGCGCAAGACTTGTTCATTTCTGTCTAAATTTCTGACCGGTACTTGCATAAAAGTCAAATCTTCCTGAAGTTCTATCACTTGATTCGAGATACTATGGGATTCATCGTGTAAATACTTTCTCAAAAGTGAGACATGAAACACATTATGCAATTGCTTTAACTCTGGAGGCAAATCCAATCTATATGCTACTAGTCCAACTCTCTCAATCACCTCATATGGCCCCACAAATCTAGGGCTCAACTTTCCTTTCTTTTTAAACCTCAACATGCCCTTTCACTGAGATATCTTCAAAAATAACCAATCACCAACTTGAAACGTGAGATGTCACCCTTTTTGTCTGTTCTGTGCTGCTCTAAGGTTCTCTCTAACTAGTTTGATCATCTCAGTAGTCAGATTTATCATTTTTGAACCAAATATCGTTCTCTCTCCAACTTCTTCCCAGCATACTGGAGTTCTACACCTTCTACCATATAAAGTCTTGAAGGGTGCCATCCCAATACTAGTTTGATACTGATTATTGTATGTAAACTCGATTAAAGGTAAATAAGCATCCCAACTCACTGAGAAACTCAATACACTTTCCTTCAACATATCTTCTAGTATTATGATGATTCTCCCTGCCTGCACATCAATTTGTGGATGAAAAGTTGTACTAAACTGCAATTGCATACGCATAGCTTCTTGGAAACCTTTCCAAAATCTAGAGGTAAATCTAGAATTTCTATCTGATACTAATGAGAGTCATAAAATGCATCTTTACAGTACTTCATTATTAGCATTTTAGGGTTGATCTAGGTTTGAATTATACTTTTATACCTTAAGAACTCTAAAGTGTCATTCTTGGATCATTGATCTATTTCAATGCATTTTCAGGTACTTTAAGTTCAAAAGAGATGGAAAGGCTATCACTGCTTAAAGCACAATGACTCGATGAACACCGAAGTGAAGGTTCACAAGCACTTGGAAAGAAGTTTCACTAAATTTCCAGAATTGCCCGTACAGATCAATCATTTTTGCAAATTAAACTGTATTGATACAAAAAGAACCAAAAGATGAGCCATTTATTCTTAGAAAGATCCGAAAGTCTATTTTTTTGGAGAATTTTAGGTTCATAAAAATGATTTTTCTAGAGAAGTTTATGGCAGTTTTAGTAGACGAATGTCAACTTGGAAGATTCCTAGTGCGCTCGAGCGCACCAGACCTGTGATCGATCGCAAGTGCGCACTCACGACATCCCACATTGGTCAGAAATACCTTGCAATACACCATAGTGTGCTCGAGCACACCATCTATGATCGAGCGCAATCGAGCAGTATCCCACATCGGATAGAAAACACATAGCACTCCGGGAGTTTCCCTATAAAAGCCCCACTCCGCTTCAACTTTGGGAATCATCAGGTATCAGATCCAGAGGGTCTTTAGGAGCAAATCTAGAGGGCCTTTAGGAGGAACCCA
Source organism: Bretschneidera sinensis (assembly GCA_023935145.1). NCBI lineage: Eukaryota > Viridiplantae > Streptophyta > Magnoliopsida > Brassicales > Akaniaceae > Bretschneidera > Bretschneidera sinensis. The sequence continues at coordinate 74,777,819 of CM043703.1, read as the reverse complement.
GTGAACTTTTGGAGGGAAAGCTGAGGAATCTTCAAAGCTTTGCTACCAAGGGGGAGATCATCGAGAGGCCAAAGGTAGCTCAACGAAGCATGAGCCCCATGGCCAACTAATCTCCGAGCAAGGCAAAGGGATGAATTCCTAGGTGTAGTTGTTCTTATTTTCCTTTATTGATTTAGTTGTAGTTTTTTCCTTCTTTCTTTTTATAGTATTTTTTTTATTATAGTTCTTTTTTCTAAGTTTTGATTTTTTTATTCTGTTTTATTTATTTCCTCTCTGATTCATTTGGTGTATGCTTAGACCGAGAGATTTGCGAGGTAGCTTCATTAGAGGACCCGAAAATAGAATTACCCTCTCCTTCCACATCCGTTAGTGAAACCTCATCTAGATCAACCCATAGTGCACTCCCATTAGAGAATTTAGAGGATTTTAATATGGTCGATAACCCTAATGAGAATGTTGCTAGGACACTTCAGGATTACCTCCACCCTACACGCACAGCCACACCATCATGTTTCCAGCCAATACTCGCCACCTAGAGTTTAAAACAGGGATGATACAGTTACTCCCTACATTTCATGGCTTGGATAATGAAAACCCATGTGTGCACATTAGAGAGTTTGAGGAAGTAGTTGCAACTTTTCATAGTCAAGATGAAACTCATGACATTGTGAAACATAAGTTCTTTCCTTTCGCTTTGAAGGATAGAGCTAAGAGTTGGCTATACTCACTTAGACCACGATCTATTGGGTCATGGACTGAGATGACTCGGTTCTTCTTTAATAAATACTTTCCCCAATATAAGCACAATGATTTAAAAAGGCAAATCTCCACCTTTGCACAAAAGGACAGCGAGACTTTGTATCAGTCTTGGGAGAGATTTAAGGAGTTATTGAGTATGTGCCCTCATCATGGGTATGAGAGTTGGCGCTTGGTGAGCTATTTTTATGAGGGACTTACATATAGAGAGCGCCAATTTGTAGAGATGATGTGTAGTGGTGAATTCTTGGAGAAAGATCCTGATGAGGCCATAGAGTACCTCAATGAGCTTGCTGAAAAAGCTCACACTTGGACTGGACCTAGTGCTATTGAAAGTACAAATAGGTCACGACCTATAGGGCACCTAAATGGTGGTGGAATTTACCATCTTATGGAAGAGGATAACCTTAAAGCCAAGGTCAAGATGCTCATTAGGGAACTAGAGGTGTAAAAGACTAAAAGCTCAAAGCCAACACAAGTAGCTAATCATGCAGCGTCTTTGAAATCATGTTTTATGTGTGGCGGGATAGATCATCTCGCCCAAAGTCCCACATTTGTTGAGATGAGAGGGATGTATAAGGAACAATGTAATGCCTTAGGCATGTACAAGAAGCCTTTGACACCCTTCTCTAATACTTATAATCCGGGATGGCGAAATCACCCCAATTTCAGCTGAAAGTCTAAAAACTAGCAGCTTGCACAACCCCCTGCACCATATCTTGAACCATATCATGCACCGATGTCTTCTAGGAGTTCTTTAGAAGACACTTTACATGCTTTTATTGAGGCACAGGGTAAGACTAATCAAAGACTTGAATCTTTAATTATGCAGGCTGTTGAAGAAAATAAAGAGATAAAGAGCCAAGTGTCCAAGTTGATGAGCTACTTGAGTGTGACTGAGCGAGGTAAGTTCCCTTCTCAAGCTCAGTCCACATCCCATGGTCAACACCTAGCACAAAAAAATTTGAAGAAGGTGAATGTCATTGAGACGCTAAGTGGTAAGTCCTTACACATCCCAACAACGAAAAAATCAGAGGATGTGGTCGAAACCCATCAAGCATACATGATTGACTCGTTCATGGAAAAGGTCTAGCACCTTAATCCATTGGAGTCCACCCTTACCCATGGCTTCACCAGAGCATATTTCAAGCCAGAATCTGCAGATGTTGCTGATAACATCCTTAAGGCCTCTCAAAAGCATACAAGCACCGAATTTGGCAATGAAGCAGTGGCTGGTGCATTCAACCTATGTTTTTCTAGGAGGGAATAAGAGTGTCTGGCTAAAGACGTAAAACTTAGCGCTCATGGGAGGCAACCCACAACATATCCTTTTATTTTTACTGTTTTTCATATTTCTTTTTCTTGTTTATTATTATTATTTTGCTGTTTTCCAGTTTTACTTTTGTATTTCTTTTTCAGGGATAAACATGCGCATCAGTTCAATTGGTCGTGCACAATTTTCAGCTCCACGCACCTTTGGTTAAAAAAGGAGTTTCCTTAATTTTTGCTTTTACATTGAGGAAAATGCTTATCTTAAGTTGGGGGTGGAGGAAACGCATTTCTTATTGCATACCATTGAACTGCTTGGTGTCATTTTCCATTTTTGTTTGTTTTTAGCATGTTTGGTGTTAGCCTTAGAGTTTATTCATATGTCAATGATATGAGCTTAATTGAGATAGCATATAACATTTAGAAGATATTAAATCTTGCTTCAGTTTGAAAATAATTTAAGTATCAATCTTCATTTGGTTTGAGACTCTAGTTTGCGGTAAGATTGTATGATTAGTCTAAAACATTTAGAGAAGTTTTATGTGTGATTACTTTGTGAATACTTTTGTGGTTTCGACAAGCTCTAGAACTTATTTGATAATCACTTGAGGCAAATTCCTAGAATGCATATTACTTAGGACATGATATAGGCCATTTTTGAACCGTTGGAGCCTTTCAAACCTACCATTGCTATATTTATCGCTAGTCACCTATTTGAGCTTTTTCTATAAAAAGAATCTGAGCCTTGTTTCTTTCAATAGTCCATTCACTCACCTTCATTAGCCTAAAAATATTTATCCTTGCCTTTCTTTTAAAGGAACTTAGTTATACGCATTTGTTGAGAAACACTTAAAAGGAGTAAGGATGGAAATATGAAAAAAAAAAAATATCACTACCACAACCCAAGTACTTTCATGAACAAAGTCTCTTTTGACTTTTTCTTGCCTAATGGAGAATAATCCAAGCCAGATTTTCCTCCATTTAACCTTTGGCTAGATAGCACTTCATCTACCTTTTCTTTTCCAAGCATAAGTCTAGATATGGTGCTATTCAATTCCATTATTTTCTTCTTTAAAATTTCATTTTCATTTTTTAGAAAATCTTGTTAAGAGTCATAAAGCATGGAAGATATTTTTTTTTCTTCTTTTAAGCTTTCCATCTCTTTAGAATGAAATGAGACTTCCTTTTTTAGGGTCATATTCCTAGAATCGAATTTCTTTAATTCTTCATGCATTTCATTTATAACCTCAATTAATTCTTCACTACTACTAACAATGTTATTATTAGAAGAGGAAGAATTTGATACCTCATTTTCGTCGTTGATTTCCATTAAGCATAGCTTAGCAATCTCCTCATATCAGACCTCATTGTCTGAAGATTCTTTTTCTTAGTTATCACTCCATGTGGTTGCAATCATGGCTTTCTTTTTTAAGCTCTTATATAGTTTGCTCGTTGTTAGGTAATCAGCTTTGATGTGACCGGTTTTCTTGCAACCGAAACACACAAGCAACTTCACGGATGTTGCACAAACCTTACAATAATCTATTCCTCACGGAAGTTACAACCAAATTGTTTAATCCTAAACACTCTAAGAGTTACACCAACTCTTTCCCTTTACAATAAATTGTATTAACTGTAAAGTAAATGGTAGAGAGATAACAATGAATGCTTTTTACAAATGAATAATATATCTCTTTCAAGAACAAGCTTGAAGAATGGCTCACTATAAAATTTTCAAAGCTTTTGTGAATTAATGAGCTATTTTGTGAATTGAATGTGCTATCTTCCTTATTTAAATGCTCATTGAAGTGGGTTTATATAGCCCTGAGTTAATATGGCCATTTGACACTGACTTGGTAGGTTTGGGACATTAAATACTCAAGTCTCACGTCTTAAATAGTCATATTTTTTAATTACCAGTCGACTGGGTCTTGTACCAATCGATTGGGTCAAGTGAAAAATGTTCACTTTTAGGCTTAGGGAAGTACCAGTCGACTGGGTCATAGGACCAGTTGACTGGGTGAAGTTACCAGTTGAATAGGTCCTTAGTACCAGTCGACTGGGAACTTACTGTCCCATATCCCAGTCGACTGGTATGTAGACTCTGTTGATTGAGTTGTCCTTCAACCTAGTTTTTGACTTAGAAACTTTTTGTATTATAGTTTTGTCAAAGTATTTTGTAAATTGAGCCATATATCAAGCTAAGTAATTGAGTACTAGAGATTTACAGTTGATTCAATTACTTTAGTGTCTATTCTAGATCTTTTGTCTTTTTTTGGTGTATGAACGTGTTGAGTTCTTGCATCTTGTTTTTTTACTAAATGCTTTTATGGCTTAAACACTTAGATAAAACTGTTAGTGCAATTAGTAGTGTTTTGTGATTATTAAAATCAAATACGGGTCAACAAATTTAAACCTTTATAATGAGTTGAATGCACACACACACACACACAAACTGTAACGACCCATCCCGGGTTGGCTACCCTCAAGACGGTATCGTCACATTTTGAAATCCCAACATGACACATATATGCAACAAAATAAAAAAAAAAAAACGTACATCAGTTGAATTTATATACACACACACACACACATCAACCCTCAACCCTCAACTAGGGAGTTACATTATTACAATTTCAACTAAAATAATATATACAACATATGATGCATGGATATTTACAAAAAAAAATTTCCATTAGTCGGAGGATATAGACCATGTGGCTTACAGATAATGACTCAGTCTGAATCTCAGCTCACCAATCTATTTGTCTTGCCTACTACCTGAAATTATTTAACAATGATGAGTGAGCTTCATAAGTTCAGTGAATTAAATTTACTAGAAGTACTCGATTATATACTTCCAGTCACATCTTATAATTCAATCTTTTCTAATTTACCAATATAAGTCATCTATTTCTTCACAAATAATCATTCAATATTTCAAATAATCTTCCCATATTCATTCATCTATTATCTCATATAAATCAATAATAACATCTTATTATAATTTCAACCATTTATCAATCTCATATTAAATTAATCATGAAACATATTAATTTTCTTTTCATGTATTTAATCATCTTGAGAATATCAATTTAGCATCATTATTTACCTCGTTATGAGGTTCACAGCATATAATCAATAAATCAAATAAATTTTTATCGTATCATATTGTCATATTTCTTTCTCATCATATTTTTCTCTCTCTGAGACTCATTTGTATATCAATAAATTCACCATCAATAATGATACTTTAGCATCTCAAGCAAAAATAATCAATATTTAAAACAAATACAATGCATGAATTGAAATTATCAGATCATTTCTTATTATTATTTGGGAACTTCTTCCCACATGTTGACATGTTTCATCTAGACCGGATGCCTTCCCGGTTCTTTTATTTTCAGTTAGACCAACTGCCTTATAGGTTCTTTTATTTTCAGTTAGACCAACTGCCTTCTCGGTTCTTTTATTTTCAGCGACACCAGCTGCCTTCCTGGTTCTTTTATTTTCAGCTAGACCGACTACCTTCTTGGTTAGTTTATTTTCAGCTAGACTGGCTGCCTTCTCGGTTCTTTTATTTTCAGATAGACCGGTTGCATTCCTAGTTCTTTTATTTTATGCATATGAACAATAATATAAAAATAAGTATACATTCAAGCATTCAATTTAGCTATCCAACTTTTTCTCAAAATTATTATTTTTATCATATTCATTAAATTATCTCCTCATATATCATATCCACTTTTCAATCATATTTTTTAGAAATTTCATAAAACTTCTTAGCATATTTTTCATTTATCCGTCCTATCTAAAATATGAATTCTCATATAATTAATATTCAACACACTTTCAAATTCCTAATCAATAAATCCATCAATTTTCATATATAACAGAAAATATATCATTAAATTATTGTAATTCACCCATTTATTCAAATATTATAATTCCATATTTTTATTGGTTTCCATTACTAAAAGTAAATCTAACTCACTATGTAGCACTTAAAGCTACCCGTGGATTACTTCATTGCCTTTCCTACCATTTTCAGCAATTTCACCCAATTGATGTTCACCAACACCTGACATAATATTTAGATTAAAATTTCAAATTTGATTCTTCTATAATACATACCCTTTAAATTTCCACATCAAATTCCGGGTAATTTCATGTATGCATAATTTCAAAAATAAAATTCACATTATTACCTTTTGGTTTTTCTTAAAGCTTCTGTCGAATCTCTTAAAAATTCTCCCGCAAACTTCTTCAAAATTTCAATCTTTCAACATTTCTTTGAGTCCCCAGGTGTTTAAAGAAAGAGAGTAATTTGAATTAAAGAAAGAAGGAAACCGAATGGGATTTGGTTAAACAAAAACCAAAAACTACATTTTACATTACACTACCTCTGCCACCGTTTTCATATGTGTGTTGTCCACACTTCTTTTCATGTTGGACAGCCAACACCTGGATGTCCAGGTATTGGCCTTTTTTTTTTCCTTTGTAACTATACTTGAATGCTTCCAGGTTTTTTTTCTTCAAAAGAATTATTTTATTCAATAATAAATCTTTCCTATATATAATATTTTATTTCTATGTAATATCTATCAAATTACTTATTTATCCTTACTTTAAGAACACGAGTATTACAATTCTATCTACCTTATAAAAATTTCGTCCCCGAAATTTGCTTACCTAACTCATGAAAAAGCTAGGGGTACTCTTTCCTCATTCTTGCCTCATGCTCCCATGTAATTTCTTCAACATCTTTGTTCTGCCAAAATACTTGAATCAAAGGAATAACTTTATTACGCAAGACTTGTTCCTTTCTGTCTAGAATTCTGACTGGTACTTGCATAAAGGTCAAATCTTCTTGAAGTTCTACAGCTTGATTCAGAATACTATGTGATTCATCATGCAAACACTTTCTCAAAAAGTGAAACATGAAACACATTGCGTAATTGCTTTAATTTTAGAGGAAAATCCAATCTTTATGCTACTGGTCAAACTCTTTCAACTACCTCATATGGCCCGACAAATCTCAAACTCAACTTTCCTTTCGTTTTTTTTTTAAATCTCAACATGCCCTTCCACGGAGATATCTTTAAAAACACCCAGTCACCAACCTGAAACTTAAGAGGTCGTATTCTATTATCAACATATCCTTTTTGTCTGTTCTGTGCTGCTTCAAGGTTCTCTCTAACCAATTTGATCCTCTCAGTAGTCAAATTTATCTTTTCTGGACCAAATATGTTTCTTTCTCCAACTTTTTCCCAACATACTAGAGTTCTGCACGTTCTACCATATAAAGCCTCAAATGGTGCCATCCCAATACTAGTTTGATACTGATTATTGTATGCAAACTCGATCAAAGGTAAATAAGCATCCTAGCTCACTGAGAAACTCAATGCACTTGCCCTCAGCACATCTTCTAGTATTATGATGATTCTCTTTGTCTGCCCATTAGTTTGAGGATGAAAAGCTGTACTAAATTGTAACTACGTACCGATGGCTTTCTAAAAGCCTCTCTGAAACCAGGATGTAAATATAACATCTCTATTTGACACTATGCTCAATGGTACTTCATGTAATTTCACAATCTCAACTACATACAGTTCAACCAACTTTTTAGGACTCCAGTTAGTTTTAATTGGAAGAAAATGAGATAACTTAGAAAGTTTATCTATTATCACTTACACTGCTTCGTGACCTCTCTAGGTATGAAAAAATCCAAAAACAAAATCCATACTCACATTTTTCTATGATCATTCAAGCACAGGAAGAGACTGTAGTAAGCCTCCTTGATGTTTATTCTCTGACTTCACTTGCTGACAAACCAAACATCTAGAAATATATTCAGCTACATCCCTCTTTAATCTTGACAACTAGTAATTCTGTCGCAATCCTCTATTCATCTTATTGTTACTCGGGTGCATCAAATATACAACATCATGTGCCTCTCTCGATATCCCCTTTCTCAACTCAGCATCATTGGGAACATAAATCCTATGTTCCAATACCAAAATAGCATCATTTTTAATTTTTAAACTTATATTGCTATATACTAAGCACTTCCTACTTAATTTTCTCTATCTCCTCATCTCTACCTTGCATTTCTAATCAGTGTTCTACAATGGATGACTGTACAACCATGTTTTTCAATAATTCTCATTTATCATTAATATTTAAGTTCATTATCATCTCTCTCAATTCTACTATCAGATTCACATCATGGCTCTCTATAGTAGCTAATATTCCTGTAGATTTTCTACTCAATGCATTAGCTACCACATTTATTTTCCCTAGATGGTAATGTATCGTACAATCATAATCACTAATCAACTCCATCCAATGCCTCTGTCTCAAATTCAGCCCTTTCCAGGTATTTAAGTATATCAAACTCTTATAGTCAGTAAATACCTCGCAAGTGGCTTCATACAGATAATGTCTCCAAATCTTCAAACCAAACACTTTCGTAACCAACTCTAAGTCATGAGTTGAGAAATTTCTTTCATGATTGTTCTATTGTCTATAAGCATATGCCACTATCTTTCCATGTTGCATAAACACACATCCTAACCTTTGATGTGCAGCATCACTATACACAACAAATCATTCATCACTAGAAGAAAGCACAAATACTAGAGCAGTAGTTAATTTCTCCTTAAACAACTAAAACTATTCTTATACTCCTTAGACCATACAAACTTGACCTCTTTCCTGGTTAATCTAGTCAAAGGTGTAACAATCATAGAAAAGTTATAAATGAATCTTCTGTAATAATTGGCCAATCCCAAGAAGCTTCTAATCTCAGTCACATTAGTTTGTCTCTCCCAACTCAACACTACCTATACCTTCTGTGGATCAATTGCTATAACATCTCCAGATACTATATGCCCCATGAAAATGATTTCATTCAGCCAAATTTCACATTTAAGAAATTTAGTATACAATCTCCCACTCCCCAGAATCTCCAACACAATTTCTAAATTCTTCACATGTTGTTCTTCATTCTTAGAATATACCAGAATGTCAAATACAACCATAAACTTGTTAAGATATAGTTTAAACACTCTATTCATCAAGTCCATGAATGCAGCTATAGCATAAGTCAATCCAAATGGTATCAAAAGAAACTCATGGTGATCATAACATGCTCTAAAAGCAGTCTTAGGCACTTCTCATTCTTTTATTGTTAATTGTTGATAACCCGATCTCAGGTTTATCTTAGAAAACACCTTGGCTCTCTGTAACTTCTCAATTAAATCATCTATCCTGGGTAAAATATATTTGTTCTTAATGGTGATCTTATTCGGTTGTTTATAGTCTATACACAACATTATCGTTCTATCTTTCTTCTTCACAAACAATACAGAGCTCCCCATGGTGACACACTTGGTCGAATAAATTGTTTATCTAACAACTCCTGAAGCTGAACTTTCAATTCTCTCAACTAAGCTAGTGTCATTCTATAAGGTGCTATAGATATGGGTGCTGATCTTGGAATTGCCTCAATAGAAAACTCAATCTACCTGTTGGGAGGCAAACCAGACAACTCCTCAGGGAATACATCCAAAAAATCTTTCACTACTAATATTTCTTCTAATTTCCTAATCTTCTTTCTAGAATCCACCATATACGCCAAATACCCCTCACAACCCTTCTTCAACCATCTACTAGCAGTCAGGGCAGAAATAAGACAGTTGGCAAGTATCTTACATTCTCCCTAAAAGTTAAACTCCTCTTGTCCATATCTTGAATACTACATTCTTTCTGAAGCAACCAATCCAAGTATGATACGCTGACAACCAATTCATTCCCAATATCAAATCAAAATCTATCATGTTCAGAGGTAATAAGTCTACTTCAAATTCTCTGTCAGTTATATTAATCACACAATCCAAGTAATTTTTTTTATGACCACTCTATCCTTAGTAGAAACCTCAACAACAATATTATTAATCAAAGAACTATCACATGCATCAATGGATCTTATAAAAGTATTGGATACAATAGAATGAGTTGCACTAGGATCAATCAATAATCTTGTAAATATATCAAGAATAGATATTATACCCATCATGACATCAGGAGTTGCTTGAGTATCATGTTGGGTCAGTGCATATACTCCACTTTCTCTAGGCTGCGTCTGACCACCTCGCCTTCTTTTAGCAACTGCTCATCTGCCTTTACCTCGTATACTTCCTGATCCACCACTTCTCTCAACTTGTCTTTTCCTAAAACCTCCAACACTGATCTCAACAGATTTCCCCATTGGACAATCTGCACTAATATGTCCTCACTCACCACATACAACGCACATCAGAGTAGGACAATTTCGAGACAGATGTCCTGTCTGATTACATCTATAACAAACTTTTGTCCCTCGATCATACATCAGATTACCACTTCCCTTTAGTGGCATACTTACTCCTCTACTATAACTTCCAGTTTTCCTAACCTGTCTCCCAAATCTAGGGGTCCCACCAATATTCCTCTAAGCTATAAAAGCAACAGATCCTACTTACCTCTGGCTCTGTATTACAGTTCCTCATGACAAGGAATGCCCCCTCTGGGGTGGTCTCCCACCCTGCACACTCATACTACCACTACCTCTAGGACCTTTATATCTAAGCCTCTTCAACCATTCTTTCTCTCTCCTTTAAACTCCATCACATATTTCTCAATCTAAAATGCTATATCCACCAACCTAACATAATTCTTATGCCTTATATAAGATAGTTTCGATCTAATCTCAAAATATAATCCATCTAGGAACCTCTTACACATATTCTCCTTTATGTCTACCATTTTCGATATAAACCTTGACAAGGCCATAAATCTGCTATCATACTGAGCCACAGTTAACATATTTTACCTCAAATAAATGAATCTCTCTTCTGTTGGGCTCTTAAAGTATATGAGCAATATTTATAAAATAACAAGCCTCCTTATACTTACTCCAAGTTAACAGTCTATTAATATATGCACTTACCCTGGGAAGAGTATCCTCCCACCATTTTAAAGCCTCTCTTTCTAACTTGAATGTAGCAAAGGCGACCCTCTGCCTGTCACTTACTGGTAAAATACCAAATAATCTTTCTACATGTTTCACTCATAGCTCAAGCTCAAAAGGATTCATAGATCTTTTAAACAACAAAACATTCAACTTTATATCTAACAAAACAATCTTCCTGCATCTCGTGCATAAATTCATCCTTCCACATTTGAACGTTTACCATTACTTGATTTACAACAACCTCAAGCAGTACTCTAGTCTGTTCATTAAGTCTATACTATGGACTATTAACTCTATCATCTATTACATTCATTTTCTTAAGAGCATGAGTAAGAGCTTCTTTTAGCTCATCTCTTTTAATTCCAGATTCTCTCACACCCTTACTAGTATCAATTATACTATCAACATTTTCCCTTATAGGAAACTCACTTTAACTCAGCCTTCATTTAAACCTCAGCTCGTCTAAAAATTGAGGGCCTGCCATGCCTTCTCTAGTCAACAACTCTAACTTTAGGTCTCCTATGTCCACGTAACATCCTCAGACTATGCATTAAAATATAATTTATTTTAATGTTCCACTTTCTTTCTTTTTATGTAGTCTACAGAATCATAAAACCTGGCTTTGATACCAAAATTGTAACGACCTATCCCGAATTGGCCACCCCCAAGACGGTGTCATCACATTTTGAAATCTCAGCATGACATATATATGCAACAATATAAAAAAACATACATCAACTGAAAATTTCAATAGAAATAATATATACAACATATAATGCATGAATATTTACAATTTTTTTTCCATTAGTCTGAGGATGTCGACCATGTGGCTTATAGATAATGAATCAGTCTGAATCTCAGCTCACCAATCTATCTGTCATGCCCACTATATGAAATTATTTAACAATGAGGAGTGAGCTTCACAACCTCAGTGAATTAAATTTACTAGAAGTACTCGATTATATACTTCTAGTCACATCTTATAGTTCAATCTTTTTTAATTTACCAATATAAATCATCTATTTCTTCACAGATAATCATTCAATCTTTCATATCATCTTCCCATATTCATTCATCTATTATCTCATATAAATCAATAATAACATCCTATTATAATTTCAACCATTTATCAATCTCATCTTAAATTAATCATCAAACATATCAATTTTTCTTCTCATGTATTTAATCATATTGAGATTATCAATTTAGCATCATTATTTACCTTGTTATGAGGTTCACATCACATAATTTTTTATCATATCATATTGTCATATTTATTTCTCATTATATCTGTCTCTCTGTGAGACTCATTTTTCTATCAATAAATTCACTATCAAGAATGATATTTTAGCATCTCAAGCAATAATAATCAATATTTAAAACAAATGCAATGCATGAATTTAAATTATCAGATCATTTCGTATTATCATTTGGGAACGTCTTCCCACATGTCGACGTGTTTCACCTAGACCCCACCTTCCCGGTTCTTTTATTTTCAGCTAGACCAACTGCCTTCTCTATTCTTTCATTTTCAGCTAGACTGACTGGCTTCTCGGTTCTTTTATTTTATGCATATGAGCAATAGTATGAAAACAAGCATACATTCAAGCATTCAATTTAGCTATCCAACTCTTTCTCAAAATTATTATTTTTATCATATTCATTAAATTATCTCGTCATATATCATATTCACTTTTCAATCATATTTTTTTTTATAGATTTCATAGAATTTCTCAGCATATTTTTCATTCATCTATCCTATCTAAAATATAAATTATCATATAATTAATATTCAACACACTTTCAAATTTCTAATCAATAAATCCATCAATTTTCATATATAACAGAAAATATACAATTAAATTATTGTAATTCACCCATTTTTTCAAATATTATAATTCCATATTTTTATTGGTTTCGATTACTAAAAGTAAATTTAACTCACCTTGTAGCACTTAAAGCTACACGTGGATCATCTCTTTGTCTTTCCTGCTCCTTTAAGCAATTTCACCCGATTGCTATCGTCAACACCCCACATAATATTTATATTAAAATTTTTAATTTGTTCTTCAATTCTTCCATAATTCACACCCTTTAAATTTTCACATCAAATTCCGAGTAATTTCATGTATGCATAATTTCAAAAATAAAATTCATATTATTACTTTTTGTTTTTTTCTTAAAGCTTCCCTCGAATCTCTTAAAAATTCTCCCGTAAACTTCTTCAAAATTTCAATCTTTCAACCTTTATTTGAGTCCCTAGATGTTTAAAGAAATAGAGTAATTTGAATTGAAGAAAGAAAGAAACCAAACAGGATTTGGTAAAACAAAAACCAAAAACTACATTTTACATTACACTACCTCTGCCACTGTTTTCATATCTGTGTTAGTGCATGTTGGACAGCCAACACCTAGACGTCCAAGTGTTGGCCCTTTTTTTTTTCCTTTGTAACTATACCTGGATGCTTCTAGAGCTTTTTTCAAAATAATTATTTTATTCAATAATAAATCTTTCATGTATATATTATTTTATTTCCATGTAATATCTATCAAATTACTTCTTTATCCTTACTTTAAGAACATGAGTATTACACACACACACACACACACACACACACACACACACACACACACACACACACACACACACACACATATATATATATATATATATATATATATATATGTGTGTGTGCTCCAATTTAGTTTCAAATTCAAAGTTTTAGTTGAATTCATTTCCTTTTATCTTGAATCAAATTCAAACTCAATTAAAAAGAATATGAAGTTTTAAGCTTTAAAATCATGATTTCTATATGAAAAAGTGCAAGAGAAGAAAAAATTACCCTCACAAAGATTTTATCAGAGACTTCTTGAAATTAATTCTTGAACAATTGAATCCAATAATCATTTATGAAAACCTGTAAACCTCAAGTTAAAGTATAATTTCTTTAAGAATTTTAGAGAAATTGAGAGAGAAGAAATGTTTGAAATGAGAGAAATGAAGTGAAAAATGAATTATATAGCTAAACTAAGGTTGCTTAGATGAATGTTTAGGTTACTGCCTAGTCGCTTGGTGCCCTAAAAATCCCTTTTTTTTAATACTTTAATTCATTCCAACTTATTTTCTTTGGTACATTTTCAATTTCTGATTTCAATATTGTCTCAAATTTGAATTTTAATTTAAACCATTATGTATATGTATGAATGATAATCATAATATCAAATAAGATGCTACCAAATTACCCTTACTCCAAGGGTAAGGATCTTACATTTCTACCCACCATATAAAAACTTCATCCTCGAAATTTCTTACCTATATCAGAAAAAAGTTGAGGATATTGTTTTCTCATGTTCGCCTCACGTTCCTTTGTAATTTCCTCAATATCTTGATTCTTTCAAAGCACTTGCACTAACAGGATGACTTTATTGCATAAAACTTGTTTCGTTGTATCTAAAATTTTGATTGGTACTTATATGAAAGATAAGTCTTCCTAGATTTCTATAAATTAATATGGAATTAGATGTGACTTATCAGGTATATATTTACATAAAGTAAATACATGAGAAACATTATGTAACTGAACAAGTTCTGGAGATAATGCCAGTCTATAAACCACTAGTCCAATTCTCGATAATCTCATATGGTCCAATATACAGAGGACTCAACTCCCTTTTTTGTCTAAAGCGTAATACTCATTTATAAGGATAAATTTTTAAATGAACCCAATCACATACTTGAAACTCAAGAGGCTTCTGTATCTTATATGCATAACTCTTCTATTTATTCTAAGTTGATCTAAAATGTTCTTTGATCAGTTTGATCCTCTCAGTTGTTAGATCTATTAATTCTGACCCAAATTTTTTTCCCTCCCCTACTTTCTCCCAACACACTAAATTCTACATCGCCAACCATACAAAGATTCAAATGGTGCCATCCCGATACTAGCTTGGAATTGATTATTATAGGCAAACTCTATAAGAGGTAAATAAGAACCTAACTACCAGAAAAACTCGTTACACATGCTCTCAACATATCTTCTAGTATATGAATGATTCTTTCAGTCTGACCATCTGTTTGGGGGTGAAAAGCAGTACGAAATTATAATTGAGTACCCATAGCTTGCCAAAAATATTTCCAAAACTGAGTGGTAAACCTAACATCTCAATCTGAAACAATGCTCAATGGTATTCCATGTAGTTTTACTTTGCTACATATAACTCAACCAACTTCTTAGGAGTCCAAGTGGTTCTAATGGGAAGAAAATTAGAAGACTTTGATAACCGATCTACTATTACCCAGATAGTATCATGACTCATATGAGTATGGGAAACTCTTGTAACAAAATCCATAGTCATATTTTCCCAAGGCCACTCAGGCACGGGAAGAGGTTGTAGTAAACCTGCTGGACGTTTATTCTCTGATTTCACTTGTTGACAAATTAAACACTGAGAAACATACTTAGTTACATCTCTTTTTAAATTAGACCACCAATAATTTTGCTTCAGTCCCCTATGCATCTTATTATTCCCAAGGTGCATTGAATAAATTGTATCATGAGCCTCTTTTAAAATTTATTTTCTCAACTCCACATCATTTGGAACACATATCCAATGTCCCAACACCACCATACCATCTTATTGTATTCTAAAGTTTGATCATTTTTTCGTTCAATACTTCTTTCTATGTTGTTTCTATCACCGCATCATTACTTTGAGCTTCTAAAAGACGATCTACTACATATGACTTCACAATCATATTTGCTATTAATCCTCCACTCTTATTTATTTTCAAGTCCATTCTCACACTCCTCAATTTCACCATCAGATTTATATTATGATTCTCCAAAGCAACTAATCTACCTATGTATTTTCGACTCAAAACATAGCCACTACATTTGCTTTCCCTAGATGATAATGAATAGCACAATCATAATCACTAATTAGTTCCATCCATCATTTTTGTCTCAAATTCAACTCCTTTTGGGTTGGTGAATAAGTAAGACTCTTATGATCTATATATGTCTTACAAGTGGCTCTATTTAAGTGGTGTCTCTAAATTTTCAAATCAAAGACTATAGTAGCCAACTCCAAATCATGGGTAGGATAGTTTCTCTCATGGTTTTTCAACTGTCTAGAAGCATATGCTACTACCTTACCATGTTGCATTAATACACAACCCAACCCCTAATATAACGCATCACTATACACTACAAACCCTTTGTTAGAAAATCACCTCAAGAGCCGAGGTTGTGATCTTTCCAAACCCCCAAATCTAGAATGATTTGTACTAAACGAGAATCAAACCATAAAAGAGAAAACATAAGCAATTGTTATCGAGGTTCGACAATTTGCTTACGTCCCCGTGAGCTCTTTCGACCTCTCTGCACTAAATTAATGGAGTTCTTACAATTACAGCAACATCCCTTCAAGAACCATGTGTTCTTGAAGAATGAAAGAAGAGAAAAGAAAGAGATAAGAACTAAGTGTTTCCCTAGAATTTTCCCCAAGAAAATTCCAATTACAAAGCCCTTGAACCCCTAATCTTGTATACTCTCTCTTACTTGAAACACCTCTGAAGATTTGAGAACCTATCTCTCCCAATACCAGACACTCTTGGAATGAGACCTCTTCTTGTGTTTTATGTCTTTGCACTCTCACACTTGATGTTATGTCTTATTGCTCCTAGATGACCCTTTATATAGAGCAACAAATTCTTTAACCAATCTTAAAGTCAATCTCAACCCTTAGATCTTGAGAACCAAACAACCATTGCCCTCTAAGAGGTCTAAGTAATCCTGTGTGTTTTAACCAAGTCCCATGCACCATCTCAAAGTGCTAAAAATAAGGGGTCAGGTGTGCCTTGTGCCGTGGCTCAGAATAGGGCAAGCTGCGGCGCACACTAGGGCAGAAAAGCCTCCCATGCTGGTGGCCGCGACGCATAATGCCTGGGTTACTGCGCACAACCCTGTGCCATGGTGCACACCAGCCTGTGCCATGGCGCACACCAGCCTGTGCCATGGCGCACACCTGGAGGAGGACCTTTCCCACTTGCTAGAGGCCGCAACGCACAAACCTTGCTGAAGCTTCATTCTTTCAACCTTTAATTCTTAGACAAATTCCCAACACCCTTCATTTCCTAAAGGAAGTACTAAAACTAGAGCAGTAGTCAACTTTTCCTTCAATAATTGAAAAATCCTCTCACATTCCTTAGACCATTCAAATCTCACATCTTTTCTAGTCAGTCTAGCCAAAGGTGTTGCAATAATTGAAAAGTTTTGAATAAACCTCCTATAATATCCTGTAAACCCCAAGAAACTTCGGATTTCAGTCACATTAGTAGGTTTCTCCCAATTCAAAACTGCTTCAACGTTTTTTGGATCTACCACCACCCCTTCACATTACACTAAATGCTCCAAAAATGATACTTCATTCACACTTAGAATACTTCACATATAATTTCTCTCTTCTAAGAGTTTGTAATAAAATCTCTAAGTGTTTTTCATGTTATTCCTCATTTATAGAATACACCAAGATATCATCAATAAATACCACTACAAATCTATACAAGAAAGGTTTAAATACTCTATTTATTAAATCATTAAAAGCGGTGGGAGCATTTGTTAACCCAAATGGCATAACTAGAAACTCATGGTGACCATATCGAGTCCTAAAGGCAGTCTTAGGAACAACTCCTTCCTTAATTCTCAATTGATGATACCCTGACCTCCAATCTATTTTGGAAAACACTCGAGCTTCTTGTACTTGTTCAAATAAATCATCAATTCGAGGTAAAGGATATTTATTTATAACTATTATCTTATTTAACTGTCTATAATCTATACACAACCTCAAGGTCCCATCTTTCTTCTTAACAAACAACACTGGGGCTCCCAAAGATGACACACTAGGACAGATAAATTGTTTATCTAACAATTCCTGAAGTTGTACTTAAACTCTCTCAATTTAGCAGATGCTATTCTATAAGGGGATACGAAAATTGGTGTAGAACCGAGAACTACATAAATGGAAAATTCAATCTATCTACTAGGTGGTAAACTAGATAATTCTTCAGGAAACACATCTATAAAATTTCTAACCACTGATATTTCCACTAACTTCATATATCCCTTACTAGAATCAATCACATAAGCTAGGTACCATTCACACCATTTTCTCAACCATTTTCTAGCTGTCAAGGTAGAAATAAGACAACAGGAGAATATTTTACATTCTCCTTGAAAATTAAACTCTTCTTACCCAGGTATTCTAAACATCACATTATTTCTAAAACAATCTACCCAAGCGTGATGTGTAGAGAGACAATCCAATCCTAATATCAAATCAAAGTCCACCATATTCAAAGGTAACAAGTTAACTTCAAATTCTTTGTCCCCAATATTTATAATGTATCCCTGATAAACCTTTTTAATCACCACTCTATCTCCTGTGGGATCCTCAACAATTATATCATTATGTAAGTATAAAATAGATGCATATGCAGACATCATAAGAAAATGTATACAAAGGAATGAGTAGCTCCTGAATCAATTAATATTTTAGTAGTTTTACCAAAGATATAAACTATACCCATAACAACATTAGGTGTGGCTTGAGCATCCTACTGAGTAAGGGCATACACTTTACTTTTCTCTTGCTAACTCTGACTAGAGCGTCCCATCTCTACCATTTTTCCTCGACCTTGAGTTCCACCTCGTGCACTCCTTGATCTACCACCTCGGCCTTGCTGGCCTCTCCTAGAACCCCCATTACTAACCATGTCAACTAGTCTAACTCTCGATGGGAAATCCGAACCTCTATGTACACCCTGACTACAAACAAAACAAACCTGAGGTTGTGCAACACAATCCATCGAAAGATGTCCAGTTAATCCACATCTAAAACTTGTCTTAGTTTCCTAGCCTGATCCACTCTGCCTCTGCTGATTCTAAGCACGGTTACGTCTTACTACCCTAGTTTTAGGTCTACCATGTCCACACGTCATCCTCAGGCCTATACCAAAATAATTTATTTTAGAAACCACAATACCAATTTCATGTAGTCTACAAAACCTTAAACCTAAAGCTCTGATACCAAAAATGTAACGACCCATCCCGGACGGGCCCACCCAAGATGGAATCGTCACTTTTGAGCACTAAGCATAGACTTATATGCAATAATTCTATAACTTGAAACATAATTTACATTATATACACCTTAACTCTTTTAAGATGAGATATAAATTTTTTTTTTTACATATTACAGAAATATAAACATGTCTCTATATGATCATGTACAAGACTCAATTACATATAAACAAAGTGTTTACTGAGGATGCCAACAACGAGGACCCACTTAGATAATCACAACTAGACCTCGTTTCAAGGGATTCTTTCAACCTTCCTGCTTACAACCTGAAATTTAATACGGTGGGTGAGCTTTACAATGCTTAGTGATGTTCAATTTACAAGAAATACTCAATTTGTATACTTCAATTCACAATTTATTTAAAATTGATTTACAAGTCATTATTTTTCATTTAATCATCATATTTC